>CM024756.1:109263890-109530536 GCA_014218235.1 Colocasia esculenta | reverse complement strand
GATTGGAAGGATGATTGGGAGCGTCATTTACCTCTTGTGGAGTTTGCATACAACAACAACTTTCATGCAAGTATTGGCATGGCTCCATTCGAGGCGTTGTATGGTAGGCCCTGCAGATCTCGTTATGTGGGAGGAGACTGGTGATAGGCAGTTGATCGGACCGGAGTTAGTTCAGGAAACTTCGGATAAGATCCAGCTGATCAGAAAGAGGCTTGTTGCGCCACATGATAGGCAGAAGAGCTATGCCGACAACAGGAGAAAGGATTTGGAGTTCGAGGTTGGCGACCATGTCTTCTTGAAGATATCGCCTACTCGTGGTGTCGTCAGATTTGGCAGGCATAGTAAGTTGAGCTCTAGGTTCATTGGCCCATATGAGATTCTCAGACGTTTGGGCAGCGTGGCATATGAGCTAGCATTACCCCCAGCTTTGGCTAGCGTTCACCCTGTATTCCACGTATCTATGCTTAGGAAGTATGTCCGAGATCCGTCTCATGTGATTAGTCATGAGCCAGTGGAGATCCAGCCAGACCTGTCGTATGTCGAGCAACCAGTAGCTATTCTTGACCGGAAGGTTCAGCATCTCCGGAACAAGAGTATTGCGTCGGTGAAAGTTCTATGGCGGAACTTCTGACGAGAAGAGGCTACTTGGGAGCTTGAGGATGCGATGAAGAAGAAGTATCCCCTTTGTTTGAGTAGTGTCGTTCTAACTTCGAGGACGAAGTTCGTTTTAAGGGGGAGAGGGTGTAAGGCCCTCGAATTTTGTTGTATTATTGTATTGCATGTAAAAAATTCATGTTGTATATATGTACGTATGTGTGTATCTACGTATGTATTAGTGTACTTATGTGTGTATGTATATAATAAATAATGTATGTATTGCTTGATGGTAGTGTGTGCATAAAACTGTATAGATATTACATGTAAATATGCATGATGTGCATGGATTTTTGCATGATTAGACTTCTGCCGAAGGCCATGTTGGCGTCAATAGCATGACGCCGAGGTGGTGTCAGCGTCCACCCATGGACGCCAACACTAATCCCAGCGTCTAACGATGTGGACGCCGATTTCTCTGACCTGCATGCGTTGCAGAGCCAGAAATTTCGGAAACAAGGTAGCTCACCCATTGGGGAGCTGTCCCCAACGGCTCTGAGAGCCATCTTGTCACCCTGTGAGTGGGAGAGAAGCCTCTCCCATAAGTCTAAACCCGAATCTGCTCCCCAACCTCTCTCTTCACTCTTTTGCAAGAAAGAAACAAGAGAAGAAATCCCTATTTCGGACTGTGAGAAAAACCCCATCTTGCAGCCCAAAATCCGAACTTCTGAAGCTTGATCCGGCGTTCTACTGCAACTGGAGGCTAGAGGGATCATCGAGGAAGGCTTCCCCGACCTCGGCTTGCTGTGGAGATCATCCAAGAGCCGAGGAAGGAGATCTTGGAGGACATTTCTGCACTTCTTGGGACTGCCCAAGGAGGGCTTCTCCGAGCATTTAGATCCATTGGGGAATTTTTAAGAGGCAAGTGACCCTACCATAATGTCCCCGTATGTGTCTAGGATGGTTTACAATTTTTATGGATTTTCCCTCGTGTCCTAGACCCTCTCATTCTCTCTATCTTTGGAGCTCGGGTCTGTGTTTTTCCACAGACCCGACACTAACGGCAATATCCCTTGACGCTGAGATTATGCTTGGCGTCAATCGACTATGTCGTTGACACTGAATTAGCGGCCAGAGACCGCCGCCAAGTTCATCTGGACAGAACAGTGACTTGTTCTGCACCTCTATACGACTATTTTCGGTATGTTTCACGATGAGGATATACTGTAAATCATTATTGTTATGTATATTGTTGGTGTGATGAATGTGGTGTGTGGATGGATGAGTGTGCATGGTGGTGAATGTTAGAGATTATTATTCTATGAAATTTAAGCATGATTTGTGGGTGACCTTGTCGATCCATGTTTTTATGATTAGGACTCGTCTGAGTGCCCTAAGTTTTGTCAGAGCATGAAGTTAGTGGATCAATATATGTGTACTCAAATTTTGATAAATTATCCATGCTTGCATAAATTACTATTAATTTCGGTTCGGTAAATAAAAAGGCATGCAAGAAAGAATTGTTGTTGATCGATCTATGGTTGTATGATTTAGGGTAATTCTGTATTTCAGATCATGCATATAACAGTAAGTAGCAAAAATGTATGATGGTGTTAACTCCATATCAACTTGAATTATGAATGGCATGCTAATAGGTATTTGATTTTCTGTAAAATCTATTTAACTCCAAAAAATCTGAAAAATTGAATGTATGATCTTGAACCCAAAAATAGCATGTGGTTAAATTTACAGGTCAATTGGACCAATATATAAGGAGTTATGTATTTTTCCATGTGAAATGTAAAATTTATGCATGTCATCGTAAAGTGATTAGATATCGTTTAAATCCAACCTGATTGGTGAATTACTGTGTGTTAAACTCCTGAAACCTGTAGTGTTATGTCAGGAAAACAGAGATATGCATGTGAGTGAGAAAGTGAATGGAATGAAAAGTGATATGTGTAAACCATGTGTAAAATCGGTAAAATGTGTAAATGTGTAACTGTGCCAATGTGACATTGCTTCCGTAGAGGGCAGTGGAACCGTATCAGGGAAAAGTCCCCCTGAGAAGGTTCAATGTGTAAGTGACCCTAAGGGCATTAGGGGGAAATCCTGGAGGTGGACAAGTACCACTGGTTAGGGTGGAGACTTGTTCTCCCGGTCTGCGCCAGTCCAAGAGTCGCCATTGAAATGCCTAGATGGCGTCTATGTGTAATGTGATGTGTATATGTCCTTCTTTGGTGGTTTGGACTATGTGTCACGGCACCTAAAATGTGAATGTGTAATGTGTAATGTGTATGTGTTCATGTGTTAATGTGTAAGTGAACAATGTGAAATGTGTACGTGTAAAGTGTAACCATGTGAATTGGAAACTTGTGTAAAGAAAATGTGAAACTAAAAATGTGAGAATAAGGCATTGAAATCCATGTGAGACAAATCCGAAACCATGTGAAATCAAAAATTTCATGTTGTTATCATCATGTTATATGTGCAAAAATGCCTAGAATCCATGTTAGGGATACTTGATGAGCATGTGTACAAATAGCATGATTGGTTGTTCACATGGTATGTTTTAAACAACATTGTAGCTCTCATATGTAGGTTTACAACCATTAAACCATGTGAAACCAGCAACTTAAAGCATGTGAAAATGTCTATGTATATGCTTAAGAACATGTAAAGTCCATGCTAGTGGTGTTTCCCCTCATATATGCACAGTGTTCATGTTGGTAGCTCTCATGTCTTGGTCATTAAAGGCAAAATTTCACGAGTAAATTGAATAGAGAGCATGTGATAGGTAAGTTTTATTCTTAGAATCTGAAAGCATGATCCATGTATTAAATTGTAAAACTGTCATGATAAGTTGAAACTTTCAAATGACTAGCATGCCATATGTTGTAATTTGTGAATGTACATATAGAAACCACTATGACTTAGACGTGTATGTTATGAGTAGAGTTGCTTGCTGAGTCTTTAAGACTCACTTCTTGCTTCGGCGTACAGGTATAGACGGTGATGAGACTCTCGTGGAAGAGACGGTAGAGACGGACTCCGAGCACGGAGATTAGAGCGTTGCTGAAATTCTTGTGGCATTGAGATTTTCATAGTATGTAAAAGTGACATTGTACTAGAACTATCAATGAGAAATTGTATAAGTGTGGACATCTATGTATTAAATTTTCAACAATTTAAATTATGTGAACTTTTAGTTCTTAATGTTAATTGCAAATTCATGTATGTTTAATGTGGATGATGAATGAATGAAGACAGTTGTCTTTACTTCCACTACTCTGTTGTATATTCGCGTGTATCTCAGCTGTTCGTATCGTTTGGGTAAATGTCCCACTGTGGCAGCGCTCGCTATACCGACGTGGGTTGGTATAACCGTACGGTATAATGAGGGCCGTCACAGCTATTTAGCATGAGACATTACAACTTCTAGTCCTACATTGGAGTAATTTTTATTGCTAAGGACTATAGCAATGTTCAAGTAGGGGGGAGTGATAATTGTAAAATTTGTCGTGTTAAATTTCATACATATAGTTGATTTTAGACATCTTTTGTCCATAAATAATGTACATTTTGAGTTTAATTTTCATTTCATCCTTAAATAGGTTTTTGAGCATATTAGTTTTGGTAGAACACATAGTTAGATTCTCATTTAATAAATTCAATACCTTTTGAAAAGTTTGACTAAATATTTCTCTTTTTACAAGAACATTGTACATAATTAATCTTGGCTTTATAAACATCTTTTAATTCTTGCATACATTAATATGTAAATAAATCAAATATTAATAAATTTACCCCACCCAGTCCCATTAAATAGATAAACAATTTTTAACACCCCACCACACCTTTGACCACGCACCCCACTTAAACCCTTTTCTTTTCTTTTCTTCCCCACCAAGTCGACGGAAGCTGCTGGAAGCAGCTAGATCCTGGGCAGTGCGGAACTGTGGCGGTGGTGATCAGGGGCGTGCGCAGGAGCCCGAGAGCAGCAGCTGCCGTGCGCAGCGATGGAGGCTGGGCTGCCGTGCGTAGCGCAGGCATGGCGAGCTGGGGTGAGGCCGGAAGCGGGTCGTGCAGTGCAGGTGCGGCTGGCGCATGAGGAGATGTAGAAGCTCCCAGTACACGGCAGGGGTGTGCGCAGTGGATATGGAAGCTGCTGCGGAGGTGGATGAGTCCGGCTGCCGTGCGGATCTGTTGAGGCGGTGCGATGCAGAGCTTGGGCGGTTTGGATTTGGCGATGGATCCGGCACGATGGGCTGAAGCGACAGGGTGTGTGAGGTGCACAGGAGCTGGGCCGTGTGGATCTGCTGGGCGCGCGAGGAATTCTTGCATCTGGAAGAAGCCCAGGCGCCTATAAAAGGACCCCAAGGTCCTCAGGTCCGGGAGTTAGAGATTTGGGGAGTTCAGGTTTTTTTTTGGTTTTTAGCTTTTTCCTTTCTTCTGAGAGTTCAAGATTTCTGGGAAGGCTTCTGATGGGATTTTTCTTTCTTCTGTGATTTTTCTTTCTTTCTGTAAGCATCGGGGAGATCGATCCGGAGTGTTTCTTTTCTTTGCTTCTGCTGTGAGGTTTGAGCTGTGTGTTCAGCACTCCGGGAGTTCGACAATTTTGGGTTGTTCTGTATTTTTTTGGGGTTTTCTTCTTTGTGAGAGATTGAGGGCTGTTGCAGAGTTCGATCCAGTTTAATTTCTCATTTCTTCTGTGTGGATTTTGTTATTTCTTCTGTGTTGATCTCTTCCATTTCTTCTGTGTCAATTTCTGCATTTCTTCTGTTTGGCATCCGGGAGGTCCTCAACAACAGGAGTTTGGCTGAGAAGGATTTCTTCAGCATTTTTTTGGATTTTGTTTCTTTGCTGTTGGCGGCTGTAGAAGAGGGAATTCAAGTTTTTTTTTTTTTCATTTCATCTGTGTTTCTTCTTCTCTTCACTACTGCTGTGAGTTGATATTTTAGTTTTCTCTTCTTCTGTGAGAGCTGTGAGAGTTGTGGGAGCTGTGAGAGATGGAGGGCTGTTGCAGAGTTCGATCCAGTTTAATTTCTCATTTCTTCTGTGTTTAGATAGTTCGATCAATGCATTTTTTGTTTTCTATTTCTTCTGTGTTTTGGGAGAGATCGTTAGGCTGCTGGGAATGGGCGATTTCTTCTTTTCTCTGTTGTTGGGAAATGGGGCCTCTTCTTCCTCCTTCTTCTGTGCTGTTAAAGAGATGGGGTTGGGGATATTCCAGAGACGTTCTGCTTCTTCTCTTCTGTGGAGATTGTGAGAGATTGGTGGCGGCTGGCATTTGGTGCGTCTGAGGAATCCCAGCGTTGTGCACAACAGAGAAGGCACACAGTGACCAGGAACTCCTCCTTTTCTTGGTTAGTTCTATGTCTGTCGGGCGTCTGGGAGTGTGACGGTGTCCAGAAAGCTTCCGGAGGTAGCAGAGAACAACCAGGAATTGAGAGATCAGAGAGAGTGGCTCTTACTTTGCTGTTTTCTTTTCTTTGAGATTTCTACTTCGTTGATGTTCTTATTCTTCCCTCTAGACAGATCATGAGTTTGATGTTGCAATTTACATTTCTTTTATGGTTTGCTTGCTGATCCCTCGAGCTGTGAGGGTATAGAGATTTGAAATTCTTCTTTCTGTTCTGAAGTTTGTTGCACACTGTTTTCCCTTTTGTGCTTCAATCCCTCGAGCTGTGAGGGTATAGTGGTCTAAAATTTCTATAGTTCATTTTGTTTCTGGTGTAATTCTCTGATTGATTTCTTTGATTTCTTCACTGTCTCAGTTTGATCTTTGAGTTGCAATAGAATGGTGATCTTTCTCATGTTCTAGTTACTTCTTTTTGCATAATTGAAGCATTCACCTACTATCTTTTTTATTTATGTTGCTTCCCTTCGAGTTATGAAGGTGTGAGCAACTCTGGAATAACAACAGTCTTGAGACTGGAAGTAGGAATGTTTGTTTCGTGGAAGAATACTTGATTTGATCTTTTATTAAGAGCAGTTTAGTTTTAATACAATGAGAATTTACGTCTTGTTAGTGTTCATATTGAATGTGACATTGTAGAGTTCTAATCGCACTGGAGCTTTTAGCGAATTGAGTGGATTTAAATCACATTTTACTGTTGGATCTTTCTGATTTCAAGTCAAAGTAGTTTAAACTAAACTTTATTCAGCCTCTCTGTGGAAATGACCTGCTCTCACCACTTTATTAGTTCATCTTCATGATTTTAAGTTTGTGAGACAGTTTAGAGAAGGTGAACATATTGACTTGTGCAAGGAACTCTGGACAACGAAAGTGCACAGTCAATAATGCCGCGTTCACTTGTCAACCTGATCTTTTCTTTTGCGTTTTGGACACTCAGATCTGAAGTGTCCTGGCTACTTGCATTTGTAACAGGTTGGTTCTTTGTTCTTCTTGTCCTTCTTGAAGTATCTCTTGGATCCATACTTTTTATTTTAGCAAGAATTCTCTAAAGTCTTCTAGACAGCATTGTTTCATCATCACTGTTTTCAGATTTTTTCTTAGAGTCTTCAGAGAATGAGGAAGAAGAATCTGCAACTTTCAAAGTATTTGGCATTTTCTTTTTCGAAGAGCTTTCTGAAAATCTTTCCATGTTAATCTCATGAGCCATGAGAGAGCCAATTAGTTTATCAATAGAAAGTTCTATAAGGTCATGTGCTTCTTCAATTGTAGTTACTTTGGGAGTCCACGAATGAGTTAGTGATCTAAGAATTTTTCTAACTGTCTCTTCATTTGTAAGATCCTTACCTAATGAACTTAAACCAACTGTTATATTGGTAAATCTATTATACATTTGAGTGATATTTTCATTAGGTAGCATTTTGAACTGTTCATATGAGAAACGAGAATATCTATTCTAATTTGTTTAACCTTATCAGTTCCTTCATAAGATATTTGTAATTTATCCAAACATTTCCTTAGCAGTTTTACATGCGGATAGCCTATTAAATTCTCTTTTAGATAAAGCAGAACATAAATAGTTTTTAGTTTTGTAGTTTAGGGACATATTTCTTTTATCAGCTATAAATAAGGCAAAAGTACCATCAACAAGTATAGTAAAATCACCTTGCTCTATTACCTGCCATAGATCAAAATCTGTGCCTATGATGAAGTATTCCATTCTCCAATACTAATAATCTTCACTATCAAAGAATGGTGGTCTTGTAATGGACTGTCCTTCATAGTTGTGAGCTTTAGCTACCATCTCTTCTCAAATCTTTCGATTCTTCTGAGAAGACCTCACTCTGATACCACTGTTGGATCAATATGGAGCTTTAGATGTCCTAGAGGGGGGGGGGGGGTGAATAGGACTTCTTGCACTTTAAAAATTTATCTAAAAATTAATAGCACTAGATAGTATCGTTAGTACTTAGTGTAGTGTGTGTGAAACAAGTGTAAACTTGGCGGAAACAATCACACCAGTGCACAAAAGATTTATCCTAGTTCGGACTTCCTATCAATCAGGAGTCCTACATCTAGTCCCCATTGGAATTTTCACTAACTGCCAAGAACACTTGGCCTTCTCTCAACCTGAGAGTATTACAATCCACTTCCTCCCAAGCAAGTCTTCCTTTCACAGAGGGGTATTACAACCTCCTACAGTAGTAGGCCTTCCCTGTTGGATCAGGATGGAGCTGTAGATGTCCTAAAGGGGGGTGAATAGGACTTATTGCACTTAAAAAATTTATCTAAAAATAGATAACACTAGATAGTGATGTTAGTACTTAGTGTAGTGTGTGTGAAACAAGTGAAAAGCTTGGCGAAATCAATCACACAAAGTGCACAGAGATTTATCCTAGTTTGGCCTTTCCAAATGGATGTCCTACATCCAGTCCCCAAGAATCCCTTAGGATTTTCACTAACTGCCAAGAACTCTTGGCCTTCTCTCAACCTAAGAGGTATTACAACCCACTTGCTCCCAAACAAGTCTTCCCTTCACAGAGGGGTATTACAGCCATCTATAACCGTAGGTCTTCCCTTTACAGAGGGGCACTACAGGGAACAAACCCCCTGCTGGTTTCTTACACAAAAATAACACAGTGTGTCTGCTCAGATGAATGAGTAAACACATAATATTAGAAAGAGATACAAGTATGAATGGAATCTCTAACTCTTTCTGACTCTAAGAAGGTGGATTGAGAAGAAGAACAGAATATACAATGCCACCCAAAGAGAGAGACTTCTGAATGTAAGAGAGCTTGGAAGTCGAAGCTTGAAGCAATAGGCTCTCTTCAGATCTTGAGCTTTTCTCTCTTCTGTGTGTGTAAGCTGTTTATGTGTATTGCAACAATGATGGATCGATTGGATGCTTGAAATTCAAACTTCAGATTCATATATAGTCTTCAGAAGTTTCATGTTTGAAATCAACCGTTTGAAGATAGCCGTTAGAAAATAGCCATTTGAATCTGAGTGTTGGGTATTGAGACTTGAGACTTCTGAGATGTCCATCATCAGATCTTTAGCCCTTGAGTCTCAACCATGTCTTCATTTGACAATTTCAATAAATGTCTGCAAGCTCCATACCCATATTGAAAACTAGCACGCTTTAGTGGGTAGCTAAATATCTACATCATCAAGAAAAACACAGATACCTCCATCCTTTCGGAGGTAGGTGAGATATCAAAAATATATAAAGCAAAAAGGAGTTCAGACAGACAGATGTTCACTGCACTTAAAGATAGATAGATGCCTATATGGGTCATGCAAAGACTTTTCCTCAAAACATAGAGTTCTGACAGAAAGGGGATGTGGTAGGTGAGTTCTGACTGATAAACCATACTGCTTATACCTACCACCACATTTTCTGCTAACCATCTGTCATGCAAAGATAGAACTTCATTTCTGACAGTGAGTGAGAGAGAAGATATACAAATCTTTCGAGTTTCAAGATAATAGAAAAGAGACTTTAAATTTGAATATATTAGAGTCAAATTTTCCCACTAATCTATTGATTTTGATAACAACAAAATGAAAGTCATATATGTATCTTTATTCTCTTAAAAGATCCCATGAAGATTAAGAGGATCATCGGAATAATAATGATGATAAAGCTTTAACAGTTTTACAAATAATAACAGATATTTAAAAACGTCCAAGTGTAGTTAATCACAAAAGTTGATATAATGCTTCGACTTTCAAAGAGTCGAAGTATTACTATAGTAGTAAACATGCTTCGACTGTCGAGAAGTCAAAGTGAGAAACAATCGATACATAAGACAAAAGATATGAACAATCGAAATGAAACATAAGCAATCAATGTGAATCATAGGCAATCGATGTACTAATGTAATTGATGTGTAAATGGTAATCGATGTTTGTGTGAAACAATCGATGTTCTAATGTAATCGATGTGAAAGACAATCGATGTATATGAAGCAATCGATATTTTAACAGCCCAGAAATTTAGTAATTAGAAATTAGAAATAAATGAAAACGATAAATTCAATATCAGTGAAATAGTAAAAAAATACGTGCCATTATTGTACATACAAAAACCCATTAGAAAATTTCATAAAAATCATAGTTCAACTCTAAATAATACTCCCTAATAACCCACGGAGAAATTCGTGTAAAGAAAAATCGGATGGTCCAAGTTTAAGGCATTTTGCGACTGAGTATCGTAATTAGGGAATAAGTCGAAAATCATTATCACACATACTTAGATGAGTCAGAAAATTAAATAAAAAGTATGGATGGACTTCAAATAATATCCTATAAGGATCCATCAAGAAATTTGGGTCAATAAAAGTCATTTGGGGTATATTTAAGAGTTATCGTGACTTATTATCGTAATTAAGAAATAAGTTGGAAAATCCATTATCATGTGTATAAAATATGATCATGAACCAAACTAAAATGACGGGTGGACTTTAAACAACATGGATTGATAGCCCATTATCGGAATGGTGTAGCACCCCGGAAAAAGTTAGTGATTTAAAAATTATAAATAAATGGAAAGAAATAATTTTCGTATTATCGGAATAGTAGAACGTACGTACCACTATCGTACGTACAAGACCACATCGAATAATTCGGTAAAAATTATAAATCAACCCAAAACATTATTCCAAAGTGTTCCACAAAGAAACTCGTGCAACAAAAAATCCGATTGGCCAAGTGTACGTCACAATATGACTAATTATCTAAATTAGAAAACTAAGTTGGAAAACCGTTAACACGGAAATATAACATGATCCTAAATTAAATAAACGTGATGGAGAGATTTCCAATATCATATATTGACGACCCATTATCGGAATTGGACTAATGGATCACTTTTGGCCCAAGAATAAAATGGAGCTAGAAAATACATAGAAATTCGCAACCCTAATTGAGCTGAAAATAGGAGGAGGTAATTAGGGCAAATCCCAAAGCAATTAGGCTTTCTTGGAAACCCAATGTTTTGGCTGACCATGGTGGGAGGTTTCCTAAAGCCTCACCCACTCCATTGGGGTGAGAAATCATCAAAATAAGGAAGGTGGAATGCCAAAACCGCACCTTGCTTTTCCCTCACCCAATGGAACTTCTAAAACACACTAGATGCATATATACATGCCATGAAACCCTAGGGGACGAAAATACACATTGTTGGGGTCGTGGGAGGCTATTCTTGAGCACCCAAAGGAGGAGGAAACCACCCCGACTCGAAGCTTCTTCTCTGCTGCGTTCTGCATCGACCTGTGCAGAGTGCCCTTCTTGGAGTCGACCTAAGGTGAGTCAAACCACAACCAAACTGTGCAAGACTTATACCCCTGGAAAGAGGGTAGAGTCTAGTTCCTAATCCCACTGGTTTTCCTATTTTTCATCTAGTAGATCGAGAGTATTAAGCGTTCTCCAACAAGTGGTCTGAACGAGGACTGTCTGGAGAACGCGACTTCTTCAAACCCAAAAGGTAGGTGATCTCGAGCCAAGACTAAACGAATCGTATACCATCTTGTGGTGCTGCATGTCTAGTTTCATATGCACTTTATTTCCCAATTTTCATGTTGTATCCGTCGAGTATTAGTCATTTTCACTATGTCACGCATGTTAGGGATTTTTACGTTCTTCATGTGTTGCATGCGAATTGAGACCGAATTAGATCCAACCCAAAACATGAAAGTTCTTCTACTAGTTGTCCTAGTCATCTTTTGTGTTGAGAGTTTAGTCTAAGTGTCAATATATTTCAAGTTATAGGTCTGACATGAAGGTTTCAATGAAGTCACATATGTTTAGGACTTTTTACGTTCTTCAGAGGTTTCCTGTGAATCGATACCGAATTAGATCCAACCCAAAACATGAAAGTTCTTCTACTAGTTGTCCTCGTCATCTTTCATGTTGAGAGTTTTTCTAAATGTTAGTAGATAGAAAATATAAGGGTGGCAAGAGGATCACTGCATGTGCATACGTTTCAGTTTTGAAGTTGAATCGCGGCCATACAAGACGACACGATTCCAGCGCCTGGTATCGCGTTGGCTTTGCCCACCATGATTCGGTGAAACGCGTCTGTGAGATCTGACGTGATTAACTGTCTGACCAGTCAACGGTCTGCGTGGGACTTCGTGCTACGTGGACTTCAGTGCATGTCTGATACGCGACGGATACCCCCGACGCGATTAGACATGTTTTCTCGCTCAAAGTTTCTGACGATTTTTATGTTAGTATTTTAATGCTTTTCATGAATGCGATGGGGTATCCCATCGCGATTCAATGTAAAAGGCGTCCATGTAGGCCACCGCGATTTACATTCTTCACAGTTAGCCCTGGTTAACTGTACAACATGTTATGAAAAGCATCTACTGTGTAGGACGTGATTCAAAGACCGACCAGAGACTTTACTTTTGGTTAGTCAGTCAACATAGTTAATCTCCTAGTCTGGAAGCATGTCACTTAGTGTGCATTAGCCTAAAAGCAATCAACTACTTGAAAACTATAATGACTTGAATTTGATTCTAATGTGACTGATTATGTTCATGAACTATTGTCTTGTGATCTAGCTTGATGTGAAATTGACATGATAAGGATATAATATGAATGTGTGTATGAATACATGTTAGCATGGACTTGTTTAGTTAAGTTGGCTTCCATGATGTGCATATGTTTTATTTATATGCTTTCCGATGTTTCACTATTTAATCATCAATTGCATACATGTTAGGAAAGATCTGTGACACGTCACTTACACGTTTGCACGATTAGACACACCCTTCTTGGGAAATTAGGAGCTCTTTGCCGGTCATTATGTATTGGCAGACTAGCGATCTTTTCCTTAAGACCTCCGTAAGTCTCCGTACTCTATGGATTCCCTCATAGAGACCGAGCTGATTGAACCATGAAGTACCCTGGAAATAGAGAGCACTTGTTCCGCGTACGATATGTCATTAGTTATCCTCTTGTTAAGACATTTATGAATTAGGAAACATAAGATACGTCGTTATGTTGTCCAATTGATCCCTTGAGCTAGCTATTGTCTTACCTGACTCTATGAATGATCATGTTCTTATTACAATAAGCTTGTTATTGAAATTCCGTGGCCATAATATGCATATGTTTGATCAGCACAACATGAGACTTCGGTCCATTGACTAATGCCTGTGCAATAGGGGCCCTATCTGGTCCTGGGGAGGAGCGCCCCACGTACTTATAACCACGGGAGTATGGACTTGTGGTGCTTGGCATGGCACTAACATGTGTGCAAGATTTGTGTGAATGTGCTTCGTTTGATATGATATGATAAGTTTGATATGATACGTCTGATCACGTGAATATGTGATATCTGTGTGAATATGGCCAAATTCTTGTTTATGTGATACGAACTCATTCATGAATTCCTTCTAATACTATTCTTGAATTACCTGTCCTTCGTATATGAAATTTCGATATTTGATTTGATATGATATCCGTTCTCTTCAGCTATTTGACTTGTTAGAAATGCATGCATTGTCATCATGTTCATGTGCATATCTGCTATTTAAATGTTAATCATATATATTAGTGCCCGCCTATTGAGATGTAAATCCTACTGAGCTAGTTCGCTCACCCTATCATCCTGTCCTTTTCAGGTAGTGATGAGGATCTCGTGGAGTCCGATGGGGCAGGCAAGAGTGATGAGCACCCGTCCTATGAGGAGTCGACATTTTAGGAATAGATGTTTGAGTAGTTTATGTAATAGTGAAACATTTTCATTTGAATAATGGACCCATTTGTTGGTTCTTCTTATGTAAGGTTGTAACTAGTGGATTGAAATGGAATAAAGAGTACTTTTGATAACAATATTGTGATCTTAAATGTGTTGTTATGTTTAATTGTGATTCTATGTTACTCAACTGTGATACGTCTATTTGTATCGTTCACACATTCCGGTATTTATTACGCTGCTAAATATCGGGGCGTGATAGTTGGTATCATGCCTGGGCTTTCCCTAAGTCCTAGGCAATCAGGAATGATAGGATAAGTGTCATTAGTACCCTCAGCTTGTGTCAAGAACTCTATACCTACCAGGTGAGATTGGGTAGAAACATAGGCTAAGTCCAAAACTTTATTTAGTAACCAAATATTATATGTTACAAGGCATTAACAAGGAGTAAAGAATATTGACCGTGTAATAATTTATTTTTGAAGGAACTTAAATAAACAATAATGGAGGATATACCTACACCATCTATGGATAGACAGAGATCGGTCCAAAGATTAATCAAAGCACTACGACAAGCTGCTCAACTGTTAGAGGATGCCCTAATTATGGCTAAGGGAGATACAAATGGAAAGGAAAGGTCTATGGATGACAAAGGAGTTGGGGAAACTAATAAGAAAGAACAAATTACAACCACAGGAAACTCCAAACCTATAGCCAGAGGGAAACGACCCAACAACAGTAACAGATCGCACAAGAGAAAGAAGTGCAAGAAGTGCAATAAGAAACTAGTTCCTGCTCCTGCAGAAAGATGCCAGCACTGCAACAAAATAAATCATCGGTCCGAGGAGTGCTGGAAATTTCAGGACAAATATTCCGTTGTGGTAGCCAAGACCACAAGCTTAAGGATTTCCAAAGGAGAAATCAAGCTCGGGGAATAAATGGCAGAACAAACAAGGAAGGAGGTATGAGAGAGTATTCTTTCTAACTCGCTTTAATTGACCCTGAAGTATATTCATCAATCATTATATTATGAGCAATTCACAAATAGATTCTCCATAAGGACAGTTATAAACACATGTGAATTTGGGGACCAAATTCTTTTAAGTGGAGGAGGATGTAACACCCCAAAATTCAAGAATTAGAAAATTAGAAATAAATTGAAAACGATAATTCAATATTAGTGAAATAGCAAAAATATACGTGTCATTATCGTACATACAAAAACACATTAGAAATTTCATAAAAACCATAGTTAAACTCTAAATAATACTCCCTAATAACCCACGGAGAAATTCATGCAAAGGAAAATCGGATGGTCCAAGTTTAAGGCGTTTTGCGACTGAGTATCGTAATCAGGGAATAAGTCGAAAAATCATTATCACACATATTTAGATGAGTCAGAAATTAAATAAAAAGCATGGATGTACTTCAAATAATATCCTCTAAGGATCTATCAAGAAATTGGGTCATAAAAGTCATTTGAGGTATATTTAAGAGTTTTCGTGACTTATTATCGTAATTAAGAAATAAGTTGAAAAATCCATTATCATGTGTATAAAATATGATCATGAACCAAATTAAAATGATGTGTGCATGTGGACTTTAAACAACATGGATTGGTAGCCCATTATTGGAATGGTGTAGCACCCCGAAAAAAAATCAGTGATTTAAAAATTGTAAATAAATGGAAAGAAATAATTTCCGTATTATCGGAATGGTAGAACGTACGTACCACTATCGTATGTACAAGAACACATCGGAAAATTTTGTAAAAATTATAAATCAACCCCAAACATTATTCCTAAGTGTTCTACGAAGAAACTTGTGCAACGAAAAATTTGATTGGCCAAGTGCACGTCACAATGTGACTAATTATCTAAATTAGGAAACTAAGTCGGAAAACCGTTAACACGAAAATATAACATGATCCCAAAATAAATAAACGTGATGGAGAGACTTCCAACATCATATATTGACGACCCATTATCGGAATTGGGCCAATGGATCACTTTTGGCCCAAGAATAATGGAGCTAGAAAATACATAGAAATTCGCAACCCTAATTGAGCTGAAAATAGGAGGAGGTAATTAGGGAAAATCCCATGGCAATTAGGCTTTCTTAGCAACCCAATTTCGTGCTAACCATGGTGGGAGGTTTCCTAAAGCTTCACCCACTCTATTGGGGTGATAAATCATCAAAATAAGGAAGCTGGAATGCCAAAACCGCACCTTGCCTTTCCCTCACCCAATGGAACTTCTAAACACACTAGATGCATATATACATGCCATGAAACCCTAGGGGATGGAAATACACATTGTTGGGGTCGTGGGAGGCTGTTCTTGAGCACCCAAAGGAGAAGGAAATCGCCCCAACTCAGAGCTTCTTCTCTGCTATGTTCTGCATCGACCTATGGAGAGTGCCCTTTTGGAGTCGACCTAAGGTGAGTCAAACCACAACCAAACCGTGCAAGGCTTATACCCCTGGAAAGAGGGTCGAGTCTAGTTCCTAATCCCATTGGTTTGCCTATTTTTCATCCAGTAGATCGAGAGTATTAAGCGTTCTCCAACAAGTAGTCTGAACAAGGACTGTCTGGAGAACGAGCCTTCTTCAACCCAAAAGGTAGGTGATCTCAGGCCAAGACTAAACGAATCCTATATCATCTTGTAGTGCTGCATGTCTAATTTCATATGTACTTGATTTGCCCAATTTTCATGTTGTATCCGTCGAGTATTAGTCGTTTTCCCTAGGTCGCGCATGTTAGGGATTTTTATGTTCTTCATGTGTTGCATGTGAATTGAGACCGAATTAGATCCAATCCAAAACATGAAAGTTCTTCTACTAGTTGTCCTCGTCATCTTTTGTGTTGAGAGTTTTGTCTAAATGTCAATATATTTCAAGTTATAGGTCGGACATAAAGGTTGCAATGAAGTCAAGTATGTTTAGGACTTTTTACGTTCTTTAAAGGTTTCATGTGAATTGAGATCGAATTAGATCCAACCCAAAACATGAAAGTTCTTTTACTAGTTGTCCTCGTCATCTTTCATATTGAGAGTTTTGTCTAAATGTCAGTAGGTAGAGAGATATAAGTGTGGAAAGAGGATCGCTGCATGTGCATATGTTTCAGTTTTGAAGTTTGAATCATGGCCAGACCAGACGACGCGATTCCAGCGCCTAGTATCGCGTCGGCCTTGGCCGCCGTGATTCGGTGAAATGCGTTTGTGAGATCTGACACGATTAACCATCTGACCAGTCAATGGTCTGCGTGGGACTTCGCGCTGCGTGGACTTCAGTGCATGTCTGATACGCGACGGGTACCCCTGACGTGATTAGACATGTTTTCCAGCTCAAAGTTTTCGAAAATTTTTACATTAGTATTTTAATGCTTTTCATGAATGCGACGGGGTATCCCGTCGCGATTCAATGTAAAAGGCGTCCATGTAGGCCACCGCGATTTACATTCTTCACAGTTAGCCCTGGTTAACTGTACAACGTGTTATGAAAAGCGTCTACTGTGTAGGACACGATTCAAAGACCGACCCAAGACTTTACTTTTTGGTTAGTCAGTCAGCATAGTTAATCTCTTATTCTGTAAGCATGTCACTTAGTGTGAATTATCCTAAAAGCAATCAACCTACTTGAAAACTATAATGACTTGAATTTGATTCTAATGTGACTGATATTATGTTCATGAACTATTGTCTTGTGATCTAGCTTGACGTGAAATTGACATGATAAGGATATAATATGAATGTGTGTATGAATACATGTTAGCATGGACTTGTTTAGTTAAGTTGTCTTCCATGATGTGCATATGTTTTATTTATATGCTTTCCGGTGTTTCACTATTTAATCATCAATTGCATACATGTTAGGAAAGATCCGCGACATGTCACTTACACGATTGCACGATTAGACACACCCTTCTTGGGGAATTGGGATCTCTCTGCCAGTCATTCGGTATTGGAAGACTAGTGATCTTTTCCTTAAGACCTCCGTAAGTCTCCGTACTCTATGGATTCCCTCATAGAGACCGAGCTGGTTGTACCATGAAGTACCCTGGAGATAGAGAGCACTTGTTCCGCGTACGATATATCATTAGTTATCCTCTTATTAAGGCATTAATGAATTATGAAACATAAGATACGTCGTTATGTTGTCCAATTGATCCCTTGAGCTATTGTCTTACCTTGACTCTATGAATGATCATGTTCTTATTACAATAAGCTTGTTATTGAAATTCTGTGGCCATAATATGTATATGTTTGATCGGCACAACGTGGGACTTCGGTCCATTTGACTAATGCCTGTGCAATAGGGGCCCTGTCTGGTCCTAGAGAGGAGCGCCCCAACGTACTGATAACCGCGGGAGTATGGACTTGTGGTGCTGGGCATGGCACTGACATGTGTGCAAGATTTGTGTGAATGTGCATTCGTTTGATGTGATATGATAAGTTTGATATGATACGTCTGATCACGTGAATCTGTGATATCTGTGTGAATATGGCCAAATTCTTGTTTATGTGATACGAACTCATTCTTGAATTCCTTCTAATACTATTCTTGAATTACCTGTCCTTCATATATGAAATTTCGATATTTGATTTGATATGATATCCGTTCTCTTCAGCTATTTGACTTGTTAGAAATGCATGCATTGTCATCATGTTCATGTGCATATCTGCCTATTTAAAATGTTAATCATGTATATTAGTACCCGTACATTGAGATGTAAATCCTACTGAGCTAGTTCGCTCACCCCTATCATCCTGTCCTTTTCAGGTAGTGATGAGGATCTCGTGGAGTCTGATGGGGCAGGGCAAGAGTGATGAGCACCCGTCTTATGAGGAGTCGACAGTTTAGGAATAGATGTTTGAGTAGTTTATGTAATAGTGAAATATTTTCATTTGAATAATGGACCCTTTTGTTGGTTCTTCTTATGTAAAGTTGTAACTAGTGGATTGAAATGGAATAAAGAGTACTTTTGATGACAATATTATGGTCTTAAATGTGTTGTTATGTTTAATTGTGACTCTGTGTTACTCAACTGTGATACGTCTATTTGTATCGTTCACGCATTCCAGTATTTATTCTGCTGCTAAATATCGGGGCGTGACAGATATGTAACTAGTAATCGATGTTTAAGTGAAGCAATCGATGTTCTAATGTAATCGATGTGAAAGACAATCAATGTATATGAAGCAATTGATATGTAACTTTGACTGTAGAAGAGTCGGAGTAAAATCAACAATCGATATAAGTATATCAGCAATCGATAGAAACAATTGATATCAGACTTCGACTTATCAAGAGTCAGAGTGAGTCTTCGGTTTGTTCAACAATCAGTATCTAACTTCGACTATTTGAGAGTCGGAGTGGAGTCAGTGTACTTCAATTTTTTAAGAGTCGGAGTAACGCCAGTTGTTCAACAATCGATAGCCCACTTCGATTTCTCAAGAGTCGTAGTGGTACTAGTTTGTTCAGTAATCGGTACAACACTTCGACTTCTTGGGAGTCGGAGTCCGTATGATATATATGTATGCATACATTGTGTACTTAGAAAATTTTCTTAATGAAAGTTGATAGTGTGTCGAAACTTAGGCTTAGTGTGTCGACACCAATAGACTGTAAAGGTTATATGGTATAATACATGTATGTCTTTACTTTACCACATTAATTTTCATACAAAATATAGTGTGGTATAATTAAATAAATTTGTTTAGGAGATAACTAAAAGATTTTGTCATAAGCAAAAACAATAATCAAATGCACAATAATTCTCCCAAACATTAATCAATTATTTGTAAAAGATAATTGTTCAACAATTCTTCCCTTTTTTGTTAATGACAAAAACAATCTTTTATATAGACAGAAACAAATTTTAAACAATCATTTAGATTTTGTTTATTGTTCTCCTATGTGTTCTATATATCTTTTCTCTTCTCCCCTTTTGTGGCATTAACAGAAAGGAAATAAGACATGGAAAGAGAAAGAGAGAAATAGATGAGGAAGAACAAGTATACATTAATAACTGAAAAGTATGTGTACAGACTTCAAGAAGATTGAGGGAGATAGAGAGAGGGTGGGACTTGATCAAAGAAGGGTTGAAGAAGATCCCACAGCTTCTTCTCATAGGAATATATGGATAAAGATAGAACTATCTAACTTATAGGAAGACCATACTGCAAGAATTTTCTAAAGGACTTAAGGTGCCTGCGATGATACCAAAGAAGTTTTTATGAAAGGCATCACCAAGCAAGGATTGCCTAAGAGAAATGAATTTCCTACTAGCAGCCTTATGCAAAAACTCATGAACTGTGATATTCCACTGAAGACCTTGAGATTGGGCTGTTGCCTTGGCCTTGTAATAGATGTTGTATCTCTCTATCCATTTCAGAGAGACAACTTTCAAAGAGTATCATAACCTTTAGTCAAATAGGTAGAGGGAGATAATTTTTGCTTTCTGCACTCTTTAGCTTCTTCAGGGTAACACACTGCCCATTCTTCTTCTGTCAGTCTCTCAGACTCGGAAAAATTGTGTTGAAAATCTTTGAGATATACTGAATTCTTGTGGGCATAATCAGGACAAATCGATGAAATAATAACTTGATGTTGTACTTGATCTTGAACATGACTGCTAACCTGATGTGCCTATTGAAAACTACTTGAGCAAAAGTTTTTTTTAGATAAGATGGCACCTATTAGGTTGGGGTATAGTCCGGAGGGCAATCTAATGGTCATTGATGGAGTGATATCCCTTTGCCCTTTAAGTAACATGGCCCATTGACCCGTACTGACATTAGCTATATTTAACTTGAATCTATCTTCATTAAATTTCTTCATTCTGCTGAAACTGACTTGCTACTCTTTTATGAAATCTCCAATAAATCAAAGAATATGAGATCCAAATGAAAGGAAACATTCAAAAAGCTATTCCTGGTCAACTTCACTGCTTCTCCAGGGTAAAGAGATAAGAATTCCTCAGGAGAAAGACTATAGCTTTTTTAGGTGATGAGATTTAGATCTGCTAGAGGAACTTCTTGAGTTTCGATCAAAAGGGGGAGCCAATCTTCAAATTTGTAGCCTGGCAACCCATGGACTTCAAGAAAAAAAAATTGATATGCAGAAATTCTTGGAAAAGAGCAAAATTGCGCTCAGAATGATAAATGAAAGCATATCAAAAAAGAGGAAGTAAGGAGCTAGGTTTGTATTTCATCTTCTGCCCACTTGAGATGGAAGTGCTACACTAGGCACTATTGAGCAAGAGGGTGAGTAGGCTGAGCAGAAGGAGTAGATGATTTTGGAAGAGATGAGAAGGAATGAGGAGCTAAGGTGTGAAGAACTGGAGTGTTTACAGGTGTAGGAGTGTATGTATACACCATGGGAAATGAAGCAAAAGAAGTGATTGGTTGAGAGGGAGATTGTTCCTCTGGCTGGGAAGTAGATGGGGGAGGAGGATCTGAGGAAACTGAAGGTATTGGTTCAGAGGGAGCTGGAGGTAAAGATGAAGGTTCATAGGAAGGAAAAGCTACATAACTGGATTTGACCAACTTCCTCTTGACTCTCCTCTTGAAAGGTTGAACCCTGGGTTGATCCTCTACTGCTTAGAAGGACTACTCTACTGGCTGCACTTCTAGTTCATATTTTGTTTCTAACTGCTCAGAAAGCTACTTAGACTGTGATTCTTGCTGCTGCTATTGCTGTTGTTGTTCAACAAATTGTTCTGACTGCTTTTTGGCTCCACAGCTGACTGATCTCACTGCTGTTCTTGCTGTAGCTCAGGCTGATTTAGTTGTTGCTCTTCTGGCTGAGGAGCTGAGGTAGGTGCTGGAGAGCTGCCTTTGCCCTACTGGCAAACCAACTGAAGGAGCAGATCCTTCATCTTCTGAACTTCTTCTTACATAAAATCAAACTTTACATCAATCTGGTGTATTTTCATATGAAGTACACCCAACATTTCTTGTTTCTTGAGGACCACATTAAGCACATCATCTATGGTCCTGCTAGTCTCCCTCTGAGACCTTGGTCGGGTCTCAATTGGAGGTGGAGAGACATGGTGGAAATCTTCTTCTATAGTAGGCTCAAATGGTGTAGGGATTGGAATTTCTTCTTCATGAGCTACTGATTTACCCTTGAGATCTCTAAGCACTTGATTGATGGTGTCCTCAGGGTGATCTTGCTCAAGGGAAGGTCCTCCTTCCTCATCTTGTACTGGCTCTTCTGCTGCTACTGCTTCTCTTACTACTTCTCTTCTAGCTGCTAGTGGTTGAACTGGTTGAGAAGAGAAGGAGCCATGTACCTAATCAGGAAAAATATCATGAGTACAGTTGGGTACAAAGTCCTTAGTCCAAACATTCTGGGCTTTATCCTCTAAAATGTAATGACTTCTGCGAAGGGTGGATAACCCAATCTTCTCTTTGACTGATACAGAAATTTCATCTAACAAATCCACTTCAAATATTCTGAAAAAGATTGTGAGTAGAGGTCCATAAAGAAGAGATTCTTGTAGGTACTTGGACCCTGCCATCCTCTCTAGAATAATAGAGGCAAGATTGACTTGATGCCTTTGAATAGCCCAAAATAGTAAGTTGCCATCTCTGGTTGTGATGGACGGATGTGTCCCAACCCTCGGAGTGATAATGGTTGTGATGATGGCATGGAGGAGCCTCTTCTCTGCAGAGAGCTCATTGATAAGAAGCTCCCTTCTGGAAATAGCTCCAAGGCTACCAACAATCCCCAATTTCTGTTTCTCTACAAACACAGCCTCATTGATCTTGTGTCCGGAGTTAGGGCAATCCAAAATTTCTACTAACAAATCTTCAGTGATGGAAATTTGAGTACCTTTGACATAACCTTGTAGAGACCCATCTGCTGAGACTTGAAGGGTCACATAAAACGCCTTCATTGCATCCTCATAAGTTAGCTCGCAGATCTAGCACAACCTTGTCCAACCCATCACATCTAGGGTTTCTGCTACTGAAATGAGTCGGCCCATTAGCTGTGAGAAATCTACTATCTTCCTAGGGCAGATCGAAGCTTTGGCAGAGTTGAGTCTTTGGAACTGCTCTTGGTGAAGAAGGAAACAGTTGGTTTAAGTTCACTAGGTAAAAATCTTACTAATGAAGAAATAGTCAGAAAAATTCTCAGATCATTAACTCATTCATGGACCCCCAAAGTCACTGCTATTGAAGAAGCTCATGATCTTACAGAACTTTCTATTGATAAATTAATTGGTTCTCTAATGGCTCATGAAATTAACATGGAAAGATTTACTGAAAGCTCTTCGAAAAAGAAAATTCCAAATACTTTGAAGGCTGCAGATTCCCCCTCTTCATCATCTGATGATTCAAAAGAAAAATTTGAAGACAGTGATGATAAAGCTATGCTATCAAGTAAACTTCAAAAGATCCTTGCCAAGAAAAATAAGTTTGGCTCAAAGAAATATTTCAGAAGGGAAAAAAAGAAAGAGCCAACATGCTATGAATGCAACCAGCCAGGACATTTCAAATCAGAGTGTCCTAAACTCAGAGAGAAAGATCAGGCTGACAAGTATGAGAAGAAAGTAATGGCCGCAGCATGGGACAATGAGGAAGTAACAAGCCCATAAGCTTCATGTTCAGAATCAGAAGGAGAGGAACAAGTAAATCTAGCCCTCATAGCAAGACTAGATCAATTAACTTCTGAAACATCATTTACTTCGTGTTCAGAAACTGATTCAGACAGTCTAGAAGACGCATTTAATGAGCTTTATGATAAATATAAAACGGTAGTTAAACAAATGAAAGTGGTTAAAGTAAATCTGATAAACCAAGCAAAATCCAACACTTTTCTAAAAAATGAAGTAGAAAGATTAGGACAACACCTAGTTGAAACTAAAAGAACAAATAAACTATTATGTGAAGACTTAAAGTCTAAAAATGGAAAAATCATGAAACTTGAATCAAATATAAATGAATTAAAAATGAAGAAAAATTAAGAGAAGAAAATAATTATTTAAGAGCTACCATAGATAAAATAACGAACTGCAAAACATCATTAGTTGTAAAACTAAAAGGTTCTAGAAGAGGTAAAAATCAATATGGAGTAAGATATACACCCCCAGTAAATGTAGAAGAAATTATTTATCCTAAATAGTATCCAACCCCTAAGTTTGTAAAAGAAAAGGCAATTAAAAATCCTAGAAAGGTTAATCAATATGTTTACAAACAGAAACTTAAAACTAATAACACTACAAATTCAAAACATGCATATGACTTATGTTGTAGTCACTGCAATCAATTAGGACACATAGTTAGCACCTGCACTACTAGACACCTACACTGGATTCTAAACTCTAACCATCATAGACCCAAGAAAATTTGGGTACCAAAAGTCCCAACTTAATTCTGTTTGTAGGGGCGCCTGAGAGCATCCAAATGGTATTTGGATAGTGGGTGCTCTAGGCATATGACAGGAGACATAAAATTATTTACAAGTTTCAGAAATGAAGTTGGTCAAGTCACATATGGTGATAATGGAAAAGGAAAAGTATTAGGATGTGGAACAGTAGGAACAAAAGAAAAGGATTTAATAGAAGATGTTATGTATGTTGAATGATTAAAACATAATTTCATTAGTATCAATCAATTGTGTGATAAAGGTCACATGATAAAATTTCATAACGGCAAGTGTGTTATTCAAAAGAATGGAAAAATAGTTTTTGAAGCTCTAAGAGTTAATAATCTGTACAACTGGTAGAACTGAAAGAAGTCAACTTGTGCCTTGCAACTACGAAGAATGAAGAGACTGATCTATGACATAGAAGACTAGGACATGAAAACACTTCAGTGATCAAGAAATTAATCAAGCATGATCTAGTTGAAGGTCTTCCAAAGCTGAAATTGAAGAAATCTGGAATCTGTACAGCATGTGCAAAAGGAAAGCAAATCAAGACATCATTTCAGTCCAAGACCTTGGTAACAACCTCCAAACCTCTGCAACTCATCCACATGGATTTATTTGGACCTATAAGAACAGTAAGTCTCGGAGGAAAGGTATATGGCTATGTAATTATGGATGATTATTCAAGAAACACATGGGTATCTTTTTTAGAAGCCAAATCAGAAACTTTTTCAACTTTTTTGAAATTCAGTAAATTAGTACAGAAGAACCAAAAATATCAAATAATCTGTATCAGATCTGATCATAGTGATGAATTCAAGAATGAAGAGTTTGTCAGATTCTGTGAAGAAAATGGCATAGAATATAATTTCTCTGCATCTAGAACACATCAGTAGAATGAAGTAGCAAAAAAGAAGAACAGAACACTGCTGGACATGGCTAGAACAATGCTTACATAATACAATCTACCAAGATACTTCTGGACAGATGTAGTCAACACAACTTGCAACATCATCAACAGGTGCATGATCAGATCAATTTTGAAGAAGGCACCTTATGAGCTATACAAGGAGAAAAAGCCAAACGTCAATAGAAAAACTTTGAATAATGGTAAAGATAATTTAAGAAAATTAGATGCTAAAAGTGATGAAGGATTTCTACTAGGATACATCTCAAAACCTAGAGGATATAGGGTGTTCAATAGAAAAACTTTAACCATTGAACAAATAGTTCATGTCTTATTTGATGAAACCCTTCTATTAAGAAAATAGAAGAAGAAGATGTTGTTGAAGAATTGTGCTGGGATCTAGAACAAGCTTCTCTTGAAGAAAAAGGTGAAGACAAGGAAGATCCTCCACTAGAAGAACTACAACTATAAGAAGAAGCACATGAAGAACTACCTAAAGAACTGAGGTATCACAGAGATCATCTAAGAGAAAACATCATAGGTGATCCTCAAGATAGGGTAAGAACAAGATTATGAATATTCCCTGTGATTACACTGCATTTGTTTCTCTGATTGAGCATAGGACAATCAATGATGCACTGACAGATGAATCTTAGATCCTAGCTATGTAAGAGGAACTTAAGCAGTTCCAGCGCAGCCAAGTCTAGACTCTTGTATCTAGACCTTCTGACCATCCAGTTATTGGGACCAGATGGGTCTTCAGAAACAAAATGGATGAATCAGGAGTAATCACAAGCAACAAGGCTAGACTGGTAGCACAAGAATATTTCCAAGAGGAAGACATTGATTTCGATGAAACATATGCTCCAGTTGCTAGATTAGAGGCAATTAGAATTTTATTAGGATATGCATGTTCTCTTAATATCAATTTGTATCAAATGGTTGTTAAAAGTGTTTTTCTGAACGGTTTCATAAAAGAAGAAGTTTATATTAAGCAACCACCTGTTTTTGAAGATACTAAATATCCAAATCATATTTTTCGATTAAAGAAGACATTATATGATTTGAAACAAGCTCCAAGAGCCTGGTATGAAGATTGAGTGCTTATCTTCTATCACATAATTTTTCAAGAGATAAAGTAAATAGTACTTTATTTATTAAGAAATTTTCTGAAGGGATCTTAATTGTACAAATATATGTTGATGATATTATCGTTGGTTCTACTAATGAATCACTTTGTACATTCTTTGAAAAATTTATGCAAAGTGAGTTTGAGATGAGCATGATGGGTAAGCTTAATTACTTTCTTGGCTTGCAAATCAAACAGACCAAGGAAGGCACTCACATTTGTCAAACCAAGTATATTTCATACTTATTTTCTAAGTATGGTTTTGACAATTGTAAGTCTTTAGGAACTCCCATGAGCTCAGGAATTAAAATAGATAGTGATCCAATTAGCAAGAAAGTAGACCAAAAGATGTATAGAGGTATGATTGGGTCACTACTCTATCTTACTGCTAGTAGACCAGACATAATGTTCAGTGTATATTTGTGTGCCAGATTTCAGGATGATCCTAGAGAATCTCATATTAATGTTGTTAAAAGAACTTATAGATATCTTATAAATACAAGTAAATTGGATTTATGGTATCCTAGATGTTTTGAATTTAGACTGCTTGGATATAATGATGCTGACTATGCTAGATGCAAAATTGACAGAAAAAGTACTAGTGGTACTTGTCAATTTCTTGCAGGATGCTTAATTTCTTGGTCTTCTAGAAAAAAAAATTCAATAGCATTGTCCACAACAGAAGCAGAATACATTACAGTTAGAAGTTGCTACACTCAACTGCTATGGATCAAACATCAACTGGAAGACTATGGTCACAAATTGCATGAAATCTCAATGCTATGTGATAATACAAGCACAATTAATCTGACAAAAAATCCTATCTAGCATTCAAGAACCAAGTACATTGAGGTCAGACATCATTTCATCAGGAACCATGTAAGTAATGGTGATATCTTACTTGAATTTGTTAATACATATAATCAATTAGCTGATATTTTTACTAAACCACTCCCTGAAGATAGGTTTACTTCAATTAAAAGAGAAATAGGTTTGTGTAATCCTGACTGAATGCTTAAAATTCTTAAGTACTGTGTTTGATCTATCTATCATCAACTTTTTCTAAGTCTTGAACTTTTGACTTTTAGGAAGTCAGAGTTTTGGAAGTCGACTTTTACGTAGTTAGAATTTCTATTTATTCAAAAACAAAAAGGGGTTACAATTATTTTGGGGGGAGAATTAAATAATTCATTAATCTCAACCGTTCATCTCCCTTTCTACGCTCTGTCATAAATCTCCCTTCTTTATATGGACCTTTCCTTCTCTCTTTCCAAATCACCTCATTTGAAACATCTCCGACTCCTCTGTCTTCTTTCTGGTTCCCACGTCCGTTCTTCAACCCGATGGAACCCTTGCCAAGCATCTGTCATTTTTCTTCAATCTTTTTGAAGAAAGGTAGGATCACTGACTCCCTTGAACTCATTTCACATATCTTTGCAATAAGCCTTAGTTTCTTCCCTCGTTTTGGTCTAGATGGCCTCCTCTAGGGCTCTGGACGGATATTGGTAAATCTATTATACATTTGAGTAATGTTTTCGTTGGGTAACATTTTGAATTGTTCATATTGAGAAACAAGAATATCTATTCTAGTTTGTTTCACCTTATTAGTTCCTTCATATGTTACATGTAGTTTATCCCACATTTCTTTTACAGGTCTACATGCAGATAGTCTATTAAATTCCTTTTTAGATAATGCACAACATAAATAATTCTTAGCTTTGTAGTTTAGAGACATATTCCTTTTATCAGCTATAGATTAGGCAGAAGTACCATCAGCAAGTATAGTAAAATCACCTTGCTCTATTACCTGCCACAGATCAAAGTTTGTACCTCGGATAAAGCATTCCATTCTTATCTTCCAGTACTAGTAATCTTCACCATCAAAGAATGATGGTCTTGTAATAGACTGTCCTTCATAGTTGTGAGCTTCAGCTGCCATCTCTTCTCAAATCTTTTGATTCTTCTGACAAGATCTCGCTCTGATACCACTTGTTGGATCGGGATGGAGCTGCAGATGCCCTAGAGGGGGGTGAATAGGACTTCTTGCACTTAAAAAATTAATCTAAAAATAGATAACACTAGATAGTGATTTTAGTACTTAGTGTAGTGTGTGTGAAACAAGTGAAAAGCTTGGCGAAATCAATCACACAAAGTGCATAGAGATTTATCATGGTTCGGCCCTTCCAAATGGAAGTCCTACATCCAGTCCCCAAGAACCCCATAGGATTTTCACTAACTGCCAAGAACTCTTGGCCTTCTCTCAACCCGAGAGGTATTACAACCCACTTGCTCTCAAGCAAGTCTTCCCTTCACAGAGGGGTATTACAACCACCTACAACCGTAGGTCTTCCCTTTACAGAGGGGCACTACAGGGAACAAACCCCCTGCTAGTTTCTTACACAGTGTGTCTGCTTAGAAGAATGAGCAAACACAGAAGATCAGAAAGAGATACAAGTATGAATGGAATCTCTGACTCTTTCTGACTCTAAGAAGGTGGACTGAGAAGAAGAACATAATATAGAATGCCACCCAAAGAGAAAGACTTCTGAATATAAGAGAGCTTGGAAGTCGAAGCTTGAAGCAGTAGGCTCTCTTTAGATCTTGAGCTTTTCTCTCTTCTGTGTGTGTAAGCTGTCTATGTGTATTGCAACAACGATGGATCGATCGGATGCCTAAAATTCAAACTTCAGATTCATATATAGTCTTCAGAAGTTTCCCATTTGAAAGCAACCATTTGAAGATAGTCGTTAGAAAATAGTTGTTTGAATCTGAGTGTTGGGTATTGAGACTTGAGACTTCTGAGATGTCCATCATCAGATCTTTAGCCCTTAAGTCTCAACGGCTTTGGGCTACACAGATAGCTTCACGGCTTCATTTGACAGCTTCAATAAATATCTGCAAGCTCCATACCCATGATTGAAAGCTAGCACGCTTTAGTGGGTAGCTAAATATCTGCATCGTCAAGAAAAACACAGATACCTCCATCCTTTCGGAGGTAGGTGAGATACCAAAAATATATAAAGCAGAAAGGAGTTCAGACAGACAGATGTTCAGTGCATTTAAAAATAGACAGACGTTCGTATGAGTCATCCAAAAACTTTTCCTCAAAACATGGAGTTCTGACAGAAAGGGGATGTGGTAGGTGAGTTTTGACAGATAAACCATACTACTTATACCTACCACCACATTTTCTTCTGACCATCTATCATGCAAAGATCGAACTTCATTTCTGACAGTGAGTGAGAGAGAAGATATACAAATTTTTCGAGTTTTAAGATAATAGAAAAGAAATTTTAAATTTGAATATATTAGAGTCAAATTTTCCCGCTAATCTATTTCATTTTGATGACAACAAACCTAACACAATGAAAGTCATATATGTAATCTTTATTCTCTTAAAAGATCCCATGAAGATTAAGAGGATCATGGGTGATGATAAAGCTTTAACAGTTCTGCAAATAATAATAGATATTTAAAAACGTCCAAGTGTAGTTAATCACAGAAGGTGGTATAATACTTCGACTTTCAAAGAGTCTGAGTATTACTATAGTAGTAAACATCCTTCGACTATCGAGAAGTCGAAGTGAGAAACAATCGATACATAAGTCAAAAGATATGAGCAATCGATATGAAACATAAGCAATCAATGTGAATCATAGGCAATCGATGTTTTTGACAATCGATGTACTAAGGTAATCGATGTGTAAATGGTAATCAATGTTTGAGTGAAGCAATCCATGTTCTAATGTAATCGATGTGAAAGACAATCGATGTATATGAAGCAATCAATGTGTAACTAGTAATCGATGTTTAAGTGAAGCAATCGATGTTCTAATATAATCGATGTGAAAGACAATCGATGTATATGAAGCAATCGATGTGTAACTTCAACTATAGACTTCGACTGTAGAGGAGTCAGAGTAAAATCAACAATCGATATAAGTATATCAGCAATCAATAGAAACAATTGATATCAGACTTCGACTTATCAAGAGTCAGAGTGAGTCTTCGGTTTGTTCAACAATCGGTATCTAACTTCAACTATTTAAGGGTCAGAGTGGAGTCAGTGTACTTTGATTTTTTAACAGTCGGAGTAACACCAATTGTTCAACAATCAATAGCCCACTTCGATTTCTCAAGAGTCGTAGTGGTACCAGTTTGTTCAGTAATTTGTATAACACTTCGACTTCTTGGGAGTCGGAGTCAGTAGGATATATATGTATGTATACATTGTTGTAGACATGCCATTTTGGCATCATATCAAGCAAATTTCATGTTACATTGTAATGCCTCGAAGTGGCTCTCTTCAAGTGATTTTCCTATTTTTTTGGATTTTTTCAGGGTTTTTAGGAATTTTCTAAGGGGTCCAAAGGGGTCTGTTGAACCTAAGTTATTCGCGTCTGATACAGTGGATGCCTTTTAAGCTGTATGATCCGCGGCGGGTAAACCCGACGCGTATCACACTTCCTTTTCTGGCACTTACCCTGTTTAGATTCGCGTCCACTAAAGCCGGCGCGATTAATAATTTCCATTTTCGAATTATGGCAATTTCCAAAATTGTTTTTGGAAAGATTTAGTTGCTAATTAGAATTGCATCCGCTTATGTCGATGCGTTTCTAACCTTCCTTTGAAGAAGATCGATTTTCCCTTAAAGACCGATTCTACTCAGAAACGCGGCCGCTTTGTTGGACGTGATTCATTGTTTCCATTTTAATATTTGGCAAAGAATCGGTACAAATCAGAAGGTTTAGAAATGCGGCGGCTACTGCCGACGCGATTCTTAAAATAGCCAGAATCGATGTTTGGAAACGCCTAATCGTAGCAAGTCGATCTTTGAAATCGCGGTGCTTTAGTCGGACGCGATTCAATAGATAGGCGTCCACTGTACCGGACGCGATTTAAGCAAATTTTCCCTATAAATAGACCCCCGAGGCCATTCTTTTAAGCACCACCCACACACTACGGCGAAGCCCTGTCGGATTGGAGACTCAGCTGCGAACTAAGGAGGAGCACCTCTCAATTCAAGCCACGTCACCCATCCAATTCTTGGCGTTTGGAGCCTCCGTCCTCTTCACGCACATTGGAGCGAGGCGGGAGGAGCTCTGCGTCCACTTCGTCCATCTCTACAGCAGCGGCTCACATCGCCTTTCCTTTCTCCCCCTTCACTTTGTTTTATTTTCTATTTCTTTCACCTAGCGCATTCATCACACTACTTTCTCACACACATTACATCATTTACTCCTTTCCCACACTTTTTAGGGGTTTAACACCACCCCACGAGGTGTGTTAACGCCCATGCTTTTGCATTTTATTTCACTTGATTTGAGCTTTTTACTACACCTCATAGTCTAATCATCTTGTCACGTGTTTTCTTGTTGTTTTTCTCTTGCAAGGTAACCTCATTTGGAGCTAAATCTTCTTCATCGGCCGGCCGGTAGAAGAAGTAAGAAGGACCCGCACACCACTCCTACAATCTTTAGGTGAAGGTAAGTACCCACTTTTCTTCTTTGCCCGTTTCCTTCGACACCCACGCGTGTTTGGCGATCACACTCCATCTTGTGCACACATGCACGTCTTCTTCTCTTGTTTTTTTCCTCACCACGCATTTTTAGTTTTCTTTCTTACCTAAGATTCTTCTCTTTTTTTTAATCATCTCTTTGTGGGGTGTGTTTTGAAAAAAAACACATCTACAAATTGGCGATCACGGTGGGACTCTTTTCTTTTTAGTTCCGGTTACCTTCCTTCGGCACCCACGTGTGCCCCTCCTTCGACACCCACGTGTGTCTCTCCTTTCGTACCCCACGCGGTACACCCCCCTCCTTCCGCACCCCACGCGGTGCTCTTTAAGATTTCCCATCGCCATTACCAAGTTGTAGTTGTGTTATTTTCTCTACACTTCTTCATAGAATTTGATTAAAAAAAAATTGTTACCATCTTCTTCCCCTCCCTGTTTACTCACCCTCACCTGAAGAAATCATCTGGGTTTGCCTAATTTTTCATCATATTTGAGTGGTTGATATCATGCTAGATTGGTTACTGCTTTGATATTTGTCTTCGGTTACTGCTTTGATTCGCGTCGCGTACAGGCGATGCTATTTGTGGTGTTGTGCGGCGGACTATCCTGACGCGATTTGTGATAGACTCTGGAGGGAGTTGCTGCGGCTCTTACAGCTTTTGTGAGCTGTCAGATCTACAGCCGACTGAACGGACGCGATTCAATTGAACCGCGGCCACTATACTGGATGCGATTCAGTCTGCCATAGAGAGCAGGGTTTCTGCCATCCCTTGCATTGTGCATCACTTACAGGGCATACCTTCACCCGAGGGACCTCTTTCCCTCCTATTCCTAGGATCCAACCACCTTTCTCGGTGAGGGCTATCTCCCCATTGGGCATTCCGTCTCATTGGGCTAGAGAATCTTCATCGGGACCTCCGTAAGTCTTCATACCCTATGGATTCCCTCATGGAGGACCGAGCAGGTTGTACCACCCCGGAGACCCGTGTTAGAGCACCCGTTGCATGAAAGGGAGATTTCTTAGTGGGCCCGAAGTTCTCATCTTACCCACTTAGGCCCATACCCAATTGAAGTGACATTGCAATTAAAATCCACCTTGAACTCTATTGAACATTTAATTGGACGTAAGCATCCCCAAGTCTTTGATTAAAAAGCTGTTAACATCTTCTCTCACACTTGTTTGAGTAGTTGCTTGCTAATTACTGTTAATCAACTTGTTGTCTAAAGTTTTATGCAGCTTCGTTCAGGTCGATCTCTCCCAATGGCAGAGTACGAAGACATGGGTTATGATGACACATATGATGAGGTGTATGAATCTAATCAACAACTTGCGCAACTCAATAACCAACCCCACATCGATCCCTCCACCTCGCATGTTCATGCGGTGGATTCACAACTTCCTCAACTCTCCCCGAGGCATGCCACCGCAAACGCCTCCACCTCCATTGATCTGTCCCACCTCATGGACATTATCCAAGGCCTCCAAGCCTCGCAACTCCAGGGGTCCAGGCTGCCCTCAAGGGGAAATCCATCCCCGATCCAATTCAATTTCTCCACCCAAATGCGAGTATTCACACTGAACCTGCTCACGACCCGATGGTCTGAGCCTCTCCTGCCCCCTCGCGGGCCAATTCTGTCATCTACTCTCGCCCCCACAGCCCTGTTGGGAGGCCTTTTCCTGCCCGGCCAAGCCCCTCCGCAGCAAGGCCCACTCACCCTCCTCGGGCTCCAGCCCATACTCCCATGCACGCTGGCGCACCTCCCCTTCACTACTCTACTCAGGTGAGTGTGCCCCACCACCTTCCTTCTGGGGTACCTCCCAAACCATCTTCCGATCAACTCACCCAAGCCCTCCTGGCGAAGGTGAGTCATTTGGAACAAGACTTGAAGAGGGTGTCCGCACCCAAGGACTCATTTGAACTAGCACTCCCTTCTATGCCAGTTTTTCACCTCCCCCCTTCTGAGCTGCCAGTCTACCGCCGCTACAACGGCACCGGCAACCCATTCGTGCATATCAAGGAATTCATGTACGAATCCTCCTTCTGGCAGAATGACAATTGGGCCCTTGCTTTCCTCTTCCGCCGATCATTAGATGGGCCCGCCCTTGAGTGGTTTTATTCACTGGATCTCGCAGATGCCGAAGATTTCGAAGTGGTGCAGAGAAAGTTCTTGCAGAGGTACAGGGACAGGGTTGGTCCAGTACTGTCAATCACTGATTTAATGACTGAAAGGATGAAGGTAGATGAGGATTTCACACACTATGCTGACCGATGGAGAGCAATGGTTGAGAGGCTGAGGGACCCATTGTCCGAGCCAGAACAAGTAAAGATGATCACAGCAAACGCCGCGCCATAGTTCAAGCATATTCTGGCAATGAACAAGTTGACGACAATGGAGGAGTTGTATGAGAGCCTGATACATCGAGACTCAACTGAAGGACTCTCTGATTATGGCCATGTTTGAGCCAAGGCCTGGACATTTAAGAAAGGTAGTGGTGCTCCCCCTACTGGAGGCCCCACGACCAAGGGGGTCATACAAAACGAGCAGGTGAGTGCTATGGGCAACCCAAGTCCTTCCACCTACCGTCCCAACACGTCCTTCCACCTACCGTCCCAACACCAACACCAAGACACAACAGCCCTAGCAGCTGGCCTCCAAACAACCCTCCAATGTTCAAAGCACCACCTCAGTAGCCTCGACAGCCTCCACAGTATTAGCAGCCCTAATACCAACAGCCTCCCAACAACCAATACTACCAACCACAACAGCCTCCACAATATCACCAGCCTCAACAACCTCAGTACCGCCAACCCGCCTCTCCTCAGTACCAGCAACAACAACCTCTTCCTCCTCCTCCGCAATACAATTAGGTTCCCCCTTCAGGCAATTATGAGCCCCAGCAGCCTCGACGTCCCCCTGGCCCAAGGAGAACCCATTATCCCCCCTTGCCGGAGACTCTCACTGATGTTTTCAATGCTCTCATGGCCGCTAATGCACTCACTTTGCCGAGGGAAAGGCTACAATGGCCTCCCAATGTTGACACCTCCCGTTATTGTGCATTCCATCGGGGACCGGGCCACACTTTGGAAGCCTGTTTTCACTTTAAGGACTATATCTATGATTTGAACGACAATGGAGGAATAGATTGGGAGGAAATGAAGAAATACATTGCTGAGATGAAGGCGAGAAGACCGCCTAGATAGGATCAACAGCAACAACAACAGCAGGTTCAGGCCCCCCAGCAACAGCCCAATTGGGCATTGTTCAGAACCCCCTCCCGGAGCACTAGGCTCCAAATCAGCAAGTGAACGCCCTCACGACATCTCCCCGCTCTAATGATATGCCCGACCGGCCTATGGAAGTAGCCTCCACCTCCACTTCCCAATCATCCTTTACCCTACCCCCTTTATCCGTACACATACCCCTTCTAACCCATTACCCTCCTTCCTACGCATTCCTGCAACTGTCGCCCATCAACCAGCGCCCACTAACCAACCGTCCAACCCACCACTTATATGCCAAACCCCCATTACCTCTACAACATAACCTCATCCTAATCCTCAAGCTCCCTTCCTATGCAACCCCTCCACCAAAGCACTATCACCAAACCACCCCCTCATACGTCAACCCCCTATCACTACCTCCCCACAACCCCCATCATCCAATCCGCCTCTTCTACGCACTCCACCAACTGCACCACTCACTACACCTAACCACCAAGCTCCCTTCCTCCGTACCACTATTCCACCTCCGAGTGCGGCAAGTATCCAACTGCCGCACCAAATGTTCAACTCCCAGTCTTCCACTTCCCATCCATCTTCTATTCTACCGGCCGCGGCAACAATAGGGGGAGAAAATTCTGAAGAAACAATGGTGCTCCGGAGCGAGCGCATATTCAACCGGATCTTTCCACAGCAGCAGGAACAGACAGTTTTGCCCCTGGAAGAGGAAACCCCAGTCGAAGAATCCATCCCAGGATGCAGTATGACTTGCTTAAGCATCTGGACAAGACACCGGCTCAGATATCCATCTTAGAACTGATCAAAAGGTCACCGGTGCACCAAGAGGCCCTCATGCATTACTTATAGAAGGTAATGGTGAATGAAGACTTGCCCGTAAATCAGATCAGTGTAGTCCTGACCCCCACCAGCCAGCATCCTGCCATCGAGTTCCATGAGTCTGAGTTAGTACCTGTGGAGTCCCAGCGATATGCCTTATGTCTGACAGTCAACATCAACGGGGTATGCGTGTCTTAATGCTTGGTAGACTTAGGGGCATCGATCAATGTCGTGTCTTCAGACACGTTAAATTTCTGCGGGATTTCATTACAGTCGGTTCGACCCTCTGCTATCACTGTTACGACCTACGACAATACTAGTAGGCCGCCAAAAGGGTCGTCGCTTTGAAGGTAGGACTAGGTCCGTCCATCACGGAAATGGATTTTCACATTCTGGATATGGACCCGAGTTTCCGCATAATCCTAGGGAGGCCATTTATTTAGGCACTTGGCGCAGTTATATCGACCGTTCATCAATGCCTCAAGTTTCCTTACAAGGGGTGGGTCGTCAAGGTTGCCAGTAAGCCTACAGTCTTGGAAGTGGACGCCACGACTGACAACTCAAACCCTTCCATCTGGCCAAGCAACAAACCATTGATGTCCGTGTTGGACACAATCAACATGTACCCGAGCCTAGCTAGTTCATCTGTTGGTACTGCGAAGAGGAGCAAAATCATGACTGAGAAGGGTTGGCATATTATGCTATAAATGGGGTACCATCCAGGCAAAGGGCTGGGGGCACAATTGCAGGGGAGGACATAGGCAGTAAAGGACAATAAGATGAGGCCCAAAGCAGGATTGGGGTACAAACTAGGTAAGACAGATCCTCAACAAGGGCGGTCGCTCACATGGACGTTATATCAACATTTCAAGAGGGGTCCATTGCAGCCGGGGAGTGAGCAAACATCTACAATTACTACAGAACCTGAGCACTTTTCAATTCTGACCACATATACAGCTGTAGGAGATGTTAGGCCCCCAAAGCAAGTGAAGAGGGGCGAATCCAAGTGAGAATGGGGCCGATGGTGTGACATGAGTGATATTGCCACCAGTTTGGACCAGCTTTTCACACCAGCGGATACGAGCAGCTGGCGGTGGCCACAAGCAAGAGATCGCAGCAAGATGAATCTAAGTCAAGCATACTTCCCATAAGAGTTCACGCAACAATTAGGCTCAGGGCGGGCCTCTCCTCTTTGAGCAACGCGCTTACCTTCCCTCCTTCTTCGAGCACCGCGCTCAACCTCCCTCCCTCACTAGGCAACGTGCCTATTCCATTTTCCCCTCCAGGCAACGTGCCTGCTTCCTTTTCCTCCTCAAGCAACGTGCTCGATCTCCCTTCCTCACTAGGCAATGCGCCTATTCCATTTTCCCCTCCGGGCAACGCGCCCGCCCTCTTCTTCTCTCCAGGCATCGCGCTTTCTCAACTGCAGGCCACCGCGTGGCCCTCCTTCATTTCTCTAAGCATTCCTCGGGCACCGACGCCCCATTTGGCCACTGCTGTGCATTCTCCCAAGTAGACGATAACTCTCCGACCCCCCTGCTCGAACCCCTCTTCCCTCGAACCTGCACTAGTTTCTCACTTGCTCAGGTTGGCAATCTCACCTCGCCCTCTCTCTCTGTGCACGCTAAGCACTGAGGGGGCACCAAAAACGCCAATTTCCTAATGGCTGATTCCGTCGTCACCATCGAGGAGACCTCCTTCCTCGCCTCGGAGTGTGCCCCAACTGACGGGCCACTTCTCCCCGGTCCTTTGACCGGCCACTTGCTTCCCTCCATGTAGGGACCTCCGTTCCCCTCCACGCAGGGGACTTTTACTGCTTTTCCTCCTCCCTCTTCTTCCCCCATGCAGGGAATTTCCTTTACTGCTTTAAATTCTTCTTCACCTTCCCCCACGCGGGATTCTGCTTTTCCCTCTCCTCAACCCTCTGCTGTAGATTTCGATAGTTGTAGTGCGAGTTTAGGTCAGGGTAGCAATAAGCTAGGGGCAGTATCCCAGAAGAAATCCAAGGATAGGAGGGTTCCACACCGATTCCTCACTGATTTAGCCCGTAGGTGCAAGGCATGTCTAGCAATTCCAGAATTTATGGAGGAGCCGTTACAATTGCCAGAGATAGAATATGAGCAGTCAGTGTGCTTTTTTGATGATGGGTTCGGAGTCTATGAGATTATGGATGATGACGACCCTTTTGAGGAAGGTGATGAAGAATTCGAGGACGAGGCTAACGCGTTCGCAAGTGGATTGAAGAGGTTTGATGAACCGTTAGCTGCCGTAGAATAAACCACCAAGGAAATCAACTTGGGAACAGAGGAAAACCCTAGGACTGTCCTCATAAGTAGCAACTTGTCACCAGCTGAAGAGGCGGCAATCATTGAGTTTCTCAGGGAGTACAAGGACACATTCGCATGGAGCTATGAGGATATGCTAGGCTTGGACACCGCACTCGTTGAACACCGTCTTACACTTAAGCTGGGTTCCATTGCCATTAAGCAGCGGTTGAGGCGTTTCCACCCACAAATGGCTTTGAAGATGAAAGATGAGCTCGATAAGCTCCACAAAGCCAAATTCATTAGAGTCGTGCTTTATCCAAATTGGGTGGCGAACATCGTCCCAGTCATGAAGAAAGATGGAAGAGTTAGAATTTGTATTGATTTCCGGGACCTTAACCGCGTGTGTCCTAAGGATGATTTCCCCTTGCCTCACCTCGACGTGCTCATAGATAACAAGGCTGGGTATGAAACCCTCTCCTTCATGGACGGCTTCTCAAGGTACAATCAGATCAAGTTGGCTGAAGAAGATCAGGAGAAGACATCGTTCACTACACCATGGGGAACCTATTGCTATGCGGTCATGCCGTTTGGACTTAGAATGCTGGAGCTACTTACTAAAGAGCTATGATGGCTATCTTTCATGACATGATCCACATTTTTATTGAGGTGTATGTGGACGACCTGGGGTGAAGTCAAAGACAATGGCTGAGCATCCTGGGGTTCTAACTAAGGTCTTGCAGAGGTCAAGAGAATATCAATTGAAAATGAACCCCAAGAAGTGTATGTTTGGTGTTTCATCGGGTAAGCTATTAGGGTTCATTGTGAGCAAGAGGGGTATAGAAATAGATCCCAACAAGGCGAAGACAATAAGAGAGATGCCCCCTCCCAAGAATTTGAAGGAAGTTCGAGGACTTATTGGGAGGTTACAGTTTATTCGCCGGTTCGTCTCCCAACATTCATAGAGGTGTAGACCCTTCTACGACCTTACTAAGCCGGGAGCCGAATTCCATTGGGACGAGAAGTGTCAGGTGGCTTTTGACAGACTCAAAGAGTATCTAGCTAATCCCCCTGTCTTGAGGCCGCCAACTCCAGGCAAACCACTCATTCTTTATGTATCTGTCCTAGAAGACTCAGTAGGAGCTGTCCTTGCAAGTGGATGAAGAAGGCAAGGAGAGGGCAGTATACTACCTGTCTAAACTTCTCAACCCCTGCGAGCAGAGGTACACAGCAATGGAGAAGACGTACCACGCTCATATGGGTAGTGCAGAAACTGAAGCACTACTTTCTTGCTCATGAGGTCCATCTCATAGCCCGCATGAATCCTATCAAGTTCCTTCTTGAAAAATCTATCCTAACTGATAGGCTAGCACGTTGGCAGAGCTTCCTTTCCCAGTTCGAAATCACCTATGTCCAGCAGAAATCCATCAAAGACTATGCCATAGCAGAACATCTGGCCCATCACCCTATTCCACAATTCAATCCTGTTCGCTCAGAGTTTCCAGATGAGGAATTGATGTCCCTTAGCCAATCTGATCCTATGTGGACGTTGTATTTTGATGGACCTCTGAATTCTCAAGGAAAGGGTATCAGGATTGCTCGATTATCACTTGAGGGTGTCACCTTCCCACGGGCTTATAAGCTGGATTTTCCTGCCACCACCAACATAGCTGAATATGAAGCTTTGTTGGCAGGTCTTGAGTATGCCCATTTCTACGGTGTCACCCATCTGCAGATTGTAGGTGATAGTCAACTGGTCCTGCGCCAAGTGCTCACCAAATATCACACCCGTGATCCTAAGCTCAAGCCATACCAAAAAAATGCCTCAGCCTATGCCAAGCTATTCTCCAAACTTGTCTTTGTCCACATCCCTCGTCATCAGAATCTTCTAGCAGATGCCCTCGCCACGATTGGCGCAACCATGAATATGAACTATCCCGGGGATTTTGACAGCATTCAAATTGAATGCTGTCAAGTTCCTGTCATTCTAGATCCTACCTTTCTCTGGGTTAAGGAGGAGATGCTGAAGAGGGCAGAAAGGAAAAGCAAAGCTGAGATCATGTTATTGGAGCTAGAAGAGGAATTGGAGGATGAGGAGAAGCCGTGGTACTATGAGATAGCTAAGTATTGCAAGAATCAGACGTACCCTGGGGAAGCCACAACTGAGGAAAAGAAAGCTATATGGAGACTGTCCCAGAAGTACACCCTGGTTGGAAATACTCTTTACAGAAGGGGGCTCACTGGAGTTTTACTCAGATGCTTGGATGATGATGAAGTCTTAAATGTTGTTTAGGAGGCTCATTCGGGTGTTTGTGGTGGCCATGTAAACAACCAAATGCTTACCAAGAAGATCCTTAGGCAAGACTTTTACTGGTCTACTCTAAAGGAGGATTGTTCCATCTTTGTCCGTCGGTGTGTCAAGTGCCAACTGCACGCCGAAAAAATTCACTCTCCATCCTCTACGCTCCACCCAATATCCTCCCCATGGCCTTTCACTATGTGGGCCTTCGACATCATTGGTCCCCTTGGTGATTCCAACTCCCAGAACAAAATCAAGTCATACATCCTCACTGCAACGGAGTACTTCACCAAGTGGGCGGAAGCCGAAGTATACGCGGAAATCAAGGCAACAACCATCTGCAAGTTCATCATGAGAAACATCATCACTAGGTTCGGCATCCCAAGTACTACCATCACTGACAATGGGCCACAATTTATCTCTCAAGAATTGCGTGACCTCTGCAACAGGTATAAGATTGCATTGCATCATTCATCTCCTTACTATCCACAAGGCAATGGCCAAGCAGAGGCCACGAACAAAACTTTAATCAAAATTGTTAAGAAAACTTGTGAGGCTAACAAATTCTCAAATTGGCTAGAAAAGCTTGTAGAAGCTCTATGGGCCTACCGACTTCAATCCGTACTCCCACGGGGCAGACACCGTTCGCCCTCACTTATGGAATGGTTGTAGTACCATATGAGATTCTTATTCCCTCATTAAGGGTCCAGCTTGACAAGGACTTGTCAATCGATGAGCGGCGTCAATCGTCAATTGCTCCTAGCATAACTAGAACTCCTAGATGAGAAGCGTCTGGTCGCCGCAGAACACATGAGAGCGTATCAAAATAGGCTCACTCGTTTTCACCAAAAGAAAGTAATTGAGAGGAAATTCAAAGTCGGTGAAACGGTGGTAAAAAGAAATTTTTTAAAATCCGGTGGTCCCCGTTCTAAACTCCAACCAAACTGGGAAGGGCCGTACATAGTCGAAGAAGTGTACCCAGGCAACGCGTATAGGCTAGTGAACGCAGAAGGTGAAGAGCTCTCTCATCCTTGGAATGGGCTACATCTTAAAAAGTACTACCCCTAATTAGGTGTTTGGATTGATGTGGTATACGGACCCTAAAATGAAAAGCTGTCATTGTTAATTCATCTCTCTATTCTTGGTGGGTTAGCCTGAGGTGTCGGCACCCACACACTTACACGCCTACCCTCGGAAGCTAGAGGCACGGAATCTAAGGAAGACCAATGCCAAGACAAGGTCTAGGGCATTACTCATTTCTTACCACTCGTCCGCCAATAGACAAGGGAAACCTGAGGGATCGACCTTTGAATCCACCCAAAGATCAAACGGGTGTAGGTCAAGGCATAATAAGGGAAAAAGAGAAAAAATCAATGCCAAATTCAAAGCAAAAGAGCCAAATCAAGAAAAACCAAATATGAAAGCACGTTAAGAGCGGCAAAGTCCCCACAGAGATCCAAATGGACCTGGTCGTAAGCATGCCAAAACCCCACAAGCCAAAAAGAACCGAACCTCACTGAGTGCAAGGGTGGAGGAACGAGCGTCTCCCCAGTCGCCCAGACTATTGGCAGACTTCCTAAAACACCTCTTCCCTTCTTCCCCATGGGTATGTCTTAGGGTCAAGGCAAGGCAATGATCAACTAAGGAGGACGTCGCCAAACGCTGCTTTGGTTGAAGGCATCATTTAAGCACGTCTAACTTCTATCTAGCACACCCAAGAATTATTAATGAACTCTCAATGGTGGTTGAGTAACTGAAGGGTCCAAGTACCATGCTTTTCCAAGTAGAGCAGATCCCCTTCGTTCCACGCGTCTTCTTAGAAGGGACTATGCCAGGTTGCGGCCCTCATTTCAAAATAATAATAAAAAAATATTTCAAAATTAAAAAATAGAATATTTCAAAATAAAAAAAAGATATTTCAAAATCCAAGAAAAATAGAATATTTCAAAATCCAAAAAAAAATGAATGAATACTCCAAAATCCAAAAAATTGAATATTTTCAAAACCCAAAAAATCACATATGCCAAAAATAAAAAAAAATTGAATATCTCAAAATCAGAAAAATTTCGTTTGCTTGAATGCATTAAGTGCGTGTCATCTTTTAATTTTTCTCTTTAATTTTTCCTGCTAACATTTGCTTGCTTGCACGTTGCACTTTAATTGTGTCGTCTCTTTATTTTCCACCTTATTTAATAAAGGCTCAGCCCCTTGACAAGATCATGAAGCCTAATCCGCCTAATGTGTAGGGGGCTGAGTCGGGACAGACATTTAACTTGTTTGTTCAAATGATTTTCATGCACAAGGAAGAAAGAAGGTAAAAATGCGCATAATGTCATATATCATGGCCAAAAAGGGGGCCAACCCCAAGTACATCATAAAGTGCCCAACCGGGCGCACATCATCAAAAGAAACCAAAAAGGAAAGTACATGATAGGTGGCCTAGCTCTCGCCACCACTCTCTGTTGGTCGGTGCTGTCGGCTACTCTCACCCTCTGTAGGGTCTGCGGTCGGACGCGGGGCAGGAGGCCTCATTGAGGCATGGGAACCAGTAGACCTCTGGGCGGCACGCTCCTCCTGGATATTCCTTTGGTACTGTGAGGAAGTCACCAGGTAGCTGTCGGAGTAGGCGCTGGCCCGCCCCTCCCTCACGGCGCGCTCACGCCCGCGCCAATACTGGTCCTTTGCCTCTCTCAGTAGGTGCTCAGAGATGCCCAAGCTCGTACGGGCATCCACGGCCTGCTAGGTCAGCCGCTCCCGCTCCTGGTCCCAGCGGCTGAGCTCCTGCTCCCACCGGGCGTGCTCCCTCTCGTGGTCTCTGCGCTCCACGACGAGCGTCACGCGCAGCTCCACCACCTCACGGGGCAGTCTAAGTCGTGCTGAGTGACCTGAGTCCGCAGCTCAGCCAGCTGCTGCGACAGCTCAATCATCTTAGCACTAGTGCGGACCTCCCGCGTGAGCGCACTTTGGAGCTCGTCCGACTACAAGCAACAAGCACAGGTAAGTATAAAATAGTTCAAATCATATATATATCTAATTAATTCACTTACCCGTGCAGTGAGGTCATGCTCAGTCGCCTCCGCCCTGGCCACTGCTGCCGCCAACTATTTCCGGAGTGAGGACACCTCCGGGTCTGGAGCGCTCCTGCTCGAGGAAGCACCTGCTGCCCCAGTGCGCTCCACAGTCGTCTGCACCACCGAGGTCGGTCGCTCTCAACCCACGGCTGACCGTCGTCGCCCATGCCCACGTAGGGCTGCCACACAACCTGCACACATGCATGCGTTAGTCGGTTATATATCATTCAAAACGCATGGAAAGGAAATGAGTTAGGCACCTACCAAAAGTGCCGGGAAGTCCCGGATGTCTCGACACAGCAGGTCGAGCAGGAGTGAGAAGGTCACTCATGTCGCGATTGGTAGCCACCTCTGTGCAAGGGGCAGTGCTTCGGCACGCACCTCGGTCGCCCTACCCAGTGGGATGTAGTAGTAGCTCCACACCTGCATACATGCACACTTTCATTAGCTCGACTAATAATTTTAAAGTGCAGAAATTGAAAAGAAGTGCAAAGGCAAGGAAGTGTACCTAAAGGAAGGGTGCAAATCCGCCAACGGTCATCTCTCTCCCCGTGCCACTAGAGAGGTCAGCAAAGGTGTGTGCCAAGAAGGCGCACCCCATGCATACTGTCCAACCCTCTCCAGATCCTCTAGAATCTCCAGAAATCGGCAATGGATGTCGTCTCCTTTGGTGGTCAGAAGCATCTTGCCTAGGAAAAACACCAGGAATCTCCTAAGGTCCCTGTCCACCCGCTCACTATCCTCGGGGTCCTGGCCGTACACTACCCTGGCCAGCCCCGTTGCACGCTGCACGAACTCCTGCAGTGTTTCCTCCCATCTCTGCCTCACCCCTCGGAGGCCCAGGCTCTCCAACAAGACTACGCAGTCGACCATCCTCCGGTCACCGAAGTCATCCTCTCCCATGGGCTCCAAGCCCAGCAAATCATGAACATGCTCTGTGTAATCCGGGTACGTGATACCCATCACTACCTCCCCATCCACCTGTAATCCCGTGATCTGGGTCACATCCTCCAAGGATGGCACCATGTGCCCCCAGGGAAAAAAAAGGCTCTACTCACCCTGTCCCACCTCTCTCTCAATGCCTGTATCAGTGGGCTATCGATGTAAAAGGGCTTGATCTCCAAGATCGGCCCGAACCCCATCTCCCGAACTCTCTCCCTCTGGAAGTCCAAGAGCCCCTGATATGCTGCTAGGACAAGTGGCCATTGAGTCCTTGGTTTTATGATTCCCTGCACAAAGCATATATAAGTCAGCACACGATAAAAGATCAAAACTGTGCAAAACAGGCTAGATCTCCCCTTCTCGGACAGCTCTTTGAATCGCGTCCAACACAGTGGCCGCGGTTTAGTTTGAAACGCGTCTGCTGTGTTGGCTGCGTTTCATTCCGAAATGCGGCGGTTTAAGCCGCCGGGATTCAGCATCGTGAAGTGCGTCGACTGAAGTCGACGCGATTCACTCTCTCACCCTCTCCGGCGCCGATGGCACCTTCCCCTCCTCTTCCTACCTCAAATCAAAGAGTTCAAGGTTTCGGGGTACTTACTGAATCTGGCCGTGAGGGAGCTTCACGACCAAGGCGGCCTCACCTCCACCCCCTCGCTTCTTCCCCTTCTTCCTCTTCCTCCATTGCCGCCGCACCACCTTCCTCAGCTGCCGACGCCGGTTCTTCCTCCACCATGGTGAGCTCGCCAGGAGTGCCGAGAAGTTTCGCCACCATCTCGCTCACCTCCGTTCCTAGAGTCTCCGCCGTCATCGGTGTCGCCGTCTCCTCCAAGGTCGATGAAGCCTCGCCTCATCATCGCTTGGCTGTCACCGCCCTCTTCGTCATCGGGTGAGAGTGAGAGAGAGTCGAGGGTGAGAGTGCAAGAGAGTCGAGGGTGAGAGAGCAAGAGAGTTGGGAGAGAAAGCTTGAGGGAGTGAGGGAGGCGAAAAGAGCAGAATGGTGGCGCCCTCGGGCGTTTTGTAGCCTCTGGCGAGATCATAAATCACGTCCGCTATAGTGGACGCAAATTTGAACCATCTGTTTTAATTCCGTCGGAGGCTTGCGACGCGATTCTAAAGTCATCATTACACCGGCACAGAATTTAAGGCGCATGATTTTTAAATTCTTGAAATACAATTGAAACGCATCGGGTCTAGAGGACACGATTAAAGTGAAAGGCGTCGGTTATGTTGGACGCGTATAATAAGGTAATACGCGGCGTCTGTAGTGGACGCAATTCAAAGTGCCCACCCGAGGGCCAATTTTGAGGAGAAAATCAAAAGTGCTTGGATGATACAATCACATATGAAGGCACAATTTGGCCGTGTTAAGGATGCAATTCATTTCTTACTGAGGAATTAATTACGGCATTTACAAATGGCCACCTTGGGCCAGAGTTTCCCGAGTTCCCTTACATATGCCATCCAATCATCTTCCACCTCCTCCACATTTAGGACCGGCCTCCTATAGGAGCAGACCTTCCACAGTGCCTTAATTGTGTCTGCCTCCTCACCATCGTTGTTCGTTCCGATTTCCCGCCTCTTGATTGGTGAAAGGTGAGACGGTCCTTCAAAGTTGCACCGCGGAAGCCCGAGTTGAGGGAGGCAGCGGTGTGGGTTGTAAAGAACGAACTCGGATGCCCCAATCAATCGCAAGTCCACACCGGGTGCTAGCTGTGACCGCAGGTCCCTGATAAGAAGAGGCGTCGGAGTACAAGTAAAGGCGTTCTTGGGCATGCTTCGGAAGTGGTAACCCCAATCTGCCCGCGTCTTGAGTTGTGGCACTCGTTAGCCACGCGCCCTCCCATACCAACCAAATTGTCCAAGTGCTTGAGCGGACTCTTGGAGAAAATCCGGGACGAGCTAGAGACTTCATTGCTTAGATCAAACTTGAAATGCAGGTCAGTCCAACAAGTGAGTAATAACATGGAACTATAAGGAGGCCTACCCAAGCTCGCTGCCCTGAGTCCGCTGTAGAGGAAGGTTAGCACTGCCGGTCCCAGTCTCTCGCCCTCCCATATGCCACACACCGCACTCAGCTGGTCCTCCTCCAAAATGTTGTCAATTGAGGGGAAGAGAAGTGCACCAGCCACGTAGATGGCGAATCCCCTCATCACTTTTTCCAGCCTCGTGTCATCCTCTGCCTTTGGTATCTCTTTCATGGTCCAGGCCGTCAATCTTTGCAGATTAATACCTTTCTCGGTCCTGAGATCTTGGGCCGCTAACAACTCAACCTCTTCCAATAGGATAGTGGCCTCAAAAGTCTTGAAGAGGAAGGTATGGGTTTGAGGATGCCACAGTTCAACTAATGCCCCCAGAGCTGCCCAATCTAGGTGGATTTCATGGTATCTTTTGGCATGGACAGCAAGGTTGTTGATCCCCCACTTTTTAAGGATATTGGTCATGTCAAGACTAATGGAAGCAGTTAATTTTTGGAGCCAGGGGAGGCGCATATAGCGCCGGTTGCCCGGGAAAAGAGGAAAGTCCTGTGGCATGGGTAGGTATGTGCATGATTGGTGATGGTTGCATGGGAGTATTGGTCAAGTGGAAGTGGCGCATGGCACATGGCATGGTTGCATGAGTTGGTGCATGGGACATGGGAGAGCATGGATCAGCCATGGTATTGGAGAGAGGAAGAGAGGAAGGGAAAAAGAGAGAGAGAGAGAGAGAGAAAGAGAATAAGAAGTGCAAGAACATGTTGAGAACATCATGAAGAACACCAAGAACACATCAAATCAATGCTAACCAATCAAATCCACCTACCAATTTAGCTTGAACAAGCTTGCAGATGTGTCCCTCTACTTGACTCAACCTTTGAAATCCCTTCACTCTTGGTCTTTTGGATGGGGGCGCATCGCCATGCTCCATTGCTTCAAGCTTCTTCTTCTCCTCCTTCTCCTTCTTCCTTGCTTCAATGCTTGATTCTTGAGCTTTGGGGAGGGAGAGAGCATGCAGAAAGCCTGATGAGAGGTGTTTTATAACCCCCCAACTCGCATTAGCCCGGAGGCAAGCACCCAAAGGGAGCAAAGGATGAAAACAGGCAGGGAAATCCAGTCTCAGATGGAAAGCCTAAATCGCATCCGACGCAGTGGCGCGATTCAACGCGCCATGTTTGACTTCCATCACGACAGGTAAACGCGTCCGACTAAGTCGACGCGATTCAGGTAAGTGAACGGGCGTCCATTATTTCCGCCGCAATTTTCAAGCAACTTTATTTTCCCATTTTTCTGTATTATTTGTTGCTTGTCAATGCTGATGAGTCCTTGAGCACAGGTTTTGGACATTTTTCTCGCCGTACAATTCACGATCATCTTCAGCGCTCTCTGGTATTGTATATACTACATCTACTATATGGTATACTCTATTAGAGCACATCAAGGACCTCGAGGCTCTGATGAATCTAGAATTTGAGTTCCCCTCCTCCGCTCAAAAATGATGACGATTCCAGAGAATCTTACGACTTGAGGATAGGTCGTTGCATTGCAGAAGGGCGATGGAGTCCATCTGGTCTCTTGACTTCAGCATCGTAGCAATATTATCCTTGATTATTTTATATTTTCTTTTGTTTTAATTTTTCTTTTAGCCTAGTATGCATCATGTAGGATTTTGAGCACAATTCCAGATAATCACTCTTGTGCTTAATTGAAGAGGACCACTTGTTCCTCAATTCCAAATAACATGAAATATTCCACTCTGAGTCAAGTACTCAGTTCATTTTGTCGATGTTTGGAGTTCATCTCTTGAGAAATTCACTACTCTGGATTCCTATTTCGATTCACTCTTATTTACCTAAGATCCACCAGAGCCAGTGGCAGACGCCCCCAAAGGTGAAACCTAACGGATTGTGTCCTTAGGTACTTCCTCAACGTTGGAAGTTGATCTTTCTCCCTTCCGTGCCCACGTGCACACTCCTTCTTCTTTCATCCAGACTTTGTCTTCTCTTGAGGTTTTCTACAAGCCGCTTCACTCTGAATTGACGAACAACTCTTGTCATATGTTGTCGGGGCGTGTCTCATCACACCTTGGTGTCTACTTTTCAATCACTCCACTTCATTCCACGTCATTCACCCCTTTCCATTGCTTTCATTTCGTGCCACTTCGCTCCATTTCCTTGCAAAGCAGACACCAAGGCAAGGCAGCTACAGACACACCATTTTGGCATCATATCGAGCAAATTTCATGTTACACCGTAATGCCTCGAAGTGGCTCTCTTCAATTAACTTCTTGAGTAATTTTCCTATTTTTCTAGATTTTTCTAGGGTTTTTAGGAATTTTTCTAAGGGGTCCAAAGGGGTCTATTGAACCTAAGTTATTCGCGTCTGATACAGTGGACGCCTTTTAGGCTGTATGATCCGCGACGTGTAAAATCGACACGTATCACACTTCCTTTTCTGGCGCTTACCCTGTTTAGATTTGCATCCACTAAAGCCGCCACGATTAATAGTTTCTATTTTCAAATTATGGCAATTTTCAAAATTGTTTTTGGAAAGATTTAGTTGCTAATTAGAATTGCATCTGCTTATGTCGACGTGTTTCTAACCTTCGTTTGAAGAAGATCGATTTTTCCATAAAGTCCGATTCTGCTAAAAAAATGTGGCCGCTTTGTTGGACGCGATTCATTGTTTCCATTTTAATATTTGGCAAAGAATCGGTACAAATCGGAAGGTTTAGAAACGCGGTGGCTACTGTCGACGCAATTCATAAAATAGCTAGAATCGATGTTCGGAAACGCCTAATCGTAGCAAGTCAATCTTTGAAATCGCGGCGCTTTAGTCGGACGTGATTCAATAGATAGGCGTCCACTGTATCGGACGTGATTTAAGCAATTTGCCCCTATAAATAGACCCCCAAGGCCATTCTTTTAAGCACCACCCACACACTACGGCGAAGCCCTGTCAGATTGGAGACTCAGCTGCGAACTAAGGAGGAGCGCCTCTCAATTCAAGCCACATCACCCGTCCAATTCTTGGAGTTTGGAGCCTCCGTCCTCTTCACGCGCATTGGAGCTAGGTGGGAGGAGCTCTGCATCCACTTCGTCCATCTCTACAGCAGCGGCTCACATCGCCTTTCCTTTCTCCCCCTTCACTTTGTTTTATTTTTTATTTCTTTCACCTAGCGCATTCATCACACTACTTTCTCACACACATTACATCATTTAATCCTTTCCCACACTTTTTAGGGGTTTAACAACCCCCGAGGTGTGTTAATGCCCATGCTTTTGCATTTTACTTCACTTGATTTGAGCTTTTTACTACACCTCATAGTCTAATCATTTTGTCACGGTTTTCTTGTTGTTTTTATCTTGCAAGGTAACCTCATTTGGAGCTAAATCTTCTTCGTCGGTCGGCTGGTGGAAGAAGTAAGAAGGACCCGCACACCACTCCCGTGATCTTCGGGTGAAGGTAAGTGCCCACATTTCTTCTTTGCCCATTTCCTTTGACACGTGTGTCTGGCGATCACAGTCCATCTTGTGCACACACACACGTCTTCTTCTCTTGTTTTTTTTCCTCACCACGCATTTTTAGTTTTCTTTCTTACCTAAAATTCTTCTCTTTTTTTTAATCATCTCTTTATGGGGTGTGTTTTGAAAAAAAAACACATCTACAATTGTGTACTTAGAAAATTTTCTTAATGAAAGTTGATAGTGTGTCGACACTCAGGCTTAATGTGTCGACACCAATAGACTGTAAAGGCTATATGGTATAATACATGTATGACTTTACTTTACCACATTAATTTTCATACAAAAAATAATGTGATATAATTAAATAAATTTGTTTAGGAGATAACTAAAAGATTTTATCATAAGCAAAAATAATAATCAAATGCACAATAATTCTCCCAAACATTAATCAATCATTTGTAAAAGGTAACTGTTCAACACTCCCTTCTACAAAAGGGGAATTGCAGGGAACAAACCCCCTGTGGGTTACAACACTGAAATAGAACACAGTGTGTCTTCTCAGAGAATGAGCAAACACAGGAGATCAGAAAGCGATTACAAATAGAATTGATAGCTCTCAATATTTCTGACTCAAGAAGGTGGACTGAGAAGATCTAGAACAATGAATGCCACCCAAGAACTTCTGAAAGCAAGAGAGTAGGAAATTGAAGCTTGAACAGCTGGCTCTCTTGAGATCTTGTGAGCTTCTCTATTTTCTGTTTGAGTGTTGTATGTGGTCGTGTATGCTCATTCCCTTCTGTTATGTATAATATTTCAAACTTTAGCTCCATATATAACCTTTAGAGTCTTTAGCTTACCGTTGGGAGTTAGCCGTTTGAATTTGAACGTTGTGAGTCTTGAGACTGTTGAGATGTCCAGCATTAGATCTTCAGTCTTAACGGCTTCAGGCTACATGGATAGCTACATGGTTCTATTCAGATAGCGTTTACTGAATATCTACAAGCACCATACCATCCAAGTATTTTCTCCATCTCGGGGTTAGACTGTGAGATATATAAAAATAATAGAAAGTAGGAGACAAGTAGTTTATAGCAGATATCTATCAGTTCTAAAGAAAGTCTATCCTTTGAACAGTATAGAGTTAGGTGAGCATTTAAAGAGTAATGGACACCTACTTGGCGCGTACTACTACTGCAAAGGAACTTTTCCTTAAAATCTGGAAAATTGACATTTTGAAGGACACTTACATATATCTTTGTAAGACACGTAGTTGTCTTGGAAAAACTAAGAATTTGAGCTTCAGAAATATTTATGACAGGAAATATTTAATCAAAGAAGAATAGAGAAGTACAATGCTCATTTAAAGATTATCATTCTAATAACACAGAGAATATTATAGTGTTGAACATGTGTTAATTATTCATTAAATGATTCCATAAGGATTAAAAAAATCAATCATAGTAATAATACATTAATAGTTTTGTAAAAATAATAACAGTCATTAAAACATCTAAGTACCATTTGATAACAGAAGTCGATACCTTACTTCGACTTTCAAGGAGTCAGAGTACTACTCCAGTTGTTCAATAGTTCATATCCTACTTCGACTTTAGAAGAGTCGGAGTAAGATCAAAGTAGTAAACAATGTGAGAAAGATTCTACTGTAGCAAAGTCGGAGTAGGTATCATACTTTGACTTTTAAGGAGTCGGAGTAGAATGGTACATATAGTAGTCGATGTGGACTTAAAAAGAATTAGATTCGGATAATGAGACTTCGACTATAGAAAAGTCGGAGTAGGTACTACACTTCGACTTTTCAAGAGTCGGAGTGGGTATCATACTTCGACTTTTCAGGAGTCGGAGTGTGTCCGGTACAACACAATTTCTGACTTCTACTTTTCATGAGTCAGAGTCAGTATGATATATGTATATGTTGTGAACTTAGAAACTTTTCCTTGAGTGTGATGGTATGTGTTGACACCTATGCTCTGTGTGTCGACACCAACTGTCTGATAAAGAGTATGGGTGTCGACACCAGTGGTAACGACCCTCTTCATACCGGTACGATTATACCAATCCACGTCGGTACAAAGGGGATCATTACAGTGGGATATTTACCCAACACTAAACGATAGGTTGATATGTACATGAATAACAAATGAGTACAGCGGGAATAAAAGAAATAACTCATCTTATTCCATCATCATCACATCATTCCACAGTCTATATAGTAATTGTAAATAACAAAGTCCACATTATTACATTTCCAAAATGAAATACATTATGACATTGTCCATATGAATAACATCTTTTACATACTATGGAAAGAAAATATAACTATGAAGAAATCTTCCACAAGTAACTACTCCTCGCACTCGGAGTCGCTCTTCGCTACGCCCTCCTCAAGTATGGGGACACCTGTCTCACCTGTACGCCGAAGCGAGTATGAGTCTAAAAGACCCAGCAAGCAATCTAAGGACACAACCTTACACATATCACACACATGCTAAACTATTAACCAATAAGGAAACACATGCTATCTTTTAAACAATAAACAAATTACATGGCACATGCTTTATATCAATTTAACAATTAAACATAAACAACCTATACATGTTTTCTATACATGCTAATTAACTCGATTCATATTGCAAATCATAATTCATATCAATCATATTCTTAACATAATCAAATATCCATGAATGACCTATAACATGCTTTCTACATACAATGTATATAACATGATGTATGGTCTCATACTTTATTTAAATTGTTGCACAATTATACAAATTTAAATCATGGAAATGTGTACATGGTAAATAACACTCCTAGCATGATATCTAATCATTTTCACATACATTCTTAACACTTATTCACATAATTAGCTTGCTGTTTTAATGTAAAATTTTCATATTCACCTGCTAACACATTCCTACTACACTAACATATATTCACTTTTCACATTTCACATTTTCACGTAACACTAGTACATGGTTTTATTAAACTATACAACATGATACTAAATGATATTAAAATTACATTAACACATGTATAATATGAACATATGCATCTTTTACCGTGGTTTTCATATGCATTTACTCTCACATTTACATTCACTTTCATTTACACATGATTTCACACATTTTTCACATAGTTTTCACTTGCACATTCACTTATCACATGTCACATCACTTGCACTTACCACGTGCCATATTCACATGTCACTTTACACATTATTCACATTTTACACTTTTTACACTTAATTTGCCGTGACACATAGTCCTAACTACCATTTAGAGGAACACACACACACATATCACATAGCACATAGCACATAACACTTCACATAACACACACCCACCACCTAGGCAAACTAGTGATGAATCTTGGTAAACTGTGTAGACCGGGAGAAGCCCTCTCCACCCTATCCAGTGGTACTTGTCCACCTCCAGTATTTCATCCTAATGCCCTTAGGATAACACTTATACGTTGAGCCTTCCCATAGGGACTTTACTACAGTACGGCTCTCAGACCTCTATGGTAGCAGTGTCAATATCGGCCAAATTTTACACATTATCACCTTGTCACATGTTTCATTCAATTACATACACATTTTAACTCATTTACATGCACTTTAACATAATTACACATGGTTCCATTTACAGTACATGATGCTTCTATTCACAGTCATAATTAACTCATAACAACATCCTAATCCTACTGCTAATCATAGTATTACACATGATTACACTTAAACATATTTATCATGGTCATATGACCCATTTAAACTAATAATAGTGCCTACTGTTATGAAAATAAACGAAATTTTTACCACAGGCTTCAAACAAGTTATATGTCACATACCTAGATTTTTAGATTTTTCGAAATAGTAAATCTAGTTTTAATAATTAAGACAGATTTCAGGCATATTTATTAAGAAATTCATTAACACATGGTTCACATCAAAACAGTTATACCTAACAGTTTTAAAACCTGAAAACGGTAATCATATGATCATATAAAATTTCTAATTATTTAGGATTAAACATAGGTAAATCATGCTTATCTCATTAATACAGAAATTTCAATAAATAACACTATGTACATAAATTCGAAATATCCTCATGACATGACCTATAGACTGTACTTGACCATATACAAAATTTACAGCATGCATATACACCCATAATTCCGAAAAACATGTCACAGAGATCAAATCAGCCTTTCTGTAAAACTTGAAGAACTTGGCGGCACAGAGGTTGTCGCCAACAGGGGTTAACGGCATACGATGTTGTCGCTAACACAAGAACTTGGCGGCACACAAGTGGGCGCCAACCTTTTGTCTGTAGAAGTGCAGACTGAACACGAAAATACATGAGAAATGGGGTTCCAAGACTCGAATAAAAATCCAGAAAAATACCTAAGACCTAAAGGATATGGGTAGGGATGTAATCTCTAGATCACTTGCCTTATAGAAAATCTACAAAGGGTTAATTAGGTCGCTGAAGCTCTCCTCAGCCAAGCCAAGAAGCTGCTCAAATCTCCTCCTGAATCCGGTCTTTATGTCGATGTAGGCCGTACACCGGAGTCGGGGAAACTTCCTTGATGCTTGGTGTATCTTTCAGTCGGTGCAGATCGCCAGAAGACTTCTCCAATCAACGGATTCAGCCCTCCAAATATGACCTTTTATCCACAGAAACCCTAGCTTTCCCTTGAGCGAAAAAAACCCAATCTTGCCAGAAACCGGTGTTTTTATAGAGATAAGGGGTCGGGGTACGCATTAGGTTAAGTCCCCTACCATTAGAGCTTGGTTTCCTAAACAAGAACCGGAAGAAACGCAGCCGTTTCCAAATCTGAAATCGCAATAAAATTGTGAAATAGATGTCAACATTTGCTGCCGCTAACAGGGAGTAAGCGTCCATCGATCTGGATGTCAACCTCTCCTGGCCATGCAGTCAACGGCATGCATGTTTCCGTCAACATGCAATTAACATCAATTTGTGTTGACGTCAACTGGCATTTCGGCCAGAACACAGAAATACCTCAAAATAGCTATACTTATACATCATAAACAACTTAATGTGCACAGAAAATAAATAGATATCATATGCGCAGAATAAATATGCATATATACATATGTACACAGCATAATTACATACAATATGTATGGAATAAATAAATATAATATGCACATCAATAATTAGATACTATATACACAACATTATTTAAATACAATATGCATAGGATTTAAATAAGTACATATGTCAGAATTAACTAAGTACTTATATTCACAGAAATAAATATATTAGGTACATACATATATACATGCATACGCACATGAGTAACTAATACTTATATTATGCACAAAGTTAAACAAACAAAATGTAATAAATTCGAGGTCTCACACCAGTTCTTTGTGTGTCGATGCCAACTATCTGATAAAGAGTATGTGTGTCGACACCAATGCTTTGTGTGTCGACACCAACTGTATAATAAAGATGATATAGTATAATACATAACGCATTTGCTTTTTAACACATCAATTAAAAATACTAAGTAAATAGTGTTATAATTAAATAAATGTGTTAACTAAAATGAGTTTGTCATAAGCAAAAAATAGTAAGCAAGCATTTGTAGAAAAATAATTGCACAGCATTGACATTGACATTGTCCTTCGTTTTGCCTTTGACATCCATAATTATGTTGAATACATTATCAAAAACATTCTTCTCTATATGCATAATGTCTAGGTTATACTGTATCAAAAGAGTTGACTAATAATGCAATTCTCATAAGATATTTTGCTTCACCCAATTGTGATCCTTCCTAAACCGTAGGATTTGTCGGGTACTATCAGCCAGTTGTGATATAGTCGGTAAGTTCTAGACCCGCCTAGCCATGTTTTCAATCAATTTTACATCCAGCATAAGCCGCATCAGTATATCAACTAAATCTAAGGAGCAACCGATGGGATACCAGAGGCCTAAGTCTATTGTGCCCACAAGATAGCGGAAAATCTGTTTAACATCCATTAAATGAGACTCTTTAGGACACAACTGAAAATGGGCACAAAGACCGACGCTGAATTGGATATCTGGTCTAGAAGCAGAAAGATATAATAAGGATCCAATCACGCCTTTATATAAAGTAGGGTCCATGGGTTTACCTTTTTCATCGCTTTCCATTTTAATTGATGATGACATGGGGGTTGGAAAGGATTTAGAATTTTCAAACCTGTACTTCTTGAGTAGTTCAATGGTATATTTGGATTGGCATATGAAAAGTCATTCTTTGAGTTGTTTGACCTACAGACTAAGAAAGAAATTCAACTCACCTATTAAGCTCATTTCGAACTCCCCTTGCATGAGATCTGCAAACTATTTACATAAGATGGAGTTAGTTGACCCAAAAATGATATCATCAACATAAACTTAAACCACAATGATATCTTTACCATAACTCTTGGTGAACAGTGTTTGGTCTGCCTTATCTCTTTTATAATTCTTATGTAGTAAGAAATTACTTAACCGTTCATACCATGCCCGAAGAGTTTGCTTCAACCCATACAATACCTTTTGAAGCTTGTAAACATAATGATGCTTATTGACATCCTAAAATTCTGGGGGATGCTCTACATACACATCCTCCTTAATATAACCATTTAAAATACATATTTTACATCCATTTGGTGTAATTTGAAATTTATGAGGATGCATAAGAGAGAATGTGGACAGCTTCCAGCCTGGCTACTGGTGCGAATGAGTCATCGAAGTCAATGCCCATTTCCTAGCTATGATGCATAAGAGAGAAGAATGTGGCACAGCTTCCAGCCTGGCTACTGGTGCGAATGAGTCATCGAAGTCAATGCCCATTTCCTAGCTATACCCTTTGGTTACAAGACGGGCCTTGTTCCTAACTACCATTCCGGTTTCATCTAATTTATTTTTGAAAACCCAGCGGGTTCCAATCACGGAATGGTCCATAGGACAGGGCACTAGAGACCACACCTCATTTTTGAAAACCCATTTCCTAGCTATACTCTTTGGCTACAAGACGGGCCTTGTTCCTAACTAGTATTCTGTTTTCATCCAATTTATTTTTGAAAACCAGCGGTTCCAATCACGGAATGGTCCTTAGGATAGGCACTAGAGACCACACCTCATTCCTGCGGAATTGGTGTAGCTCATCGTGCATAGCTGAAATCCATGATTCATCCACCAGTGACTCGTCCACATTCTTAGGCTCCACTTGAGAAATAAAAGAATTTAAGTCTTGATCTACCACTTGCCTTAGTGAAGATCTTGTCCTCATATTGTCTTCAAGTGTAACGACCCTCTTTAACCAGTACGATTGTACCAACCCACATCGTATAAAGGGCGCCGTCACAGTGGGACATTTACCCACACAACAAAGTAGGTAGAGATGTACATAATAACAAGAGAAATTACAGAAGAAATAAAAGATAATCTTATTCCATCATCATTCACACATTCCACAGTCTATATAGTAGCAATGAATAAAACTCAATGTCCACAATTATACAAGTCCATAACAAAGTCATTGCTCACATACTACTGAAAGAAAGTGTAGTCTAAGTAGAAAATCTCCACAAGTTATACTACTCCTCTCGCTCGAGTCGCTCCTCACTATTCCTCCTCTAGCACGGGGACACCTATCTCACCTGTATATAAAGCAAGTATGAGTCTTCCAAAAAGACCCAGTAAGCACCTAGTGGCACATCCTTACATACATCACATAACATGCTATCCTTTAAACATAAGAGAAGTATGGCACATGGTTCATGTCAAATAAGCAAATACACATGAATAACCTAAACATACTTTCTACACATGGTATTATACTTGATTCATGATTTCATTCAATTCAATTCATATCATTTCATATTTCTAAACAAATAGATCATGAAATTAAGCCCATGGTTACTAACAAACTTAGCATGATACTAACACTTTTCACATACTTTTATATCACATAATCACATCTTTTACTTGCTGTTTTAACATAAATAAAACACATTCACATGATTTCACATCTTTTCACATGGTATCACATTACACAACACTATCACAAATCATGACCATTGCACATTTACACACTTTTCACACTTTTACACATTAATTTGCCGTGACACAGAGCCCAACCACCATAAAGAAGGACACACATTCACATAACACATACCCGTCACCTAGCATATGTGATGAATTTTTGGTAACTGCGCAGAACCGGGAAGCCTCTCCACCCTAACCAGTGGTACTTGTCCCACCTCCTGGATTTCATCTTGATGCCCATAGGATTCACCATACACAATGAGCCTTCCCATAGGACTTTTCTATAGTACGGCTCCACAGACTTCTATGGTAGCAGTGTCAATTTCGGCACATAATTCACTTAACACATTTTCTCACTTAATCACATAATTAACATCATTTACATGCACTATTATCCATTCACATACACTTTAGTTAACATGTACACTTCAGTGTACAAACCTAACATGATTGTTTCACATGTCAAATCATTCATAACAGTGCCTAAACATGTTGCATACTACGATTACATTTCTTAATCAAACATACTTAACATGGCTTAATTACCCTTTATAAGAACAAACAGTATCAACTGATGTCAAAATAGTTCCAATTTTAACCACAAACCCTACGCATGGAGTACAACATATATTTAAATTTTAGAATTTTCGCATAGTAAAACTATTTTTAACAATTATACCGATTACAATTAAATTAGCAAAATATTCCCCTTACATGATAGACAGTAAAAACAGTCAGTTCTCTCAGTGTTAAACATGTAAACAGTAACCTTAGATCATAAAATTCTCTGTATCAATTTCCTGCATCAATTCTATTTATTCAGATTTAATCCTGTCAATCATGCATATTCCTTCATAGCAGAAATTATACTAAATAAATCATGCCATAAATTCGACAGAAATTCATGATCTGACCTAAAGATCAACCTGACCAACCATAATTTTTATAATATGTACAGACCTCCAGAAATCCAAAATTCACAGTATAGAGATTAAGATCATAATTCTATAGAAAACAGATGACCTTGACGGAAAGGGTCTGGTTGTCAAACATGGGTTTACGGCACAATCTGTTGCCGTTAACTCAGGACTTTACGGCAACAGGTTGCCGTCAACCTCTTGTCTGCATAAAAGTGCAGACCGAACTCATAAAAGAGAAAATTTGGGGGTCTAGGACACGAAGAAAATCCACAAAATACCTAAACTCTAGAGGACATGTCTAGGGATGATACCCCTAAGCTACTTGCCTAAATAAAATCTCAGAAGATCAAATTTGGCGATGAAGCCCTCCTCGGCCAAGCCAAGAAGGTGATGATCTTCAGCCTAATCCAGTCCTCACGCTCTTGCAGTCGATCTCCCCGATCAAGGGAGCTTCTTCCCCTCCAGATCAACCTTTCAGTCGAAGAAAGTTTGTCGGAGAAGCTTCCTAAATTCGGATCTAGCCTCTCAAAGGTCTGCTCTTTCTCACCCTGAAGCCTAGAATTTTCCTCTGAACCAAAGGGTCTAACCTAGACGAAATACTTAGTTATATAGGCTAAGAGTCCGGGTGAACCTAGCATTAGGAGTCCTGACCGTTGGGGATTGGGTTTCCTAAACAAACATCGGAGAAAACGGGGTTTTTTCAGATCTGGAATCCCAAACACAACCGGAGAATAAACGGCCACTTTGCTGCCGTTAACAGGAAGTAGGCGTCAATCGATGTTGACATTCATATATCCTCTGGCCATGCAGTCAACGGCACACATGTTTGCCGTTAACTTGACATTAACGTCAGTGATGTTGACATTAACAGGATTTCAGACGAACCCAGAATATCAATACACATACATACACAAAAATAAATAAATACAATAAACACAGAAATATAATACAATATACACAGAATATAAATAAATATAATTACATAGAATTTTGAGGGCCTTACACCCTCTCCCCCTAAAAGAAACTTTGTCCTCGAAGTTAGCACAAAAATACTAACCAAACAATGGATACTACTGCTTCTTCATGGCGTTCTCAAGCTCCCACGTAGTCTCCTCTCGAGAGAAATTCCTCCATAACACCTTCACGGATGCAATAGCCTTGTTCCTGAGGTGCTGAACCTTCCGATCAAGGATAGCTACTGGTCGCTCTACATAACACAAGTCTGGCTGAATCTCCACTGGCTCATGACTGATGACATGAGAACGGATCCCGCACGTACCTTCGAGCATAGACACGTGGAAAACTGGGTGCACACTACTAGCGCTGGGGGTAAAGCTAGCTCATATGCTACACTGCCCATTCGTTGAGAATCTCAAACAGGCAATGAATCTCAGACTCAACTTGCTGTGCCTGCCAACCTGACCACAGCCTCGGTAGGCGAAACCTTGAGAATACATGCTCGCCAACCTCGAACTCTAATCCTTCCATCTGTTGTCACGTAGTCTTCTGCCTATCTTGCGCTGCAACCATCTCTGCCTGCTGATAAGATAATCTTATCCGAAGTCTCTTGCACAACTCCGGACCAACCACTCCTATCACTTGTCTCCTCCCGCACAAATAGATCTACAGGTCGATCATACAAAGCCTCGAATGGAGCCATGCCGATACTCGCATGAAAACTGTTGTTGTAGGTGAACTCCATAAGAGGTAGGTGAGCTCCCAATCACCCTTCCAATCAGCATGCACGCTCTCAACATAATCCTCGAGCATCTGAATCGTCCTCTCAGACTGCCATCTGTCTGAGGGTGAAACGCCGAAGTAAGCTTCAACTGAGAACCCAAAGCCTCCTGCAGACCCTGCCACAGCCTCGATGTAAATCGTGATTCTCCGTCGAGATAATAGACTTTGGCACACCATGCAGCCTCACAATGCTGCCAACATATAGCTCGCCAACCTCTCCACAGACTGTTTCTTCTTCATGGGCAGAATGAGCAATCTTGGAGAAATAGTGTACAACCACCCCCAAATCGAGTCATTGCCCTTAGCTGACCTAGGCAAACCCATCACAAAATCCATGGTGAATGCTTGCCACTTCCATACAGGTATCTCCATCTTCTGCATAAGGCCTGACAGTCTCTGACGCTCGGCCTTTACCTGCTGACATACTAAACACCTGGACACGAACTCTGCCACATCCTTCTTCATGCCAGACCACCAGAAAGATCTCTTCAAGTCTTGTACATCTTGGTGTTGCCTAGATGAATGGAGAACCTCGATCTGTGAGCTTCTGCAAGTACTCGCTCACGATGTCCACACCATCAGAGACACACACTCGGTGCTGAAATCTAATAACACCGTCCTCATCTTGAGCAATGCCTGCCTTGCCCACCATCTCTAGAAGCATAGATCAGCCTTCTGCTGCTTGATCACCTCGTCCAGTACCCTGGATCAGATAGACAACTGAGCCATGAAAGCATGACACCAACTGTGGCTCCAACTCATTCATAGCACATGCCGCATCCTCAAGCATCTTCCAATCCTGTAGGAGTAAGGACCTCTTCCTGCTAAGCACATCCGCCACGACATTCGCCTTCCCTGGATGGTACTGAGCTCGAAGTCGTAGTCCTTGAGAAACTCTAACCATCTTCTCTGTCGTAGGTTCACTCCTTCTAAGAGAAATGATACCTCAGACTCTTGTGGTCAGTAAACACCTCGAACTTGACACCATAAGATAGTGTCTCCAGATCTTCAGTGCATGAACCACAGCTGCTAACCCAAATCATGGGTCGGATAGTTACACTCATGCTCCTTTAATTGGTGATAAGTATAGGCAACTACCTTACCATGCTGCATCAACACACACCAAGGCCTATCTGAGAAGCATCAGAATAGATAGCAAAACCCTCTGCACCACTAGCAAGATCAACATGGGTGCAGACGTAAGCCTCGTTTTCAGCAACTGAAAACTGCTCTCGCAATCCTCAGAACCAAACATACTTCACACCCTTCCTGGTTAGCTTAGTCAAAGGTGCTGCGATAGAGTCAAAGCCTTCAATGAATCGCCTATAATAGCCTGCTAACCCAAGAAACTCCTGATCTCTAATGTGTCCTTGAGTCTCCCACTCTAACACCACCTGAACCTTCACCGGATCAACAGCTACTCCAGCGCCTGAGATAACATTCCTAAGAAATGAACCTCGTGCATCCAGAAGTCGAACTTGCTGAACTTAGCATACAACTTGGGCTCTCGGAGAACCTCCAGAACAATCCTCAGATTGCTCACGGTGTGTAGCCTCATCAGGAGATAGACTAACACATCGTCCTATGAACACCACAACAAACTATCCAATATGGGCTAAACACCCTGTTCATGATGATTCATGAATTGCTGCAGGCGTTAGTCAGACCAAATGGAGTACAAGAAACTCGTAGTGTCCATAGAGGGTCCTGAATGTAGTCTTGGACACATCTTCTCCTTTGAACCTCAATTGATGGTAGCTAGACCACATATCTATCTTGGAAAACACAGATGCATTCTGCAGCTGATCGAACAAATCATCATGCCGACAAGGGGTACTTGTTCTTCACTGTCACCTGGTTAGCTTCCTGTAGTCGATGCACACCTGAGGGAACCATCTTTTTCTTCTTTACGAACCACAGGTGCACCCCATGTGACACACTAGGGCTGAATTAACCTTATCAAGCAAATCTTGCAATTGCTTCCTCAGCTCGGCTAACTCCGCAGGTGCCATCCGATTGGAGCCTTAGAGATAGGAGAGGTGCCTGGAAGCAACTACTCTATAGTGAACTCTATCTCCCTAGTTGGTGGCAATCCAGACAAATGATCAGGGAACACATCTGGAAACTCTTGCATAACCTCAATCTCCTCAAGGGTAGGTGACTGATCAGTCTTAGGAACTAAGACCATGCTGGCAAGAAAAGCGTCACAACCCTTGTTCACCATCCTCATTGCCTTCATGCGAAGATCACAAACCTTCCCGCTAGATTCCTTGGCAATGGATGTGAGAACTCATCTTCACCAGGAATACGGAAAGTAATCTTCTTCCCTCTACATCCACCAAGATAAGTGCTCCTCAAGCCAATCCAGACCAAATATGGCATCATAGTCTTCATCTTGAGCAAGCAGAAGACACCCAAACAGGCCTTGTCTTCATGCACACAGGTAAGGATGGATGCACTTCCTGGTCGCAACTGTACCTACTGGTGTGTGCACAGACAAGGGAACCTCTAACTTCTCTGTCTCAACTCCATATTTGTTGCTAACTGCTTGGCAAACCGCTCGGAAATAAATGAGTGTGTAGCACCCATATCAAACAATACTCAAGCCTGCACACCCATGACTAGAACCGTACCTTTCGTGAATTTCTCAGCTTGCTCTGCGTCCTCTCGAGCTAGTGCAAACACTCAGGCTTGGGTCCGAGGCCTTCCTGTTTTTCCCTGTCATAGTGTTGCTGCTGCTGCGCAGCTGCTGGGGCTGGCGCTCCTCTCTTAGCGAACTACTGAAGCCTGGGACAATCTTTAATCTGGTGCTCAGTGCTGCCCACTTCAAACACTTCCTGCTAGCTTCCAACACTCAGTTGCCGCCGTGTTGTGTCTCTTCCGCAATGAGACACCACTGCCTTCTTCTTGTCTTGCCTCTGGAAAGGTGGCGCTGACCTCTTCTGAGCTGCCTCTTCTCCTCAAGTACTGGTCCATCTCACTCTCCTGCCTGCATGCTGTGCTGAGAGCCTCATCTAGAGTACAGTGGTCAAAAGCGACCACCTCAACCTATGTGATGGTTTGAGCCCCATCACAACTTCTTGGCCTTCCTATGCTCATCAACCTGTTTCTCTGATACCAATATCTGTAACGACCCTCTTTATACCGGTACATTATACCAACCACATCGATATAAAGGGCACCATCACAGTGGGACATGTACCTAACACAACAAGTAGTAGAGGTATAAATAACAAAGAGAATTACAGCGAAAATAAAAGATAATCTTATTCCATCAGCATTCACACATTCCACTCTTATATAGCAATGAAAATAAACTCAATATCCGCAATTATACAAGTCCATAACATAATGTCATTGCTCACATACTAATGAAAGAAAGTGTAGTCTAAGTAGAAAATCTCCACAGTACAGCTACTCCTCTCGCTCGGAGTCGCTCCTCCTATGTCCTCCTCTAGCACGAGGACACTTGTCTCACCTGTATGTTAAAGCAAGTATGAGTCTTCCAAAAAAACCCAGCAAGCACCTATTGGCACATCTTACACATCACATATACATGCTAATCCTTTAAACAATAAGAGAAATATGGCACATGTTCATGTCAAATAAGCAAATACCATGAATAACCTATAACATGCTTTCTACACATGGTATTTACTTGATTCATGATTTCAATTCAATTCATATCATTTCATCTTTCTAAACAAAAGATCATGAAATTAAGCACATGGTTACTAACAACCTAGCATGATATCTACACTTTTCACATGCTTTTATATCACATAATCACATCTTTTACTTGCTGTTTTAACATAAATAAAACACATTCACATGATTTCACATCTTTTCACATGGTATCAAATTAACACAACATTATCACATAATCACATTGCACATTACAAATTTGTACACTTTTACACATTAATTTGCCGTGACACATAGCCCGAACCACCATAAAGAAGGACACACATTCACATAACACATACCCGTCACCTAGGCAATATAGTGAAGATTTGGTAACTACGCAGAACCGGGAGAAGCCCTCTCCACCCTAACCATGGTACTTGTCCACCTCCAGATCATCCTGACCCACAGGATATCACATACACAATGAGCCTTCCCATAGGACTTTTCTATAGTACGGCTCCACAGACTTCTATGGTAGCAGTGTCAATTTCAACACATAATCCCTTAAAACACATTTTCTCACTTAATCACATAATAACATCATTACATGCACTATTTAGTGCATTCACATGCACTTTATTTAAACTCAGTTTACATAACCTACATGATGATTCACAGTGTCAAATCTTTCATAACAGTGCCTAAACATGCTGTATACTACTCAAATTACATGTTCTTATAAAACATACTTAATATGGCTTAATTACACTTTATAAGAACAAATAGTATCTACTAATGTCAAAACAGTTCCAATTTTTAACCACAACCCTACCATGGAATATAACATATGGTTAAATTTTAGAATTTTCGTAATAGTAAAACTATTTTTAACAATTAATACTATATTACATGCAAATTAGCAAGATATTCCCCTTAACATGATAGACAGTAAAAACATGATAGACACCCAAATGCCCTAGATGATTAGGTTGTTGAGCGGGAGGTGGAGTTTGATGAGGAGAAAGAGTGGACCGATGATGAGGATGAAGAAGATGATGCTGAATTAGACATATCTTCAGCATCTGATGATGAATATAGATAATATTCAAAATTTTTGTATGAACTAAGTGTTGTTGCTAGTTATATATTATTAAATAGCTCCTTCAAAATTGAGTGATGATGACATGTTATATCTTTATTATTCTCAATAGAGATATGGTGCGTGGAGGACGTAGTGGGAGGGGGTCCGTAAACTGCAACACTGGGAAAGGGTCCACCTCGTCTAGTGCACCCTCGACTTCTGTAGGCCAATGGTCTACGTCGATAGGTATATATGTACTCAACTCAATTCTTTTATATTACTGTGTATATTAACTCTATATTTTCTAACATGCATATAATTTTGTAGGGTCTGCCTCCTCGACTACGCCGGTTGTCTCGGCGACAGGTATATATATATATATGTACTCAAACACAAAACTCTCTATATTATTATGTATATTAATTTTATATTTTCTAACGTGCATATAATTTTGCAGGATCCGCATCACGCCCAGTAGCATAACCTGTCCCATCCCATTCACCGGCAAGTACAAGCATGTTTCCATACTTTAGTACATTTCTTATCTTCCAAATCTTTTAATAATAGTGTACTTATTATTTACAACAAAGGTGGAGAGTCATCATCCAGTGGCGGAGGAGGTGGCCTAGCCAGCTAGACGCCAACCATGCTGGATTTCTGGCTAAACTTAATCACTTCAAACTTATTATATTTGTTATTTACATTATATGGTTCATGTAGAAAATTAATGTGCAATTGCAGGGGGAAAATAGACCCAGGATCTGCTTCCCACTATATTAATTACATCGTTGCTGCACGCACACGTCCTAGGACCAGTGGAGTCATCAAAAGAGTTACCCTTGTCTGTTCGGGATATGTTATTTGACATGTTCACGGTATTATTACTTTTTACTCATTTGAAGTCATTTCTTTAATTACTATCTCTCTCAGTTAGTGCACTAACTTGAGTAATTTAATTTCTAAACAATGGAGGTACATGTTCACAAGAGAGGAGGATCTCCCTCGAGCACGAGCCGTCGGGGAGTCTATTGCCCAGACTAATTTCAGAAAGTCGTTGTGGGAGGCCCGGGACAAGGCGGTGAAGATCGCAGGTAGCTAGAATCCCACGACCTAGATGGATTACGACCCCGTGTGGATGAGGAGGGACTATTGGGAGTCCCTTTGTCATCATTGGGCTACTGGACCATGGCAAGAGAGGTCGCAGGCGGCTAAACTCAATCGGGTTGCTCATCTGGAAAAGAATGTGCATACTAGTGGGTCGGTGTCTTATGCGACCCACAACCAGAAATTGGTAGTATATTAATTTTCGATTGCTTAATACATTATTATTGTGAAAATAACTACTTTTGTTGAATTGTAAGCCTCATGAGCTCGAGTGTGCCCCTACATTTTACTAGTTGTTGATCGGACTCATAAGCGGAAGGGGACCGATGACCATGTCAGGAGAGTGCTCGCACATTACCGTAAGTCTATATATTTTTTTATTAAATTGAGAGATTAAATAAATGTACAATAATTAATATATTTTTAATTTGTTCTACAAAAGATCTATGATAGGACGAGATGGCGGATCGCTATGCGGAGGGCACTCCCCAGCCAAACTTGGATCCAGAGGCCTGGGTCGACGTAGTGGGAGGGCCGAGGAAGAGTCGTGTGTATGGTTTTTGGGAAAGCCTAAATACTACTCTAGTGCTACCCTCATATGCGAGTTCAATTGCTCCTTCGGCCTACGTGAGTTCGTCTGCTGCGATGCCCCGTAGCGGTGGAGAGGACATCAAAACCCTCATCCGGAAAGAGTTGTCGCAGCAGTTGCCACTACACCTTGGTGCCATGGTCGAGCAGCTGGTGGCTGCCATCCGAGGAGAGGGCACCTCACAGAAAGCCCCTCAGGTCAGTATTACTTTTAATTTCATATAGTTTGAATGAATTCGAAGGGTCCAAAATCTGAAATAGGGATCCGATCGGCGTGTCGTTCGCTTCGACCGGGTGGGTGAGAACAATGTGTGGAAACTGATGAAATCCATATCAAAGTCCCGGTTTGGATTCGACGCTCAAAACCACTATCTTAAAAAAACCCAAGTGTAAAGGGTTAGAACATGCAAGTTGGGGGTCCAAAATCTGAAATAAAATTTGATAGGCATGTCGTTTGCTCCGACACAACTGGTGGGTGAGAGCGACATGTGGGAACTGACAGAATCCTGATCAGATTCTCGGTTTGGATTCGGCGCTCAAACTACTAATCTTAAAAAACTCAAGTGTAAAGGGTTAGAACATGTAAGTCGGGGGTCCAAAATCTAAAATAGGGATCCGATTGGCGTGCCATTCACTGCGACACGACCAGGTGGGTGAGAGCGATGTGTGGGAACTGACAGAATCCAGATCAGAGTCCCAGTTTGGGTTTGACGCTCAAACCACTAATCTTAAAAAAACTTAGTGTAAAGGGTTAGAACACGCAAGTCGGGGGTCTAAAATCTAAAATAGGAATCCGATCGGCGTGCTATTTTCTCTGACATGACCGAGTGGGTGAGAGCGACGTGTGGGAACTGACAGAATCCTGATTGTATTTCAGATTTTGGTTCAGCGCTCAAACCACTAATCTTAAAAAACTTTAAGTGTAAAGGGATAGAACAAGCAAGCCGGGGGTCCAAAATCTGAAATAGGAATCTGATCGGTGTGTCGTTCACTCTGACACGATCGGGTGGGTGAGAGCGACGTATGGGAGCTGACGGAATCCTAATCGGATTCTTGGTTTGGGTTTGGTGCTCAAACCACTAATCTTAAAAAGCTCAAGTGTAAAGGGTTAGAACACGCAAGTCAGGGGTTGAAAATCTGAAATAGGGATCCAATTAGTGTGTCATTCACTCTGACATGACCGGATGGATGAGAGCGATGTGTGGGAATTGATGGAATCCAGATCGGAGTCCCGGTTTGGGTTCAGCGCTCAAACCACTAATCTTAAAAAAAACTCAAGTGTAAAGGGTTAGAACACGCAAGTTGGGGGTCCAAAATCTGAAATAGGAATCCGATCGGCGTGTCGTTTACTCCGACACGATCGGGTGGGTGAGAGCGATGTGTGGGAACTGACGAAATTCTGATCGGATTTCCGATTGGGTTCGACGCTCAAACCACTAATCTTAAAAAATATTCAAGTGTAAGGGTTAGAACAAGCAAGTCGGGGGTCGAAAATCTGAAATAAGGATCCGATCGACGTGTCATTCACTCTGACACGACCGGATGGGTGAGAGCGACGTGTGGGAACTGAAGAAATTCATATCGGAGTCCCAGTTTGGGTTCGGCGCTCAAACCACTAATCTTAAAAAAATCCAAGTGTAAAAGGTTAGAACACACAAGTCTGGGTCCAAAATCTGAAATAGGAATCTGATCGGCGTGCCGTTACTCCAACACGACTGGGTGGGTGAGAAGGACGTGTGGGAACTGACAGAATCCTGATCGGATTCCCAGTTTGGGTTCGGCGCTCAAGCCACTAATCTTAAAAAAGCTCGTGTAAATAGTTAGAACACGTAAGTCGGGGGTCTAAAATCTGAAATAGACTCCGATCAACGTGCTATTCGTCTGACACAATCGTGTGGGTGAGAGCGACGTGTGGGAACTGACGGAATCCAGATCGGTGTCCCGTTTTGGGTTCGGTGTTCAAACCACTAATCTTAAAAAAAAACTCAAGTGTAAAGGTTTGAACACGCAAGTCGGGAGTCCAAAATCTGAAATAGGAATCTGATCGGCGTGTCGTTCATTTCGACACGACCGGGTGGGTGAGAGCGACATGTGGGAAGTGACCGAATCCAGATCGGAGTCCCAGTTTGGGTTCGGTGCTCAAACCACTAATCTTAAAAAAAACTTAAGTGTAAAGGGTCAGAAATATTCTCTAAATACACTTAGTGAATATTCATATATTCTGAATTTAAATTTATCAAAATAACTTAATTATATTATTTTTATTTATATTTCTAATATTTATTTTTATAATATAGGATCCTCCAGCACATGACGATCATGAGGTGAGGAGAAGAGGACGATTCAGTATATCTCTCTTGATTTTTTATTTGTCATTATTGTGGATGTTCCTTTAATATTTGTGTGATTGATGATTTTATGTTTGTTTATTATTTAAGAATAATGTTTTTAGCAGGTTTCTTAATTTATCTTTGTTATATTTTATATTAAAAAAAAGATAATAAATACACAATTTTTGATAAATTTTCCAACGAAATATTCCTTAGGAAAAAACGTCGGCATACGTGACTTCCGACGGTGATATCGTCGGCAAAACCGTCAGACGTTCCAACAGACATTTTCCGTCAGAAGTTTCCCACTTCCGACGCTTTTGTTCGTCAGTCAAAGGGTCGGAAGTTCCGACAGACTTGCTGACCGATGATTCAGTCGGAATGAGATTTTCGACGGTTTCTTTCATTAGAATTGCTGACGGATTTTCTATCCATTAGAAAGTTCTGACGCATTTTTTCCGACAGATTGTTTCCCACAGGCTGTCACAATAAAGCTGTCGGAAAGCGTCTCCTCTAACGGATTTCCAACGGACTAAAAATCGCCTTTTCTTGTAGTGATATACCATATATTCACTAACATATGCTCCATAATATGTAAAACTTTTCTTGTTTTGGGAAAGTCCTTAACATATGTTTCTTTTTACTAATATATGATCCCAATTCACTAACATATACTATATCTTCACTAATATATCCTTCACAATATGCAAGACTATTCTTATAATGGGCAAAGTTCTTAACATACGTTCAATGGTACTAACATATGATGTAGATTCATTAACATATATTTTAGATTCACTAACATATGCATTGTAACTTGTAATAGGCAAAGTTCTTTACATAGGTTGTTTACACTAAACATATGTGCTATATTGACTAATATATGATCCCAATTCACTAACATATATTTAGATTTACTACATATGCTTCACATTATGTTAGACTTCTCTTGTTATAGGCAAAGTTCTTAACATAGGTTTGTTTTCACTAGTATATCCTCTATATTCACTAACATATGCTCCAGATTCACTAACATACATTGTATATTTATTAACATATCTCCATAACATATAAGACTATTCTTGTAATTGACAAAATTCTTAACATATGTTCATTTTCACTAACATAAATGCTATATTTACTCACATATTCTTGTGATTCACTAATATATACTATATATATGCTCCACAATATGTAAAACTTGTAATAGGCAAAGTTATTAACATACGTTTGATTTCACCAACATATATGCTAATTTTACAAACATATGATGTAGATTCACTAATATATAGTTCAGATTCACTAATATATGCTCCACAATATGTAAGATTTCTTGTAATGAGCAAAGTTTTTAACATAGGTTCGTTTTCACTAACATATGTGGTATATTTACTAACATATGATCTTAATTCACTAATATATATTATAGATTCACTAACATATGCTCCACAGTATTGTAACCTTTTCTAGTCTAGACAACTCTTAAACATATATTCATTTTCACTAACATATATGTTATATTCACTAACATATACTCTAGATTCACTAACATATATTGTATATTCACTAACATAGCTCTATAGTATGTAAGATTTTTTTGCTTTGGGCAAAGTTACTAACATATGATCTCTATTATCACTTAGGTCATCATCTATTATCACTCATCTTTGCCACTCTGTCACACAGATCTTTTATTCATTTTCTATGTCACGTTATAATTTTACATTGATATAAAGTGATATAACTAAAGAGTAAATAAAATTAAATTATGTATATTTATATTTATTTTGAAATAAGGCTTTATATTATGTCATGAGATATCTTTATATTTTGTAGTTTATTTAAATCATATAAAGATGGTATATATATATAACAGTAGTATTAGAGTACGGCCGAGGCAATTGGTACTTCCTGGCCACACTATAGCTTCCACCTTTGGATTTCAATCTAAAGGATGGTAGTAAAAGAAAAATAAAGGAAACCAAACTACTTATGCAATTGTCAAGTTTTCAATAGGGCCCTTCCATGAGCGAATTGTCGATATTTCTACCATTCTCTATAACTTATATATTTTAAAATTATTTATCTTCCAATGTTTATAATAACTTTCTATACTTATGCTTTTAATGAGTGAAGAATAATATTAAGCACTCATTAATCATGGTTACATTTAATCTATTGACATAGTCTAACAAGATTTAATCAATAGATTTTTAGTATCTAATATTTATAATATTGTAACTTATAAATCGTGCTTAAAAGTTGATATTTATTTAAGAATAGTGAAATTTTAAGTGATGGACATTACATAATCTACATCATTGTATTCAGAGCCTGCATTTTTTAAACTACAAGAAGAGGATGTGGAAGGAGCAGCTATGACTTTAAAAGCATTAGTAACATTTTTCTTGGATGTGCTTCAGATAGTCGCTCCATGTTGATTTCATGTGCCATCATGATCCTATAAGCTTTCTAATGACATAGTTGTAAGGTCATTAGCTTCTTCGATGGTTGTCACTTTGGGTGTCCACTGGTTTGGTAGGGATCTGAGAATTTTTCTTACCATACCCCAATGTATATATCTTCCAAGTCCTGCAAAACCATTAGTTTATGTCAGTAAATCTGCTATACATTTGGGTATGGTCTCTCCTGTCAGCATTTGGAACTTTTCGTACTATGTAACTAGGATATCAATCCTAGTTCCTTTACTTTGTAGGTTGTAGTGGCCCTGGATACTTATGCCCAATAAGACTCCATATCCAGATCTGCCTCCCGCGAATGGACCAAAGTCTCGCAAGGAATAGCTCGTCAACGTGTCCAGTGAGAATATATAAAAGATAACCCTAGCCGTATAAAGAACAAAAAGTACATGTGCTCATATTTGCATATACAATTTACATCTGTCCCAATATATTATTACGTGTCCAAAATTAAAAAGAGTACAACTACCTGGGGCATACCCTGAGGGAGCACAAGCTCACACAACACTACTAGCACTACTGCTGGTGGTACAAGTTTACCACAACGTCTTCGCAAGCCATACCAACGGTAACCCAGAAAAAAACTGTAGGGGAGTGAGCCTCAACAACGTCAAGGCTCAGTAGAGGCCCACCCAAAATCACACAAGAGACCTCAACCCAAAGGGTCTCACTGGCAACACCGATAACCAAACTATATCATGCTCACACATTCTAATAAACAAGAACTAGAACAAACTTACATAAACATATGGTCTAGGAGAGAAGAGGACAATAGGACTAGCACAACACCACTAGTTCCACTCCACAACTGTAAAGCCTAGCCACACGCCTCACAGCACACTACCCAACAACTAGTCGCCTAAGTTGCAAGCCACACAGGAAAACCAGCCTAGGCTACAAGCTTCACTGGCGAACCTCAAACACGTGGGTAACAGGACTGCTAACCAAGAGCTAGTCTTTATACCCCCAAACCACGATATGTTGAATGTCATACACAACAGGACTGGCTACCACGATGCCAATCCATCACACATTAAAACCATATTCAAAAACTTACCCAACGAAGGGTAAAACACAACGAGTGGAAGGTCTCACCATACGACCTCTACGGAGCACAGCTCCACCACACCACCTGAAAAGGCTGGTACACAATGTACCACCACAAACCATTACCCACACTGGTTGCAGGTACCTACTACCACGAGGTACCACCATGGAAACCACAAGTAAACTTGTGCCACAACCAGGCACACACGAAAATGCAAACCACAGCCTCAACTGTGCCAACACTAGGGCACTCCTCAACGAGTAAAACTCAACCAGCGAGTCACACACACACGAGCCACAGCCAGTGGCAAAGCACGAGTGGAAAAGAATGATGCCACCACACGGGACAGACTACTGGTTCATGACGCCAGTATCCAACCCGAAGAACACAACACAAGAACTACCTCTCAGTCTCGCAGCCATGGACGTAAGGTCCAGTTGCCGCTCCACAACCACAAGTAAAGCCAAAGAACTGTGGAGACCAACCAAACCACCACACCTGCGGACCACACTGCCGCAAGCCCATGCCTGGCACATTTAGAGACTCTAGCCTGAGCCCTCTAAAGTGAGGCACTGGAAACTAGGACTAGCAGGGGCCCAGTACGTCTACTGGTGTCCGTAACCCCCCAGCTATGAGCACACTACAAGCGACCAAACAACAAACTCTCACAAGTCGCTGCCCTCTGCCGTCTTTCCCTCAGCCGGACGACAACTCTCTTAGAGAGCGAGGGTGTCCAGGAAGACAACAAGACCTCGACGGTACCACTGTATCGGGACAATCCCCGAGCACACACACGTGCCTGGCTCACACAGAACCTGGGGCACCCAACTGAAGAGGTATTCCGGATTAGGCGTCGGACCACCAGACTCGACAAGCACATAAATCACAATACATACTTATATAGTGATCCACTGCAAACAACGGTATACAAGTGTCAGGCTTAGCTTGTCAACGGTCACCATGTGACCTCTAAGCCGGCCAACGCAGATACATACATAAATCATATTAACATGACATAACCTTTCTTGTCATTGGTCACCCCGTGACCTCCATGGCAACCTACACACCGCTTAACACATTAATCATCACAACAGTCTTAAAAGAACAACAAGAAACCAGGGCTAGGTCCACACAAGACCATCACTGCCCAGCCACTACAACTTTCCCTTTGAAGGCTGAATCGCGTTGGACACAGGCGACGCTATTCAAATCGCGTCCACCTGTTCGAACGCCATTCCAAACGCTAAATCGATAGGGCTCAGTGACGTGACCAGGTCGCGTCGGCCCGACACGACGCTTTTAGACCAAACCGGTCAAACTAATGGTCAACATACAATCGCGTCTGACAACACCGACGCATTTCCATAAGAACGCGTCGGGTCAAACAGATGGGATACCAACACCGCCACTGTGCACAGACAAAACCCGAAACGCGTCGACCCAACGTGTCGCGTTCCAACATGAACGTGTCGTCTGTCCCGGATGCGTTTCAACGGTGATAGTGGGTTCAGCTCACGGGCTGAACCCACTCTCCCCCACGGGAGAACCAATAAGAAACCAAAGCACACTTTCCATTTAAAGTTGTAAACGAATAAAGTTCAACAAGGGAAAACCACCCTCACATGCTCCAACCCTTAAACCCAATTCAAACATGCCATTAAACTGTAAACAAGGTAGGAAGTCTCCCTACTGGAAGAAGACGTCGAAGAACGCCCGAAAGCCTCCTTGCCGACGGCACGCCCACTCTCCGAGCATCGTCCTCACGTGGTTCCCGCGCCGCACGAGCCAACCGGAGTCGAAATCCATCGGAAATCGTCGGAGAAGCCACATCAGCTCCTCCCCTTTGCCGGACAGAGCAGCTTCGACTCTGTCTGGGCGAAACGACACACTTAAAACCCTAATCGAAATCGCGTCCAGGGCAGATGCTATGTTTAACTTCTTTAAATGCGTCCACCCAAGCTGATGCCACATAGGATCCAAGCGACACACGTCACAGAGGCGGTTCGATGAATCGCATCGGGCAAGGCTGACGCGTTCAAATCGCGTCGCCTGGCTCCGCTGCGTTTCAAAACAGTGAACCTGCAGTGCAAATGGGCTGGCATATCTGGCCCACACTGCTCACCCTGTGCATAGAAACCACACAAACAGCCCATTGACCATCTCTTGGTCAAGAGCACCACACATAGACCCGATAAACCCAGATTTGAATGACCGTATTGTTACATTGCTATCACCTAAAAATGAATGTCGTGCTCGACATTCAGAGCAAAGCTACGGTAAATCCGACTATCACCTAAAAAGAATTTAAACCCTATACAGGTCAAGTAGGATACATTTTCTTCTACTTTTTCTTTTCAAATCACTGCCCACGGACTACCTTGATCTGCTCATTTTCATATCTTTCCTGCTTTACCTTTCTCTTTCATCCTCTTCATATTTGCTCTGCTCTTTATGTCATTTTGCCGTTCTCCACTTTTCAATGGTAGCCATTCTAACTTGCCGTTGGCGCTTTATCTCCTTTGACTCAACCTGTTTCCACACTTTCCTGACTGTGCTTGCAATATTCCTTTCTAGGCCGCTTTACTTCCTCAAATTGTTTATTAAACACTGCTCCACTGTGATGCTTTACCATATCATAACCTCTTTCAATTCTCAAATTTTTCGGTGCCATTTCATTTCTGTCTATCATTGTCTGCTATTATTCTGCCTCATCTGTATTTATATTCTCATCTGCCATTTAAATTCATCTTGTTTTCCTTGCTCTTTGCAGTGTCATATCTTTCTCTACTCATAACTACCAACTGTTTTCTACTTTATCTTTCTTTATGTTTCTTTATACTCTTAACTACTAGCATTTCCAAAGAAAAACTCATTATCATTTCTGAATTTTCTGCCTTTGTTGTTCTGCTTCACATTTCTTAACTCATAATTCTTAAATTTCTCGAACTCTTGCCCATCTGTGCCAAATCTGCAATTCCCTTTTCAAATAAATGAACCTGCGAGGTATAGCCCCACCACGCTTCTGCTGTGCTACTCTAATCATACTGACCACTCGGCTCATTCTTTCATAAATTCTACTTCCGATACTATTTTTATTTGCTTTCCACTTTCACTATTTCTCAAATCCCAGCTCGACTCAATTCTCACTTCATGTATTTTTCTATTTATCCTGCTCAACCAACTGCCACTGGCCTGAAACACTGAAGTTTGCTGATCTGCTTTTCTTTTTATATCAAATCTACTTGGGCTTTATGTTTAAATTCTGCACTCTGGTTCATGACTACTAACACATCTTGTTCACCTCGTACCTTTCTCATCTTAAAACATCTTCTCTAACTGATTTTTTACACTGCCTCTTCATTATTTCCAAAATACTGTCCTCATCACTTTAACTCTGTAATTTCTTAACTCATATAATACTGCGCTGACTATTCTACACAAATTCCATATTTCTCTTGACCAACTCTTTTGCACACAAGTGCTACATTTTCTTAAACTTTTTTTTTACTCAACTGATCATCCTTTCCTTTCTATGCTTATCCATTCCAATTATCTGCATCACATTTCTCTCTTTCGGTTCTATTCTGCTATACTAAGCCATATTCACTGTTCCTTAACTGATCTGCCCTTTTTCTTTTACATTACCTCAGAAATGTTTTCCACAAATACCTCTGCTCAATTTAAAATTCCATTTTCGATACACTAACCTGCAAATCCTTTCTGATCATTTTCTCGATCATCTGTTTCCATTCTTTTCATTACTTGCTTCACTCTTTCTTTTTCTAGTCCATATTCTACCAACTACCAATATTACAACCGCGGTGTACTCCTCTGAAGAACTTTATTAACTGGCTAGCCTCAAAACATCCTTCCCACTATAATTCTTAATACCATCTAATCTTCTTTTCATTCATGTTCCACCCCAGCCAAACTCTGACATATCTCATTTAAATTCCATAATCTGCTCTACCTGATTTCGTAACGGAGCATAGCTTCTAAACATTATTAATTCTACAGTCTTCAATAAAATCTTCTGCAGAACCTTCACAAATAATTATTGCCACGTAGATATCTTTCTTTTCTTTTTTTAAAATCTCAGCTAAAACCCTACCGTACACTGATCTTTATTTGCTCTTTCTTTGCTCAACCTCGGCACTTTCTTATACAAATCTCTATTATCACAATTTCTTGACACCATCACTATTCAGTACACTCTCTATTTCCGAACTCACGGATGCAACCAATGTTAATCACACACTAATGTGATATGGCTACCACAATTCTTGTGCCTCTGCTATCATTTTCTCATCTAGGGCTGATCCACTTTATACATTTATCCCAAATTTTTCCTTACCACTCTAATCACACTGTTCACCAAACTGTTCCTTGATATCAACTGACACAAATCTCAACACAATGATCACCTCTACTATTCCATCATATCTTCCTTTATCTCTATCTCTACCCATTTTTGTTTCTCACTAAAGCCTTCTTCCTGGATTTCATAACTAAAATCACTAATCCCTTCAATTTCTATACTGAGAACCTTTGAACAATTATACTTTAACTATAAACTGGCACACTAGTGTAACCATACCATTCCTTAATAACTACCAACAACTGCCATCTTCCTTACAACTGTACACATTCCCCTGCCATTTCTAACAGTTGCCATTTTAACAAACAATGACACACAACTAGCATACCAAAAACTCACGTAAAAACCATACTGGAAATCACATAAAACCATAGACTTACTACCAGCAGTGGACATTGAACCATGTCTTGGGACATTGTAACCTCAATGTCTTTTCATATTCTAACTGGACCATTGCTCTGATACCAACTATAGCGGCCCTGGATACTTATGCCCAGTAAGACTCCATATCCAGATCCGCCTCCTGTGAACGGACCGAAGTCTTGCAAGGGATAGCTCGTACAGGTGTATAGTGAGAATATAAAAGACAACCACAACAGTATAAGACACAAGAAAGTACATGTGCTCATATCTGCAAATAACAATTTACATATGTCCCAACACATTATTACATGTGAGCCTCAACAAGTCACAGGCTCAGTAGGGGCCCACCCAAAATCACACAAGAGACCTCAACCCCAAAGGGTCTCACTGGCAACACCGATAACCAAACCATATCATGCTCACACATTCATAATAAACAAGAACTAGAACATAAACTTACAATAAACATATGGTCCTAGGAGAGAAGAGGAACAATAGGACTAGCACAACACCACTAGTCCACTCCACAACTGTAAAGCCTAGGCCACAAGCCTCACGGGCACACTACCTCAACAACTAGTCGCCTAAGTTGCAAGCCACACAGGCAAACCACTGCCTAGGCTACAAGCTTCACTGGCGAACCTCAAACACGTGGGTAACAGGACTGCTAACCAAGAGCTAGTCCTTTATACCCCCAAACCACGATATGTTGAATGTCATACACAAGGTAACAGGACTGGCTACCACGATGCCAATCCATCACACATTAAAACCATATTCGAAAACTTACCCAAAGAAGGGTAAAACACAACAAGTGGAAGGTCTCACCACACGACCTCCACGGAGCACAGCTCTACCACACCACCTGAAAAGGCTGGTACACAATATACCACCATAAACCATTACCCACACTGAGTGCAGGTACCTACTACCACAAGGTACCACCACGGAAACCACAGGTAAACTTTTGCAACAACCAGGCACACCACGAAAATGCAAACCACAGCCTCAACTGTGCCAACACCAGGGCACTCCTCAACGAGTAAAACCTCAACCTGGGAGTCACACACACATGAGCCACAGCTAGTGGCAAAGCACGAGTCGGAATGAACGACGCCACCACATAGGACAGACTACTGGTTCATGACGCCAGTACCCAACCCGGACAACACAGCACAAGAACTACCTCTCAGTCTCGCAGCCACGGATGTAAGGTCCAACTGCCGCTCCACAACCACAAGTAAAGCCAAAGAACTGTGGAGACCAACCAAACCACCACACTTGCGGACCACACTGCCGCAGGCCCATGCCTAGCACCTTTAGATACTCTGGCCTGAGCCCTCTAAAGTGAGGCACTAGAAACTAGGACTAGTCGGGGCCCAATATGTCTACTGGTGTCCGTAACCCCCCAGCTACGAGCGCGCTACAAGCGAATAAACAAAAAACTCTCACAAATCGCTACCCTCTGCCGTCTTTCCCTCAGCCGAACGACAACTCTCCCCGAGAGTGAGGGTGTCCAGGAAGACGACAAGATCTCGACGGTACCATTGTACCGGGACAAGCCCCGAGCACACACACGTGTCTGGCTCACACAGAACCTGGGGCACCCAACTGAAGAGGTATTCTGGATTAGGCGCCGGACCACCAGACTCGACAAGCACATAAATCACAATACATACTTATATAGTGATCCACTACAAACCACGGTACACAAGTGTCAGGCTTATCTTGTCAACGGTCACCATGTGACCTCTAAGCCAGCCAATGCCGATACATACATAAATCATATTAACATGACATAACTTTGCCTGTCATTGGTCACCCCGTGACCTCCATGGCAACCTACACACCGCTTAACACATTAATCATCACAACAGACTTAAAAGAACAACAAGAAACTAGGGCTAGGTCCACACAGGACCATCACTGCCCAGCCACTACAACTTTCCCTTTGAAGGCTGAATCACGTTGGACACAGGCGACACTCATCCTTGCTTCGGCATACAGATGTGACAGGTGCCTCCACTCCTGAGGAGGACATAGTGAGGAGCGACTTCGAGCACGAGGAGTATCTACCTTTAGGGAGATCACTACGTTGTTACTTTTATTGCATTAGTATGTAATCAATGAAATTGTGTAATTCATATGGACAATGTATTTTTATTTTGGAGTTGTAATAATGTGGACATTGGTATTTCCTTTTTATTGCTATCTTGACTGTGGATATGTGATGATGATGGAATGAGAATGAGAATATTTACTTGTTTCCGTTGTTCTCTTTTGATATTTATGTACATCTCAATCTAATGTTTAGTGTTGGATAAATGTCCCACTGTAAGCATTCTTTATACCGATGTGGATTGGTATAATCGTACTGGTATAAGGAGGGTCGTTACATCCAGTCCCCAAGCAACCTCTTGAGATTTCACTAATTGAGGTACAATCCCCCAAGGATATACAACACCCAGCCCCTGCTGGTCTTCTTCTCTTTCCGGGCAGGAGGGCAGCCCATTGTTTCACCTCAGCTAGGTGCTGAAGCAACTCACTGGTACATACCTCTAGCTGGTCACACCACTAGACACAAGTTGGTCTTCCCTTCTAACCAAGGGGAACACTTACACAACAAGCCAACTCTTCCAATGAAGAGGAACATTGTGTATAGTCCCATAGCCAGACACAAGTCTTTCTTAAGAAAAGAAAGAATCTGTTGAGAGTTACACAAGATGAACACTAAAAGGTTCAAATTCTCAACTTACTGTCTCTTCCCCATATGTACAATGTAGCACAGAGAGAGAGAAGAGAAGAAAAAGCTTGATCTCTAGAAGGCTTTAGATGGCTTCTGCTTAGGCGTAATCTTCTTCTTGAATAAGCTTGATCTCTTTCTCTCTTTACTAGGAGTGTATGTGTCGTTTTGGTTCCTTACTGGATGTACACTCTTTCAGATAGATCTTCAGAAATGCTCTAACTCTCAATTTATCTTCAAATTCTTCATCTTTTATTGAGTGGCTGAAGAGGGCCATTGAAGGATGTAACCGTTGGAGCTTTTCCTCTTCATCATCATCTTCTTCTTCTACTACTGCTTTTTTTGTGTCTAACGGATGCCTGGAATGTGTCTACCAAATACTTGGAATGGAGGAAGATCTTCCAGCTTATGCACGTCAAAGTGTGTTTGTAGCAAGTTCCAACGTTGTTTCTGCAGATAATAAATGCATGTTAGACTAGAGAAGTCTTCTGTCAGATAGCCCATACCTCTTTTACTTTTTGTCAATGTTTCCTACTGACAACTTGTTACTTCAAGGAGGTGTTTTTTTATCTAATAGGAAATAAGAAATCCTATAAGTCTGCAAAAAGAGATCTTCAGTCAGACAGGAAATAATACTTTAAACATATGAGCTACATTTGATATTTCATTGGGCGCCAAAGACATTTTGAAAGTCAATCGATGTATTTAAAAGCATATAAACACCAATCAGTATGTTTGTAAGCCAATCGGAATGTGACTAAAGCTATCATGTCACCAGTCGATAGGATAAAACAATTATAACACTAATTGGAACGTTTTATTCATCAATCAAAAAAATAAGACATAAAGTGTTCATCAATCGATAGGATACTACATCAATTGGAAGAAACCTTAACCAATCTATATGATCTTTCTTCAGCAATCAATATGGAACTTTGACTGATCAAGATATGAACTTCGACTACAAAGAATCTCAGTTGGAGTTGCACTTCGACTGATAAGAGTCTCAACCGAAGTTGCACTTTGACTACTAAGAGTATCAAGCAGTCAGTCGAAGTGGGACTTTAGCTAGTCCAGAAAATAATGCAATCAGTCGAAGTGGAACTTTAGTTGGTCTAGAATATAACGATGTCAGTTGAAGTGGAACTTCAGCTAGTCCATAATATAACGCTGTCAGTCGAAGTGGTACTTCATATATGTCATCATATATGACGAAGTGAGCTTTGCATATGATGAAATGAAACTTCGAATATGACGAAGTTAACTTCGTATATGACGAAGTGAAACTTCAGATGACAAAGTAATAGTTTAGTGCAAATCTTTTTGAACACATTTAAATTATTTTAATTTTGGACATAAATTATCATGAAAATGTTATTAAATATATTTATGAGATTTGAGATTCTCATGATTTTTTGTTATCAACAAAATAAAGGAATAAAATATAAGAGTGGTTCAACAGGCATTAGTCAAGAGAGATTTTCTGCAATCAGACAGTACAATTTCCTTTAGTTTTCTATTATGTTAATGGCTTGTTTTAGGTGTAAGGATCTCACTATAAGCAGTAGATGGGAAAGGAGTGTCCCATGCAAATCTGTGAAAATTCTGGAATAACCTTTATGAAAAATAATTCTTAAAACATGACGGTGATAGTAAAGCAAGATGGTATTTACATGCGTTCATTCACAGTTTAAGGTATGGGTTTACAATTTACAAGGTAAGCAAGATTATCATGAGAAAATTTCAATAATTAGGTGATAAGAAACAAGTCAAGAGATTTAAGAGTGTTTTAGAATAACTTTCACGTGCTTACAACTTTATGTATAGTTAGCCAGTTTTAAGGTTTATAGACAAGCACGTACAATGGCTGTGCTACAAACCAATCGATAACTAAATAGTCTTATTAAACCAAACGCTAAACAAGAGAGCCACTGGTGGGGACATACGTGCGCGTGACCGGTTCGACCCATCATTGGTCTACCGTCGTCGTCGGACCGCTCAGCCAGTGTCGTTGGGGCTCGACGAGACAGTGGGTGACGTTTGAGGCCCCATAGTGCTTGCTTGTTAATAGACTGGCCCATTTAGGGCCCATTATGAAGTCTTTTATTTTTATTATAATTTATTGCACGATTTTCCTTTATTTTCTGGTTATTAGGGTTATTAGCGTCTTTTCTTTATGGTTGTCTTTTGGCCTTTCGGAGTGGCCTATATATGTAACTGTTCTCTATTTGGAGATGATGCATGAATGAAAAGTGAACAGTTGTGAGAAGAAGAGGAACGATTACTTGAGTTGCAGAGAACCTGTGTGTGCTTGCTTGGGGGATCCCGAGAAGGGAGGGTGAGAAGCCCCACCGCCCCCTTCTTCTCTGTCTTCTTCCCCCTGTTCTGTCTCTCTTCTTCACCTTGTCTCTGTTTTCTCCCTCTCGGATCTCTTTCTCTCTATCTGAACTCTCTCTCTCAGTCTCTCGTCGTTTCTCTCTCTCTCCATACTCTTCATCGCGTCGAACTCCCATCTCGACACCGTCGCGCAGCACTCCTCTGCTGCCCTGTTTGCGAGCAGCCGGTGAGGTCCTCCTGTCCGCGAGCAGCCAGCGAGGTCCTCCTGTCCGCGAGCACCCTGCGTGGCCCACCTTCCCGCGAATCACCAGCAGCCTGCCCATGAGCCGCCTCCATTGCGAAGCCCCAGCCGACTGCCCCCTTCCCGCCGAGTTCGCCTTGCGAGTCCGCCGAGCCCCACCTGTGCCCCATTGAGTGAGGGAACAGGGTCCCACCCCATCGCGCATAACTACGTGCCCTGCTAGATGCGTCGGCTGCCCGCACGTCGTCGCCGCCTCCACGCCGCTCCTCGGCCACACACCTGGCTCCAGCACGTTCCTCCCACCTCTGCATGCTTCGTCCCCACATCAGCACCGTACCACTCCTCCTACGTCGGACTTCCTCTGCCAGCATCACTTAGTGATAGATGAACCAACTGAGAGCTGCGAACATCAACGGGGCGGAACAATTGCACCTCTATCTGCCATTTCTCCTACACTAGTTCAACCAGCCACGGAGACCCAGAACATCTCCTCGCCAGCACCCTCGAAGACCAGCGGTCTCGCTCCCACGTGAACGGCCCCTGGGTTTGGTGATCATTGCCATTGTTGGACTATCGTTGGGAGCACCTAAAGCCAGCGGCAGCCATTCCACGTCACCTAACCCCGCCCTCGATACGAGCCCCATTATTCAACGGGTCGGTAAGTCACTATAGACTCTTTCTCGTACCTACTGGTTGGTATATGAAGATATTTGTTCTCGTGCATGTGTGAATAGGTTAACTAGCCAGTTTTAAACTTTTATAATCATTGCTGGTTGTGTGAAGTAAGGACCCACCTGTGCTATCATTTTGCGAGAATTGAATGTATTGCTAATGTCCTAGACTATCGGTAGTTCGCACTACCATCGATCTGTGGCGTTTCCTTGCAGCGAAGGACGACTCGTACTACTAGTTTCTTGTTATTTTACGTATTTGCCTTCTTGTTAAACCTGTGGAAAAGCATGTGGAAGCCATTATATGAAGATGTTCATTGCTGAAATAGATTTTGGGTTAGCTTGAGTCCATGTATGTTAGTCGTCCTGCATCAGTTTTGGTATCAGAGATGAAGGTTTAGATTGTCTAGGGCTCTTACCTTGTGTCTGTAGTGCTAATTAAACTCATGCATCAAGTTCTGTGTTGTGTCACACAATAGGGAGAGTCCTGTAGTTCATGCCCACCCATAGTGGTGTGGAGTATCAAATCTCAACACTAATGTCTGGCTCTCATACGGGCACCCTTGTGGCGCCCGATGTTGCTCAGAGGCTTGATCAACTTATGCTCCGTTTGGACCCGATCGAGCGACGAATGGAGGGTGGTTTCACCGAATCGTGCCGTATCGTCCAAGGGAGGCCGTCTAGTTGTGTTAGAGGGACTCCCTCCTAATGTGGTTCTTGATCCTGCCCATCCACCTGCCCCATTAATCCCCCTAGAGCCGACTGAGGTGTTGTCTGGACAGAGGTGGAAGATGACCTTGGGTCAGAGTCTTTTGAGGTGGTTGAGGACATTCCCAGACCCACTGTCCATCCCAAAAGAAGACTTGATAGGTAGTATGACCATGAGTGGGAGGGTGATCGGAGACGTCAATGTTTCTCGAGGGATCAGGCTGGACGATTTGATCATGGCGGTCGTGCAAACCTAAACCAGGGGAGAGACCGATATCCTAGAGGTCAGGATGATTTTGGGTATGAACCCTGGAGGTATGGATACCCGAGGGAACGGGATGAGTGTGTTGATCCCCATTTCGATCATAGGAATAACCGATACTAGAGATATCGAGATGGTCAGGAGGATTTTGAGTAAGGTTGGAGACCCCACCCTTTCCACGGGGATCAAGATGATCGTAGAGCTGTTTGTGTCGATGCACCCACTTTGATGGATCATTGGACCCAAAAGTCTACCTTGATTGGGAAGCAGGCTTGAATCGCTATTTCGATTGGATGGGTATGTCTGATGCTCTCCGAGCTCATTTTGCCATGATGAAATTATCTGGTCAAGATCAGACTTATTGGATGAATGTCGAGGCCCTCCTTGAGCAGAGAGGGCAGGAACCCATTGAATCGTGGAAAGACATGAAGGTAACACTTCGTGAGAAGTACCTTCCTGCGACCTTTCGTCATCGTCTCATTGATTGTTGGCAAGACCTCATTCAGGGTACTCATTCTGTTACCGAGTATATTGATGAATACCTGATGAGGTGTGGAGCCGGTGAGGAGAGAGCGGTAAACCTGTCCCGATTTCAGAAGGGCCTTCACCCTGTATACCAACATGAGTTGTTCCGTCAGCACGTAACGACCATTGAACATGCTTATCAGGTTGTGCGTGAGATGGAGCAGTTCGAGCCCAGGGCGGACTCCCTACCACAAACTAGGCCTACATACCCATGTTTGGCTGATTAGTGTATGGCATCTAGAGTTCCTCAGCGGGGTCCAGTTGTTAGATCTGTGGAGCCTACACATCAGGATCCACCAACTCGACCCCGATTTCTACCTCAGGGGGACTCAGTGACCACCCTACCTGTTCCTTCCACAAGTACCCGTCCCCTACAGTGTAACGACCCGAGAACCCGACCCTCGGCCCACGCCGAGGACCCGATTTTCGCGATCGCCGCCCACGGATCCGGGGGACCCGGAAGGGCTATAACACGCGTCTGACAGGATATGTAACGGAAGTAAACGTCAACTGCTAAGCTAGAAGCGTACAAGCGGAAACAGGAAAGTAAAGCGAGACCGCTGCGTACTGCTCTAAGTACAGTCCCAACGCACGCACACTAGTACAAGTAAGGAAAGGGGAGAGACAAGTCCCTTAGGGGCATACCCCGAGGGTGACATACACTGAGAGGGGGAACCACTGCTAGCTACGGGGACCTCGACTATCGCCCCGTCTCCTCCGCCCGATGCGCGCCCTGCCGCTGCTGAGAAGACTCACCTGGAAAACGGAGGGATGAGCTTCACAACAGAAGCTCAGTAGGGACTACCAATCTCCTACTGGCTCTAAACAGGCAGAGGAACATATATAACTATCAATAAGGGAAAGACAGCAGTTTATATCTTTCTACCTACAACGGAAGTGCGGAAACGAAGCTAAAGCTAGCACGGTACGGAAAGTACTCTCGGTCGGAAGCTCCGTACGACTGCTCGTCGTGACCACCACACGGCTAGTAAAACACAGACGGAGGGAACTCCGCCTGGACAAGGAACACTAGCTACGGGAACAACACCACTAGTCAGACGGTCAGGTGCGTCCATAGACGTCTTATCCTCGACCTAGGTCCTGGCCCTCGCGTCTCGTCAGAGCGAGGTAGGACACAAGCACAACAACAGTAACCGCCGTAGTCTGGCCGGACTATGGTCCCACGCCTGACCTCTCCAAACGGTTCCAGGGCCGTAAGGAGCGAGGCAGTGAGAAGAAGGACTGGCTGGCCTGCACCGGGTAGAACTCCAAACTGTCCTCGGCGTCCCAGACCAACCACGAGAGCTCTGCAAGCGACTCACACGCCACTGTCCTAACCACCGTTTTCCCCTCAGCTCCAGAGTCCGCCTGGTGGCTGCCAACTCGAGCACACTCGTAGCCCGGAGTACTCCCTCAACAGGCTCCCGAGGACGGGGGTCCCAGGTAACGGTAACAACCTCTCGCACGGGACAAGCCCTCAAGTGCCGCGCACCGGGCGAACGACTAGTGTGAGACCGTACTAGGGAACTAGCACAGGTGCCACGGGTACAGTAAAGCGAAAACGGAAGCGGCGGAAGCACAACCTGCCTCTGGACTGAGAAGGCGACATAGGGTATGTCGCATTCAGAATGCGACATAGCCCCTGTCGCATTCTGAATGCGACATAGGGCCTGTCACCTTCAAGAAGGCGACATAGGCCCCGTCGCATTACCAGTCAGAAGGCGACACAGGGTATGTCGCATTCAGGCCAGTCGGGGGTTCCGGAGATTCTTCCTCCGGGAACCTCCCCGAAACGGGAGAAACGCTACACGGCGAGGGAGGGGAGCATGCTTATCATGCTAGGAAGCTAGTAAAGCATTCAAACCACCCTCAAACACCCAAGAACATGGATTCTACGCTCGGAGGGAAACCTCACTCGCACGAGCATGGAAACTCACACTCCCAACCCCCAAATCACAAGGAAAACACGCTTTGCAGGGGAAGGGGAGCATGCTTAGGGCGAGAGGATCAAGAGTCCCTACCCTCCACGCGAAGAACGAACCCGTTGGGACCTTCTCGTTGGTAGAAACGTCTCCTCCTCGCACCGCACGGCACGAACGCGACCCCTGTACGAACGGAGCGACACCCTCCTCAGCACGGCCGCCTCAACACGGGGGAGGCACCCCCAACACCGCCGGAACTCTGAGAGGGCGAGAGGGAAAGAGGGGGAAAGGAAAAACGCGAGAGAGGGGGAAGAGCTCGGGCGCCCGGGCTTTAAGCCCGGATCCTGAGAAGGCGACACACCTTGTGTCGCATTGAGAACCAGAAGGCGACATACCCCCTGTCGCAATGCCACTGACAACGGTCAAATCTCGGAATTCGAAAAAGTGAAGGCGACAGCCATCTTGTCGCGTTCACCCGACACCGCCAGAGCCGTACTGACACAAAGGACGCCTATCACGTCTGTCAGACTGCGTCTGGGGCGACGCGATGGGAAGGCGACATAGGGTATGTCGCCTTCAAGAAGACGACACACCCCCTGTCGCAATCCATCAAACCAGAAGGCGACATAGGGTATGTCGCATTCAAGAAGGCGACATACCCCCTGTCGCAATATGAAGCAGAACCAGACATTGCTCACGATCAGAACCACGTCGCGACAGTCGCCCTGCCGCGACCCAGAGGACGGGGCCAAGGGCCCGAGGGGGCCGGGGTGTTACATATAGGGTACCCCATCATTCAGGCGGGAGGATAAAGGAAAGGCTCCGATCATGGGAGAATCATCTCGGGGTGTTCGTTCCTGTGATCGATGCTGCAAGTGTCAGGGAGTTGACCATTATGCGGCCCAATGTCCATCCAAAACTCTAGTGGTGATGGGCACCATTTCTTAGGATGCCCCACCTGAGTAACATGTTACTTACGAAGATGGAGTTGATTTGGCCAAACAGTATCAATTCGAGGAGGAGAGAGTCGATCATATTCCAGACGAGCCCTCCTTTATGACCACATAAAAGACCTTCCCAATGGAGGCGAGCTTGGGGTTGTTCGTTGTAATCTGGCACAACCTAGAGAGTGTAATGACTGGCTCCGTACTTCTATCTTTCACACCTTCTTTCACCTAGATGGCAAGGTGTGTAAGGTTATCATTGATAGTGGGAGTTGCATTAACGCCATCTCTCCTCAGGCCATCTCGGACCTTGGGTTGACGGCGGTTGACCACCCCCACCCCTATCATGTTTCTTGGGTGAACTCCACCATCATTCACATTGTCCGTTCCGATCTCCTTCCCACCTTATGCGGAGATGTACTACTGATGGAGGTTGGGAGTATCATTCTGGGAAGGCCGTGGATCTTCGACGTGGACGCCACCCTCTATGGTCGGTCCAATGTCTAGGCGTTCTCCTACAGTGGCATGCGCATTATGCTTCAGCCTTCTCATCCTTTACCCCCTACCCCACGAGGGACCACCACTCCTAGTCTCCCAGCTCCTGCGAGGTCTTCTTTTGTTGGGCCTTCTCGTTCCCAAGCCCATGCTTCTTCTAGTGCCCCGCCTTCTCACTCTCTCACCCCGAAGGGCACTAGTTCAAATCGGATAAATGCTGACCCCATCTCTGGTGGCAGCACCTGTTGAGCAACTATTCCTTAAAATATTGTTAAACATTTTAAGCACTGTGTTTTTGCTATGACAAAATCTTTTAAGACTTTCTATAAACAAATCTATTGTTATATACCACAAGTTATTTTATACAAAAAGAAATATGACATGCAAAGGCATACTTGTATAACACTCTATATTACTTGTCAAAAGTCATACCATACAAAAATTTCTCGAACTCCACAACGTATACTATGTACCATACTAACTCTGAGTGTGGACTCCGACTCCAGGAAAGTTGAAGTGTTGAAACATTTGATGAACTTGTACTCCGACTTTTGAAAAGTCGAAGTCTGATGGGTCTCCAACTCTTGAAAAGCTGAAGTCTAGCTGGACTTCGACTTCTTAAAAGTCGAAGTCTGTTTGGACTCTGACTCTTAGAAAGTCAAAGTATGACTTGTATTGCTCTCACTCCAACTTCAGAAAAGTTGAATTATGTTTATGATGTACCTTACTCCGACTCCTCAGAAGTCGAAGTCTCTGTATCTTACTCCAACTCTTTGGAAGTCGAAGTCTGTCTCACTGCGACTTCTGTATGGTCGAAGTTTTGTATGTATCGTTATTGATTCCGACTCCTTTAAGTTGAAGTATCATATATCAACTTCCATGTACTTGTACTTAAATAATATTTGTATGAACTTGTCATTCCACAGAATCCATGAAATTAATCTTGTTTATTTCTATGTTTTTTTAATCCCAAAAGGATTCTTTACTGAATGAATAACACTTATAGGTCTTACAGAATACTGTTCTTATTGCTGTCACCATTTAAATATTTCGTTAGACAAGAAAAAGTATATTCAAAATATTCATATAAAAATATTCTTGCAAAGATTTGAAAGAGTTATACAAATTAGTCTCTTGCTTTTTGTTAGAACTTTAGTTCTTTTCTATTTGACAGATGATATGCGTTGGTAGGTATAAGCAGCATGGGTTATCTGTCAGAATCCACCTACCATATCTGCTTTTGTTAGAGCATTCCTTATTTTTAGGATACGACTGTCTGTCTATCTTTAAATGCTATGAACTTCTGTCTGTCTATAATCCTTCCTACTTTGCATATTTTTATCTCACCTACCTCTGAAAATATGGAGGTTTCTTTGTCTGTCTTGTCCTTCCAGGCTTGCAGAACATTAATGAAGCATGCTTAGCTTTCAGTCTTAAGCATGGAATTTTACAGAACATTAATGAAGTTGTCTATGAAGCCATGAAGCTACCTACATAGCCTGAAGCCGTTGGGACTCTAAGAGCTGAAGATCTGATGGACAACCTAGAAAGCTCATAGTCTCATTGCCCAAGATTCAAACGGATATTCTTCAATGGCTAGTTCTCCAACGGTCAGTTTCAAATGGGAAGATTAAGCAACTGAAGCTCATATATAGAAGCTGAAGTCTGAGCCAAACATACACAAGGAGAAAAACCACAGCACTGAACTCCAAATATGAAATTGCAAGAATCACCACAAGCCTTCTACTGAAAAGTGAAAGAGAGATGCTTCAACCCTCGACTTCCAAGCTCTCCTTTTAGAAGTCTTTTTCTTTTGGGTGGAATTCTGTAATTGTAGTTCCTTTTAGTCCACCCTCTTAAATTCAGAAAGAGTTAGAGCTGCAATTCTTACTTGTATCTCTTTCTGATTCTCTGTGTTTGCTCATTCTTCTGAGCAGACATACAAGTGTTTTCTTATTTCTGTGTTAGATAACCCGCAGGGGGTTTGTTCCTTGTAGTGCCCCTCTTTTGAAGGGAAGACCTACTGGTGTAGGTAGTCTTTGTACCCCTTGGTAAAGGGAAGACTTGCTTGGGAGCAAGTGGGTTTGTAATACCACTCAGGTTGAGAGAAGGCTAAGTTCTCTTGACAGTTAGTGAAATCCCAAGAGGTTACTTGGGGATGTAGGACTTCCATGTGGGAAGGGCTGAACCAGGATAAAATATCTTGTGCAATTGTGTGATTGTTTCCGCTAAGTTTTTCACTTGTTTCACACACACCACACTAAATACTAACAACTTTATTTAGTGTCATCTTTTTTAGATAATTTTTAAAAGTGCAAGTAGTCCTATTCACCCCCCTCTAGGACATCTGTAGTGTCATCTCGATCCAACAAGTGGTATCAGAGCGAGGTCTTCTCAGAAGAATCGAAAGATTTGAGAGGAGATGGTAGCTGAAGGCCATAACTATGAAGGACAGTCTGTTACAAGGCCACCATTCTTTGATGGTGAGGATTACCAGCATTAGAAGATGAGAATGGAATGCTCATTCAAGGCACAGACTTTGATCTGTGGCAGGTATAGAAGAAGATGATTTTACTATACTTGCAGGACCTGCTATTATAACTGATAAAAGAAACATGTCTCTAAACTATAAAGCCAAGAATTATCTATGCTGTGCTTTATCTAAAAAGGAGTTCAACAGATTATCTGCTTGTAGAACTACTAAAGAAATTGGGATAAACTACAAGTAACTTATGAAGGAATTGATAGAGTAAAACAAACTAGAATAGATATTCTTGTCTCCCAATATGAACAATTCAAAATGCTTCCTAATGAAAACATAACCCAAATGTATAATAGATTCTCAAATATAGTAGTAGGTTTGAGTTCATTAGGTAAAATTCTTACTAATGAAGAAACAGAAAGAAAAATTCTAAGATTATTAACTCATGCCTGGACCCCTAAGGTCACTGCTATTGAAGAGGCACATGATCTAACTGAAATCTCTTCAAAAAAGAAAATGTCAAATGCTTTGAAAGCTGCAGATTCTTCTTCCTTTGAGGATTCAAATGAGAAATCAGATGACAGTGATGACGAAGCTATGCTGTCAAGAAAACTCCAAAGGATTCTTGCCAAGAAGAAGAAGTTCGGGTCGAGGTGATACTTCAAAAAGGAAAAGAAGAAAGAACCAACTTGCTATGAATGCAATCAGCCAGGACATTACAAATCAGAATGTCCTAAGCTTAAGAAGAAAGATCCAGCTGAAAAATATGAGCAAAAGAAAGGTAAAGAAAGAAAGTTCAGAATGTACTAAAAGAAGGCAATGGCAGCAGCATGGGATAATGAAGAAGCCACAAGTTCAGACTCTTCAAGCTCAGAATCAGAAGAAGAAGAAAAAGCCAATCTAGCCCTCATGGCAGGACTGGACCAGGTAAATTCTGAAACCTCATTTACATCATGTTCTGAATCTGATTCTGATTGTCTAGAAGATGCATTTAATTAATTATATGAGAAGTATAAAACAGTAGTTATACAGATGAAAATAGTTAAGTTAAATTTACTAAATCAAGAAAAGCCAACATCTTTCTAAAAAATGAAGTAGAAAGATTAGGACAAAATTTAACTGAAACAAAAAGATCAATGAACTACTGTGTGAAGATTTAAAAGATAAAAACAGTAAAATCATGGAAATTGAATCAAATCTAAAAGAATTAAGAGATGAAGAGAAATTAAGAGAAGAAAAAATTATCTAAAACTACTATTGATAAAATTACAAATTGTAAAACATCCTTAGTTGTAAAACAAAAGGTACTGGAAGAGGCAAAAAGAAGTATGGCGTAGGGTATACACCTCCTGACAATGTAGAAGAAATGTGTATCCTGAAAAATATCCAACTCCTAAATTTGTGAAAGAAAAAGAAATTAAAAATCCTAGAAAGGTCAAATAGTATGTTTACAAACAAAAAATAAAATCAAAACACTACACATGCAAGAAATGCATATGATTTATGTTGTAGTTACTGTAATCAATTAGGACACACAATTAGCATCTGCACAACTAGGCATTTGCGTTGGATTCCGAAAACTAACCATCAAGGACCCAAGAAAATTTGGGTACCAAAAGTTACAACTTAAATTTGTTTGCAGGGTCACCTGAGAGCATCCAAATGGTATTTGGATAGTGGATGCTCAAGGCATATGACAGGTGACAGAAAGCTATTTACAAGTTTTAGAGATGAGGTTGGTCAAGTCACTTATGGAGATAATAGAAAAGGCAAAGTGTTAGGATGTGGAATAGTAGGAACAAAAGGAAAGGATTTGATAGAAGAAGTTATGTATGTAGAAGGATTAAAGCATAATCTTATTACCATCAGTCAACTGTGTGACAAAGGTCACTTGGTAAGATTTCAGAATGATAAGTGCATTATTCAAAAGGATGGAAAAACAGTCATTGAAGCACTAAGAGTCAAAAATCTGCTACAATTAGCAGAATTGAAAGAAGTTAACTTATGTCTTGCAACTACAAAGAGTGAGGAGATTGATTATGGCACAGAAGACTAGGACATGCAAGCACATCAATGATCAAGAAATTAATCAAGCATGATCTAGTTGAAGGTCTTCCAAAGCTTAAACTGAAGAAATCTGGAATCTATACAGCATGTGCAAAAGGAAAGCAAAACTAAGACATCATTTCAGTCCAAAAACAATGGTAACAACTTCCAAGCCTTTAGAACTCATTCACATGGATTTGTTTGGACCTATAAGAACGGTAAGTCTTGGAGGAAAAGCTTATGGTTGTGTAATTGTGGATGATTATTCAAGGTACACTTGGGTATAACTTCTGGAAGCCAAATTAGAAACATTTTTAGCTTTTCTAAAGTTCAGTAAATTAGTACAGAAGAACCAGAAATTTCAGATAACAGTATTAGATCTGATCTTGGTGGAGAATTCAAGAAAGAAGAATTTGTCAGATTTTGTGAAGAAAATGACATAGAACACAATTTCTCTACACCAAGAACACCTTAACAAAATAGAGTAGCAGAAAGGAAGAACAGAACACTGCTGGATATGGCCAGAACAATGCTTACAGAATACAATCTATCAAGATACTTCTGGACAGAGGCAGTCAACACAGCCTGCTACATTATCAACAGGTGTATGATCAGACCAATTTTGAAGAAGAACCATATGAGCTATACAAGGAGAAAAAGCCAAACATCAGTCATCTTTGACCTTTGGTTGTAAGTGTTTATTTTGAATAATGGTAAAGATAATTTAGGAAAATTAGATGCTAAAAGTGATGAATGTTTTCTACTAGGATATATCTCAAAACCTAGAGGATATAAAGTGTTTAACAGAAGAACTTTAACTATAGAACAATAAGTTCATATTTTATTTGATGGAACTAACCATTGTATTAAGAAAATAGAAGAAGAAGAAGAAGTTGTTGAAGATTTGTGTAGGGATCTGGAGCAGACATCTCTGAAGAAAAAGAAGAAGAGAAAGAAGATCCACCATTAGAAGAGCTTCAACAACAAGAAGAACCACAAGGACTACCTAGAGAATTGAGATATCACAAAGATCATCTAAGAGAAAATATGTGAGACCCCCGAATTTTGTTCATTTTTATTGTGCATGTGGTATTTACTTGTTATGTATATAGTGTGTGTATTAAATTTATACATATTATAATTATTTAATTACTCATGTGCTATGTATGTATATATATATTATTTTCTGTGAATAAGTAATTAGCTAATTTTGTACATATGTCCTTATTTAAATCCTATGCATCTCGTACTGAAGTAATGTTGTGCATATAGTATCTAATTAATAATGTACATATTATATTTATTTATTCCAAGCATATTGTATGTAACTATGTTGTGTACATATGTATATGTATGTGTTTATCTTGTGCATAAGATATCTCTCTATTTTCTGTAAGTTGTTTGATGTATAAGTATAGCTATTTTGAGGTATTTTGTGTTCTAGCCGAAATGCAGTTGACATCAAAGTACATTGACGTTGATTGCATGTTGACGACAACATGTGTGCGGTGACTGCATGGCTAGGAGAGATGACGTCCAGATCGATGGACGCTGACTCCCTGTTAGCGGCAGCAAATGTTGACGTTTATTTCCCAGTTTTATTGCCATTTCAGATTTGGAAACGGCTGCATTTCCTCCGGTTCCTATTTTGGAACCTAGCTCTAATGGTAGGAGACCTACCCTAATGCGTACCCCAACCCACCTAGTCTATAAAACTAGTGATTTCGGTCGAGGGAGGTCCTTCGGCTCTTGTGGGAAAGCTAGGGTTCTGTGAGAAAAGTAAGTTTGTGCGACTTTGATCTGGCGTTCTGGTGCATCTTCTGGCATTTTGCATCGACTGGAGGATACACCAAGCATCAAGGAATCATCCCCGACTCCAAGAATTCAAGCACATCGGTAGGAAGGACGGATCTGAAGTGGTTTTGAGCAGCTTCTTGGCTGGCCGAGGAGAGCGTCTTCGAGCTAATTAGACCATTGTAGAATTTTTATAAGGCAAGTAACCTATGGATGTCAACCCTACCCATGTCAGCTAGGTCCTAGGAATTTATGAGAATTTTCCTCGTGTCTGGAACCCCCATTCACAAAGTTTCATGCATTCAGTCTGTGTTTCTACAGAGAGGAACTTAACGGCCACTTTGTTTCCGTTAAGATCCATGGTTAGCGGCAACATCTTGTGCGTTAACACCTGTTGGCGGCAACCCCTGTGATCTTCAGGTCTTTTTACAAAATACATGTTTGATCTCTGTGGTATATTTTTGGACTTCTAGATGTGTGTACATGCTGTGAGAATTATTTTGGGTCAAGCACAATCAACAAGTCACATCATGAGGCTAGGACGAATTTCTGTGTACATTTATTTATTAGAATTTCTGTAAATGGACTGTGAGCATGAGATAATCGGGTAATTCTGAAGAATTAGATTCTTGTACCTTGGGGTTTCATAAAATTTCCATGTGCTTATAATGACTGTTGGCAGGTTTTGAAAGGGTTATGCCTGACTGTCCTACTGTGTACCATGTGTAAATGAGTTTAGTGATTAATATGCCTGAAACATGTACAAGTCCGGAAAATCTGAAAAACTGAGCATGCGACATGTTTACTATTTAGTACCAGTGATAAAAATTGATTCTGTTTTGATGACAGTAGGTACTGTTACTGATTTAATAAGGGAAATGACCATATTGAGCATGTTAAGTTTAATTATGTGTAATGCAGTGATTAGAAGCATTATTAGGATTGTGCAATGATCTAATTTTCATTGTGAAATAGTAGCTACATGTTAAGTAAATTGAAGCATGTGCAATTGTTAAATAATGCATGAAAAATGGTTAAATAGTAGATGTGAAATGTGTAAACAATGTGATAAAATGTGATAAAGTGAATGTGTAAGATTGAGCCGAGATTGACACTGCTACCATAGAGGTCTAAGAGCCCTACTGTAGAAAGTCCCTATGGGAAGGCTCAACGTTATGTGATATCCTAAGGGCATTAGGATGAAATCCTAGAGGTGGACAAGTACCACTAGATACGGTGGGGAGGGCTTCTCCCGGTCTGCGCAGTTTACCAAGATTCGCCACTAGCTTGCCTAGGTGGCGAGTGTGTGTCAAATGAAAGGTTATGTGCTATGTGCTATGTGATATGGGTGTGTGCGTCCTCTAGATGGTAGTTAGGACTATGTGTCACGACAACTTAAGTATAAAAATATGAATAAAGTGTAAAGTGACATGTGAATGTGGCACGTGGTAAGTGCAAGTGATATGACATGTGATAAGTGAAAGTGCAAAAGAAAACTATGTGAAAAATGTGTGAAATGATGTGTAAGGAGAGTAAATGTTAATGAGAGTATAAAGTGCATGTGAAAACCAAAGTAAAAAGAAAAATACATATATTCATATCATTCATGTGTTAATATGTTAAATGTAATATCATATTTAGTATCATGTTATATAGTTTAATAACATCCATGTAGTAGTGTAGGTGAATATGTGTACGTGAACATGTGAACTGTGCAATGTGAAAGATGAGCATGCAAAATTGTTAAATGAATGAGATAGCATGTGAATAAATGTAAATCCATGTGATTGTGTTTAATTCATGTCAAAACAGCAAGATAAAGGTGTGAAAAGTGATATAATTGCATGTGAAATTGGTTAGATATCATGCTCGGAGTGTTCATTATCTTGTACAAAACTTCATATTCTAAATTAATAAAATTGTGCAATAATATGATTAGTGCTTGAATCATGAATCATGTGATATGTTATGTGTAGAAAACATGTGTAGGTGTATATTTATTATCCATGATTTAGAATGAGCATGTGTTAGTTTAAAACAAGTTTAGGTGGTTTATGTATATTGTAAATTGTATAAAGCATGTGCCATGTAATTCATTTATGCTGTAAAAGATAGCATGTGTTTCCTTATTATTAAATAGTTTAGCATGTGTGTGATATGTGTAAGGTTGTGTCCTTAGATTGCTTGCTGGGTCTTTTAGACTCATACTTGCTTCGGCGTACAGGTGAGACAGGTGTCCCCGTGCTTGAGGAAGGCATAGCGATGAGCATCCCCGAGCGCGAGGAGTAGCTTTTTGTGGAGTACTAGATAGTTGTACTTTTTCTTTCATAATATGTAATAATGTTATTCATATGGACAATGTGATAGACAATGTATTTCTTTCGGAATTGTAATAATGTGGACATTGTCTTTTCTTTCATTTGCTATATAGACTGTGGAATGTATGATGATGATGGAATGAGGATGAGTTATTTCTTTTATTTCCGCTGTACTCATTATTATTCATGTACATATCAACCTATCGTTTAGAGTTGGGTTAATATCACACTGTAATGACGCCCTTTGTACCGACGGGGATTGGTTTAATAGTACCGGTATAAAGAGGGTCGTTACAAAATATTATTGGTGATCCTCAAGAGAGGGTAAGAACAAGAGGTATGAACATTCCCTGTGATTTTTTTGCACTTGTTTCTCAGATTGAGCCTAGGACAATCAATGATGCACTAGCAGATGAATCTTGGATCCTAGCTATGCAAGAGGAACTTAACCAGTTCCAACGCAGTCAGGTTTAGACTCTTGTCTCTAGACCTTCTGACCAACCAGTTATTGGGACCAGATGGGTCTTCAGAAATAAAATGGATGAATTAGGAGTAATCACAAGGAACAAAGTCAGATTGGTAGCACAAGGATACTTTCAAGAGGAAGGCATTGATTTTGATGAAACTCATGCTTCAGTTGCTAGATTAGAGGCAATCAGAATCTTATTAGTATATGCATCTTCTCTTAACATCAATTTATTTCAAATTGATGTTAAAAGTGCTTTTCTAAATGGTTTCATAAAAGAAGAAGTTTATGTTGAGCAACCACCTAGTTTTGAAGATACTAAGTATCCAAATCATGTTTTCCGTTTAAAGAAAGCACTATATGGCTTGAAACAAGCTACAAGAGCCTTCTATGAAAGACTAAGTGTTTATCTTATGTCACATGATTTTGTAAGAGGTAAAGTAGATAGCACCCTATTTATTAAGAAAATTTCAGAAGGAATCTTGATTGTACAAATATATGTTGATGATATTATTTTGGCTTTAACTAATGAATCACTTTGCAAATTCTTTGAAAACCTTATGCAAAGTGAGTTTGAGATGAGCATGATGGGTGAGCTTAATTATTTTCTTGGGTTGCAAATCAAGAAGACCAAGAAAGGTACTCACATTTGTCAAACCAAATACATTTCAGATTTGCTATCTAAATATGGTTTTGGTAAGTGTAAGCCCTTAGGAACACCCATGAGCTCAGGTATTAAGTTAGATAGTGATCCACTTGGTAAGAAAGTAGATCAAAATATCTATAGAGGCATGATTAGGTCATTACACTATCTTACTACTAGTAGACCAGATATAATGTTCAGTGTATGTTTGTGTGCTAGATTTCAAGCTAATCCTAAAGAATCTAATGTTAATGTTGTTAAAACAATCTTTAGATATCTTATAAATACAAGTAAATTAGGTTTATGGTATCGCAGATGTTCTAAATTTAAATTGCTTGGATATAGTAATGTTGACTATGTTGGATGCAAAATAGATAGAAAAAACACCAGTGGTACTTGTCGAATTCTTGCAGGACGCTTAATTTCTTGGTCTTCTAGAAAGCAGAATTCAGTAGCCTTGTCCACAACAGAAGCAGAGTACATTACAGCTGGAAGTTGCTGCACTCAACTGTTGTGGATCAAACATCAACTGGAAGACTATGGTCATACACTTCATGAAATTCCAATGCTATTTGACAACACAAGCGCAATCAACCTGACCAAGAATCCAATTCAACATTCAAGAACCAAGCACATTGAGGTCAGACATCATTTCATCAGGGACCATGTAAGTAATGGAGATATTTTACTTGAATTTGTGTCTACAGATAATCAATTAGCTGATATATTTACTAAACCTCTCCCTGAAGATATACTTACCTAAATAAGAAGAGAAATAGATATGTGCAACCTTGATTAAAAATTTTACTCTTTACTGCACTAAATGTTACATTCATTATAAAATTTTATAAATCCTGGAACTTCGACTTCTCTGAAGTTGGAGTTGTGTTCTGCGACTCTTATGAAGTCAGAGTTTCGGAAATGCGACTCTCATGAAGTCGGAGTTCGGTACTGCGACTCTCATAAAGTCGGAGTTGTCCACTGCGACTCTTATGAAGTCGGAATCTATGTTTATTTAAAAAAAGGGGTTTTATTTAAGATTTTATTTAAGGGTAATTAATTGTAACCATTCACTCATTTAATCACAGCCGTTCATCTCCTCATCTATGGCTCGTTACATATTCCCCTTTCTTTATTAAGACCTTTTCTTCTCCCATTCTAGGGTGAAACGTCTCCGACTCTCCTGTCGTCTTCCTCCTTGTTCCCGCATGTGTTCTTCACCCTGACGGAACCGTCTTCGAAGCTTCTACATAATCTCTCCATTTCTCTAAAGAAAGGTAGGTTCTTTAGCCTCTGTGAACCTTTTCGACATCTCCTCTATCATTCTTTTTAGTCTCTTTCTTCGTTTTTGTCTAGATGGCCCATAGTTGTCAAGGCGTCAAGGCGACCAAGGCGTAGGTGGGGTCTCGGATCGCCTAAGCGCTTAGGCGCTCGCCTAAGCGGTGCCTAGGCGTTTAGGACGGAACCAAGTATGAGTTGTTTTCAAGTGTCCCTCTTACATGATATTTATGTATCCATAAATATATATAATGATGAAAATTAATAAAAATATCATAATATGACAGACATAAAGACAATGAAAGCAACAAAAATTAAACTCCAAGTAAACAAACTCACATTATATATCATAAAGTCATAAAAACTCTAAATTGACATCTTCAAATAAATAAGCACACTAAATAAGAACAAGAAGTGCAAATATCATTCTATCATCAGAAAACTAATTTTCAACTTTTAAAACAAGCAATACACATACATGTAAATATGTTAAATAAAAATAAGAAGTGCAATATCTTAACACACTTAAAACAAGTAAAAATTAAATGAGTCCATTACATAATCCCACAATATGCCTAAAAATTGAAAAGAAACTAGAAAATGACAAGTCTCATGTGTTTGGGGGATGATAGTTTAAGTTTGACCAAATCCTGAGAGATCTCAAACAGACTAAGTGCTGTCAGTAGAAGAGCGGCTCCCTTGGAGAAGTCATATGAACGTTTGACTTTTTTTACCGGACTTTAGATTTTTAGTGTTCCATATGGTTTATTTGAATTATCAAATTTTTAGATAGGTCAAATTATGAGAGATTAGAAAGTTAGCATTTCGCTAAAATCATCGAAATCGTGATTTTCTTCTTCGATGGGAGAGTTGACTTTTTTTGTAAGAGATATGATTTTTTGATATTTTTATTGGATTCAAATGGGGGGTACTTCCTTATTTACATGTAATATCTTAAGTAAATGAAATAACAAATTATAACATTTACTTAAATGGTAAATAAGATGTTACATGGAATCGGGCTGGACTCAACCCTGAAAACCGACCTGAATCTACTGTCTAAGTGGGATATTGCGGACCCCTAAAGGGTCTAGGCGCGCCCAAGCACCCTTGGCGTGCACCTTGGCCGCCTTAGCGGCGCCTTGGGGCGCCTTTTCTCCTCTTAGAAAGGCGAGGTGTTTTAAGGCGGCTGAGGAAGCGCCTTGGCGCTTAAGCGGCGCCTAGGCGCCGCCTAGGCGTCCGCCTTGACAACTATGAGATGGCCTCATCTAGGGCTCTGGAGGGAACCTTCTTCACCCCTGAGCAGTTCCATCGTCTGTCTTCAGCCAAGGCTTCCATTTTCCCAGGAAAGGTTGTAGACTTCAGCCAGTTGACTAGTAGGCTTAGTTGGGTAGTAGAAACCGTAGTGGCTATGGGCTGGTCGAGGCTTTGTCAGATTAGTGAACCTACATTTGAGGGGGCGCTGAAGGCATTTTATCTTTCCCTCCAAGTTACAGCAGAAGGTTCAGTCACAGGCTCTGTGAATGGCACTATTGTTACAGTTTCTAAGGATCTATTAGTGGAGATTTTGGATTGCCCCAACTCCGGACACACAATCAGTGAGACAGTGTCCATGGAGAAGCAACGATTAGAGGTGGTTGGCAGCCTGTGGTCTATCTCTAAGAAAGGGCTCCTGGTCAATGAGCTATCTACAGAAAAGTGGATTCTACCCTGTATCATCACCACCATCATTACCCCTAGGGCAGGCACCTACTCTTCCATCACTGCTAGAGATGTAAGTTTACTTTTTTGGGCAGTTCAGAGGCACAAGGTCAACTTGCCTTCCATCATTTTGAAAGGATGGCAAGTTCTAAGAATTTGCAGAAGTCTCTTCCTTATGGACCCCTGTTGACCCTCATTTCTGGAAGATTTGAAGTTGATCTGAATGATGAAATATCTGTGGCCGTGACATAGAAGATTGGGCTCTTCACCTTCAGGAGAAGCCACTATACATTAGAGGACAAGGCACATAACTTTGGACAAAAGACTCTGTCCTATAGTGCTCTCATGAAATATTTCCTGATGAGGCACATAGTGTCACGCCCCTCCAATTTAGCAGCGGAATAAATCGGGGCAGACGTGAACAACGAGTATGGTAACGACAATTGCGCATACTTTCGCAAACAACAGAGCATCTAATAAACAATAATTGAAATAACTCGTCATTTCATTATAAAATCACTAAGACTATTACAACCACTAATTCGGAGCCAATACATAGGGCTCAATGACATCATTACATTGAAAAGAAATCTAAAAACAATCTACTAGACTCCATTGTACTAGAGTATCTTCATCAACTAATTCCAGGTCACTCACACTCTGGTCTTGTCCCATGGGTGCATCTAACGTCATTGTCCGACTTACCTGAGACACAATAACAAAAACGAAGGGTGAGCGACAACGCCCAGTAGGACTTAAATCTCATGAGTCAAGCATGCTTTAAGTAATTAATGCATTAAAGGCAGAGTAACTAATGATAGAGCGAGTCATGTAAAGTCGAGAAAGTAGCAGCACAAGTAACATGGTTCAAATAGCAGATGAATCAAGTATAGCACGATGACTAAAGTCAAGTCACGATAGAAAACGATAACAATAATAGCAAGTAACGATATTGTCCAGAATAGCAAGAGACATGTATCGCAAGAAGAGATGATAGTAGAAGGTCATGTAAAGAGTAAATTGCACTTTGAATGTGATCAAGTCGCGATAGCACACAGTAACTCAAGATAGCGAGTATCAAGTAGAGCAAGTAGAGCGTATGGTGAGATATCGTGTAACGAGATAGCGTGTAACAAGATAGCGTGTAACAAGATAGCGTGTAGGGTTGCACAACGGTGCACTGGTAGAGTACGACAATAGTCACTTTGGGACAGTAGCCGTTTCACGATAGTACATTACGTCTGAACTCCTCAGACTAATGTATAACAGTTTGTGATAGCACAGTAATATCACAGTACGTCTGAACTCCTCAGACTAAAAGGATAGTAGTCAGATGTCTAGCCAAGATAGTATAGTCAGAACCGGTGCAATGCAGAACACCGTCAATAGCCCCTGCAGGTATTTTCGGGTGGCTCTCTGCCCCCAGGACTAGATTGGAGCCCCTCGGACACTCTCCGTGCCCTGCACAGTATGCATTTGATACAGTAGAGTCACAAGACCCATATTATAGCGCTAGACAGTCACGAAATAGCACAAACGATAGGAGCCACACAGCTCAAAGGGTAACAAGAGAGTGCTAGATGAATAGACGAGAGAGACGAGATAGTAGAGTGAACGTGAATATGAGTAGACGAGCGAGTATAGCATAGATGAGATCTTATGGTCATTGCACATGAAACGTCGAGTAACGAGTGATGGTAACAGTTGCACAACACGCGCGTAAGGTATTGGCAGTCAGGTGGAACTCACGATCTTTCCGCTGGCCTCGTTATGCACAGGTCCAGAGGTCCGGCGTGATTCAAGATAAGAGCGAGAGAACAATCTAAGGCCGTTTGGATCTTACTGATCCCTAGAGTGTATCATAGGTGTTAGGGTACAACCGGCTCGTCGACCATGTGGGAATCCATGATCAGAGGAGACTTACGGAGGCCTTGCACAAGGATTCACTAGTCCGACGGAAGGAGTATCCGATGGAGAGTTCGTCCAAGTCAAGAGAGTGTGTAAATATAGAAACAAGTGCTCGACGTTCTAGAGGAATTCTAGAACAGTGGAGCGTCGAGATCGGTGTTCCAAAACATCGCACGAATTGTAAACAAGTACTTCTTAAATAAGGTAATTAATTGCATTAATTACCAGATATGTTATGTATCATATTCATGCCAATTAAGCCATATTTGGATGGTTCAACGTGTGTGCATGTGTCATGAAATCATGGATATGAAAGATCAAGTGATTGACTTTTATTATATTAAAATGCAACCAATACTTACAACTTCATTTTTCTGTAATTAAGACCGTTAACATGATATGGAAGTTACGGTGGTACAACGAGACTTGCACAAGATGGGTTTTCTGGCCCAAAACTGAGATCGCGACGTGGTCTTGCAAGGATCGCGACGGGGTCGTCAGATCAGGCAGGCAGAACGCGACAGGGGTACTGTCGCGACCAGAACACGACAGAAGTACTGTCGCGATCCAACCTCAGAACGCGACATATCGGGCCGTCGCGTTCACAGGGTCTGCGCCTGAGTCCGACCGGGATCTGACATGCTCTTGGTTCAGACTTACAATGTTTTGACTTAGGGGTGATATTCATGAAACGCCTATATCTCTCTATATGCTGACCTTTAGACAAAACTCTCAACATAGAAAATGTCAAGGACATCTATTGGAATAACTTTTGTGTTGTGGGCTGGGTCTGAATCCATCTCTAATTGCATGCAATACAGGAAGAACGAAAAAAGCCCTAAACATGCATGACTTCGTTGCGACTTACATGTTAGGCTTGTAACATGAGATCTACTGATATTTGGACAAAAGTTTAACATAAAAGATGACAGGACAACTAGTGGAAGAACTTTGTTGTTGGGGTTTTAACCTAATTCGGTCTTGAACCTTGTGAAAAACATGAAGAACTTAAAGTTAAATGCAACCTGAAAACGCAGTATCCTGCATGACTCTATTACGAAGTTTATAACTCTCTAACTAATGATATTTAAACGAAACACTTAACATGAAAGATGACCATGACAACTAGATAAAGAACTTTTATGTTGGAGGCTTGACCTACTTCGGCCTTTAAGCTTGTGCAAAACAGGAAGAACTTAAGGCTATCTGCAAACCCGAAAACACAGTATTATGCATGACTCTCTTACGGGGTTCATAACTCTCTAACTAAAGACTTTTAGACAAAACTTTCAACATGAAAGATGATCGTGACTACAAGTAGAAGAACTTTTATGTTGATGATTTAGTCTAATTCGGTCTCAAATCGTGTGCATAATAAGAAGAACGGGAAAAGCCCTAACTGTGCGCGACTTAGGGAGAACGACTAATACACAAAGTATACTCCATGAAAATTAGTAAAATCAGAAGCAAATGAAGCTAGACTCGAAGCTCTACAAGATGGTATTATTTTTCTTTAATCTTGACCCAAGAATGCCTACCTTTGAATGCAAAGAACTCCCTGCAGGTTCCTGGTTCGCTACAGGGCGAGGTGGAAGAAGACCACGTTTTTCCCCAGCCTTCTCCTCTCCTCCAGCGCCCCAAACCTGCTGCACACGACCCCAACTTGATGTCCAACCTTCCCCAAACGTTTTGTGAAGAGTTCTTATAGTTTTAGGGTGCTACTTCATGTCCTAATGGGACTAGGAAAGAGGGCTGCGAATTTCTGCATTCTAGTTTCCAAAATCTGAGATTCTCTCACCCAAAGGAGGTAGCAAAGGTTTAGGAAACCACCTCTTAGAGTTGGGTAAGGTTTTGACTTACCTTGCATGACTAATTACCCTAATTTAAACCCTAATGTGCCCTTCACAATTATTGCATATTTACAGGTACGAATTTCTGAGTATTTTTATGTTCCAATTTTATTATTTGGCTAAAAGTGATACATTGGCCCATTTTCATTAATGGGTCACTAATACATAATGTTATAAGTCTCTCCAACCTATTTATTTAATTTATGGTTGGGTTATTTTTCCGTGTTAACAATTTTCCGACTTAGTTCCCTAATTCGGTTAACTTGGTCACGTGTAACGTACACTTGGCCAATCGGATTTTTCGTTGCTCGAATCTCTTCATGAAACTCTTAAGAATAATGTTTGAGGTTGATTTATAATTTTTACGGAATTTTCTAATGTGTTTTCTCACGTACGATAGTGGTACGTAAGTTCTATCATTTCGATAATACGTAAGTTATTTATTTACTATTTTCATACTTGAATTTGTTCATGGGTCATAAGTTGTCCATTGATCCAATTCCTTTTATGGACTATCCCCACATATTGTTTGGAGTCTACCCATAATTTTTATTTCAATTGTTAATCCACTTGGCTCATGAAATAATGGATTTTCCAATTTATTCCTTATTTACAATAATAAGTCACATAAATTCTAAATCATGGTCCGAATTATTTTTCTATGCCCAAATTTCTTAATGGGTCATTAGATAATAATTTTTAAGGTATAACTATTATTTTCATAGAATTTTTATATGAGTTTCTACTCATGCAATAATGATGTGTATCTTTTAACTAGTTTGATTTTTATTAATGGGCAAAATTTTTCATTTATATATATATATATATATTTTTTTAATTAATAAAATTTCTGGGGTATTACATCCTCCCCCACTTAAAGAGAATTTGGTCCCCAAATTCATATGATATGATACGACTACCAAGTTATTATGGATATTTCATTCCATCATCTCCCCCACTTAGGGTTTTGCTATAAAATTAACTAAGGGTGTAATGATGGTACCTTGTCCACCTTCATTGGCATGATTCATATCCACGAGAGCTTGTAATCGTCCTTGGCGTGGAGTTTGGTTCCTCTTTGTTGGACAATCGATGACTCGATGTTGGTGACTTCCACATCGCAAGCATCTGCCGAATTTCTTCCAACAGTTATCTATCTGATGCCCTGGTTTCTTACAAAATTTACAGAATTCCTTACTCTCCACTTTCCCTTTCATTCTCTGGCTAACTATTGTATTTCTTCCTTTATTATCATCGGAATGAGTAGCACGTCCCCTTTTTAACACCTTCTTGTTATGGATCTTTTCAAGGAGTTCCATGGCGTCCTCTACTAATTGAGCTCTCAATACCATGACTGAATATACTTCAATGTCTAGTGGAGCCAACTTTTCCCAAATATAGGTCTCAACCCTTCTAAGAATCTCTTGGCCTTCATCTTCTCCGTACTCACCAAATGTGGTGCATATTGCGCTAGTCTTTCAAATTGCACTTCATAATCTGCTACCGACATCATACGTTGTTTCAAATTGGCGAATTCATTTGCCTTCTTCTCACGAATCCTCTCGGAAAAATATTTGGTGTTGAAGAGTTCTAAAAATTTATCCCACTCTATGTTGATGTTGGGTAATTGCCGACTGGCAGCTTCCCACCAGGCTCTAGCATCGCGGTCCAACTGGAAGGTTGCCAGAAGGACTTTCTCCTGCTCTGAACATTGCATAACCCTAAAGATCCGTTCCATTGCCTTCACCCAATTTTCAGCTTCATCGGGATCTGGAGTTCCATTAAACCTAGGGGGATTTATTCGTTGAAAGTTCCCATATAAGTCTCCTGCCCCATTTCTTGCTCCTGCTTGAATTACGTTGTTAAGGGCTTGAGTAAACCCTGTAGGGTCTGTTGTAATTCGTGCATTGGTGCATGCTCGCCAGCCATCTCCTCTGGTCTCCTGCGAGCAATAATAATTTTGTTAATTTCTTTTTAAACTTAGGGTGTTTGTACATATAGTTAAGCTCCTAGCATAACCCCAAGCTTTACCCAATCTCTCACATAGGTATGGTGGTTGTCTTAGACACGGTTATGGCAGTTCACCTAGAACATCCTAGGACCTAAAATATCCTAATAAGGACATCCTAGGCTCTGATACCAACTGTCACGCCCCTCCAATTTAGCAGCGGAATAAATCGGGGGAGACGCGAACAACGAGTATGGTAACGACAATTGCGCATACTTTCGCAAACATCAGAGCATCTAATGAACAATAGTTGAAATAACTCTTCATTTCATTATAAAATCACTAAGACTATTACAACCACTAATTCGGAGCCAATACATAGGGCTCAATGACATCATTACATTGAAAAGAAATCTAAAAACAACTACTAGACTCCATTGTGCTAGGGTAACTTCGTTACTGACTCCGGGTCACTCATCACTCTGGTCTTGTCCCATGGTACGTATAACGTCATTGTCCGACTTACCTGAGACACAATAACAAAAACGAAGGGTGAGCGATAACGCCCAGTAGGACTTAAATCTCATGAGTCAAGCATGCTTTAAGTAATTAATGCATTAAAGGCAGAGTAACTAATGATAGAGCGAGTCATGTAAAGTCGAGAAAGTAACAGCACAAGTAACATGGTTCAAATAGCAGATGAATCAAGTATAGCACGATGACTAAAGTCAAGTCACGATAGAAAACGATAACAATAATAGCAAGTAACGATATTGTCCAGAATAGCAAGAGACATGTATAGCAAGAAGAGATGATAGTAGATGGTCATGTAAAGAGTAAATTGCACTTTGAATGTGATCAAGTCGCGATAGCACACAGTAACTCAAGATAGCGAGTATCAAGTAGAGCAAGTAGAGCGTATGGTGAGATAGCGTGTAACGAGATAGCGTGTAACAAGATAGCGTGTAACAAGATAGCGTGTAGGGTTGCACAACGGTGCACTGGTAGAGTACGACAATAGTCACTTTGGGACAGTAGCCGTTTCACGATAGTACATTACGTCTGAACTCCTCAGACTAATGTATAACAGTTTGTGATAGCACAGTAATATCACAGTACGTCTGAACTCCTCAGACTAAAAGGATAGTAGTCAGATGTCTAGCCAAGATAGTATAGTCAGAACCGGTGCAATGCAGAACACCGTCAATAGCCCCTGCAGGTATTTTCGGGTGGCTCTCTGCCCCCAGGACTAGATTGGAGCCCCTCGGACACTCTCCGTGCCCTGCACAGTATGCATTTGATACAGTAGAGTCACAAGACCCATATTATAGCGCTAGACAGTCACGAAATAGCACAAACGATAGGAGCCACACAGCTCAAAGGGTAACAAGAGAGTGCTAGATGAATAGACGAGAGAGACGAGATAGTAGAGTGAACGTGAATATGAGTAGACGAGCGAGTATAGCATAGATGAGATCTTATGGTCATTGCACATGAAACGTCGAGTAACGAGTGATGGTAACAGTTGCACAACACGCGCGTAAGGTATTGGCAGTCAGGTGGAACTCACGATCTTTCCGCTGGCCTCGTTATGCACAGGTCCAGAGGTCCGGCGTGATTCAAGATAAGAGCGAGAGAACAATCTAAGGCCGTTTGGATCTTACTGATCCCTAGAGTGTATCATAGGTGTTAGGGTACAACCGGCTCGTCGACCATGTGGGAATCCATGATCAGAGGAGACTTACGGAGGCCTTGCACAAGGATTCACTAGTCCGGCGGAAGGAGTATCCGATGGAGAGTTCGTCCAAGTCAAGAAAGTGTGTAAATATAGAAACAAGTGCTCGACGTTCTAGAGGAATTCTAGAACAGTGGAGCGTCGAGATCGGTGTTCCAAAACATCGCACGAATGTAAACAAGTACTTCTAAAATAAGGTAATTAATTGCATAATTACCAGATATGTTATGTATCATATTCATGCCAATTAAGCCATGTTTGGATGGTTCAACGTGTGTGCATGTGTCATGAAATCAGGATATGAAAGATCAAGTGATTGACTTTTATTATATTAAAATGCAACCAATACTTACAACTTCATTTTTCTGTAATTAAGACCGTTAACATGATATGGAAGTTACGGTGGTAAATGAGACTTGCACAAGATGGGTTTTCTGGCCCAAAAACCGAGATCGCGACGTGGTCTTGCAAGGATCGCGACGAGGTCGTCAGATCAGGCAGGCAGAACGCGACAGGGGTACTGTCGCGACCAGAACGCGACAGAGGCACTATCGCGACCCGACCTCAGAACGCGACATATCGGGCCGTCGCGTTCACAGGGTCTGCGCCTGAGTCCGACCGGGATCTGACATGATCTTGGTTCAGACTTACCATGTTTTGACTTAGGGGCGATATTCATGAAACGCCTATATCTCTCTATATGCTGACCTTTAGACAAAACTCTCAACATAGAAAATGTCAAGGACATCTATTGGAATAACTTTTGTGTTGTGGGCTGGGTCTGAATCCGTCTCTAATTGCATGCAATACAGGAAGAACGAAAAAAGCCCTAAACATGCATGACTTCGTTGCGACTTACATGTTAGGCTTGTAACATGAGATCTACTGATATTTGGACAAAACGTTTAACATAAAAGATGACCAGGACAACTAGTGGAAGAACTTTGATGTTGGGGTTTTAACCTAATTCGGTCTTGAACCTTGTGAAAAACATGAAGAACTTAAAGTTAAATGCAACCTGAAAACGCAGTATCCTGCATGACTCTATTACGAAGTTTATAACTCTCTAACTAATGATATTTAAACGAAACACTTAACATGAAAGATGACCATGACAACTAGATAAAGAACTTTTATGTTGGAGGCTTGACCTACTTCGGCCTTTAAGCTTGTGCAAAACAGGAAGAACTTAAGGCTATCTGCAAACCCGAAAACACAGTATTATGCATGACTCTCTTACGGGGTTCATAACTCTCTAACTAAAGACTTTTAGACAAAACTTTCAACATGAAAGATGATCGTGACTACAAGTAGAAGAACTTTTATGTTGATGATTTAGTCTAATTCGGTCTCAAATCGTGTGCATAATAAGAAGAACGGGAAAAGCCCTAACTGTGCGCGACTTAGGGAGAACGACTAATACACAAAGTATACTCCATGAAAATTAGTAAAATCAGAAGCAAATGAAGCTAGACTCGAAGCTCTACAAGATGGTATTATTTTTCTTTAATCTTGACCCAAGAATGCCTACCTTTGAATGCAAAGAACTCCCTGCAGGTTCCTGGTTCGCTACAGGGCGAGGTGGAAGAAGACCACGTTTTTCCCCAGCCTTCTCCTCTCCTCCAGCGCCCCAAACCTGCTGCACACGACCCCAACTTGATGTCCAACCTTCCCCAAACGTTTTGTGAAGAGTTCTTATAGTTTTAGGGTGCTACTTCATGTCCTAATGGGACTAGGAAAGAGGGCTGCGAATTTCTGCATTCTAGTTTCCAAAATCTGAGATTCTCTCACCCAAAGGAGGTAGCAAAGGTTTAGGAAACCACCTCTTAGAGTTGGGTAAGGTTTTGACTTACCTTGCATGACTAATTACCCTAATTTAAACCCTAATGTGCCCTTCACAATTATTGCATATTTACAGGTACGAATTTCTGAGTATTTTTATGTTCCAATTTTATTATTGGCTAAAAGTGATACATTGGCCCATTTTCATTAATGGGTCACTAATACATAATGTTATAAGTCTCTCCAACCTATTTATTTAATTTATGGTTGGGTTATTTTTCCGTGTTAACAATTTTCCGACTTAGTTCCCTAATTCGGTTAACTTGGTCACGTGTAACGTACACTTGGCCAATCGGATTTTTCGTTGCTCGAATCTCTTCATGAAACTCTTAAGAATAATGTTTGAGGTTGATTTATAATTTTTACGGAATTTTCTAATGTGTTTTCTCACGTACGATAGTGGTACGTAAGTTCTATCATTTCGATAATACGTAAGTTATTTATTTACTATTTTCATACTTGAATTTGTTCATGGGTCATAAGTTGTCCATTGATCCAATTCCTTTTATGGACTATCCCCACATATTGTTTGGAGTCTACCCATAATTTTTATTTCAATTGTTAATCCACTTGGCTCATGAAATAATGGATTTTCCAATTTATTCCTTATTTACAATAATAAGTCACATAAATTCTAAATCATGGTCCGAATTATTTTTCTATGCCCAAATTTCTTAATGGGTCATTAGATAATAATTTTTAAGGTATAACTATTATTTTCATAGAATTTTATATGAGTTTCTACTCATGCAATAATGATGTGTATCTTTTAACTAGTTTGATTTTTATTAATGGGCAAAATTTCATTTATCTATAATATATATATATATATTTTTAATTAATAAAATTTCTGGGGTTTACACATAGTTCCTCTTCTCTTCCTCCAGATCAAGCTTCTGAAATTAGTAGGGAAGAAGTCAGAGAAGAAGCACCTATGGCAGACCAAGAAGCAGTTCAGGCTCCAGTCATCTCCCAAGAACAAGATGCTCATGAAGATACTATCAATCAAGTTCTAAGGGACTTAAGGGGCAAGGGAGTGGCTCAGGAAGAATAAATTCCTAGTTTCACACCAGTGGAGCCTTCCTATGAGGAATACCACCAAGTCTCTCCACCCCATGTTGAGACCCGGCCAAGGTCTTAGGGGAGAGTAGCAGCAATATATGGATGATGTGTTGGAGTTAATCATGAAGCACATGAGATGATGTAAGTACTACAAATGCAAATACAACAGATAGACATCAAGTTTGATTTTATGTCTGAAGAGGTCCAGCAGATGAAGGACCTGTTATTATAGTCGGTGTGCCAACAAGGCACAAGTGGATCTCATGTTCCCCCATCCACTCAACAGAAGCAGCCTGAGGAAGTGGTTCCACAAACACCAAACATAGCAGATCAGTCTAGTGTGGATCCAGCAGAACGGCCAGATCAGACTCAACAGCAACCCATAGAGCAGCAACATCAGTCTCAACAAGAGTCAATTTCTGAGCAGCCTTTGGAGCCTCAAGATCAGCCTATGGAGGTAGAAGCTGATCCCAAAGTCAAAACATTTAAGAGAAGGGTTAGAAGGAAACTCCTGAAATCTAGTCTCCCAATTTTCCCCTCTCAACCCTTAACTATCTCTTATCCTCCTGCTCCAACTCCTCCTGATACTACACCTCCTCCTACTGTTAAACAACCACCTCCACCTCCCTCTCAACCTATTCCCTCAGTCTCATCTTATCCTTCTCCCTCTACATCTCAACTAGAGGCATAGCTTCCACTTCCACAAGTACTTCACTTTCTTTGTATCCTATGAAGTACACTTTCCAGCCTCACAAGGTAAACACACCCACTCTTCACACCTTAGCTCCTCATTTTTCTCCTCTCTCCTACTTCATCAATTCTTTCTTCGGGCAGATCTACACTTTCACTTGCTGAAATTGTACCTAGTGTGGTACTATCATCAAGAGTAGGGCGCCAGTTGAAAGATAATTTTATTACTCTTCTTCCCCCATTCTGGTATACCTTCATCTATCATTTCGAGCATCATATGAATCTTTTCAAAGAATTCATTTCCATTAAAGCCTTCCTTGAAGTCCAGGGGATGCCAGGCTACAAATTTGAAGACTGGCTCCCTACCTTGCTTAAAACTTCAGAAGTTCAACTGGCTAAGAGGACTTTGGTTCAGAAGAGAGGTTTCTAGGTTTCGGGGAGAGAAAGAGAGGGCTTGTGAGGGTTCATCCTGCGATTGGAAGGCTTCACCGGCGATCTTATGTGCTTGGAAGACTCTACTGAAGGTGGAGGAGCTCTCCTAACGTCGGGGAAATAACTGCACAAGCGTGGAAGTCGAATCAAGGCGGGGAACATAACCTCTTTGGCTGGGCCAAGGAGGGCTTTATCGCCAAAATTCAATCTTCAGGGGTTTTTAAAGAGGCAAGTAACTTAGGGGTTTCGTCCCTAGACCTATCACCTAGAGTTTAGGTATTTTTACGGATTTTTAATTCTTGTCTTGGACCCCCAAATTCATCATTTTTTTTGTTCGGTCTGCACTTTCTGCAGAGAGAAGGTTGACGTCAACCTTATTGCCTCCAAGTTCCTAAGTTAACAACAATCGATTGTGTCGTTAACCCACTTTGACAGCAAGCCCCTTGACATCAAGTTCATATGGTTTTACAGAACAGTGGATTTAATCTCTGTGGTGTGATTTTTCGGGGATTTCTGGATGTTTGCATATGTTATAAAATTTTTGGATGGCCAGGTATGTTATTAGGTTAAACCATGAATTCTTGTTAAAATTTTGATCATAATTGTGAATTATAGAAATTCTGTTAAAGGGAAATATGCATGTTTTGACAGATCTAAATTAAGAATGAATAGATATGATGTATGATATTGTTACAGGAAATCTTCATGAACTTAGGGTTACTATATACATGTTTTAAGACTGTTAGATCCATCTGTTCACTATCTATCATGTCTAATTGAATTATTTTATTAAATTGCATGAGATATATATTAAATGTTAAAAATAGTTATAATGTCATGAAAATTCTGAAAAATTAGCCATATGATATGTTCATGCGTAGAGTTTATGGTTAAAATTTGGGTCTGTTCTGATATTTGTACGTACTATTTGTAATTGTAAAGGTATAAAAGGGGTATATTAAGCATGATTATTAAAAAATGGTAATTGATGTGATTAGTATCATGTTTAGGTGCTGTTAAGCATATTTTCTTACTATTAGATAGCCATGATAATTTCTGTAACCTGAAAGGCATGTGTTTACATTATAAGCATGTGATTGGATCATTAAGAGCATGTAAAATGTTGCTAAGCATGTGATTAAGTGAAATATGTGCCGAAATTGACACTGCTACCATAGAAGGCTGTGGATCCGTTCTGTAGAAAAGTCCTTATGGGAAGGCTCAATGTGTATGTGATATCCTGTGGGCATCAGGATGAAATCCTGGAGGTGGATAAGTACCACTGGTTAGGGTGGAGAGGGCTTCTCCCGGTTCTGCGCAGTTACCAAGATTCGTCACTTTAATGCCTAGGTGACGGCTATGTGTTATGTGATATGTGTATCCTTCTTTATGGTGGTTTGGACTATGTGTCACGGCAAATAATGTGTAAAGATGTGAAATGTGTGTAAGTGTGCAAAGTGTTCAAGTAAAAGTGATGTGTTAATGTGTTATATTGTGGAATAATGTCAAACCATGTGATCTTGTTATATTTATGTCAAAACAACAAGAAAAATGTGTGAAAATGTGTTATAAAAGTATGTAAGAAATGTTAGACATCATGCTAGATTCGTCAGTTAACATGTGTTTAATTCCCTGATCAAATTGTTTGGAAATATGTTATGAATGAGTTGCAATTGATATCATGATTCAAACTAAAGACCATATGTAGATAGCATGTTATAGGGTATTCAATTGTACTTGATTGTTATGACATGAACCATGTAGTAAAATTTCTCTTTTGTTAAAGTGAATAGCATGAATGTGATATGTGTAAGGATGTGCCAATAGCTTACTTGTTGAGTCTTTTGTGAAGACTCATCCTTGCTTTAACATACAGGTGAGATAGATGTTCCTGTGATTGAGGACGATGTTGTGAGGAGCGACTCCGAGCGAGAGGAGTAGCAGAGCTTGTGGAAGATTATTGCTTAGATTGTACTTTCTTTTACTAGTATGTGGACAATGATGTTATATGGACTTGTTTAATTATGGACATTGTTATTTTCATTGCTACTATATAGACTGTGGAATGTGTGTAATGATGATGGAATAAGAATCTCTTTCATTTCCGTTGTACTTTCCTTTGCTATTTATGTACATCTCTACCTACTATGTTGTCTTGGGCACATGTTCCACTGTGACGGCGCACTTTATATCGACGTGGATTAGTATAATCGTACCGGTTTAAAGAGGGTCGTTACATAAATGCGTTGGTAGTTATAAGCAGCATGGACTATCTGTCAGAACCCACCTACCATATCTACTTTTGTTAGAACATTCCTTATTTTATGGATACAACTGTCTATCTATCTTTAAATGCTTTGAACTTCTGTGTGTCTGTACTCCTTCCTGCTTTATATATTTTTATCTCACCTACCTCCGAAAATATGGAGGTATCTTTGTCTGTCTTGTCCTTCCAGGCTTGCAGAACATTAATGAAGCATGCTTAGCTTTTAGTCTTGAGCATGCAATTTTACAAAACATTAATGAAGTTGTCTATCAAGCCATGAAGCTACCTACATAGCCTGAAGCTGTTGGGACTCTAAGAGCTGAAGATCTGATGGACAACATAGAAAGCTCATAGTCTCATTGCCCAAGATTCAAACGGATATTCTTCAACGGCTAGTTCTCCAACAGTCAGTTTCAAATGGGAAGATCAAGCAACTGAAGCTCATATATAGAAGCTGAAGTCTGAGCCAGACATACATAAGGAGAAAAACCACAGCACTGAACTCCAAATCTGAAATTGCAAGAATCACCACAAGCCTTCTACTGAAAAGTGAATGAGAGCTGCTTCAACCCTCGACTTCCAAGCTCTTCTTTTTAGAAGTCTTTTTCTTTTGGGTGGAATTCTGTTATTGTAGTTCCTTTCAGTCCACCCTCTTAGATTCAGAAAGAGTTAGAGCTGCAATTCTTACTTGTATCTCGTTCTGATTCTCTGTGTATGCTCATTCTTCTGAGCAGACACACAAATGTTTTCTTATTTCTGTGTTAGATAACCCGCAGGGGGTTTGTTCCCTACAGTGCCCCTCCGGTGAAGGGAAGACCTACTGGTGTAGGTAGTTTTTGTACCCCTTGGTAAAGGGAAGACTTCCTTGAGAGCAAGTGGATTTGTAATATCTCTCAGGTTGAGAGAATGCCAAGTTCTCTTGGCAGTTAGTGAAATCCTAATAGGTTACTTGGGGACTGGATGTAGGACTTCCATGTGGGAAGGGCCGAACTAGGATAAAATATCTTGTGCATTGTGTGATTGTTTCCGCCAAGTTTTTCACTTGTTTCACACACACCACACTAAATACTAACAACTTTATTTAGTGTCATCTATTTCAGATAATTTTTAGAAGCGCAAGTAGTCTATTCACCCCCCTCTAGGACATCTGTAGTGCCATCTCGATCCAACAAGTGGTATCAGAGTGAGGTCTTCTTAGAAGAATCGAAAGATTGAGAAGAGATGGCAGCTGAAGGCCACAACTATGAAGGACAATCTATTAGAAGGCCATCATTCTTCGATGGTGAGGATTACTAGTATTGGAAGATGAGAATGGAATGCTTCATTCGAGGCACATATTTTGATCTGTGGCAGGTAATAGAAAAAGCCTTCTACTGAAAAGTGAATGAGAGCTGCTTCATTCGAGGCACATATTTTGATCTGTGGCTGAAGTTCTCTAAGCAAGAAAGAATTCAAAAGAATATCTGCATGCAAGTCAGCCAAAGAGATGTGGGACAAGCTGAAGCTCACTCATGAAGGAACTAACAAGGTAAAAGAAACAAGAATTGATATATTGGTAGCTCAATATGAGAGGTTCCAAATGCAATCTAGAGAATCCATCTCCCAGATGTACAGTCGCTTCACAGACATTACAAATGCCTTGGCTAGGCTAGGAAAAATATATGAAACAGGAGACATGGTAAGAAAAATATTAAGATCTTTGCCAACTTCATGGACTCCAAAGGTAACCGCCATAGAGGAAGCTAATGATCTCAGAAGAATGTGCCTCGAGAAACTCATTGGGTATTTAATGTCTCATGAGATAAATATGGAAAGGCTGGGAGAATCCTCCAGCAAAAATAAGCACAACAATACTCTTAAAGCTGCACAAAGCACTTCTGAGGGCAAATCAAAAAGTGAAAGGAGTGATGAGAACAGTGAAGATGAAGAGGGTTTTCTCTCCAGACAGTTGCAACACATTCTAGCCAAGAAGAAATATCAGTCAGGAAGAAGATACTTCAAGAAAGGCAAAGAATTTAGGAGACCTGAAGGTAAAAGAAGTCAAAAGATTTGAGCCCATATGCTATGAATGTAAGAAGCCTAGACATCTCAAGGATGAGTGTCCAAAACTGAAGGGTGAATTCAAGAAAAAGGATAACGTGAAGAAATTTAAGAAATACAAAAGAAAGCTATGGCTGCTGCTTGGAACAATGAGAGCGACTCAAACAATGAGTCAAGTTCACGAAGAAGAAGAAGAAAAGGCCAACTTGGCATTTATGGCAAATGTCAACGACAAGGTAACTACAGACTCTTCCTTTACATCTTGCAATGAGTCTGATTCTGATAGTTTAGAAGACTCTTTCAATGAATTATACAGTAAATATAAAGACGTTTGTAAATAATTAAAATCAGTTAAGAAAAATTATGCATGTCTCGAAATAACCAACTCAGATTTAAAATCAGAAACTGAACAACTAGAAAAACAAATTTTTGAACTGAAAAGAAGAAATGAACTACTATGTGAAGATGTAAAAATTAAAATGAAAAGATATCAAGTCTAGAAAGTCAGGAAACCATAAGTAAATTTAAAAGTGAAATTAATACACTAACAAAAGATAATGAATATTTGACAGCCACAATTGAAAAATTTACAATGAAAGATCTTCCTTAATACTAAAAAGAGCAAGAAGACCAGGAAAGAAAAAGTATGGAATCGGGTATACTCCACCAGATAATGAAGAAATAGTTATTCATCCTAAAATTTATCCAATGCCAAAATTTGTAGCTGAACAAAATCCTAATTATAAATCAAACACTAATAAAAATAATAAGCCAAGCAAAACAATAAATAATATTTCCTGTTGCACTCATTGTAACAAATTTGGTCATACAAAAATTACATGTACAACCAAACATCTAAAATAGATTCCGAAAGAAACTCTGTAAAAGCTAACCAACCAGGACCCAAAAGAACTTGGGTACCTAAATTTCATTGATTTATTGCAGGGAAGTCTTAGAGCATCAAAGTGGTACCTGGACAGCGGGTGCTCAAGGCATATGACCGGCAACAAAATGATATTCTCATCTATTAAAAATGAAGAAGGAATAGTAACTTATAGAGACAATGGTAAAAGATCAGTGATTGGTTGCGGATCAATTGGAAGCAAAGACAAGATCCTAATGGAAGATGTTCTCTGCATTGAAGGACTCGAGCATAATTTAATCAACATCAGTCAGCTATGTGACAAGGGTCATCAGATCAAATTTTAGGAATCAAAATGCCTAATCATCAAGGATGGAACAACAATTTTTGAAGCCTGCAGAGAGAAAAATTTATATGTGTTACACTTAGAAGATTTGAAGAGTCAAGATATCTGTTTGGCAGCCAGCAAAGAGTAGAATGCTGAACTATGGCACAGAAGCTAGGTCATGCCAACTTGGATGGAATCAGAAAACCCATCAAATATGATCTAGTGGAAGGCCTACCAAAGATGAATTCAAGATTAGATAACCTGTCAACCATGTGCAAAAGGAAAACATGCTAAATCTTCCTTCAAATCCAAGACAATCATTTCTACTTCCAAATCTCTAGAACTGCTTCATATGGATTTGTTTGGACCAATGAGAACTACAAGTTTAGGAGGAAAGAATTTTGGATTTGTTATAGTTGATGATTATTCCAGATATACATAGGTATCATTTCTTGAGCACAAAGATGACACCTTTGATAGCTTTGTGAAGTTCAGCAAGTTGGTTCAGAAAGATAAGAAGTTCAGTATCATAAGTATTTGATCAGATAATGGAGGAGAGTTTTAGAATGATAGGTTTTTAGAATTCTGTGATGATCTGGGGATAGAACACAACTTCTCAGCACCAAGAACACCACAGCAAAATGGAGTAGCTGAGAGAAAGAATAGAACACTTCTAGATATGGCAAGAACAATGTTATCTGAGTATAATCTTCCAAGATATTTCTGGGCAGAAGCAATCAATACAGCATGCTACATAATCAATAGAGCCATGATCAGACCCATTCTGATGAAGACAACATACGAACTGTTCAAACAAAAGAAGCCCAAGATCAGCCATCTCAGAACATTTGGATGTCCATGTTTCATTCACAACAATGGTAAGAGAGATATTGGTAAGTTGGATCCCAAATCAAATGAAGGTATTTTTATGGGGTATACTTCTAAACCCAAAGGATACTAAGTTTTTAACAAAAGAAGTTTATTAATTGAACAAACTGTACATGTTATCTTTGATGAATCTAACCCTTCCTTGAGAAAGGAAATTGTTAGTGATGATGAAGGTACATAAAATCTTTCCAAGAAACTGAAAGAAGCAACCATCAAAGATGATGAAGATCCACCCTTGGAAGAACTGCAACAAAAAGATATCATTCATGATGATCTTCCAAAGGAATGGAGATACAGAAAGGATCACCCAAAAGATAACATCATTGGAGATCCATCTGTTGGGATAAGAACTAGAGGTAATATCATTCCTTGTGACTACTTAGCATTTGTTTCTCAAATTGAGCCGAAGACAGTCAATGAAGCACTATCTGATGAATCTTGGATTTTAGCCATGCAAGATGAACTAAATCAGTTCAAGACAAATCAGGTCTGGTCCCTTGTCCTAGACCATTAGATCATCCTGTGATTGGCACCAAATGGGTTTTAGGAACAATTGGATGAAGCTGGTGTTATCACTAGAAATAAGACTAGACTGGTGCTCAAGACTATTCCCAAGAGGAAGGCATAGATTTCGATGAAACATATGCACCAGTTGCTAGACTAGAGGCTATTCGAATTTTACTTACTTATGCATCTGCATTAGATTTAAAACTTTTTCAAATGGATGTGAAATCAGCATTTTGAATGGTTTTATAAGGAGGAAGTCTATGTATAATAACCTCATGGTTTTGATGATTTAGACTTTCCTAATCATGTTTTTAAACTACATAAAGTTTTATATGGTTTAAAACAAGCACTGTAAGGCCCTCGAATGTTGCCCTCTTATTTAGATGTTTGGTTGTGTAATGTTTAGATGCTTGTGAGTATGGTTGTGTATATATATATGTATGTATTTCTATACATATTATAATTAAATAAAGTTGTACATGTATGTATGCTTGTTTAATTATGTACATATGGTGTTTATGTAATACATTGTACATTATATGTATGTATGTACATAGTGTAAGCTTGGTGTTATGCATTTCTGTGTTCTGGCTGAAGGACCATTTAACGTCAACATGCATGGACGTTAGGGGTTGAGTCGACATCCAGATCGATGGACGGCAACTCCAAGTTGGCAGCAACCTAGGTGGACGTCTATTTCCCAAAACCTGTGCAATCTCAGATCTGGAAACGGCTACGTTTCCTCCGGCTCCTATTTTGAAAACCTACTCCAACGGTAGGATCCCCTTCTAAACGCGTACCACAACTTCCCTAGCTTATAAAAACCCCTTTTGGCCAGATTAGAGTCCCTTTGGCTCTGTGAGAAAAACCCTAAAGAACTTGTGCGAACCTGAAACTTTGGGGGTTTGGATCTCTCTTGTTGGTGTGGTTTCGGGCGATCTCTATCGACTGTAAGGAGCTTTGAACATCAAGGAAGGCTTCTTCGACTCCGGCGTGCTTCATCCATCAACACAGAACCGGTTCGGGGGAGGATTTGAGGAGCTTCTTGGCTTGGCCGAGGAGAGCTTCTCCGGAAAATAATTCCATCTATAGATTTTTACAAAGGCAAGTAACCATTGGGCATCGTCCATACCCATGTCTGGTAGGTCCCAGGTATTTTTACCGATTTTATCTCGTGTCCTGGAACCCCCATTCATCATTGTTTCTGCGTTCAGTCTGTGTTTGCACAGACAAGAACTTAACGGCAACATCTGATGCCGTTAAGATCCCTGGTTGGCAGCATGATCCTGTGCCGTTAACCTATATTGGCGGCAGCATCTGTGCCGCCAAGTTCAACAGGTTTGACAGAATGCATGTTTTGATCCTTGTGTTATATTTTCTGGATTTCTGGATAGTGCATGTTGTAAAATTTGTGTATGATCAAGTACGTCTAGTAGAACATACCGTGTGGTTAGGTTGAATTTCATAGATTATCGACTATTTATTAGAAATTCTATAACAAGGTATTTAGCATGATTTAGCCTTGTTAACTCCTGTTTAATTAGATCCATGTTAAATTAGGGTTTCATAAATTTTATATGGAAGCATGATGACTATATACATGTGTTGACACTATTGGGAATGACTGATTTACTGTGGAACCTGTTTAAATGAATTAATGAAACATATGCTTGTAAACTGTTTTAATTGTTGTAATTAGTGTATTGATCTAAAAATTTTGGAAAATTGAGAATGTAACATATTGTCAGTTTATAATCTGTGATAAAATTTGGATTCATTCTGATGACAATGAGTGTGATTCTTTGTTGCATCATGGAAACAAATATATTGAGCATGTTAAATTAAATCAGTGTGATTTAGTATTTAACATCATGTATAGGATCATGATGTGAGTTATTTATTTACTGTGAACAGTAGTGTCATGATAGGAGAACTGAAGCATATGTAAGTGTATGAAAGTGAATATAATCGTGTTAAATGATGCGCAAGCAATGTGTAAATAATGTGAATTGAGTAAAATTGTGCAGTTTGTGACACTGCTACCATAGAGGGCTGTGGAACTGTACCGTAGTAAAGTCCCTATGGGAAGGTTCATTGTGTGTGAAATCCTATGGGCAATTAGGATGAAATCCTGGAGGTAGACAAGTACCACTGGTTAGGGTGGAGAGTGCTTCTCCCGGTTCTGCGCAGTTAACCAAGATCTATCACTATTTGCCTAGGTGATAGGTATGTGAATGTGTTATGTGTGTCCTTCTAGTGGTGGTTGGACTAGGTGTCACGACAAACTAAGTGTAAAATGTGAAATTATGTGAATATGAATATGTGAATTGTGCAATGTGTAAAATGAGCATGTGAAAGTATAAGGTGAATATGTTGTTTTGTGAATAATTGTAAACTATGAATATGTTTAATTCATGTCAAAACAGTAAGCAAATGGTGAGAATAATTATGATAAATACATAAAAAATATCTGGATTCCATGCTAGATGTACTCTTTATTTAATACATAACTTCGTGCTTAAATTGTGTATAGTTGCAAACCAACTTGAATATGTTTAACTTTCAATTCATGTATGATAAAAGGTGACATCATGCATAATTGTGAATTATTTACATTAAAACAGCAAGTTAAATGTGTAAATGAATGTGAAAAGTGCATGTGAAATTGATTAGAATCCATGCTAGGTTGCTAATCACCCTGTGCTTAATTCCATGTTCTAGATTAGTAGAATTGTACTATAAAATGGATATATTGAATTGTTAAATCATGTACATGTTATACGTAGGGAGCATGTATAGGAATGTGAGTTATATTGTTAATGTTATAAGTATGTAACATGTATTCTATTGCTACAAGTCTTTCCATGTATATTAGCTTAGATTGTATAGAGCATGCAACATGTGTTACTTCTTACATTTAAAAGTTAGCATGTGCATATGATGTGTGTATGGATGTTGTACATGGATTACTTGCTGAGTCTATTAGATTCATTCTTGCTTCGGCGTATAGGTGTGACAAGTGTCTCCACTTCCGAGGAGGAGATAGTTAGGAGCGACTCCGAGCGCGAGGAGTAGCTTGTGTTGTGGAGACTCCGACATTGTACTTTTATTTTCATAAGTATGTAATGAATAAGTGATGTATCTCATTTATACAATGTAAAATTGATTTAAAATTGCAATTTTGTGGACTTTAGCTTTTCTTTTCAATGCTATATGGACTGTGGATATTTAATGATGATGATGGAATGAGAATAAACTTCTTATTATTCCGATGTATTTGTGTTGTATTTGAAAGATGTGCGGAATTATCCAATATGGTAATCTAGAAGGGGGGGGGGGTGAATAGATTACAAAAAACTCTAACCACAGTTGCCTTCTTTCGATGAAAATACAAACTTATCGAAATCTTAACCAAATTAAGAATTAGTTCGACTTGCAAATAGTGTGCTTGTTGTGAGCAGAACATGAACAGTCTATCTAACGTGTGTAGAATCAGCGTGCCTACCAACCATCTATCGTGAAAACGTGCAAACCACAGGACACGAAGATTTAAGGTGGTTCGGAGTACACAACTTGTGTATCCTACGTCCACCGTCCACACACACACATAGAAGGACTGCTTATCAGCGAGTTCAAACCACTACAACACACACACTCACGTTGTCTGATGTTAACACACGATCAGAACAACATGACCCACGTAGATCAAGCACAAGAGATGCTTGACCCGCAATCACACACACAAAGTATGAAAAATAGAGATAGAGAAGAGTTCAGAGTTGAAGAATCAAATCCTGAGATGGAACTCTTCAAGATGGTCATCCAGATGAACTTCAAACTTCGTCTTGACAGGTATCAGTTGATGGAGAAGCTTGAATCACAGACGAACCTGCTTCAACTTCATTCAAAAGATTGTTCTTCTTTGTTCTGGACGGAGAGCTGAAGCAGAGCAGCAGGGAGAGAGTTTTCTCTTGAAATTTTTGCTAGGGTTTTGTATGGTGGCTGCTTCTGTACAAAAATCTCTTCAAAACATTCCTTATATATGGGTATTTAAGTATGGAGAGTCGTGGTAGAAGGAAACACCCATATAGGAAACATATGCAAATCGCGGAACTGAGATCTTCTCTTTGTCTGTCGACAGCAAGCTATGCATCTGTCAACATGTGCTGATAGGTATGCAAAATCCAGAAGACTGGCCTTGCGGGAAAAGATTTCCTGTGTGTATCTGTTGATAGACGATTTGGATCTATCGATAGGTACACTTGTCCTGAAACTGTCTGATCTCCCTGTGTGCAGCTGTCGGCAGGAACTTGTGAGTCTGTTGACAGGCACTTGTTGAATGTGACTTTCTTGAGTTTTTGCTCTAGAATTTGGTACATTGTCTTGCCTACACTCACACCTACATTTAAGAGCATTGTTAGTGAGATATAAAGAACATTTAAACAATCACTTGAGATGTTCTGTCTTGATTATCATTTGCTTGATCATGTTTCAAATATGCTCATAACATTAATTTGGATTGTTCATCATCAAAAACAAACATAACACATGTAAACCCAACATTCTCCCCCTTTTTGATGATGACAAAATTTTCTAGTTATGCATAATTGATGTTTCTCCCCCTTTTGGCAACATCAAAAAAGACAATTCATGCACACATGAGCAGAACATAAGCAAAGAACTGTGAATTCCATTGATTGAGCATTCATTACACACAGTTACAAAAGTGACTCAGGACATGACAAACGAAGTGCAAGGGAAGGAAATAACATGATTGTGAGAGCAAACGAAGATAACAGTGACAAGACCTTGACCAAAGCAAAGTAAAGACCAAATAACTGACGCCTAGACTCTCTAGACATTGTCATTCCCAGGTGGTGCAGAGGCCTGACGGAGACCATGAAGCTCTGTGGAGAGCCTGGTAAGCCGTATCTGAAGCTGGACTTGGGTGTCAGCCAGTGCATCCAAGCTGGTATCAAGATTATCCAATCGAGCATTTAGATGTTCGAAACCAATGGTTATTTGGAGCTACATTTGTGCCATTTGAGCAAAGATGAAATCTCGAAGAGAGGGCTCATCAGGCGCTTGTTCATCAGCAGCAACATCAGCGTCATCTCCTTGAGCATCCATTGGCTCGGACTGGGATTCTTCATTAGCATCATCTTCAGTAGATGCATCGTCATTAGCTACCTGCTCTTTACCCTTGAGTTCCCTTGTGACAACCCCATCAAGCAGCTTATAGCCCATCCGATGAGCAACAGTGAGATCAAAGGCACTGCAAGATTTGAGGGCGACAAGCTCACTATCAGGAATATGTATCCCAATGAAGAGGAGAAGGGAAGTGATCGGGCAGGCATATGACATTGATCTTTTGGGATTGTAGAAGCATTGTCGCATCAGGTGAAGCATGAGTTCTGGCAAGTTGATTTGTTCGCACTTGAGGAAGAAGAAAAAGAGAGATTTATGAACCTCAGTGACAAGTTCCCGACTGCCATGCTTTGGAGCAATCAGGGTGGTGAAGATGTGATGGATCATTCTATTCAGTGGGGGAAAGGAATTGGCATTCAGTTTGGCAATTTTATAGTTGCATCATAAGGTTGAAGGGTGATGAGATGATAATATTCAGATGCAGAAGGGTGACTGAGAACCACATCAGCCCCAGAGTTAGGAATTTGAAGTGCAGTGCTGATGAGGTTGGTGGTAAGCTTGAAGGGAGTACCTTTGATAGAGGTGTAGAGATCCACATCCCCAGACAGACCAAGATTATTAAAAAACTCTGTGACGGCAGTAGGAGAGTAGTTCAAGTGAGAATAAAGAAACACCGTCCAACCCTGGGTGTCGAAGAGGGGTAGGAGATTGGGGAACATGTCTCCCAAAGAAGGAAAATCAACATAGCGGGGCTGAACGAATTTGCTGAAGGTTCCCGGAACCATGGTAAGTTGCAAACCTCGGGGAACGTTAAGCTCGGGCAGCCGATCATCACGATGCTTGGTTCGGCGCTCGGTAGGAGCCCCGGAACCCTCGCCGGCTTGGGGAGATAGGGGACGACGACGGGAAGCAAGTTTCTTGCCCTTGGGAGCCATGAGAAGGAGAGGAGTTCGGAGTGGAGAAGAACTCGGAAAGAAGAAGAAAAGCACGAGGAGGAAGAAAAAACCAGGAGAGGCAGAATCTGGGTCTGGCGCCTTGGAGAAGAAAGGGTTTGGTGGAGAAGGAAGGAGGAGGGAGTTTTGGAAGTGGAAAAGAGAGGAAAGGGTCATGGGTTCCCTTTTAAAGAGGGGGAAAGAAGTTCAAAGGACAGTGACCCACAAAATCCAGCCCTATAGAGATGCCGTTGGGCTTCCAAAATAGAGCCTGCCGCCGGCTATCGACAGATGCAGAGGTATCTGTCGACAGGCGCACACAGAAACTGTGCCAGATGGGAATTTTGACAAGAATTTTTATGGCAATGAGCATCCAAGATGTAGATGACGTGTAAAAGAGGCATGTACACAATTTAAACTGTCATTCCCACTAATATTAAGACAAGTCAAAATCATCAATGGTTTAAAAATAATACTCTAGGAGTCTCAAGGTGGAACATTAAGAGGACATCGTACCAAAACTTATGAAAATAAGATAACCCCTTTGAATAAAAACCATTATAGAAAAACATAATTCCAAGTGGGTGATGGTCAAATGGTTTATGAAAAAGATGTCTACATGAGTAGATAACCACAAACATCAAGGAACCCAGGATTAATCAAACATTGGAGGCTTCACACTATTTCAATTTTGATTTATTTAGAGGAAAATGCAATGCGAAAAGTGGTAAGTGGGATCACTAACACCTTTTGACGTGAGGATGGACATGTGAAGTGCCCGTACCCCCAGTTACTCAGCGGGAGTGACCATCATACCATGCTACAGAGATAATGAGTAAGCTTTTTGACGCGAGGGTAGACATTTGTGACGCCCATGTCCCCGGTTACTCAACAATACACATCATTGCTCTACCTTTATCCCATTATTGACTTTTGATTGTAAGAAATAGGTAGCTTTTCTCCTTTTTTTTTTTGGTTGTGTGTTTGAAAATCAAGGTCAAAGAATGTGTATGGTAACAATCAATGCAAGACATAAAGTTCAATGACCATAGGACTTATCACATAACTTGAGAAAATGATTAGCCACAAGGGTGTTATTCAAGTGAGTTAGGTTAGACCCATTAGATTTGTCCAATGTACTCCGAATGATACAACCTAGACTCATACAAGAATAGTATGTCAAAATCATTGGGATTGAGACAATATCCTTAATATAATGTGGACATGAAAGATTAAACGCATACGTAAATACCCAAGTTGCACCGTACATCAAGGGGATGGACCTGCTCATAAAGACTGTTGAGAAAGAATAAGGAATTGCTTGTTAAATATGTATCTGTCGATAGCTGATGTGAACCTATCGACAGATATACACAGTTGAAGACTTCTGGGTTCAGACAGATCATGGCTGTCGACAGATGGGTTTCAACTGTCGACAGATGCACACAAACAGAAGATATTGAGTTCGGGGAGATCTGAAACTGTGCCTGTCTGTCGACAGATGGATTTGTGTCTGTCGACAGAGGCACACAGGGTTCAAGATCTGAGTTCTGTGGAGGCATGGCTGTCGACAGATGGAATTGGGGTTGTCAAAAGGAACTTCTACAAATCAAATTGAAGGCTAGGATGAGTAGAAAAATGGAACTCCATGCTAGGGAAAATGAAAGATGTGAAAAATGAAGAGTTTCCCTCAAGAATTCATTCATCTAACCTAAACTTGCTCCCTCATAGTGTGTGCATGTGTAGACTCAACATTCAAGCAATGGCACATAGGTTCATAAATAAAACATTCCAACACAGACATCCATTTGTTTGCAAAAATGAGTGGGCAAAAGGAAAAGAAGCCATATACCTTATTGAATTGAATGACCTTTATGTGCAACTTGACTATGGATACATGGCGGAGAATGTTTTCTCACGCATAATAATAGTTTCCAAACAAGTATAACTTGTTCTTCCACAGTTTACCATTTGATATACCTCATAGTCAGTGCACACAAAGAACATATACGTCAAAGTTTGGTATGGGCTTCATTGCATTTTGCACAGTCCCAATTCTCTTCTCAATGTTGTGAATCTATCCTTAGCCAATGGTTTTGTGAAAATGTCAGCCAATTGCTTATCAGTGGGTATGAAGCTAAGCTCCAAGGATTTGTTGGCTACTTCATCTCTCAAGAAGTGATGTCGAATCTCAATGTGTTTTGTCCTAGAGTGTTGGACTGGGTTTTTTGAGAGATTGATGGCACTAGTGTTGTCACATAGGATAGGTGTGCATCCAATGTCAATGTTGTAATCACACAGTTGACTTTTGATCCACAACACTTCAGCCGCACAGCTCCCTGCAACAACATATTCTACCTCTGCAGTGGAGAGTGCAACCGAGTGTTGCTTCTTGGATGCTCACGAAACCATGCAACCACCAAGAAATTGGCAGTACCCACTAGTGCTCTTTCTGTCAATTTTACATCCAGCATAGTTAGCATCAGAATATGATATCAAATCTGTGACGACCCTCCTTATACCGGTATGATTATACCGATCCACGTCGGTATAGTGAGTCCCGTCACAGTGGGACATTTACCAATGCAACATACATGATTGAGATGTTCATAAATACAAATACAAAGTAACGGAAGTAAAAGAACTACTTGTCATTTCATTTCATCATCCACATTTAACCATATAAGATCCATATAGCAAACTTAAAAGCTAAAGTCCACATAATGAAATACTAATTCCAGAATACATAGCTTGTCCATAATTTCATAATGTTTCAATTACAATGCCTCAATTACATACTATGAAAGCACAAAATGCTACAACGGTGACTCCACCAAGCTACTCTCCTCGCTCGGAGTCGCTCTCCATGGTCTCCTCCAACGGTGTAGGGTCACCTACTAAACCTGTACGCCGAAGCAAGGAATGAGTCTTAAAGACTCAGCAAATAACACCATACACGTCATACATGCATACATCGCAAGTAAATCCTACCTTCTATTTCATTAATCAAATCATATAGCATGGTTACGCAATGGTAAGAGACAACCTATCATGATAATTCTACAAGATTTAAAACACATGGTATATGGTTCATATCATTCCAAATTAAAATTCCTACCACATGCTTTCTACTTGTCTATCCACATGAGAGCTACATTCACAATTAACTACCACATGATAGCAAGTAAACATGGAATTGTTCATACATAAGTAGGAGATATTCCTATCATGGATTCTACACTTTTTTACACATATGAAACATCGTAATAGACACATTTAGGTTGCTGTTATGACATGAATTTAACACTAACACAACATGGATCATAATTTCACAATCTAACATATTGATTTCACATGTTTGCACAATTACTCATTCACATAGTTCACTTTTTACACATTGCACATTTACACATATTTACACTACACAATTTACACATATGCACATTCACATTTCACAATTTGGTGCCGTGACACATAGTCCAAACCACCATTAGAAGGACACATCACATAACATATTCACATAACACATAGATGTCACCTAGGCAATGCAGTGACGACTCTTGGACTGCGCAGACCCGGAGAACAAGTCTCCACCCTAACCAGTGGTACTTGTCCACCTCCAGGATTTCATCCTAATGCCCTTAGGATCTTAACACATTGAACCTTCCCATGGGGACTTTTCCATGGTACGGTTCCACGGCCCTCTATGGAAGCAGTGTCACACATGGCACATTCTTACACATTACACATTCCGATTTTTACACACATATTACACATGATATACACATGTCTTCACATTCTCTCACTTATACACATGGCTCTGTTTCCTATTCATGATACTACTGTTGACAGAAATCAAACATCCAGTACCTTACACTAATCATGTTGAAACATACATAATCAACCATGTTCATATTAGCATGCGTTGAACACTTGTTTTCGCATGGAAATTTCATAGAGCACTCTACAGTTATCCAAATAACATGAGAATTTAGCCACAGACTAATTTCAGGTTTATGATGACACATGAAAATTTCATATTTTTCTGAGTTGTAACACATTTAAAGAAATTAAAACAATCAATCTCATGCCATTCATAATTCAATCTATCATGGAACATAACATGCATATCGGATTTGACAGTCCACAGACCTGAACCTAACATACACATTGTTGCAAGAATTTTCCCCGAATTTATTGCACAACACACAATTTACTGTAAATTTTGAATAACCTACTCATGCTTTCTATTTCCATTGCAGAAATTACAGTAAATCACATGAACATGAACAAATTCTCAAATTTGTAGGGTATGGACTGGCACATATACACATGGTATAGAAAAATTTGGGGCATTTAATTCCTCAGGAATCATGTAGACGGTAGGTGAACATGCATAATCCATTTTCCCAACATGTATTTCAATAAATCTAATAATTTATGCCATCCACATAAAAACACAGAAAATTCCACACACATCATATTATCTATTTTACATATCATATAAAAATTACACTATATCCTCATGCGTCAAAGTCCGGAAAATAATTATTTAAGGCAGAACAGTTTAATGTTCTTCACTGAAGAACTTAACGGCAGTGTCTGGCCGTTCAAGGAGATGGACGGCAAGATCGCTGGCCGCTGACTGGAGATCTTGATGGCAAGAGGGCTTGACGGAAAGAGGGCTTGACGTCAAGTTCCTGTATGTGCAAGAACACAGACCGAGCTCCAAATAACAGAGGAATGTGAGGATCCAGGACACGATAAAAATCCCATAAAATGCCTAGGACCTACTGGATACATACATGTACCAAGGGGATGGGTTACTTGCCTTTTTAAAATTCTCCAAAGGGATCTAAATGGCCGGAGAAGCTCTCCTTGGGCAGTCCCAAGAAGCCTCCAAAACACCTTCACTCCGGGTTCTAGGTCGATGCAGGCTTCAGTCCAGTGTTGGGGAAGCCTTCCCCAATGTCCAGACTTCCTCCTAGTCGGTGTAGATCGCCGGGAGAAGCCTTCAGTCGCCGTATCAAAGCCTCCAAAGTTCAGTTTTCCTCCAGTTCAGAGCTAGGGTTTCTCTCCTCTTTTCAAAGAGTCAAGAGAGGCTCTTTTGGTGCAGAAAGGGTTTGGTTTATAGGAGAGGGGTTTGGGGTACCCCGGAGAGTGTGAGTGTGATGGGATGCCTGAGGGACTTCTTCCCCAATGGCTGGGCTTGCTTGCCCCGGAGTTTCAGGGTCTGCAACGCATGCATGTCAGAGAAATTGACGTCCACATTGCTGGCCGCTTACATAGGCGTTGGCGTCCATGGATGTTGACGCTGACTTCTCATAGACGTCCATCCATGTTGACTCCAAGTTGGCCTTCTTCCAGAACTCAAAAACATGCAGAAACCATGCTTAACTTATATATATACACATGCAATGTATGTAGTATAGTGTACACACTATCACACCATGCATTCAAGCCATATTTACCATATAATTATACACATACACACATAAGCACAACTAGCTAATACATACATAGCTATTTTGCATATGCATACACAAGGTCGTACATAACATGACTCAACACAAAATAAATAAAATGGCAACAAATTCGAGGGCCTTACAAAATCAAAGCTACTTCCTGCTGGATACCAAAGACCCAAATCATATGTACCTGAGAGATATCTGAATATTCTCTTAACTTCAACCAAATGACTTTCCTTTGGACTAGATTAATATCTAGCACAAAGGCAAACACTGAACTGTATATCCGGTCTACTTACAGTAAGATAAAGGAGTAAGCCAATCATACCTCGGAATTGCTTTGCATCTACTGGTTTACCTTTCTCATCATTTTCAAGTTTAATGCTTGTGCTCATTGGGTTGAGGCAGGTTTGCTTGTTCAAATTGAAATCTTTTGAGAAGCTCCTTAACATATTTTCTTGATTAATGAAGAAGTCGTCTTCATGTTGCTTTACGTGCAAACCAAGAAAGAATTGAAGCTCCCCCATTAGACTCATCTCAAATTCACTGTGCATATGTTTGGAAAACTCCTCACACAGTGATGGGTTAGTGGAACCAAATATAATGTCATCCACATAAACTTGAACGACAATTATAAGATTGCGAACTTTCTTAGTAAAGAGTGTTTGGTCCACCTTACCTCTTGAGTAGTTTTTGAAGGATCGAAATGAATGTGTGGAAAAGATCTAGAAGGGGGGGGGATGAATAGATCTTAGCCACTTTTGCGGAAGCTTAAGTAATTTGAAAACTATTTAGAATCAGAGGCAATGTTATCAGTGAAAAACTACAGATCTGATTAGATTTGAGTGATTTAAAAAACTTAGATGTGAAGCAAGTTGATTAAGTGAATTAAAAACGGATCATATGCAAGCATCTAGCGGATGAATCAATCAAACCACAGAAGACAAATGCACAAGGATTTTTTAGGTGGTTCGGAAATCACCCAAGTGATTCCTACATCCACCCCTCACATCCCGTGAGGCTTCACTAACACAACTGGGCTACACACCCAAAGGAGCCTAACAACTCCAACACTTCAGAGCATACAACTCACACGACCTCTAGAGCAAGACTACTCTAGAAACACTGAGCAAGACTGCTCAAACCAACCTTGAGCTTGACAACTCAAACCGAGCTCGACGGCTCACAACAACCTGAGCACAATGCTCACACAATTTGAGCACAAAGCTCACACTAAAACTTGCTAGACACCAACTTAAGACTAAGATCCTCTACAACATATCTAGTCGAAATTTGAGAACTCTAAAGAGAGTTATGCAGAAGCACTTGCATAATCTCAAAAGATATCTCAGAAGAACAGAAGAAAAGATAAATTGTATTGAAAGGCTTCGTTCTTCAGTGTACTCCCTTGTAGAAGCTTGAATTGGGAAGAAACTTGTGAAGCTTGAAGTCCAAGTCGATGCTCTGCAATCTGAGAAGTTGGATCTTCCTCAAATTCTTCACCAAAGAAGTCTTCTACAGGATCTGCCTCCTTGGAATGTTTCAGAGGAGTCTTCAGGAATCAAATTCCAATTCCCACACCTTGAATTGGTGGAAATTGGTCTTCTGGAAGCACTTGGAGAGCAGAGGAAGGAGACACGAGCTCTTTTTGGCCGCCAAGAGCTTTCTGGAGGCTCTAAGAGAGTTGGGTCACTTCACTGATGTGAAGGCTGGCCGAAAAGACCTTTTATAGCCTTAGGATTCCAAAGATACCCTTTTGGGGTACAAGGGCACGCATTCCTAGGAAGATTCTGATCGCCCTAGAAGGACACGTGGCAAGCAATACAGATAAGTTGGAATCTTGATGGAGTGTGTCGACCTGCCCTGGTGGCTGTGTCGACACACTGAGTGAAGGCTGAAGCATGGTCTCTGGTAGACCTTTGGTGTCGACACACAACCCAACTGGTGTCGACACACTTGTCTGGAAGTTGACAGCTTGAGCTTCTGGAAAGATGTCCTGTGTCGACACACAACCTTGTTGGTGTTGACACCCTGATAGCACCTGAGAAGTGGCCTTCGGTGAGATGTCAGGTGTGTCGACCTGATCTGCAATGGTGTCGACCTGAGTTGCTTGATTTTTGGATTGGCCAACTCGTGTCGACACACAATCTGGCTTGTGTCGACACACTTTAGCAAATTTGTCTATTTTCTGCCTTGGGACCTGAGGCCTTGTGTCGACACCATGAGAGGTGTGTCGACACACTTTCATAGAAAAAATTGTTCCTGAAATGTAAAGCACATGTATCATTAGATAAAAGATTTATCATGAATATAAATGATAACTGTGATTTAAAACATGCTTTTTGACATTGATTTCAGGTATGATAAATTTGACATGTTTCATTTGAATTGCTTTTGAATACACTTCTTGTCATCATCAAAATAGGAGGGAAATAGTGTAAATAAACACTCAACCCAACAATCTCCCCCTTTTTGATGATGGCAACATTAAATCCATATTTCAATGTGGTTTTGATGAAGTGTGATTTTAAGCAATTTTTTTATTTAAAATTTTTGTTTTCTTTTTGTTTATACTTGTCAAAGACTTTTTGAAAATTTTCAGTAACAATTGATGGTGCATTTGTGAAACACAATGTTACTTGAATTGAGATTTTTGTACACACAAGTCAAGCAACTTAACAAGTATTCAAACACAAAGATTTTCATTCACAATGACACAACAAGTTTCATTGAGACAAGCAAACAAACATTTCATTCATTTCAATTCAGATTCTTTCATTTTTCTCCCAAAACATTACAATGATTTTTCATTCATTCTTTCTTTCTTTCTTCTCCCCTTTGACATCATCAAAACAAGATTACATTAAGTAGAAGGTGGAGGAGGAGGAGGAAGAAGAGGAAGGAGGATTGTCTCTATGTCTGACATCCTCTTCTCCATGGAAGCCATGCTAGACTTCATCTGCTCATGATTGTTGTCAGCTTGGTGTGTAGAAAATGTTCCATTCGATTGGTGTTCTCCATCAAATTGTCTTGGATTCTGTGTAGATCTTCTGTAATTGGTTGTGAGGTTGATGAAGAACCAACTGACCATCCAGGTCTGGACAAGATCTTGAATTCCTTTTTCAGTTCTGAAATCTGATTGTCCAAGTGAACATTAAAGTTTTTCATGCTCTCCAAGTCATCAGCTAGGTGAGCAAAGGCACACCTTGTCATGTTCAGCTGAGAGAGGGTCTCTGTGGTGTTGAAGACATCTGCTTGGGAATTTACCAAAATTCCCTGGAGAACTATCTCTAGCTTTTGTTGGTGCTCCTTCAGATCTTCTGAGGCATCAGCTAGGGATCCAATGAGCCTATTGAATCTTTGAGCTGCATAGTCTGATGCTGCCTTCTGTTCAATGAAATTAGCTGAAACTCTGTTCTCTAACCTTTTGATCCTCACTTCAAACCTTTCGGACATTGTATGAATTGAGGAGTTCAAAGTATCAAACTTGGAGTTAAGGAAGGAGAACAATTCTGGTGGAATTGAGGACCCACCAGAAGAAGTTGAAGCTTGGAAAGTGGGAGGTTCAAGGTCAGGGGGAATGGATGAGGAGGGCTCAAAATGAGGTGAGATAGGGCTATTAACTAGAATGTCACCTTCAGGAGAATGTTGAGGCTGATCCTCATCCACTAAGTGCTGGTACTCTGGAAAGTGAACTTGAACTTCTGGAAAATGGACTTGATCCTCTGGCCTAAGAGGCTGTTCCTCTTGAATTTGAGGCTGGCTCTCAACATGTGGAGGCTGATCCCCTTGCTCTTGAGGGTGGTCCTCTTGGACTTGAGGCTGGTCCTCTTGTATTTCAGGAGCTTCAAATAGAACTGGACCTCTTCTTATCTGGTTGTCTTCCAATCTAAATCCCATAAATTTCTTTATGTTCTTGAAGCAGTAGATGTTTGACTTGGGAATTATTTGGGATTTCTCTCCTGCTAAGGGCACACCAAAGTGCTCAAAAACTGATGTGAGGTGAGCAGCATAGGGGAGTGATCTCTTGAGGTTCTTTCTAATTGTTTCTGACATTATCTGATACATAATGTCATGAAGATTGATCTTGATGTCCTTTTTCATGCAATACAGGATAAACCTCTGTGTCTCTGTCAACCTGTCCCTTCCACCACCTTGAGGGGTAATTATGGTTGTTAACATGTGATGGATAATTCTCAAGGATGGGGAAAAAGTATTGGTGTTGTATTTGGTGACATGAGTCTGTTTGGGATCAGACTCATCAGAGGGTAGGCCTGTGAGAAGGGTGTAGGCTTCATGAAGGTCAAATTGGTATTTGTTGCAATTTTCACCTTCATCAGGGGCATGAAACAAGGTGGCAGCTAAGTCTGTTGGTAAATCAATTTCGACTCCTTTGACCAAAGACTTGTACCCAAACTTTGTGCACTTTAAGTTCTTGTAAAATTCTTGAACTAATCTTGGGTAAAAGATAGGAGAGTCTGAAATGAAGATCAACCAAGACTGAAAAGCAAATAAGGTCCGAATTTCTGGGAATGAGTTTGCTAGCTCATTGTCTGTCAAATCTAGAATTCTGGGCTTCAGGATAAGCTTGGCAGCAATACGAGACTCTGAGGTGATTTCTTCTTCTTGAGACTCAGAGGATTCAGAAGAAGAGGAGGATTCCTCAGGGTCTTCAGAGGGGGAACCCTGAATTTCTTGTCTAGGGTTTGGAGAATGGCTACCTCGGCCTGAAGTGGAGGTTCTACCTCGCTTGGAAGCTCTCTGAGGTGCAGAAGAAGATCCTGGTTGCTCAGCAGGATCGTTTCTCCTCTTGGTTCTTCTTTCAACTTGCTCAACGGCTATTTCCGCCGGAATGGGCCTGGAAGATGCCCTTGATCTGGCGCCACGCCGGGGACCCAATTTCCGGACCATGGTGCTAGGGTTGGAGTGGAAATTGAAGAAGATGGAAGATTTGAGAGGGGATTGAAGAGTGGATGTGATTTAGAGAGAAAATGGTGGAGATTCTTGCCGGAAACCATGAGAAAGAGGGCCGTCGGGTCGACCTGATGCCCAAAAGGTGTTTCAGTGGTACACTGTCCCGCAGGAACAACAAGGGGTAATCATAAACCCGAACGGTCTAAAAAGGATTCTGGCAAGGGGTGTGTCGACACATGAAGAGGGTGTGTCGACCTGACCCAGAGTGTGTGTCGACACGGGTCACAATGTGTGTCGACACGGCCTTGATGAAAATTTGAATTTTTAAGAGGAAATTTGTGAGAAATTTGGGGACATCTTTAGAATGATAAAGAATGAGAGGAATTATCATTTCAAGGATTTTTAAGGGGCTTAAAAAATTCATTTGTTATATTTTGCAAGAATTCATCACAAATCAAGTTTTTCAAGCAATTTCCCAACAGGATATTAGCATTCCAAGACTTGAGTCAACAAGATGATAAATTGAGGGATATAATGTATCTAACAATCAACCAAAAACTACCATGTTTCTCAATTTTCAAGAATTAAAGATGTCATCTAGACCAAATACAATTGTGTTGAAAGTAAAACACAAACTTAAAGAACAACTTGATGAAGGAAGAAGATGATTCTTTCTAAACAAATCTCCAATAATTTTCATATTTTGTTCTTTTAACAAACTATCAAATGATATAAATCTCTTTCACTCAAGTACTAGTGCTTTTTACACACCATAGTCCCTGGATACTTAAGATTTAGTCATTGTCAAGTCTCAAAGGGGTAAATGATGACCTTTTGACATGAAAATATACGTTTTGTAGACGCCAATATTTCCAGTTACTCAGTCATCATCAAAAAGCATAGCACATTTTTGGTTAGTTTTGAATTTATTTTCAATTTTGATCCCCTTTGAACAGAGTTAGCAATAATGCCTCATGACATACATGGCACTTCATTCATTGTGAAGGTGTGCAGTTTCTCAGCACAGATGCCATTGCTCTGTTGGATTTTACAAGATTTTGGAGAGTTTGTGAGATAGAATTCAAATACATCCAGTCATCAGTTGCAAACAAGGAAATGTTTTAAGTTCAAGGCACAAATTGTTATTTAGTCTAGGAAGAGATCTGAATTTCTGTGGATTGAGAGACATAGTTGAAAGTTGATTAGTAAAAATATAATAAATCACTCAAGGTTCATTTTGAGACTCTAGACTTTAGAATGAGGACATCATGCAAGGAATTGATGAAATGCAAGAAGGGTTTTGAATTTTGCAAAAAGATGACTAGTAAATTTTCTAGCTCCCCCTGAGATGATGATTTCAACCATTTTTCATCAAAATAAAGATATGCAATTTTGAAATCAGAAAGAAATTTTCTTCTTGGACAACAAGAACTTCTCCTCAACAATTGCATATTCATTTCTTGGTACTTGGCGGAGATAAGCTCTCACGCATAGTGAAAGTGTCCAGACAAGCCTAACTTGTCCTTCTTCAAATCACCATTTGATATACCAAGTAACTTCAATGCAATAAGAGTTGAAGAATTCATTGCCAAAAGGAAATGGAAGTTAAAACTGTGCAAGTTTTGAAATCAGAAAAGAAATTCACTTTGAACAATAAAAGCTCCCCCTCAACTATTGCATATAAACTTCTTAGTACTTGGCGGAGATATGTTCTCACGCATAGTGAAAGGTTCCAGACAAGTATAACCTGTCCTTCTCCAAGTCACTATTTGATATACCTTGAAGTGTCAACACAATAAGAGTTGGAGAATTTATTGTAAGAAAAAAGAATTAGAATTGAAAGTGAGAGAGATATGAACAATGTGAATGAAGGAAGCAAAGAGCTATGAAATGCAACGAACTCCCCCTTAGACAATGCATAACACTCAACCCAAACCTAGAGAGAAATCAAGAAGGTGGACACCTGCAAAGACCAAGTTCTCTCCTTAAAGATGAAAATCTATTTTCAGGAAGGGGTTTTGTGAATATGTCTGCAATTTGTTTTTCAGTTTCAATGAAGTGGAGTTCAAAAGACTTCTTTGCAACCTCATCTCTCAAGAAATGATGCCTAATTTCAATGTGTTTTATTCTAGAGTGCTGAATGGGGTTGTTAGAAAGGTTGATTGCACTTGTGTTATCACATAGGATGGGTACACACCCTAAATCTTGGTTATAATCAAGAAGTTGATGTTTCACCCAGAGAATCTGAGTTCCACATCTACCTGCTGCAACATATTCAGCTTCTGCAGTTGACAGAGCAACTGAATGTTGCTTCTTAGAAGCCCAAGAAATAAGGCACCCACCTAGAAATACACACAAGCCACTTGTGCTTTTTCTATCTAACTTACACCCAGCATAATCAGCATCACAATAGACAAACAATTCTAACTTGCAACCAGCAGGATACCAAATTCCTAAGTCACATGTTCCAACAAGATATTTAAAAATTCTTTTCACAGCAAGCATATGACTTTCTTTAGGATTAGATTGGAATCTAGCACATAAGCACACACAAAACTGAATGTCAGGTCTAGAAGTAGTAAGGTAGAGCAAAGAGCCAATCATACCTCTGTAGGTCTTTGGATCTACTGACTTACCAGATGGGTCTTCTTCTAGCTTAGCATTTATTGCAATGGGTGTGCGTGAGTGTTTAAGGTTCTGAAAGTCAAACCTTTTCAGTAGCTCCTTGACATATTTGGTTTGACTGATGAAGATTCCTTCATTGGTTTGGTTAACCTGCAATCCCAAAAAGAATGTTAAATCTCCCATTAAGCTCATTTCAAATTCATTCTTCATTTGATTTGAAAATTCAGTGCAAAGGCCTTTATTAGTTGATCCAAATATTATGTCATCAACATAAATTTGGACAACAATTATTTGATTTTTTACTGTTTTTGTGAACAATGTTTGATCAACATTACCTCTAGAATATCCTTTTTCAAGTAAAAAGGAACTCAAACGATCATATTCAAGGCATGCATCACTTTTGTGGGATAGAAAAATAACCCAGGTAAATCTAGTAAAGTCATCAATGATTACAAACCCATATCTCTTGCCACTTAAGCTTAGAACTCTTGTTGGCCCAAAGAGGTCCATGTGAAGAAGTTCTAGTGGCTTAGATGTGAGTACTTCATTGAAGGCTTTAAAGGATTTCCTAGTTTGTTTTCCTTTAGCACATATCCCACAAATTTGACCTTCAACACTAGAAAAAGATTCAGGAAGACCTTTAACCAGATTCAATCTTAACAACTTATTCAAAGTTCTGAAACTTGCATGGCCAAGTCTTTTGTGCCAAGTCCATGCAATTTCATCTTTATTTGCAACAAAACAAAGATTTTCAGAAAAGTTTTTATTAAGGTTGATCATGTAGACATTGTTTTCTCTTTTTCCAAAGAATTTGATTTTATCAGTTGATGAATCAATTATCTTGCAAAAATCAGATTCAAACACAACTTTGTGACCTTTGTCACATAGTTGGCTGATACTGAGCAAATTATAATCAAGTCCATCAACTAACAAAACATTATCTACTGAGTTTGAAGAAGTTTGACCAACCTTACCAGATCCAATGATCTTTCCTTTATTTTTACCTGCAAAGGTGACTGACCCTCCCTCCTTTTCAATTAGACAGGAAAATTTGGTTCTATCTCCAGTCATGTGTCGTGAACACCCACTATCAAGAAACCAAACATTGGTGTTGGGTGCACGACCTTCCTGCACAAAGATCAATGGAGAGAAGATTTTGGTACCCAAACAGAGTTGGGACCATCAGAATGATTTAACAAAGACATCAAATCCTTTCTCACCCAAATTTGATTTGTTTTAGATTTTTGTTTTGTTACTTTGGTGTTTTCAGCCTTTTTCTGTTTGTTCTTTCTTTTAGGAATGAAAGCACCAAGATCTTTGTTTTTGGTAGGAGGGGAGTTTTTCATTTGAAAATTTGAGTTCAGAGGAGGAGGTGGAATCCATGGATTGTGTTGGTACATCCAGAAATTTGGATAAGGGTATTGAGGATAGTACCAACAGGGATTTTCATACCATTGGTTCCAAGGATTAGTCCAATTTTCTTGAAGTGTTGTCTTGGAGGTCCAAGGTTTTTCATGGATTATTTCTTTTCCATTTTTCTTATTTTTCAGATTTTTATTTGAATTTTTGGTTGAGTTGTTTATGGTTTTGGTGTTGAGCAGGTCGACCTCTCCTGTACTGGTGTCGACACAGCAGCCACAGAAGTCTTCTTCTTGTGGACTAGTGTCGACCTGTCAGGGGACTGTGTCGACCTGATAGTCTTCTTTTGTTTTTGAGTTTTTGATTTGTTTTGAGTTTTGTTTGGGGTTTTGTTTGCTGTTTGTTGGATTTCAGTGTTTTCCAGATTAGGACCCTTGACAAAATTAATTAGTGGTGCTTTTCCCTTTTTCTCACCAGATTTGTCTTTTTGGGGTTTCTTCTTGTTGAATCCTAATCCATGAAAAGTAGTTGTCATGTTGGATCCTAGCAATGCCTCTAGGTTATCTTGGCCTTTTGTGAAGGTTTGGATAACCTCCTCCCTTTCCTTTAGCTGGTTTTTAAGAGCTTCAATTTCTTCAATTTTCTGTTGTTTTTCTTGTTTTTCAATTTCCAGCTTTTCAGTTAAGTTTCTGAATTCTTGGGAGGCCTTTTGAGAGGCAAGTTTTAGTTCATCAATAAGGTTCAGGAGATTTTCTTTTTCTTCAAGCAAGTCTGTTACTTCAGTTTCCAGTTCACAAATTCTATGGTTTGAAGATTGGTTATGGTAAATATTTTCAATTTTCTTTTTGATGTGTTTGTTTTTTTTTCTCATTTCAGAATAGTTTTCAACCAGTTCTGCATACACATCCTGCCAATCTTCAACAGTAAAGTCTTCAAAGGAAGTATTTACCTTTTCATCTGTACTGTTGGCCATGAAGCAAACCTCCTCACTCTCAGAGCTTGAGGATTTCTTCTCTTCTTCTTCCTCACTTGAGTCTTCATCAGACCAAGTGGCCACCATGGCCTTTGGCTTCTTGTACTTCTAGAATCTCTTGTGCTTTTCCTTCTTGTTCTCAGGACACTCTCCCTTCATGTGTCCTGGCTTGTTGCACCTGTAACAGATAACATTTTCATCAGGTTTATGATTCTTATTGAAATTGGAAGAGGAAGTGTTCTTCTTACCTGAGGGAAATTTCTTTTTCCCAGTAATTTTCCCTTTCCTATATTTCAAAAATTTCCTGAATTGTCTGGTCATGAGGGCAATCTCATCCTCATTCGACTCAGATTCTTCAGAACTTGTCTTATCCTGATTTTTATCTTTGTTGCTTGAAGAGGCTTTGAGTGCCATAGGCCTGGTCTTAATGATGTGTTCTTCATTTCTTTTTAAGTTTATTTCATATGTCATTAAAGATCCAATCAATTCATCCAAAGAAATTTTGGACAAATCTTTTGAATCTTCAATAACAGTGGCCTTGGTATGCCAAATTGAAGAAAGTGAACGCAAAATTTTTCTTACCAAGTCTGCATCAGTATACTCCTTACCCAAAGCCTTGAGTCCATTGACTATCACCATGAATCTGGCAAACATTTCAGAAATAGATTCATTAGATTTCATCATAAAGAGTTCATATTCTGAAACTAAAATGTTTGCCTTGGTCTCCTTGACCTGAGATGTTCCCTCATAGAGTAATTCGAGTTTATCCCACATCTCTTTGGCAGATTTGCACATTGAGATTCTTGAATACTCCTTGGGATGGACAGCACATTGAATCATGTTCATGGCACTATAATTCAATGTTGCTTTCCTTATTTGTTCCCTAGTCCAGGTATCTTCTTCTCCCTGGTTCTCATAGGGACCCACCTCTACAACTTTCCAGATCTCATAGTTCTGGGCCCTTAGAAACACTTGCATTCTATTCTTCCAATAAGAATAGTCCAAACCATTAAAGAATGGTGGCCTATTTATGGAATGGCCCTCAGCTATGAAACCCTTTGAGTCCATGACACTTAAGTAAATGCATAGAGAAAGAGTTAAACAAGCAAGCAAACAAACAAGCAAACAATGAAACACTCAATACTCAGAAACAAAAACTGCTCAGTTCAAATCAGATCGATGTAAACCCGCTCTGATATCAATTGAAGGATCGAAATGAATGTGTGGAAAATATCTAGAAGGGGGGGGGGGATGAATAGATCATAGCCACTTTTGCGGAAGCTTAAGTAATTTGAAAACTATTTAGAATCAGAGGCAATGTTATCAGTGAAAAACTACAGATCTGATTAGATTTGAGTGAGTTGAAAAACTTAGATGTGAAGCAAGTTGATTAAGTGAATTAAAAACGGATCCTATGCAAGCATCTAGCAGATGAATCAATCAAACCACAGAAGACAAATGCACAAGGATTTTTTAGGTGGTTCGGAAATCACCCAAGTGATTCCTACATCCACCCCTCACAACCCGTGAGGCTTCACTAACACAACTGGGCTACACACCCAAAGGAGCCTAACAACTCCAACACTTCAGAGCATACAACTCACACGACCTCTAGAGCAAGACTACTCTAGAAACACTGAGCAAGACTGCTCAAACCAACCTTGAGCTTGACAACTCAAACCGAGCTCAACGGCTCACAACAACCTGAGCACAATGCTCACACAATTTGAGCACAAAGCTCACACTAAAACTTGCTAGACACCAACTTAAGACTAAGATCCTCTAGCAACAGATATAGTCGAAATTTGAGAACTCTAAAGAGAGTTATGCAGAAGCACTTGCATAATCTCAAAAGATATCTCAGAAGAACAGAAGAAAAGATAAATTGTATTGAAAGGCTTCGTTCTTCAGTGTACTCCCTTGTAGAAGCTTGAATTGGGAAGAAACTTGTGAAGCTTGAAGTCCAAGTCGATGCTCTGCAATTTGAGAAGTTGGATCTTCCTCGAATTCTTCACCAAAGAAGTCTTCTACAGGATCTGCCTCCTTGGAATGCTTCAGAGGAGTCTTCAGGAATCAAATTCCAATTCCCACACCTTGAATTGGTGGAAATTGGTCTTCTGGAAGCACTTGGAGAGCAGAGGAAGGAGACACGAGCTCTTTTTGGCCGCCAAGAGCTTTCTGGAGGCTCTAAGAGAGTTGGGTCACTTCACTGATGTGAAGGCTGGCCGAAAAGACCTTTTATAGCCTTAGGATTCCAAAGATACCCTTTTGGGGTACAAGGGCACGCATTCCTAGGAAGATTCTGATCGCCCTAGAAGGACACGTGGCAAGCAATACAGATAAGTTGGAATCTTGATGGAGTGTGTCGACCTGCCCTGGTGGCTGTGTCGACACACTGAGTGAAGGCTGAAGCATGGTCTCTGGTAGACCTTTGGTGTCGACACACAACCCAACTGGTGTCGACACATTTGTCTGGAAGTTGACAGCTTGAGCTTCTGGAAAGATGTCCTGTGTCGACACACAACCTTGTTGGTGTCGACACCCTGATAGCACCTGAGAAGTGGCCTTCGGTGAGATGTCAGGTGTGTCGACCTGATCTGCAATGGTGTCGACCTGAGTTGCTTGATTTTTGGATTGGCCAACTCGTGTCGACACACAATCTGGCTTGTGTCGACACACTTTAGCAAATTTGTCTATTTTCTGCCTTGGGACCTGAGGCCTTGTGTCGACACCATGAGAGGTGTGTCGAAACACTTTCATAGAAAAAATTGTTCCTGAAATGTAAAGCACATGTATCATTAGATAAAAGATTTATCATGAATATAAATGATAACTGTGATTTAAAACATGCTTTTTGACATTGATTTTAGGTATGATAAATTTGACATGTTTCATTTGAATTGCTTTTGAAAACACTTCTTGTCATCATCAAAATAGGAGGGAAATAGTGTAAATAAACACTCAACCCAACAATTTTTACTCACCAAGATGTTGCTTAACCTGCCATACCAAGCTCGAGGTGCCTGCTTCAAACCGTAAAGAGCTTTGTGCAACTTGTAAACATGGTTAGGCATTTCAGAATTTTCAAAACCAGGTGGTTGAGAAACATAGACTTCCTCTTTGATGTAGCCATTCAGGAAAGCAGTTTTAACATCCATTTAAAAAAGTTTGAACTTATTTGAGCATGCATATGCCAACAAAATTCTAACTACTTCAAGTCTAGCTACAGGGCCAAAAGATTCTTCAAAGTCTACACCAAATTCTTGACTGTATCCTTTTGCTACCAGTCTAGCCTTATTTCTCACCACTTTATCATCTTCATTTAGTTTATTCCTAAACACCCATCTTGTGCCTATGACAGAAATCTCAGGGGTTCTAGGAACTAAACTCCAAACATTATTTCTTTGAAACTGACCAAGTTCCTCATGCATAGCATCAATCCATGAATTTTCTTTTAAAGCTTCTTCAACATTTTTAGGTTCCACTTGAGATACAAAAGCTAAATGATCTTGTTCAACTAATTCTCTAACCTTAGACCTAGTTTGAACTGAATCATTTACATCTCCTATCACATTATCAAGTGGGTGATCTTTGGAGTACCTCACATTTGTGATTGTTGACGGGCCGGGTTGATCTTGGACTTGAGGAAGGTGATCTTGTGGAGGGTTGGTTTGAGGAGTTTCACCTTGAGGCTCTTCCTATTGTGGATCTTCTTCAGATTCATCATCTTGTTTGTTGAACAGTATTTCATCATCTTCATCATTGTACTTGTGAAGATATCCACTGTTAGTCTTGGAAACTACTTTAGAACTTCCTTTTGCTTTTGCTTGTAGTTCCCCAACAGTTGTTCCTTCATTTCCATCATCATTCCTGTGTAAATTAGAAATGTTAGTCTTTGTATGATACTCATCAAAAACAACATGTGGAGTTTCTTCCACAGTTTTATTCTTATTGTTAAACACCCTATATGCTCTAGAGTGTTCTGAGTATCCCAGAAATATACCTTGATCACTTTTGACTTCAAACTTGTCTAAATCAACTTTATCATTGTTATGTATAAACACTTTTGAGCCAAAGACCCTGAAATACACAATAATGGGTTTCTTACCTTTTAACAGTTCATATGGGGTTTTCTTCATCACAGGTCTTACCATAGCTCTGTTGAGAATATAGAATGAAGTATTCACCGCTTCTGCCCAAAAACTCCTTGAGAGTTGGCTTTCAACCAGAAGAGTACGAGCCATTTCCACCAATGTTCTGTTTTTTCTCTCCACTACTCCATTCTGTTCCGGAGTCCTTGGAGAAGAGAACATGTGGTCTATCCCTTGGTGCCTGCAAAAATTAGAAAAAGAGTTATTATCAAACTCTCCCCCGTGATCAGTGTGGATTGAGCATATCTTATGAACATTTTCATGCTCAATCTTATTAAAGAAATCGTTAAAGACTGTAAGTGCTTCATTTTTGTGTGCCAAGAATTTGACCCAATTGAACCTAGAAAAGTCATCCACAATGACAAAACCAAACCATTTGCCATTGAGACTTTGAGTTCTAGTAGGTCTAAAAAGGTCCATGTGCAACAGTTCATAAGGTTTAGATGTGCTTACCGGTGCTTTTGATTTGAAAGATTTCCGGGTTTGTTTTCCCTGTGCACATGCATCACAAAAACTTTCATTCTTTTTGAAAGAAATTTCAGGAAGTCCACTTACCAATTTCCGCCTCATGATCTTGTGCAAGACATTGTAGCTTGCATGGCCAAGCCTGCGATGCCACAAAGTAAGCTCATCCTGTTTATTTGCAACAAGACACAAATTTTCATTTTCTGGATCATCCAAATCAACTAGATAAATGTTGTTCACCCTTTTTCCAGAAAACTTAAGACTTCCTATTTCCTTATCAACAATTTGACATGAATTTGATTCAAAAACAACTTTATGACCTTTATCACATAGTTGGCTTATGCTAAGCAAATTGTGATTAAGACCATCAATTAACAATACATTATCTATTGAGTTAGAGGCATACTTACCAACCTTACCTGTGCCAATGATCTGACCTTTATTGTTACCTCCAAAGACAACTTGACCTCCGTCTTTTTCCACCAGCAAACAAAATTTGTCTTTGTCCCCCGTCATGTGCCTCGAGCAGCCACTATCCAAGTACCATTTTTTTGATTTTGGGCTGCTAGGCATTCCTGCATAGATGGATCAGACAAGTGGTTTTGGTACCCAAATTACTTTGGGTCCCAGTGTATCATTCATGCCAAAGAGTAAATGCTTTGGAATCCAGATTTGTTTGCATTTCTGTTTATTCCAGCATTGATTTTGTTTATGACCAAATTTCTTACATACATTGCAATATGGAGAATTTTTCAAAACAATTGGTTTGTTATTTTGTTGACCATTCATTTGAATTTTCCTTTTTGGTTGCCTGGTTGACTGACCCTTGACAACCTTCTTCCAGACCTGTCGACAGCTTCCATTGAGCCTGTCGACAGACCGCTCTTTCTTTTGAACACCTGATGATTTTGTTTGGGTTGTTGTTACTTACCCTTGGCTTGATTTTTCTTTTTCTTGGAAGGGACTTGTTTGCTTGTGCTTGGACTAGGATCAACAAAGGAAGTTATCAATGTTTGTCCTATTTTCTTTTGTTTTACAGGTGATACCCAATTCCATGCTTTGGAACAAAAGTATTTGATCCCAAAATTGCATCAAGATTTTGCTTTCCCTTAATAAATCTTGTAAGATCTTCAGATTTTTCTTTTAGATCTTTTTCAGCTTGTTCCAACTTTTTCTTAGTTTCTTGATGTTCATTTTGAAGACATTCAAGAGAGTTGATTAGGCTTTCCTTTTCCTTTTCAATTTCTTGCAATTTTATTTTCAGACAGTCCATTTCCTTACTGTGAGCTTCTTCATCAATTTTCATCATTTCAATCTCTTTATTTAAGGCTGTAATTTGTTCATTATTGTTTGTGCTATGAACAAAAGAGTTGATTTTCTTTTTCAGTGCTTTGTTTTCAGACTTGAATTCACAAATTTTTTCAAATAAGACAGTGTATGCTTCTTCCCATTCATCAACAGTATAGCTTTCAAAGGAAGAATTTACCTCATTAGAGTCGTCACTTCTTGCCATTAAGCATTGAATCTCTTCATCTCCAGAGGCTTCTTGTGCGTCCTCATCTTTGTCTTCATCACTCCAAGTTGCCAACATTGCCTTGGCTTTCTTGAAGGTGAATTTTTCTTTCTTGAGTTTTTTCTTGAGCTCCGGGCATTCTCCTCTCATATGCCCTTGTTTCTTGCACTCATAGCATACAATGTCAGATTTTTTATTAGACTCAAATTTATTTGAAAAGTCTTTCTTCTGAAAGGATTTGGAGTTACCTGAGCCTTTCCTTTTGAACTTAAGGAATTTTTTGAACTGTCTAGTGAGCATTGCCATTTCATCGTTCTCACTCTCACTAGACATTCCATCTTCATCACTTTCCTGTTGAACGTCCTTTTTGGAACTTGAAGATTTTTTATTGGATGCTTTTAAAGCAATTGACTTTCTTGGGTTCTCTTCAGTTTCTTTTCTTTTCACATTTATTTCATATGTCATCAGGGAACCAATTAATTCATCCAACTTCATCTTTGAAAGATCTTTTGAATCCTCAATGACAGTGGCCTTAGTATTCCATGAGGATGGAAGAGACCGAAGTATCTTCCTAACTAAGTCACTCTCTGAGTATTCTTTCTTAAGACCTTTCAGCCCGTTGATTATTAACATGAATCTAGAAAACATATCTGATATGGTTTCATCATTTTAAATATTTCATATTCAGATATTAACATGCTTGCTTTGGTTTCCCTTACCTCCGACGTACCTTCGTAGATGAGCTCAAGCTTGTCCCACATCTCTATTGCTGAAGTGCATGTGGAGACTCTTGAATACTCCTTGGGGTGCACAGCACACTGCATCATGTTCAGTGCGCTCCAGTTGAGAGTTCCCTTAGCAATTTGGTCCTTTGTCCACGTATCTTCATCCTCGGGCAGCACATATGCTCCTTTGTGGATGATTTTCCAAAGCTCATAATTTTGAGCTCTCAGAAACACCTGTATACAATTTTTCCAATAAGGATAATCAGTGCCATCAAAGAAGGGTGGCCTGGTCACTGAATGTCCCTCGGCCATATACCCCTTGTTAGATTCCATGAGATCGAGAATCTCCTGATCGTAAGATCAAACAATTAAGACAGTAAATCAGAGAAACCTATCTCTGATACCAATTAAATGATGTGCGGAATTATCCAATATGGTAATCTAGAAGGGGGGGTTGAATAGATTACAACAAACTCTAACCACAATTGCCTTCTTTTCGATGAAAACACAAACTTATCGAAATCATAACCAAATTAAGAATTAGTTCGACTTGCAATTAGTGTGCTTGTTGTGAGCAGAACATGAACAGTCTATCTAACGTGTGTAGAATCAGCGTGCCTACTAACCATCTATCTTGAAAATGTGCAAACCACAGGACACGAAGATTTAAGGTGGTTCGGACTACACAACTTGTGTATCCTATGTCCACCGTCCACACACACACGTAGAAGGACTGGTTATCAGCGAGTCCAAACCACTACAACACACACACTCACGTTGTCTGATGTTAACACACGATCAGAACAACATGACCCACGTAGATCAAGCACAAGAGACACTTGACCTGCAATCACACACACAAAGTATGAAAAACAGAGATAGAGAAGAGTTCAGAGTTGTAGAATCAAATCCTGAGATGGAACTCTTCAAGATGGTCGTCCAGATGAACTTCAAACTTCATCTTGACTGGTATCAGTTGATGGAGAAGCTTGAATCACAGACGAACCGGCTTCAACTTCATTCAAAAGATTGTTCTTCTTTGTTCTAGACGGAGAGCTGAAGCAGAGCAGCAGAGAGAGACTTTTCTCTTTAGATTTTTGCTAGGGTTTTGTATGGTGGCTACTTCTGTACAAAAATCTCTTCAAAACATTCCTTATATATGGGTATTTAAGTATGGAGAGTCATGGTAGAATGAAACACCCATATAGGAAACATATGCAAATCGCGGAACTGAGATCTTCTCTTCGTCTGTCGACAGCAAACTATGCATCTATCGACAGGTGCTGACAGGTATGCAAAATCCAGAAGACTGGCCTTGCGGGAAATGATTTCCTATGTGTATCTGTCGACAGATGATTTGGATCTGTCGACAGGTACACTTGTCCTGAAACCTGTCTGATCTCCCTGTGTGCAGCTGTCGACAGGGACTTGTGAGTCTATCGATAGGCACTTGTTGAATGTGACTTTCTTGAGTTTTTGCTCTGGAATTTGGTACATTGTCTTGCCTACACTCACACCTACATTTAAGAGCATTGTTAGTGAGATATAAATGTTGGGTTGAGTGTGTTTTGGAATTTCCTAAAGTTGTATTTTAATGATGACCAATGAACATCACTCATATCTTGATTTTGATGATGACATATTGTGATTTTGATGATGATATGTTGAACATGTTATACATTTTATACATATCACAATAATGCTTAAACAACATATTTTTTGATGTTTAATATCTCATATTTTAATGATAATATCTTGTACTAATAATTTATGTGTTAAATTTGCAGGTGTATACAGATTTTGTCATGGTAGTGTCGACACACCCATTGATGGTGTCGACACTGGGTCAGAGTCCCTGAAGTTTTTTCATGAAGATAGGGTCAAGTGTGTCGACACAGCCCATGGTAGTGTCGACACTAGACCCAGTTCCCAGAAGACCCAGTTGCCTGACTGGGACAATGTGTCGACACAGCCAGTGGTAGTGTTGACACTAGACCCAGCTTCCAGAAGACCCTGTTTGGACAATTGGGACAGTGTGTCGACACACTCAGTGGTAGTGTCGACACACTCCGGCTGAAATTTCAACTTATGATTTTTATGGACACGTGGCCGCTTGGGGATCAAGGGAATCTGCCTAGGTTTTTGTGCCCACATACCCTAAGGCTTCTTATGGATATATGGGGCTATAAATACCCATGTCTTTTGTACTCAAAAAACCATCCCACGAAAGAGCAAGCCAAGATCATTCTAGAAGAGGGCAAGAAGAGTGGGAAAAAGGCATCTGCATCCATAGGAGCAGAGCAGCGCTGCCAAGGGAAGAAGAAGGAGAAGAAGGAGAAGAAGAAGGAGAAGAAGAGAAGGAGCTCGTGATTGCAGCAGTGCTAGTCCAGAAGGAGATCCAGCCGAGTCTGTATTTGGTCAGAGTGTTAATTTCTCTGGGGAATCTGTGTATGTGTTCTACACAGATCTCCCAATTCTATTTGTCTCTACCATTTCTATTGTACTGAGATAGATCGTGCTAGAGGATCTATTCTCTAAGTGTACTTGTTCTAGGAGAACTTGGATCTATTGTGGTCCAGAGGTTTGAGTACTTTGTACTCTGTTTTGGAGCCCTAGTGCTCTGGGTTGGAGCCATTGTGCTCTGGTGCTTGAGCCGTAGTGCTCAAGGGCTTGTGAATTTGCTGAATTCACAAGTGGTCTTTGGAGTAGGTCGTTGTGCCTATCTCCTGGGTTTCTTTGAGTCGTTGCACTCAAAGAGGTTGGAGTCGTTGTGCTCAAATTGTACTGCACTTGTGCTAGTGGTTCCTCCGTTGTGAGGAGGTGGACGTAGGAGACACAAGTTGTGCTCTCCGAACCACCTTAAAATCTTCAGTGCACTGTGGTTTGATGTGTGGTTTGCTATTCTTATTCACTATACTCACACGCCACACTTGGATCTGATCGAATTGTGTGTTTTACTTATTTTAATTCCGCTGCCATACACACAATTTCTTAGTTCTTTTATCAAAGTTACCTATCCGATCCCCAACAATAAAGAACATTTAAAGAATCACTTGAGATGTTCTGTCTTGATTATTATTTGCTTGATCATATTTCAAATATGCTCATAACATTAATTTGGATTGTTCATCATCAAAACAAACATAACACATGTAAACCCAACAGTATTTGTGTACATCTCAGCTTAGTGTTTAGTGTTGGGTCAATGTCCAACTGTGACAACGTTCGTTATACCGACGTAGATCGGTATAATCGTACCGGTATAAGGAGGGTCGTTACAAGCACCTAGAGTCTGGTATGAAAGACTTAGTGCATTTTTATTAAATCATGGTTTTATTAGAGGTCAAGTAGATAGCACACTATTCATTAAATCAAATGCCAAAAATATATTACTTGTATAAATCTATGTAGATGCTATTATCTTCAGATCTACTGATGAATCTCTGTGCAAGTATTTTGAAAAGCTAATGCAGGGAGAATTTGAAATGAGCATGATGGGAGAATTCAACTACTTCCTTGGACTTCAAATCAAGCAAAGCAATGAAGGAACTCACATCAACCAAGTAAAATATACCAAGGAACTGTTGAAGAAATTTGGGTTTGAGAATGCCAAACCATTATCTACTCTCATGAGCACATCAACCAGGTTAGATAGTGATCCAGAAGGTAAGAAAGTTGTTCAGAAACTTTATAGAGGTATGATTGGCTCATTGCTCTATTTAACTACAAGTAGACCTGATATTTTATTCAATGTATGCATGTGTGCAAGATATCAATTTGATCCTAAGGAATCTCATCTAATCTCAGTAAAAAGAATCTTTAGATATCTAGCTCATACTCATAACTTAAGTATATGGTATCCCAAAACCTGTGAAACTAGTTTGATTGGATATTCGGATGCTGACTATGCTGGATGCAAAGTGGATAAAAAAAGCACCAGTGGTTGTTGTCAATTTCTTGCATAATGCTTGATTTCTTGGTCTTCAAAGAAACAAAACTCAGTAGCTCTATCAACAGCTGAAGCTGAATATGTAGCCACTGGGAGCTGTTGCACTCAACTCCTTTGGATCAAACAACAACTTGAAGATTATGGTCTACACATCAAGACTATTCCATTGCTATGTGACAACACCAGTGCCATAAATCTCACAAAAAATCCAGTACAGCACTCGAGGACAAAGCATATTGAAGTTAGATATCATTTTATTCGAGATCATGTAGCAAATGGTAATATTACTATTTCATTTATAGATACACAAAATCAGTTAGTAGATATCTTTACAAAAGCCTTACCTGAAGAGAGATTTACTTCTCTATGAAGGGAATTAAGCATGTGCAATTTGTAATATGTTTATCTGTATACAATTGGAATAAAATAATCTATTTCAGAATAAGATTTATCTCTTCTCTCTTTATTTAAGTAAATCCATTCACTTTTACGCTATTGTAATCGATTATTTTGTCCTTTTCTGCATTTATTGCTCTGCCTTTTTCAAAAGTAACTTTATATCTCTGTTGCGAAGGGAGCTCATCCCTCACCGATTCTCTCTCTCTCTCTCACCCTTTCGACTCCGAAGTTTACTAAACCCTCCATCGACTCCAGAATCCTTCTTCCCATTCCCTAAGGATTCGATTCTTCCTGCTCAAATTTCTTGAGGGGTTTCACTCTACTCTCATCCACGATCCTCTAGAGCCTCTCTTCGAAAATTTCCATGGCCGCTTCTGGGAGTTCTAGTAGTGTGGGTGGTTACAACGCTGTATTCCTCACGGTAGAACAACTCGAGATATTCCAGGTTGTGAAGATGAAGATCTGTGGAAACAAGGTAGTAGATTTGGATGATTTGGAAAAGCACGGAATGCACAGTGTGATTGAAGCTCTTCAGAGGATGAAATGGACTGGGGTATGTACTGTTTCTGAACCCAGTTACCCACATCTGGCCAAAGCATTCTACACTTGTTTGAAGTCTGAGGAAGATGGGTCTCTCACCTCCTATGTCAAAGGCAAATCAGTTAGAATTACTCATGAATTGTTGGAGAGGCTGTTTGGCGTTTCCAAAGTAGGGCACAGTTTAATCAACTCAGTAGACATTCATGCCAAAGGACTTGGAATCATAGGAACTGAGTACAAACTACGGGATGACAAAATAGATGTCAATTGGTTCAATGCATTCAACAGAGTACTACCCTTCATTGTCTGTCAAATTTTAGTACCTCGCAGTGCTACCTTCTCTTCCTGTACAAAAGGAGATGTAGATGTTATGTTTTGGGCTATACAGAAGTAGGATGTAAACATGGCATAGATTATAGTTGAGAGGATGAAGTCTGCTACTGAGGTCATTTGGGATAAGAAGAACAAGTTGGCAGTATCCCTTCCTTATGCTCACTTGCTTACCAAGATTTTTAGACATTTTGAGATGGATTTGGAAGGAGAACTGATGGAGAAGATGGGTCAGCCAATTCACACCAGAAACCTGAAGAAGAGTGGTTTTTCATTGGTAGGAAATGTTTGGACTAAGACTTCTGTGGCTGAAGGAGAAGCCATTATCGGAGAGGCTTCTACTGCTGAAGCTCCACCTATTCAAGAAGATGAGGCTGTAGTTAGAGAGGATGAGCCTACTGCATCTGTAAAGAGGATTGAAGACATTGCACCTGAACTCATTGAGCCCTTCGGGCTATCATCTGAAAGTGTGATCCCTCCTCCAGTTCTTGTACCTTCTGTTGTCCAAGAGTCAATTGCTGATCCTATGAATGTGTTGCTCACACTGAGGGGGAGCATGTAGATACTCATATTGAAGAAACTCCTAGTGTTCCAGTTGTAGAATCTGCTATTGAAGGAAGTCATGTAGAAGAAATTCCAGATGCTGTGGCACCAGGCCAATTTGAAGATATTCCTATGGAATATGCTTCTGCTCACGGGGAGCCTGCTACTCAAGGGGAGCCTGCTGCTAGTGCCCTTGTAGATCATTTTCAAGAAGGTTTAGTAGAAGATACCTCTGATGATGATGATGTTTGTGCTCACCAGCACACCACTTCCACAGCAAAGCATGATGTGCCAGCTACTGGTCCTGGAGGAAAAGGAAAATGTGTTGCCAGTAGTATTCCTATGCTCACTAGTAAGGCACATAATAAATCAAGAAAGAAGAAGCTCTATGTTAATCTGGACCCAGTTGTTGCTCGGTTAAATTCTCAAGGAGAATTTCTGTGCTCTTTTCAGTCTGAGGTGACCTCAATTTTCCTCAGCCATAGCTCTTAGTGAAGTTAAATCTGAGCTCCATGATATGAGAATTGAGTTGTGCAGTTTGATGAATTTGGTGTCTGACCTTGGATAGTTTGTGAGGGTGCACTTATCAGCTCAAGCCCCACCTGCTCCATCTGAATCTATACCAGAAGCTACTACAGGGCCATCAGGGCCTCCTCAACCAGAACAACCAGACCAGTCAGTGCCAACTGAGCCAGTTGTTGGGCCATCAGGGCCATCACTAGAGGAAACTGGGCCAACAGAGCCATATGAGTTAGAAGATGATACAATTGGGCCATCAGGGCCATCTGAGGTAGAAGAAGTTATAGCTGGGCCATCAAGGCCATCTGAGCAAGTGGAAACAGTGGTTGGGCCATCTGGGCCTCAAGAGAATGTAGAGGAAGCTGCTGTGCCACCAGGGCCCTCTGATCCATCAGTTCTTCAGACTCCAGCTCCCTCCTCCCCATCTACCTCTTTCACTGCCCCACCTACTCCAGAACCTTCAAAGAAACCCCTTCCTAAACATATTTCTTCTCCTACTCCTTTCCCTACTGAATCCTCTTCCTCCTCTACTCCCTCCTCATCTATTCCTCCTCCCTCTTTTGAGGCACCTCCATCCTCTGCTGATCCTTCCTCTGCTGAACCATCTACTCAACCTCCTCCCACTTCATCTTTCTCCTCTCTTCATCCACCTACTCCACCATCCTTCATCACTCTCATTCTTGAGGGTGCTAGTATCATTCGCCATACTGTTGAAGATATCAAAGATGAATTTGAAGAGGCTATCCTCCGCACAGTCCTCTCTGTCTCTTCTCATACCAATAGGACTGATTCTCATCCTTCTCCCAGTCCTGCCTCTAAGAAAAGGAAAATCTCTAAAGAGCTTGTTTCCCCTTCCTCTCAAGTTCTCTTTCTTCCTCTATGGTACTTTCTTTCAGTTGTCCACAGAAGAAAGTCCCTTTATTCTGAATATCTCCAAAAATATACATTTATTGCAATTTTTGACCTCCCTTACCTAAATCTCTCTGAACATCTCAATCTCATTCTTCCTATCTCTCTTGTGCCCAATCCTGACCAATCCAAAATCCTTTCCTTAGCTGAGTCCAAGACTGAGGATCAGTGGGCCAGGTCAAATAAAGCACTCTACAAAAAATTTAAGGTTTCCAGGGCCAACAAATTTCCACCTTCAGACCATCCTCTTACTCTGTCTGAATGGTTTGTATGTCAGCACACATCCTCCTGGGGTCCTTTCATTCAGAAGGAGAACAAGCTGATCAGGCAGTTCCAGATGTATAATGACTACTGCCATGTCAATGGCCTTCCTGTACTCTTCGAACAGAAAACCCAGTCAATGTACCTCTTCAGGTTGATTTTGCCTCCTTGAAGATGCATGCCATCACATTTCTCCCTCAGTTGCATTTTCTACTCATGGACTCTGATGTGGGTCCCATAATTTTTGAGAGGTTTTCCAGAGTTAAGGCATGGATCTTTGTTTAGAAGGGAGCCCCTCTTGCCTTCCATCACTTTCTATTCAGAGAATATCATAGAGGTTACATAAAATCTGCTGTTTTAGCTCCCCTGTTAGTTGAATCAGAGAGATTCCTCAACACTGAATGGCGTAAGGTCGACCATCAGGCAGCTCTTCAATTGAATCAGCTAAATTCCTCCTTAGAAAAGTCAAATCAACCGATTCTTTCTCCAGAACAGTTCATGGATCTCAACTCCATCAACCTAGTTTCAAATCCCTATTCTATTTGGGTTGAGAGATTCAAGATTTTTGAAGCATTGAAGAAGGACCTGAAGGCTCACAAGCTACATTATCTTATTTCCATAGATAAGTTCCTTCAGCATGCCAGTTTTGGGACTGCTGGATTCTACAAGTTATCTCTTAGTGGAAATGAGTACACCCAATTTTTTGAAGATCAAAGACAGCTTCACATCAAGAGACTCAGTCCAGAGATGGGGCCTTCCTATAACATTAGTTGGGGTGTCTTTAAAAACCTTTTTGAAGAGCAGGAAGTCCAAGCTTAGCAGATTATTACTCGCCATGCTTCACTTCTCTCTCCTACCTTCTATATTTCTGACCCTCACTAATTAATAAGATTTGCATCTTTGGCTCCCATTTATCTGTAGCACCCTGGAAAATTCAGTAAATTAAAATCGTAAATAAATGGAAATAAATAATTTTTGTATTATCGAAAGGGTAGAACTTACATACCACTATTGTACGTGCAAGAACACATCGGAAAATTCCATAAAAATTATAAATCAACCCCAAACATTATTCCTAAATGTTCCACAAAGAATTTCTTGCAACGAAAAATCCGATTGGCCAAGGGTACGTCACACGGTGACCCATTATCCAAATTAGGAAACAAGGTCAGAAAACCGTTAATACGGAAATATAACCAGATCATAAATTAAACAAACATGTTGGAGAGACTTTTAACATTATATATTGATGACCCATTATCGAAATTGGGCCAATGGATCTCATTTGGCCTAAGAATAAAATGAAGCAAGAAAATACATAGAAATTCGCAACCCTAAATGAGCTGAAATTAGAAAGAGGCAATTAGGGTAACATTGGATGCAATTAGGCTCTCTTGGCAACCCAAAGTCGTGCCTAGCCATCCTTGGAGGTTTCCTAATGGCCAAGACACTCTAATGGGGTGAGAGATCATCCAAACATGGAAGGGGACATGCTAAAACCGCAACCCTTCCTCTCTTGTTGCAATGGCACTTCTAAAAGCCTTAGATGCATATATACTCTCCACAAAACCCTAGGGGACGAGTTTACCATCTTGCGGGGGTCGTATGGAGGAGTTCTTGGCAGCTGGGGAGCAGGAGATCGACCACACCAAGCTCTTCTTCTTCCCCATTGTGTCTGCATCGATCTGCGCAGATAGTCTTCTTGGAGTCGACCAAAGGTAGGCCAAACCCTAACCACACCATGCAAGACTTATACCCCTGTAAAGAGGGTCAAGTATATTTCCTAATCGCACTAAAATGCCCAACTTTCATGCAGTAGACCGGGTGTATTAGGCGTTCTCCAACAAGTGGTCTGAACGAGGGTTTTCTGGAGAACGAGACTTCTTCAACCCAGAAGGTAGGTGATCTTGGGCCAAATCTTAATAAATCATGCACAAATGTGTAGAGCATCGAGTCTATGTTCATGTCCAAGTGGTTTCATCAAATTTCATTGAGTACATCTTGAGTTATAAGCGTTTTGCCAAAGTCGCGCTTGTTAGGGACTTTTTATGTTCATGTCATTTTATCACGCATCCCGAGGCCGTTTTTAATGATTCCAAAACCATAGTTCTCTCCTATAACATGTTCCCAACAAGTTTCATGTTGACACGTTTGTCCCAAGAGCCCTAGATTAGAAGATATAAGCGTTGCATGATGTTTGCTACATGTTCCTGCAATTTTCTGCGTTTTCGGGTTGATTGTTGAATCATGTCCTGTGCAGGCGAAGCGATTCAGGTGACTGGTATCGCGTTGGCTCTTGCCGCCGCGATTACCTTAAAGGTGTCTGCCAAGGGCGACGTGATTTAGGTGCATCTCGTGCCTCAAACGGTGTGCCGTTGACCTGTCAGAAGACCTCTGAAATGCGACCGCGAAGGCCGCTGTGATTCAGACAGTTTTCCAACCCAAGGATTTTGGTGATTTTTATATTATTTTATTAAATGAATTTCATGAATGCGACGGGATACTCCGTCGCGATTCAATGTTAAAGGCGACCACATAGGTGGATGCGATTTACATTCTCCACAGTTAGCCGTGTTTGACCGTACACTATGTTATGAAAAGCATCTATTGTGTAGGACGTAATTTTAAGGCCTACCCGAGACCTGTTTTTACAGTGTTTAATGTTAGTCTTGCATGATATATTATTAAGATGCATTGTATAGTCTGTCTAATGACCTAAAAGTCAGTAACACATGTTAAAGACATAACAACGTGAAGACTATTCTAATTGTTCATTAATGCTATGATCTACTCCTGTAAACTAATGATTGGATCATCTATTTTTCTAGCTTGTTAAAGTGATTACTTGTTATCTTAAAATGTTGTTACCCATGTTTAGTTAATTGCATAGTTCCATCTCATGTTAGCATGTTAATTGTTTTCCGCAAGTTTGAAACCGATGAATTGTGGATTGAGACACGTGTTCACTACACACTTGCACATCTAGGTAGCCCTTTCTTGGGGGATTGGAAGATCTCTGTCGGTCATTCCGTATTGGCAGACTAGTGACCTTTCTCTTAAGACCTCCGTAATTATCCATGCTCCGTGGATTCCCTTATGGACACCGAGTTGGTTGTACCATTGAAGTTCCCTGGAGATAGCGTGCACTTCCTTTCTCATCTTGTTCTCGTGAGTGTGATTTATAATCTAGACTTAAGCCATTAATGTAAAGAGTGAACTAAAGTATAAACTGCGTTGTTATGTTGCCGAAATTATCTCTTGACTATTGTATCATGAAATCATGTTCACATTACATGCTACTTGTTCTCATCGTCATCATGAACATGACATTACACGTGCTTACATCTTGAAACTCTTATTGGCCATTAATGACTGTGGGTATCTACATTTAAATTAAGTGAGATGCTAACCGGGCACTGCGAGTGTCCAAGGGCTCCAGTCTAGCCCCAATGATGCAGAGTCATAAATATATTATTAACCATGAGGTATAATGATTACTGGCATTGCATCTGCACTGGGAGTCGTGCATGTTGAATGATAGATACAATATCCACATACAAGTGTCCTAGTGTGCATTTGAAGGTAGATCTTTCCTTGGTGTACATTAGTGTCTTCGTGCCTGATTAAGTGAATCGTGTTAAAAGTTCGTGCTTGCTTGCTTGCATGATATGGCCATCCTGCAATTTAAAGTGATATCTTGCGTGCTTGTTACATGCCTCACTATTGATAATAACTTGCTCGTTATATCGTTCTAGATCTTGCTTTATCATGATCACTCTATCTAGCTTGTTCATGTATCATGTTTTAATGAGTTTTATTCATACATGCATATCATGACAATCATACTTACCTAGTTCTAAATTGCTAATCACTTATATCATTACCCGCACATTGAGATATAAATCCTACTGGGCTAGTTTGCTCAATCCCTACTTTTAACCATTCTAGGTGACTATGAAATACAAGAAGAGGAGCAAGTTAAGGATGGGAATGCGTCCGAGTGATGACACTAGTAGAAAAACGACGATAGAAGGCATTATTTTTCTACCTTTTAAAGTGTAGAAATCTGCCTTATGTTCTATTAGAAGGCGGAAAGAGGGCGGATTATGTTCTGCCTTCTTTTGGACCGTCTTCTATTCAAATAGAAGGCGGAAAATGTATTTTAGAAGGCGAAAATTTTATAAGGCAGAAATGATAATTATAGAAGGCAAAATTTTTGCGCCTTATAAACTCGTGATAGAAGGCAGTTATAGCACCTATTAGATGACGGAAGTTTGTGTTGTCTATTTTTTTAGAAGGCTATAATTTCTGCCTTTTAAGATCAAATAGAAGGCAAATATTTTTGTCATCTATTCCTTTTAGATGGTAGAAGATTTTGCCTTCTAAACTGTCAAAATATATTACGATAAGGAATTTTTTTTTGCCTTCTATACTAACATCATATACAAACTATTATCTTTTAAAAGGATTCTTGTTCACTATATAACCTGTAAAAAATTTAATGGCAAATCCTCTTAAACACTTTTCTCAAAAATAAATTTTAATGACAAATAAAAATTTATGTTAAATATACAATGAAAACATTTTTTGACAATAGAAGATTACAAATATATGATATCAAATGACAAAAAGATACAATGTCATAAGTGAAAGTATAACATCCATATTGTTATGATAATATGCACTCAAAGTGCATTTGAGATACACAACTCTATTTTGAAATGTAAAAAGAAAAAGATTGTCCACAACTATCCAAATGTGAGAACCACATGATCTTCATAACTTTGTAAGCATCCATCATCATCTTCTCTTGAAAGTACCTAAAAAAAGATTAACCAAATTTTGTTAATAAATTAAGGAAGTACAAAACTTACTAGGAAATAGAATTATTTCATAAAAAATATAAAATACTTACACTAGCATAAGAGATCATGTAATTATACCAACATATCTATCTTTATTTAGCATTCCCTTCGAGCAGCTGAAATAAAATTTCATTATGACAAAATGATAAAAGGGATATAGAAGATATGATTAGAGGTACATTTTGTAAACAAAGAAATTCAGAACTTACAAGATTTTTTATCCATGGAATAGATTTTCCTTCACATTGTCTCAATGTTTTGCGCAAGTTTGATGGCAACCTCATATTTGGATGTAAGACTTTAGTCACATAAACTTCATAATATTCATCACCCAAAGGTTGTCCATCCACTTCTTTTCTTGGATCTTTGCTAATTATTTTTCCTTCCGCCACACGATCAAAAGTAAATCCAAGTAGATAACATGTGTTCTTTTCCTAAAAGATATAAAGAATTAAATAATCAAACACACATTTATTTGAGCATAGATTCTAAAAAGTATATACAACACACCGATTCTTCTTGTGCAACATTATTGATGTCATTTGGTTGACTAGGCTGCAAATATAAGAATAACACCATTTACTCAAGTTGAAACCAACTCTAGATAATCAATATACAATATCAGCTTAAGTCATATTTCATAATTTTAAAAAATACTTACCGGTAAAGGAACCACATAACTGCCAGCTGAAGACTCAGTTGTTGCAGAATGATTGACATAATTTTCTCTATTGGATCTTCCATTTTCATTATTTCCAGCAACAACCTAAAGCTCCAAAGACAAATTTTTTTTGTAATTTAATATAACATCAAAATGCAAACATAATAAATCTATGAAAATTTTGTAAAATATATATACAAAAATACATACATGTTCATTTCTTCCATTGATCACAATTTGCAACTGTTCCTGTAAAGTTGCATACTTTGTTTCCATCTCAACCATCTTACTTTTCATAGAAACAAATTCTTCTCTCATCTCATGTGTATTTGGACAGTCATGTGCTAGCTTACCACATTTTTTCTTTGAGCCATAAACATCTGTAGATGTGACAAACGAACCATAACATCTAGGTTTACCTGCATGCTCTTTTCCTAACACTTGATTTATGATTTCATTCTCATTTGCAATGACAATATTCTCAGAATCATTTGTTGAATGACTTGCTACTATTTTGTCTATCTCAACCTAACAACAAAATATAACACAAACATTAGTCAAATATGTAAGTTTAAAAATCTGAAATTAACTTGCAAGAATATGAACATATATACAAATTTTTCAGCTGCAAGGTCAGTGGATGGCTCTCCAGTCTTCTTTGTGTACATCATTTTAAATGTCTGGATCAATGACATTTTTTGTCCCATTTTCTCCTCCTTCAGTCATAAAAAAATATCAAATTAGTATAACTATACAAACCAACTCTAGATAATCAATATCAATAACATAGATATCAATAGACAATATATAAATGATTATAAGGACCAAGTTAAGATTTACATAGTCATGTTGTCGGATGGCAATGCTCTTTGGTCCAGTCGTAGAAATCATCTGTTGTTTTGCACGATTTCTCTTATTGATCTCTGATATTTTCTTTATACATTATCAAAAACATATTAGTTATGGTAAAACCAAACATTTCATAACACATTTAATTCAAAATTCTTTTTACCTTTGCAGTATCATCTTTCCAATGTTGGACTAAATTCTTCCATTGTTCCTCAACTATAAATTGTTGTGGGCATGGGTTATCTCCATCAGGATTGAAATAAACTTTCTTCAATCTTTCCTTGTAATCTTTCCACTTTTTAGAGAGTGATGCAACCACATAATTCTCATGACGATCCTCAAATTCAAACTTTGTCTGCAAAATAAATAATAAATGTTAGTTATCGAGAGAGAAATTATTATGAAAAACAATAATATAAGTTAGATTGTTACTTACCCTCACTAATTCTAAACATTCATTGATATTTTGTTCTTGCATGTATCTCCAATCAAATACATCAATAGGCAACAAATCACCATTGCGAGCCATACTACCTAAAAAATGTGCAAATTCAATAGCATTACAGCCAATTGGTCTATTTAACTCATCAAACTGAACTTTAAGACGTTGTCCAGGTGGCATATTATATATATTCCTTTTCATTGTTGGACCACGAGTTCTTTTCCTTGAAGATGATGCGCCTGCTTGTGTTGGGGGAAGTGGATTTTCATCATTCGCAGATAAGAGATTTTGTGATGCATTTTCAACATGGGGTTGTAAATTTTGCAATGTAGGATGAGAGTCAGTCATGAAATTTATTTGACTTTCTTGTTCACGAATAGCAATCTCCTTAGCTTTTTTGCGTGTGACTCTATGTTTTTCCATCTCTTCAAAAATCTGCACATAGAGATTAAGAAAGATCAAACATACCAATCATGTTCTATTACAAGAGTAAACAGAGAATAAAAACCTTTATACAGAAATTAAAAAGATAGACATACCAATCAAGTTCTATTGCATCTACATCTTTCCTTGAAATATCTATTTCTCCAATTTCAGCTAAAATATTTTCTATAACATTCTCCTTGTGCGTAGTGCTTTGAAGTAAAGTTTCAACAATGTCATCACTTTTTTTATCTCCCATTGCATATGTATCTCGAGGCTTCGTCATCACAACTACATGCCAAGGCTTTTCACGCGGATTACTTATATAAAAAACTTGTTGTGCTTGAGAAGCAAATACAAACGGCTCTTCAGTACGTAAAAGACAATTATGATTAACAAGAGTAAATCCATATTTATCCACCTTCAACCCATCTTTATGAAAAACATTTATCCAATCACATTTGAACAAAATAATACCAAATTGTCCATAATAATCCAAACGTATCATATCTTTGACAATTCCATAATATGACACCATTCCTTGATCCGGAGTTTGTGCTGCTACAAGAATTCCACTATTTTGACATTTTCCTCTATGGTCCCTCTCTTGGGTATGAAATCTTATCCCATTAATGTCAAAACCAGTATAATATCGAACTCTATTAGATGGTCCCTTTGCTAACCATCTAAGCATTTTTGATGCTTGTTCATCCAAACCATCACAAAATTCATATACCTACAAAAAAGAATAAAAATTAAATGATATGCTTATATAGAGATAGAATTAAATTACATACTTATATAGATGTCACTTACATGATTTTTAAACCACATAGGAAACTCCTTGAAATGAAGGTCATCAATGTTCTTTTGTGTAGCACCAACATTGTTTGCTTTCAACTCATTGATATGTTTCCTATATACACGCCAATGTTGTGACTTTAATAACAAATATAATACTGGTGACATAATAGTTTCTAATAAGCAACTAAATTACTTACTCAATAATTGGTTTCAATGCATCACAATTAAATAAGACATATCTGATAGCTTGTTGCAATGTTAGATCATCTAAATCCTTCCAACCCCCTCCTTTAATTGGATGACCGTCACATGCAAATACTTCAAATCCAGGAACTTCAATTTGATCATTAGAACCATTTCCTTGAATTGCTACATTATTAGTACTTCCTTCACTTTTGTCATTTAAGTATCTTGAGCAAAAATTCATGCACTCTTTTGCTAAATATCCTTCAGCAATTGATGCCTCCACATATCTTCTATTACGAACATATGACTTCAATGTCATAAGAAACCTACACAAAATAAGTTGAATTACAATATCTTCATCGTGATAAATTTAAAAATTCAACACTATGAAAAAAAAGGGAAATTTACTCATACCTCTCAACAAAGTACATCCATCGATACTGAACTGGACCACCAAACTTGGCCTCTTCTGCTAAGTGAACTACTAGATGCACCATCACATCAAAGAAAGATGGTGGAAAAATTTTCTCCATGTTACAAAGCACTTCTGCTATGTCTGAATCCATTTTAGATAATGAATCAACATCAAGTTCTTTTGAACAGAGATTCCTAAAATATGAAGACAAACCAGTCAAAGTCGAAATGACATGTGCTGGCAACACTTTCCGAAGAGCAATTGGAAGTAGTTGTTGCAACAAGATATGACAGTCATGGCTTTTCAATCCAATTATTTTCCTCCCATCAACTTGCACACATTGTGAGATATTAGAAGCATATCCTCTAGGAACCTTTACTTCTTTTAACACCCGAAGAAAGTCAACTTGCTCTTCCTTTGACATTGTAAAACAAGCAGCAGGTAAACACAATTTATTGGTTGCACTGTTGACATATGGATGTAGTGATGGTCTTATCTTCATTTCTTGTAAATCAAGACGAGCATTATAAGTGTCCTTTGATCTGCCATCAACATCTAAAAAAGTATATATCAAACTCTCACATACATTCTTTTCAATGTGCATCACATCCAAGTTATGTCGTAAGGCTATGGTTTTCCAATATGGCAATTGAAAGAAGATACTCTCCTTCCTCCATCCTGTCTTATATGATTGTTGACCTTTGGATTTTCTTTTTTGTCCAATTGTTTGCTTAAACAAATTCAATTGTTCCATCACATCAATAGCAGATTTTCTTGTAGGTCTGTCTCTTAATTCAATTTTTCCATCAAATGCAGAACTCTGAGTGCGAAATTTATGATTTGATTTAAGAAATCGTCGTTGATGAATATAGCAATGTTTACCAGAATGCTTCAACCATTGCCCCTCTGTCTCATCATTACACACAGGACAAGCTTTCTCACCTTTAGTGCTCCATCCAGATAAATATGCATATCCAGGAAAGTCATTAATGGTCCACAATATAACTGCTTGCATCTTAAATGATTCTTTTCTTACACATCATAAGTCTCTACACCTCCATGCCATAGTAATTTCAATTCATGAATCAAAGGTTGAAGATATACATCAATTTTCATTCCTGGTGACTTCTCACCAGGTATGATAGAAGATAATATCAAGTTAGATTCTTTCATGCACATCCATGGTGGCAAGTTATAAGGTATTAGAACAACAGGCCATATACTGTAAGTACTTGATAGTGATCTAAATGGATTAAACCCATCACTTGCCAAACCAAGTCTGACATTGCGAATCTCTGATGAAAATGATGCATGTTCACGATCAAAATCTTGCCAAACTATAGAGTCAGCTGGATGCCTTAATTTTCCATCATTTTTTGTGCGACCATCTGCATGCCATGTCATAAAAGAGGCTGTTTTTGAAGACATATATAACCGTTGTAATCTTGGTATTAAAGGAAAATAGCGCAATGTCTTCTTTGGTATTTTTTTCCCTTTGTTCATATCCCATCTATCTGAACCACATTCTGCACAATTATGTAAACCATCTGTTTTTGTTCCTTGCCAAAACAACATACAATTATTTTCACATGCATCTATTTTTTCATAATCAAGTCCAAGATCTTTTATCATCTTTCTTGTTTGATAGAAAGTCTCAGGTAATTCATTTGGCTCTGGAAATGCATCTCTTAATAACTCAAGTAGTGCACTGACAGATGTATCAGACCACCCATAAAGAGATTTTATATTAAACAACTTAACAAGAAATGAGAGTTTGCTATATTTCTTACATCCTGGGTACAACTCCTTTTCAGCATTTTCTAGCAACTGATAAAATTTTTCAGCATCAGCACCAATTTTATTTCTGATCTGATTTTGTTGTTCTATCTCTTCCTCATGCATCAATGGAACTCCAAATGCATCATGAATCATCTCATGCATATCATCACCAACTATATCATTACTTGATGATGCAATATCATTATGCTGCATTGCTCTTTTTTCTCCATGAAATGTCCATACAGTGTATGACAACATCATACCTTTGAATAGCAAATGTTCTGCAACTTTCTTTGTTGATAATAAGGTAAGATTGCAACAATCACTACATGGACATCTAATAACATTCTTTGATCCTGCATTTGCTATGGCAACCTTCAAGAATTCAGCCACCCCACTTAAGTATTCTGGACTGTTACGAGACTTACCAATCCAACTTCTATCCATTTTAAGGTGTACACCTGAATATATAAAATTGTAAACTATTACTCATGCATGAAAATTATATAACTACTTTTGTAAAGTTTAATAATGAAATGAGCCACCACCCAGGCCTACTGGATCACATATATCAAATTTAATAATGAAATGAGCCACCACCCAGGCCCGCTGGATCACATATATCAAATTTAATAATGAAATGAGCCACCACCAAGGCCCGCTGGATCACATATATCAAATTTAATTATGAAATGAGCCACCACCCAGGCCCGCTGGATCACATATATCAAATTTAATTATGAAATGAGCCACCACCCAGGCCGCTGGATCATATATATCAAATTCAATTATAAATTGAGCCACCACCCAGGCCCGCTGGATCATATATATCAAATTCAATTATAAATTGAGCCACCACCAGGCCCGCTGGATCATATATATCAAATTCAATTATAAATTGAGCCACCACCTAGGCTCGCTGGATCACATATATCAAATTTAATTATAAATTGAGCCACCACCCAGGCCCGCTGGATCATATATATCAAATTCAATTATAAATTGAGCCACCACCTAGGCTCGCTGGATCACATATATCAAATTTAATTATAAATTGAGCCACCACCCAGGCTCGCTGGATCACATATATCAAATTTAATTATAAAGTGAGCCACCACCCAGGCCCGCTGGATCACATATATCAAATTTAATTATAAAGTGAGCCACCACCCAGGCCCGCTGGATCACATACCTTTGCAAGATTATAATAATCTCAACTTTGACTTTCAATTAGAAGATAACCACAATGTTACAATATTGCCAATAACCTGAAAATAATGAATCACAGTTTTAATTGATATTAATAAAAGTTTGTGATGACAAGTCTAGATTTCACAATCATTTATGATAAGTTAAATATGGATTCTACAACTAACAAGCATATATCAAGACAAGAGAAATTCATAAACCTAATAATATCATTTTCTCAAAATATTTACAAATACTTCTAAGTAATGTTAAATGTCTCTTTCAAATAGTGAAATTGTGTTATCATAATAATTTCATTTATACAAGTGATGGATGTATAGATCTCATTAATTAAAAAAATTCTTTCCACAAATCATATTATACTTGTTGGTGTCAAATATCACAAATTTATTAAAACTATTTTTTTGTACCAATTGTATTGCTTTTATATATCGGATGTGAAAGGGGGTGGGTTGGGGGAGAGGAGTTTAAGAGAGAGAGAAAAGAAAAAAGGAACTAACAATGTGCTTCGGTGGACTGACGGGGGTGGAGTTTAAGAGAAAAAAAAAAAGAAAAAAAGAAAAAGTAACTACTCATATACGCAGGGTGGGGGGAGTATGGATTGTGATTCATGTGAATGGGGGGGGGGGGAGTTAAGATTAAAAAAAAAAAACCTACCTGCACCACCTGCTGCTTCGGTGGGATGGGGGGGAAGTTTAAGATTAAAAAAAAAACCTACCTGCGCTGCTGCTTCGGTGGATGGGGGGGGGGGGGGAGTTTAAGATTAAAAAAAAAACCTACCTGCACCACCTGGTGCTTCGGTGGGATCGGGGGTAGAGTTTAAGAAAAGGGGAAAAATTTGATAGCCTGCAGGTTGCTTCGCGGGAGTGGGAGGCCACAGATGTGAACGGGGGGAGGGGGAGGCCACAGGTGTGAACGGGCCGGGGGATGTTTAAGAAAAATAAAAAATCAAACCTATGCACCTGCACGCACTGCTGCTTCGGTGGAGGGGCCAGCGCAGGAGGGTGGCGTCACCGTGCTTGTGGCGTCGCTGTGCTTGTGGAGCCGGCGCCGGTTGCTGCTGTCCGTGGAAAAAAGGTAAACCAAAGTCGTGCGCGCGGGGTGGGGGCTGTTAGGGTGACAAAGGGGATAAAGTTAATCAAAATAATTAGGTGTGTTTAGTTTTTATTTGTTTGATATTAATTTTTTGAAGGGTTAAATGTTATTTCTAATTTAGTAAATAAAAGGCACAATTTCATTACTGTCTTTTATTTATTAGATTTTAGAAGGCCTAATTTATATTGTGCCTTTAATAGAGAAGTTTTAATATGAAGAGAAGACATAATTTATTGGCCTTCTAAAATTTAAAATAAAAGACACAATTAATTTCTGCCTTTTATTTTCTGCCTTTTATAGGTAAATTTTTAGTAGTGTGAGCATCCCAACACTTGAGTCTATCTATAGTTGGTTTGTTGGAGTGTTAGATTCATGTAGTAGGTAGTGAGGAATAAATGTACTTTTTCTTTTATGGAGTCTTAGTCCTGTTATACAATGTTTAAGAGTTGTATTAGTTCCCTTTGATACAATGAGATGAGTTTAGAATACAATTTAAATTGAGTTCATTATTGGGCCCTATTATGATGTTGCGTTGATATACAATTAGTGCTTGCTGACTAGAGGCTTATTTGCCGACTGTTCACGTCTCGGAATATCGACTCAAATTATCTAAATTAATATCCGCTGCGTAATTCTTGGGATGTGACAGTTTAGTGGTATAAGAGCCTAGGAAAACCAAATAGGATATATGTCTCAGGAATAAGAGATACCTATGGAACCTAGGTCATGGAAATTAAATATAGTACCTGGTGAGAATGGGTAGAGACTGGGAATATGTTAGAATAAACAAAACGCTCCTACCCATTGACTCTTATCATGTATCTAGAGACATTAATTGGTTTCTATCCTTTTCTCATGAACCCTCATAACTTTCTCATTCAACTGCAATGGCTCGCAATCAGTGGTAAGCTATGCAAGAAACAGTAGCTGGATTGACCCAAGCGTTACAAAATGTGGTTCAGGCTGGCAATTAGGCTGCTACTGCCGCTAGGAACGGAGCCGGTGATCTACATCGCAACTTTAGGAGTTTGAACCCTCCTCGTTTCTCTGGATCCCCTGATCCAGACAAAGCGGAGAACTAGCAGGAGGAGATAGAAAGGATTTTCCAAGTTATGCAATACACCAATAGGGAGAAGGTGGTACTGGCCACTAGGGGTGTTCACTATTCAGTTCAAACTGAAAAACCAAACCGAACCGAGCGATTTGGTTTGGTTTGGTTCAGTTTGAACATGGAAAAAATTTGGTTTGGTTCCAAACCAAACCGAAAAAGAAAATTCGGTTTGGTTCGGTTTCTAAGTTATAGAAACCAAACCAAACCGATTAAACCAAATTACAATAATAAGTTTTAATTTGTATATATCTATCAAGTTTTTTCAATTTATTTATGTAAAAATATATATTATGGAGGTTAATATGGTCATCAACATTTAATACTTCATTTTGAATATTATTTGATAGTAATTTATTAGAGAAACAAGTGATTAAATCTTTTTTAAGACTAAGAGAATCTAAAGGCCCATTTATTTTCAAGTTAAACTGAACCAAACCGAATTTAATTCGGTTTGGTTTGGTTTGGTTTCAAGGGACTTCGGTTTGGTTTGGTTTGGGTTGGGTCCGAATTTGGTTTGGTTTGGTTTCTTAAAAATCTCCTACAAACCAAACCATGAACACCCCTACTGGCCACTTCCCAATTCACTAAGGATGCCTGAGCATGGTGGAAGGCCACATCAGCCCATCTGCCTAATGTAGCTGAACTGGAGTGGGCTTGCTTCCTGGAGATTTTTCGAGGAAAGTACTTCTCGGAGAGGGTCAAGGAGAAGAAGGCGGCGGAATTTGCCGCACCAAAAGAGGAGGGAATGTCCGTGGCCAAGTATGAGGCTCAGTTCATGCGTTTGGATGTGTATGCCCCACATATGGTGGGAACAGAGAGATTGAAGGCAAATCGCTTCATGGATGGGCTCCGGCCCATGTTTATCAAGAAGCTCGGACCTCACAACATTCAAACCTACACTGAGATGGTCCAAAGAGCCCAACTGGTAGAAGACACCATGGCTAAAGTGGAAGGCATGAGAGGCAAGGACAAATCAAAGACAGTCTTCATCAAGAAGGGAGCACCTAATATTGCTCCAACTTTCCGTAACAACAACAACAACAACTTTAACAACAACAACAAGAGGCCAAATGCTGGAAGAGACTATGCTGTGGACAAGAAGATCAAAGTGGAAGGTAGGCAGTTAGCTGAGAACTACAGATTTTGTGATAAACTAGGGCACCGAGCTGAAGAATGCTGGAAGAAGCTCAGGGCGTGCTTGAAATGTGGGGGTCGTGACTACCGTATTCCTGACTGTCCTATGATGAAGGACCAGCCAAGTAAAGCTCAAAATGTACCACGGCGTCAGGGACGCTTTAATGCTATTGTTGAAGCTGACCTACCCGAGGAAGGGGGTATGGTGGAAGGTACCATTTCCATACACTCTCAACCTACTTTTGTGCTTATTGATACTAGAGCTGCATATTCATTTATTTCCACCACATTTGTTGCAACTCTACCTGTCAAACCTGTACCTCTAAAATCCAAGATCACTGTAGCCTCACCCCTTGGCTCAGAATCTAAACTCACTCACTATCTGCCAAAATGTGAAACTATAATTGAAGGTCACAATCTCCCTACCGACCTCATTTGTTTAGACATGAAGGGTTATGATGCCATTTTGGGTGTCGATTGACTAATTGAATATGATGCCGATATGAACTGTCGCCATAGAAGGGTCACCTTTAAAAGACCAAACCTTCCAACTCTATCACTACTTGGCACCCGTTATCATAAGCACCCTATCTTGATATCCTCTTTAAAGGCGTCCAAGCTGATCAACCAGGATTGTGATGCTTTCTAGTTTCGGTCATAGCGACTGAAAAGAAGAAACCTACTCTAGAAGATATCTCCATAGCCAGAGACTATCCTGATGTATTTCCAGAGGAATTACCTGGTATACCACCTAAGCGGGAGGTAAACTTCACCATTGAGTTACTCCCTGGGGCAGCCCCTGTTTCAAACGCTCTATACCGTATGTCCCCTATTGAATTGCAAGAGTTAAAAAGGCAGATCCAAGAATTACTAGATCAAGGCTTTATCAGGCCTAGCACATCTCCTTGGGGAGTGTCAGTACTATTTGTCAGGAAGAAGGACGGGACAATGAGGCTATGCATTGATTACCGTCAGTTAAACTAGTTGACATTAAAGAACAAGTATCCACTGCCCCGCATCGATGAGCTGTTTGATCAGATCTCCGGTGCACAATATTTCTTCAAGATAGATCTAAGATCAGGCTACCATCAGTTGAGAATCAAGGAGGAGGATATACACAAGTCTGCATTCCGGAGTAGATATGCTCACTATGAGTTCGTGGTCATGCCATTTGGGTTAACAAATGCTCCAACGGCTTTCATGCAACTTATGAACAATATTTATAGGCCATACTTAGACCATTTTTTAGTGGTGTTCATTGATGACATCCTCATTTACTCCAACTCTAAATAAGAACACTTGAAGGTTGCTCTGCAAGTGCTTAGAGATAATCAACTCTATGCAAAACTTAGTAAGTGTGAATTCTAGATGGAGGAACTGTCTTTCCTTGGCCACATCATATCCAAGGAGGGAATCTCTGTAGATCCATCTAAGGTAGAAGCGGTAAAGAACTGGGCAAGGCCGGCGACTATGTCAGAAATCAAGAGCTTTCTGGGTTTAGCGGGTTATATCATCGCTTTATTAAAGTTTTTTCAAAGATAGTTGTACCATTGACTAGGCTTACCAGGAAGGAGAATCCATTTGCATGGACTGATGAATGTGAAGGGAGTTTTAGGGCATTGATAGAGCACCTCACCTCAGCACCTGTACTGACACTGCCAGTTGCTGGGGGTAGTTTTGAAGTATACACAGATGCATCCGGGATCAACCTAGGCTGTGTGCTGATGCAAAATGGGAAAGTCATATGCTATGCGTCCAGACAATTGAAGAAGCACGAGGACAATTATCCTGTACATGATCTGGAGCTAGCTGCTGTAGTCTTCGCCTTAATGATATGGCGTCATTATCTATATGGTGAGAAGTTCATTGTGTTTTCTGACCATAAAAGTTTGAAGTATCTGTTTTCTCAACAGGAATTGAACATGAGACAGCGGAGGTGGTTGGAGTATCTCAAAGACTTCGACTTCACTATCCAATATCATCCAAGTAAAGCAAATGCTGTGGCAGATGCTCTAAGTAGAAAGCCAGTGATCACATTGCCAAGTCTAATGGTGGGAGAATGGAAGTTATTAGAAGACTTTGCCAAGTTAAATATTGATGCTAACACCAAGAAGAAGGGATGACTTATTGCTAGTGTGAGAGCACAACCCACCTGGAGGATATTATGGCACTCCAAGACAATGACCTTGTGTGTGGAGATTAAGGCTAATCTAGACAGAGACCAGATTCTCTTAACTGGAGATGGAAGACTATTATTTCGGGATAGACTGTGGTACCCGACCATGCGAATACAAGAGATGATTATGGATGAGGCTCACAAGACCAGGTATACCATTCATCCTGGAACTACTAAAATGTATCAGGATCTGAAAGAAGCTTTTGGTGGCCTAATATGAAGAGGGAGGTGGCGGAATATGTCGCCCGATGCTTAACATGTCAAAAGATCAAGGCAGAACACTTGCGACCTGCAGGTAAGCTTAAACCCCTAGAAATCCCAACATGGAAATGGGAAGGTATAGGGATGGACTTTATTTTCGGACTACCTAAATCTAGAGGTGGATTTGATGGCATATGGGTTATAGTCGACCGCTTGACCAAGTCTGCTCACTTTCTGCCGGTAAAGAACAAGTGGACAGTCGATGTCTTAGCAGCTTTATATGTGAAAGAAATAGTTAGATTACATAGAGTACCGATGTCTATCGTGTCTGATAGAGACCCCTAGGTTTACATCCCACTTTTGGAAAAGACTACACTATTCCTTGGGATCTAAACTAAACTTTAGCACGGCTTTCCATCCGCAAACTGATGGTCAGACGGAAAGAACCAACCAGGTGATTGAAGATATACTCAGAGCCTATGCTCTAGATTTTGGAGGTAGTTGGCATGAACACTTACCTCTTGTGGAGTTCGCCTACAATAATAGCTACCAGGCTAGCATACAAATGGCACCATTCGAAGCACTCTATGACAGGAGTTGCCGATCTCCAATATGCTGGTATGAAGATGGCGAAAAACAAATGCTAGGACCAGAGATGATAAGGGAAACCACAAAGAAGGTGAAGCTTATCAGAGAAGAATGGTTTGTGGCACAACAAGACAGAAGGCATATGCAGACAATAGAAGGAGAGACCTGGAATTTCAAGTTGGTGATCATGTATTCCTAAAGGTGTCTCCAGGCCGTGGGATAGGCAGTTTGGCATTAAAGGCAAGTTGTCACCAAGGTTCGTCAGGCCTTTCGAAATCCTCGAGAGAATCAACGAAGTTGCATACCGTATGGCATTACCACCACAGATGGATGGAACACACAAAAATGTGTTCCACATATCCATGTGAAGAAATATGTACGAGCATCCGTATCATGTCATAGAATATGAACTCCTAGAGTTCAACAAAGACAGAACATACCAAGAAAGGCAATAAAGATCGTGGACTGAGAACTGCGCCAACTAAGGAACAAGGTCATCCCACTGGTAAGGGTGTTGCCCAGATAGCAAGCCCAAAGGGGGGGGGGGGGTGAATGGATTGCTAAAAACCTTTGTAGAATAAAACCTGTCAATAAAAATACTTAATAGAAAAACACTAAGATTGATAGTTAGAGTTAGTGAAAGTGAATACAAACAAGCAAACACACAACAACAATAGAATTTTATCTTGGTTTGAACCTCCTATCCTAAGCAGTCCTCTGTCCAGTCCCAAAGCAACAACTTGGGATTTCACTAACCAAGGGTACTATCCCCCTTAAGGGCACTTACACATCCAGCAGCAGCTGACCTCTCTTCTAACCCCGAAGAGGAACAAAGAACACCTGATGCAATAGATCTTTCTTCTACAATGAAGGGAACAACAACCACATGTTTCCTATAGGTCTTCTCTTCACAAACGAAGAGGAACACACAGAGAATGTGTAAAAAGGCGAACAACCCATAGACCAAGCTTACAACAGATTGCTTGACTTGAGGCAATGTCTGAGAGACAAAGATTTGCAACAAGAAATCTCTCAGAACTACAAAAGCTCTCCAAAGGCTAAGCAAGTGAAAACAGAGAGCTGAGAGCTAAAGGTTGGTGGAATGAAGTGAATAATCTCTCTCTTTTCTGATGCTCACTGGTCCTTGATAGTTAGAGTATATGTCTTCTGTGTATACTTTTTTCTTCATGGAGACATCAGTCTTCTATATATCTACTTTTGAAAAATATATCCATTGAAGTGTCCGCTGTCTCTTTGTTTGAAGCACGTTAGACTGTATCGCCCAAGGTGTGGAGCAGGTAAGATTGCAGTCATTAATACTCAGAGATATACATGCAAAAGGTCGCTATGGTTGTAGGAGTGGGCAGCAAGCGGCGCTCGGAGATGTTGCAGGTCTCAAGTACTCAGCGGGCACACATTTATAGAAGCTCCGGTATCAACCAACGCGGCATCAACGGCCACTTTGTTATGGTCAGGGTGACACATAAGGCATTCTCCTAGCCTCTAGAGGAGCCAGCTCACCGTCTGTAAAAGTAATGGTTGGCCCCTTGTTCACAATGGAAGAACAGATGGCAGATTGTCCGGTTCATATCTTCGCTTACCATGACCCTTGCAGAAAGGCTCTCAAGGCATCTTGGTGGGTTGGTGACCTTTTGATCAATTCAAGGATTGATATTTTTGCTGGAGTCTAATCAAAATGCTTCAAAATATCATATTGGTCCCCCGGACTGGATCTATCTCCTCAATGTCGGTTGCTGCTGTTGGTTGTTGGAAGGTTGGGTCGGCTGACCTGACATAGACATGGATGCATTTGGGTACATCCGGTGGAACATTCGCCCGCTCGTAGGGTGAGGTTGTGGTGAAGGGGAGGTGAATTAGTGTCAATGATGGAGGGGGTTGCTAATAAGGGTGCTGGCGCAGGGGAGAATGGGATGTTGAGAGGTGACAGTATAACGAGCGGTATGACGGGGTTTGTGTAGAGTGGCAAGGTAAGGGTGGCAACGGTGGGCATGGTAGGTGTGGAGGTGGTGTAGTAGGCATGGTGAAGTGGTTTGGCGTGGGAATTGACCAAAAGCTGGCCTACTTCGTGCTCATCATCTAGGCCCACGCGGCTGGGTGGTGGTGGGTGGTGGATGGTGGACGATGGGGTTAACTGAGTGGGTGGAGGAGGTGGTGGGAGCAGGCTGAGGGTTTGGAGCGGGCTGATGTTGCGGCATAGGGTTACGAATTATGCCGAGGTCATTGGCTTGCTGCTGTGGTTGCTGCTGTTGCTGGTACTACTGCTGGAATTGTTGTTGCTGAAACAGTTGCTGTTGCTGCTGGAATTGCTGCTGTTGTTGCTGAGGCTGTTGTCGCCTTTGCTGCTACTGTTATCCCCTTGTGTTGCTGTTTTTGTCTTTGACCCTGTTGGTCCCTTAGTGTCTGAATCAACCTTTTCATCTCGGCCCAATCAATTTGATTATGTTCATGAAGATCATATATAATGTCCTGAAATTGGAAGCAATCTGACATATTGTGGCCTGGATGGCGATGGTACACATAGTACTTTGTTTGATCTGCTGCCATGTTCCAGTTTGGCTTCTCGGGAGGGAGCCTAAGAGTATTTAGAGACATGAGGGCCGCAAATATATCAGCAAGACTTTCTGGAGAGGAGGGTATTGCCCCTCTTGGCCCATTGGGCTTTCGAGGAGCATAGCCATTTTGGGGCGGAGGACTTGGTTGTATTGGCGTTGATCTAGCTGAGGGTTTTGGTTTTGAGGAGGACGGCTGTCTATTGTTCCAGGGTTGCTGGGGTTGCTGATTAAGGGGTGCCCTACCTACCAGGCCTTGGGGGTTGTTCACTGCACTTACCTGCTCATTGGTTTGGATTCCCTCAGTAATAGGTCCCTGGGGCTTCTTGGGATAGCGGATTTAGGGCCTCAAACATAGAGTGGATGGGTGAATCCTTGAGCTGGGTATGATGAAACGGGCTCGGCTGTATAACTGGTGCATGGAAGTGATGTCGTTCAAGCTAGAATGGCACGGTAGGTGGGTGTGGCATTGAAATCAGCAATTAACTTTCTCCTCTTCCGGCATGGGGCATTGGACCTTAGCGGCCAGGGTACGCCATCTGTCGGCGTAAACAACAAACTCCTCATCAGGCTTCATTTTCTCGGCCACTAGATCAACAAAAGAATACTCAGGTCCGACCCAGTCCTAAAACTGCTGCAAGAACCTTTCTTGAACAATGTGAAAATCTTCGGCATCCTCGGGGGGCAAAGAGTAGAACCACTCGAGGGCCGCTCCATCCAATGACTTTCGAAACAAGTACGGATGAGATGGTGGTCGTACTTGTGTGGTGCAGACTCATACACAAAATCTTTCAAATGCACATAAGGATCTCCTACCCCATAATAACGCCGATACATAGGGAGTTCTGACTGAGTTGGGACCCGGAGGTGTCGAAAAGATGGAAGGGGAATGTCGACAGCCTTCCGCAGGTCCAATTGTCTTCTTTGGTCATGGAGCTCCCGCTTCATTGATGTCCACCCCGCAAGGAAGTCGGAGGGGGACGTGGCGTGGTGAGCGGGAATGAGAGAGTGAGATCGCTCCATGGAGTAGGACCATTCGCGGGGAAGGGCCTGATATAAAGAGGACATTGGCGGAGACTTGGGCCGAACCTTCCACGTCGGAAGGTAGTTAGGTTCGAAAAAGTGAATAGACCGCGGACGGAGGGGTGTAGGATCTGCCACAGTGGAGGGCGCATGTGGCGCTGAAATAACAGGTGCGGAGGAAGCTTCCGGTTGGGCAGAACTGTGAGCGGCAGGAGATAAGGGTCGCTTGCCTTTGGCAGCGGCCAGAAATTCACAGACTTGGTCCAGACCCAGATGAGGGAGAAGCTGACTAAATTGAGAATATGGGTCATTCGCCCTAGGGGAGAAGGAGGGTGGGACTGACCACCAGTGGCAAGAGAGGCTCGATGTGCCCGGAGAGGACAGCCGCGGAGGGTTGGGCTACATCCTCTAGAAGCCCAATGGGTAGAGAATCATCGGCAAGGATGCGGAAATGGTCCATGTCGAAACAGGGGATTATGATATAGAACAATAGAGGGAGGGGACCGACTCATCTACCTAAACAATGAGGCATGGACCGCCCCTAAGCAATTAGGGGTGATGACACTAACTAGGCAAAACCTAAACTCTACAACAAACAACAAGGGACTGTGAGATAAGAAGGGATGCACCGAATAAGCACTCAAGTTATCACGATTAGTGCCCAAATTTTAGAGTTTGCACTTGACCTTTAAATGGATTGATTAATGGAATATCACTCGGTCAAGAGGGACCCTAATAGGTATGAACTCAAGTCCTCTGGTGTAACTAAGGGGAGACACACGGCTCACACATGGGGATGGCTCGAACTAAGGGTACAATAGGTACAACCAGCCCGATGAACCACAATGTGCGTACGGTCACGGGGGCTTATGGAGGCCCTCGGAAGGCGGCCCTAGTCAACCCACGAGTGCTCGCAGGTGAGTGGACCCACTCAACCAAGGAGGATAACCTAAACAATATGGGTCAGTAGTGTATGCACAGGCCTAAGTACCCAAAATGTATGGAATATCTAACTAATAGCAAGACAGGTGACTAACAGCCTCGGGTGAAGTCGCGGCAGCCAGATACGCCGCGACCCTATCGTGACTGGGAACCCAGCCGCGATATCAACAGACTACCAAAACCCTCAGTCACAAACAAACAAAGAAGACACAGACTGACCTAAAGTACAATACAAGCATGGAATAACTAAAATAACACAGCAAGGCTCATGGATCACATAGAAACTGGCACATGGATCAAAGCACTAACAACATATGTGTACCTGAAGACACGTCCTCTAAGCCCAGCGCGACCTAATCGCGGCCCCTCGACCCACCGCGACAAGATCCGAAAAACAGACATAAAAAAGAAGAGGAAAATCTGAACCCTAGCAGGATTCTAACAATCAGAAATGCAAACACACATCGCATAACAGCATGGGAGATACATGGATGGACCCCCAGAAAAGAAATAGGGTGGACAGAGGAGAAGAAGGGCACACCTCTTGTTGCGTCGGGAACTGCCGACGCTACCAGATCGCGGCGACGTGATACGCCGCGTTCCCAACGGAGAATAGAAACGTCAAACCAATACAAAAAACATACCTAACAGGGTTCTAGGAAAGTATTTAAACAACAAAACAGGGCAGGCAAATAGGCTAAACTCACGAGGCTAGCACTGAAGGTCCCACCGTGATCGCCAAAAGGTGTAATCACGGGGAATGTGCGACCCCAAAACACACAAATATGATATCAAAACTAATAGCATGGAAATATAGATGTGATCGCCACCTAGATAGTTCCCATACAAGAGAATGAAGAGAGGCTAACTAAACTAGGAAAGAGGACTGTGGACTTACTGAGATCGTGACGGGTGACCCCATCGCGATGGGCTTGATGTCGCGACGCCCGGGTAGGGCGCATTTCTTATCACGTCGCCCTCATCCGTCGTGTCCTCTGTAGTGCGGGAGAAATGTGAGGGGACCTTCTTCCTGTTCTCCGGCCGGCCAAAGAACAAGAGCTGCTCGTGGATCTTCGCTTGGGTGCCTGCCAAAACAATGAAAACAATGAAAGAAACCCTGTTAGAACGAGTTAAGCATAGTATCCATTAAAAAATGAAAGAGAAAGAGGGAGCATGGGGGGAACGAACCTGGGGGTGGTTTTTAACCCCTTGGATGTGTGGAAGACGTGGGAAGGAAAGGAAATGCAGCCTATCTAGAAAATAAAATAACATGCATGGGAAAAGGAAAATGAGGTAGGAGGGAAGAAAGAGCCCCATATAGGGCGACTCCCTGGCATTTATATATGTCCTTGGCTCGTGCTGAAACCTCAGAAGAAGTGGGAGTCACCCTCCTCAAGCTCCAAGCTCCATAGATGAAGAATGGGCATGGCTTGGTGAACGGAATAAGAGGAAAATGAGAGGAATGGAAGAGCTGCGAGCTAAGTGTTGGTCACAGACAATTTCGGCGGCCCTTTGGGGTGAAAAATGGGGCTCTCCTCGTTCTTAAGGAAGGGCCTTGCTTTTATAAAGAAATGAGAGAAAATAATCCCATTTTTAGATGATAATTACCCAAATAAGGATAAATTCCATTAAATCTCGTGGGTGAGAGTCCAAAGGGTGCCCAAGGAGTCCCACAAGCCCAAGATGTGCGGCCATGGGGGTTGGGAGGTTGCATGGGATAGGGATAAGGCCATGGGAGGATAAAGTGGAGGTGGTTGCGGAGGCTGTTGCCGCGACTATAGTCGCAACATATCGTAGGGGCGCGACCTGATGAATGCGACGGCCGAAGGTGTTGCGACTTGGAAGCCACGTGCATTGATATGCATGGGCTGTCGCGACGCTTAAGGGGGACGCTATCTTGATCATGCGGCACCACGATACGTCGCGTTAATGAAAATCCATTTACTCTTAATAATGGGCAATCAATGAGGAATAATGGAAAAATAATGGCTCATGGACTCTTTAAAAAGGATAATGGACGGGATTAAATGGAATTGGCCTTCTTAATGGGCTCAAAGCAAGGCTAATAAAGGGCTCAAGGTGAGTGACCAACTAGGGGTTCTCTAAGATGACAAGAAACGTGGTTCAACTCTTAGGCCAGAATCGGGTGTCTACAGGTGATAATGCCTCTCCTACATTCACTTCTAATGTCCCTTCCACTAGGAAGAGAAAGCATGGTGTGATGACTAATAACTCTGCGATTGACAGTCTGGTAAAGCTAGGTCAGGAATGATTGAATGTATGGAGGGACATACTCCAGGAACAAAAAAAGCAACTGCTCCCCCTATCCAGGAAGCAATTGATGAACTCATGCTTGTGCAGGGAATACCCGAACAATACTTCTTCAAGGCAGTTGATCTTATGAAATGTCCCGAAGATCGTACCATGTTCTTGTCTCTACTGCCACACTTAAGGCTTGGGTGGATCATGAACCGGCTAAGCTATATATGACATGATTGATATCCTTTCACATGTTTTTCTGATTTCTTTCATTATGCTTGTTAGTTGTTACAATATTTTCACATCTTTTTTCTGATTGCTTTCATTATGCTTATTAGTTCTTACAATATTTTCACATCTTTTCTGATTGCTTTCATTATGCTCGTGAAGTAGGTTACAAATAAATTGTCATGTGCTCAATAGACATTATGGAGATGATGATTGAGGAAGAAGAATATTGGGATGAAGTAGAATAGATTTTAATAATTGATGTGTATACAGAGGTGTCACGTACTCATACTCTTAGACCAATGCATACTAACATTGGTCGTGGCCATAGATGGCTAAAGGAGTTAATGGCGGATCACACTAAGAGGTCATATTCAAGCTTTAGGGTGCATCCCCATTTGTTCATCAACTTGCGTGATAAGTTAATAATGAGGGGACTTATTCAAGATATGAAAAATATGTCTGCGACCGAGCATTTAGCTATTTTCATGCTTGAGGTTGGCCATGGTATTGGGAATAGGTTAATCCAAGAGTTGTTTCAACACTCGGGTGAGACCATAAGTCGTCATTTTAACAATGTGCTAATGGCAATCCTAGCCATAAGACATGATTACATTAAGCATCCAACTGGTGATGAGCCCGTGCACCCAAAAATAAGAAATGATCCACGATATCATCCCATTTTCAAGGTATCATAGATTCTCCTAATGACACTACCTTTCAACATGAAAATTAGAGTGTGTACTTACTACTTTCTGGTATTGTGTTGGTAGAATGCATTGGGAGCAATTGATGGGTGTCATATTTCTACAAAAGTGTCCCAGACTGACCAGCCTCGATATCGTAATTGAAAGGGTGAAACATCCCAAAATGTCATGGGATGTGTTAACTACGACCAACTTTTTACTTATGTGGCCGTGGGATGGGAGAGATCTGCTGCGGATATGAAAGTGCTTAAGTGGGCCATTGATAATGGGGGGTTCACAATCCCTGAAGGTAACATCTATACTTTTTATGTTAGTGTAATTTACATCATATTAGTCTACAAACATGTTCACTATATACTTAGCAAGCTTACACAATTGTCGCATAGGAAAATATTTCTTGGTAGATTCTGGCTACGCCAACACTCCATCTTTTGTAGCACCATATCGTGGCATACGATATCATCTATCAGAGTATAATGTTAGACGCCGTCAAGGTACATACAGAGACAAGAAAGATTTATTCAACCATAGGCATGCTCAATTGCGCAATGTGGTTGAGCGTACCTTTGGTATGTTGAAAGCACAATTTACCATTTTAGTAAAACGTCGGAACTATCCTATCAAAACACAAGTGAAAATTGCAATGGCATGTTGTGTACTCCACAATTTCATAAGAATGGAACATGGATTATATTCTTTCTTCGAAGATGGGGAGTGTGCCATGCCATTTCATGGTGATGAGGAGGTTCAAGAGGAAGATAATGTAACCCGTAGTGAAGTTCCTAGAGGGGAGAGGTTTCGGAACCAAATGGCCACTCGTCTTTAGCAACGTCACACAAGAAGAGGGTATTTCTTTACACTTGTCCAAAAAAAAAGTGAAGTATATATTGTTTGTGTCTTTAATTTAAGGACCTTCTATGATGCAGGAATGTGGAAGAGCATGAGACAAATCAGGAAATTGAAGAATGAGCTTCTTTATGTTCTTATTTTCTTTCATTTGGGACATACATGTTATGAATTGTGACTTATACCCATGTTGTGTTTGATTTCATTCAACAACAATTTTTCCCTTAACATATGCTACAGGTATATCATGTTGGTGATTGATGTCGTTCCTCCTTTGTGCAAATATGAACTGTTTCATAGGTTGCAAGAGTTGCAACCATCCTCCATCACTTGGGACTATGCTCGGTTCTGTTAAAAAATATCTGCCTGGTGTTTTTAAACTATGCCCGGTTCTATTTTGTTTTAAAACTATGTCTGGTTTCATATGTTGCAAGGGCTGAAGACTATTTTAAACTATGTTGTGTGATTTTAAACTATGCATCCCCACGACAGGTAGATGGGTTGTGATTTGTTTATGTGTGATTGGTTTGTTTATGTGGTGGGATATTTTTTTTTCCATAATGTTTTAAGAATGATAGGTAAGTGGGCTATGATGATGGGAAGGAAGCAACATGAATAACCCACATGCGAACGGTGCACATTCCAACAACCCGTAGTCATAACCTCAATGGGATTATTTCAACGTTGGATAGTTGGTTGTGTTATTGTCCATGTGTGTGTGTGATAACAAACACATCATCATTTTGGTGGGCTGTGTGCACAGGTTTTGTAGCCCGGTTATTTACATTATGTGGTGAATTTATGGGGCTGTAAATATGAACTACGTGCACAGGTTCATATGCCCGGTTATTTACATTATATGCTGAATTTGTGGGGCTGTAAATATGAACTGTGTGCACAGGTTCATATGCCTGGTTAATGTGTGCAATGTAAATTATTTTGAGGCAACTATAGGGCTGTGATGTTGTTGATCATATATATGTGGTGGAGGTCTCACTCACACGCCCCAAAACTATATCAGGCTAAAGTTGGTGGATGGTCATTTGAGGCAACCCATACTATGTGCCATTGAGAATAGTTTTGAGTTGGCTTGTGATTTGTGATGGCATGCCATCTATGGTACTCATTATTAAAATGATTAACTCTGAGCCCGTTAGCATCATTATGTTCTAACATGCAAGTGTTAGTTAACTGCAACATTGTGATATTAGAAGTATAAATCAATTGTGATATTGGAAATGCTTCTTCTACAACTTCATAATATAAATCATTTCCTATGGCTTCTTCTCCAATTACATGTGAATGTGGCGTAGTGCTATTTCATGTTTGGATTTCACATAGCAGTAAGAATCCAAACCGTGCATACTATTCTTGCACACGGGAAGTGTATGTTTATGCCATAATATTTCTTATTTAACTGTTTCACTATCATACTACACTTATTGTATTTTGCTTTTTCTTTCAGAACAGGGGTTCATGTCCATTCTTCATGTGGGTAGATGAATTAATAATGTGTCCATGTGGGAAAGGTCCATGTAGACGTAGAACATCTACTACAGCCAAACCCAAGGGCATACACTTTTATTTGTGTCCACAATCCAAAGTAAGTACACTAATTTATATGGCAATTCTGTTTCAAATTGTTCTATTTCTATTTATATATAATGTCTATTTGTTTATTTTTTACAGTTGAACATGACAAATGAAGGGTGCGGTTTTTTCAAATGGGCTGAAGATGTCAAGAATGAGCCCAGGATTTCTACACAAGATGAAGTGGAAATTGAGCAACGCAAAGCTATCCAAGAAGTTCAGCCATCAATAGAGAAGGAGAGATATGCAGCAGAACAAGTGATGGTCATATGTGACAAGTTGTTGTTGAAATTAGAAAAAATTAAATTGTAATGTTTCGAAGTAATGTGCTACTTATCTTCATTCCACGTTTCAAACTATGTTATGTGCTATCTTGACTTTCACATCAATGAAATTTCATATTCTTGTTGTTTTTAAAATTTTCTCATCTACTTATCAAATTAGTGTTAATTATCAAATTAGTGATAATTAATAAATAACGACACACCATATAAACAAAGCGTTCATATTGGATCTATGATATATAAATATATGTAGTATCAAATTATTTTTGTTTAATCATGTTGGTCAAAGTCCATGCCTAATAATAGAGCTCTTCTAAATAATAATGTATAATTTTAATTAATATTCATTTTATAGATAAAATATGAATTTAATTTTATAGTTGTATTAATATTAAGAACATGTAGAATCAAATAAAAATTAATGGGCTAAGTGTGCACTTGGTAAGGGTGAGCACTTGGGAAGGTCGAAGGACCCACATTTTTTCTAAGTATCAATTTTAACCCAGCCAAACAAAGAATAAGCCATATCCTCCTAACCCATGTTAAGAAGGGTGAAAAGGTCTTTTTATGTGGCTTATTCTCACTACTTAAGCCTATTTCAACCAAATGGAGAATGAGGTTGAACTTTTTCTTATCCCTGTGTCATACCAAATGACTTGTGGATAAGAGATAGGGATAACTGAACCTAGGATGACTTAAGCCTATTCCTCACTCTTCTTATCCCGATACCAAACGGGACCTAGATGTCCTAGAGGGGGGGTGAATAAGACTTCTTGTGCTTTAAAAAATTCTATCTGAAAATAGATAACACTAAATAGAGTTGTTAGTACTTAGTGTAGTGTGTGTGAAACAAGTGAAAATTGACGGAAACAATCACACAAATGCACAAGAGATTTTATCCTGGTTCGTCCCTTCCCACATGGAAGTCCTATGTCTAGTCCCCAAGCAACCACTTCGGATTTCACTAACTGCCAAGAACACTTGGCCTTCTCTCAAACTGAGAGGTAATACAAACCACTTGCAACCCAGAAAGTCTTCCCTTCACCAAGGGGTACAAAGACCACCTACACCTATAGTCTTCCCTTCACAAAAGTGGCACTGCAGGGAACAAACCCCCTGCGGGTTATCTTACACAAAAGTGAAAACACTTGTGTGTCTGCTCAACAGAATGAGCAAACATAGAGAATCAGAAAGAGAAACAAATAGAAATGGATCTCTAACTCTTTCTGAAACTAAGAAGGTGGACTGAGAAGATCTATTATGCAGTATGCCACCAACGAAGAAGACTTCTAAAAACCAATGGAGAGCATGGAAGTCGAGGAATGAGGTGTAGCTCTCTTTCTCTTTTCAGTGACTCTTCTAGCTTTCTGATAGGAGTGGAATGTAAGCTTCCATCTTTATGTCTTCTATCTTCTTCTATTCATCCTTGTTATTCTGGTTCAAGCTTCGGCTTCTATATATGGGCTTCAAAGGCTAGATCTTCCTGTTTGAAACTGACCGTTGGAAACTAGCCATTTGAAGGGTAGCCGTTGAACCTTTGACATCTTGAGACTTTTGTGATGACCATCAATCTTTTCAGTTCAAAGAGTCTCAAAGTCTTCAAGATAGCTAGGTAGCTCCATTAATGTTCTTCAAGTTCCATACCCAAGACTGAAAGCAAGCTTCAGTGGGTAGCTGTGCATCTGAAACATTATAAAAAGAGCATAGATACCTCCATACCTTGGAGGTGGGTGAGATTGAAATATATAAAGTATAAATTAGTTCAGACAGAAATGTTTAGCGCATTTAAGGATAGACAGATAGTTGAATGGGGAATACACAATTTCTTCTGAAAGTCATGGTGTTTCTGACAGTGGTAGGTGAGCTCTGACAGATAGCTCATGCTGCTTATACCTACCATGGCATTAAAACTTTAGTCCATCTGTCAAATAGGAATAGACCTTAAATTTCTGACAGTGAGAAAAATAGTAAGCATACAGACATTGTAGATCTCAAAAAGACATTTCAAATGAGAGGATTATATAATATTTTTCTCACCAAAAGATATTTTGAATTTTATGATTGCAGAAAAATAATTATAAGTCTCATAGAAAATAATCTTATGTAAAAGATATTTCAATATGAATAATGAAAACTCATTAAGAAATCAAGATAATGAATTATTAAGTTCTCTGCTAAAAGACAGAAACAAAAAGATTATCAAAGTACATGTATACAAAAGTTGATATGTGATACTTCGACTTTAAGGAAGTCGGAGCCAAAGACATGCATACAACTCTTCAACTATATAGAAGTCGCAGTGAGACATTTGATTGACAAAGGACTTCGACTTGTTAAGAGTCGGAGTGATATAAGTTTGTTCACCAATCGATTTCATACTTCGACTTTTAAGAAGTCGGAGTGCCAGCAACTAGATAATAGACTTCGATTTTTTTGGAGTAGGAGTAAGGTACAATTAACAAGACTTCGACTTATATGAAGTCGGAGTAAGTCCGACTTCAACGTTCAAGGAGTCAGAGTAAGGCTCAATGGATAAGCAATCGGTATAAAGACTTCGACTTTTGAGGAGTCAGAGTCATGCCAGACTTCGACTTTTCCGGAGTCGGAGTACTACCAGTTTGTTCATCAATTGAAGCAATACTTCGACTTTTTTAGAGTCGAAGTCAAGAGTCAGAGTGAGTAGATATACAATATATGTTTGTGGACTTAGAGAAATTTCGTTTCAATGTTGATACTTAGATTCTGTGTAAGCATAAATTTTGGCTAAGATATATTATAGTATATATATATATATATATGAAAGCCTTTCTATATTAATTTTTCATAAATGGTAGTAAAAAAAGATATTAAAATATATTAAAAGATTTTGTCATTGCAAAAATATTATGATAAATGTTTAGCAATATATTAGCAATATTTTTAGGGATAGTTGCTCAACAATTCTCCCCCTTTTTGTTAATGATAAAAACTTTTAGATAGAGAGTGAAAAACAAAAATTTTGAATTGTTTGAATTGTTCTTGTTTTCTCTCTCTCTTCTCCCCTTTAGTAAAATATTGTTTACACTCTTATTTTTCCCTTACAAATTTTTGTTTTCTCTCTTCTTCCCCTTTGTGTCATTAACAGAAAGGATAAGAGATACACATAGAGAGATATAGAAAGATAGATACACATGGATGTGTAGAAATAAATGTATATTGATTTCTGTAAAGAACATTTTACACTCATGGAGTAAAAGAGGAACTAGGAAGATAGAGGGAATGAGGGATTTGAGCAAAGAAGGGCTGAAGAAAATCTTATTACTTTTGCTCATTTGCAGGGAAGAAATTGAAGAATTTCGAAAAATCTATGTTACAGGAGGATCCTATAGAGGGGATTTTCCTATAAGACTTAATGTGCCTACGATGATACCAGATGAGTCTCCTAGGATAGTTATCATCTGATAGGATTCTCTTAAGGGGAACAAACTGCTTCTTGGCTGCCTGGTGCAAAAAATCATGAATAGTAAGGTTCCAGTATAGTCCCTTGGAGTGTGCTTCTTCCTTAGCTTGGTAATATACTAAATATCTCTGTGTCCATTTGTGAGAGACAAACTTCCAAAGTGTTTCATAAGCCTTAAGGAGATATATAGAAGGAGATATCTTGAGCCTCTGACATTTTGCACTCTCTTCTGGATAAGCTGCTGCCCATTGTTCTTCATTCAGTCTCTCAGACTCTGTAAAGTTGTGCTGAAAATCCTTCATATGCTGAGAATTCTTGGGAGCTTGCATCATGGCAAATCTATGGAAGGACAACTTGATATTGTACTTCACTTTGAATCTGATAGCTATCCTGACATGCCTATTAAAGACTATCTGAGCAAACTACTCCTAGATGAAATGGCACCTACAAGACTGAGATGCAGTCTAGAGGGCAATCCAATAGTCATTGAAGGGGTGATTGGTCTTTGACCTTTAATAATCATCCGCCACTGTCCTTTGTTGACATCTGGCAGGCCTAACTTAAACCTATCTTCATTGAAGACCTTCATTCTAGTATAGCTAGCCTGGAGCTCTCTAAGGAGGTTACCAAATAGGTCAAAGAACCTTAGATTCAGGTGATGGTGAACGGTTAGAAGAGGGTTTCTAGATTTGGCTGAAATGAATTTTTCGGCTTCAGCAGAGTATAGGTTGACGAATTCCGAAGGGAAGAGACTACGGCTTTTCTGTGTGATGAGATTCACATCAGCCAGTAGAACTTCAGAAGTTTTTAGTAGAAGAGGGAGCCAGTCTTCGAATTTGTATTATGTCATCCCATGGACTTCAAGGAAAGCTTTTATTGATAAGAATTCTCTGAACAGATTCATGTGATGTTCAGAGTGGTAGATGAAAGCATTCCAAAAAGGTGGAAGAAGGGAGCTATGGCTGTGAGAGCTTGCTCCAGATGATAGTGCCACAGTAGGTACTATCTGAGCAAGTGTAGGAGTAGAGCTAACTATGGAAGAAATTGATGATAGAGGGGGAGAAGAAAAGAAGTGTGGAGTTAGGGTGTGAAGAGTGGGAGTATTTACAGTGTGAGTTTTGAATCTATACTTCAAAGGAAATGAGGAAATTGAAGTATTTATTGGAGGTTATATTCTGGTTAAGAAGTAGAAGGAAGATGATCAGTGGAGATAGGAGGAATAGGTTGAGATGGAGGTGGAGGTGGTGTTCAATAATAGGTGGAGGTGTAGGTCAGTAGTAGGAGGAGGAGTTGGATTAGTGGGAGGAGAAAAAATGGTTAAGGGCTGAGATGGGAAAGATTGGATTACCAGATTTCTAACCCTTCTCTTAAAGGTACTGACCTTGGGATCTGCTTTTACCTCCATGGACTGATCTTGATGCTCCAAAAGCTACTCAGAAGCTTGATCATCTTGGACTGACTACTGCTGCTCTGACTACCACTGGATCCACACTAGGTTGATCTGAACTTTTTCTCTGGTTGTGGAACCACATCCTTAGGCTGCTGCTGTTGCTGTTGTTGTTCAGTTTGAGGTTGAGCAGGGGGAACTTGTGTACTACTAGTGCCCTGTTGGCACAGTAACTGTAGGAGTAGGTCCTCCATCTGTTGGACCTCTTCAGACATAAAGTCAAACTTGACATCTATTTGTTGAATTTGCATTTGTAGTATAGATAATATTTTCGGCTGCTTCATGATCAACTCCATCATATGATCCACTGGTCTGCTGGTCTCCCCCTGAGACCTTGGCCGGGTCTCACCATGAGGTGGAGAGACATGGTGGTGTTCCTCATCAAATGAAGGCTCAAAAGGTGTGAAATTGGGAACATCTTCATCCTGAGCCACTCCCTTGCCCCTTAGATCCCTTAGAACTTGATTGATATTTTCATCAGGAACATTTTATTCTTGAGAGGGGACAGTAGTATGGTCTTCTGCTTGAACTGCTACTGGTGCTTCTATTCTAACTTCCTCTCTACTGATCAAAGGTGACTGTACTATAGGAATTGAAGAGGAGCTCTGTACCTCATCTGGAAATACTTCATGAGAGCACCTGGGGACAGAGTCCTTAGTCCAAAATTTATGTGTAACGTAGCGCATTTTTCGGATCTTCGTGGATTGTTGATTAGTGGTAGTTCGGATCTGTGTTTACTGGTTTTGGTATGGTGCTCATGACCAATATGGGGTCATTGGGCCTTGGTTGTGGTTTCCGCGTGCTGTGTGGAGCTTAGTGGGCCGGCAAGTTAGGCCCATGGTGCCCATTGGTTCACTGAATGTGAACGCGACGGGGGTATGGGTCGCGTTCTGAATGCGACGGCAGTAGGGGTCGCGTTCTGGTTACCGCTGTTGGGATCGACGTCTACATGTGCGCCGCGTGTTGCGCATGGAGTGGAGTTTGCTGACGTCAGGAATGGGAAGGTGACGCCCTAATCTGTCGTGATCAGGTCGCGACGGGAAGGTACGTCGCGATCCCAACCGCTGTGCGGTTTTTAAGCAGGCTGGCTGAACAGAGCTTTCACAAGCTCTGCTCGACCAGGGAAGAAGCTGCTGAGGCTCTGTTGGGCAATTTGGCGTTTCGGCGGAGTTTCTCGTCGCACTCTCGATGCGAGGACGTCGCGAGGAGTGGGGGAAACACCGCGCCATGCATGGATTGCGTGTTCTTCGTGAAGGTAGGGAGTTCTACCTTGATTTGTTACGTGGATTGCATTTGGTTTGTTTATTGCTTTAAAAATAGTAGATACTATGTCTAGGAGGTGAAATGAGCATGAAAACCGGGTTGAAATCATGTTTATGGTGGTTTGAATGGAAAATCCGGAGATGGTTCCCGGATTACGGTTTTTGCCTGAGAAGGCGACGGACCCTGCTGTCGCGACCAGATCGCGACAGGCCGACCCTCGCGACAGGGTTTCTTATCGCGACATATCGTGGCGTCGTGATCAGAAGGCGGTCATGGCCTCTGTCGCGATCACAGTCGAGGGTTCTGCTTTGCATGCTTTTCGTGTTATGGTTATCCGATTTTCGATGTTTAACGTGCATGGTTTTGGTAAGAGGTGCATTGGCACCTGTAAAGCTCTATGAGCATGTTGCCCTCGTGGTTGGTGGGTGGATTACGTATGGTTTACATAGTTGGTGTGGTGTTTGCGTAATATGAATTTGTGCATGGCACATAGTAATGTTTTGGCTAGGCAATGATGGTTCAAGTGTGAACCTAGCCTTAGTCTTATAACGTCCTTTATGGACTAATAGAGATGGTTTAATTAATGTAATGCAAGTAAGGTTAAGAGTTAATGTATAGTTAGTGTATATGGTATGTATGTAGCAAGGAGGTCATGTGATGACCAATGATAGGCCAGTTTGTAATTGGTTATCGTGGTTTACATGTGTATTGGTGTGAGGTAGTTTGTAGATCACAGGGTGACCAAGGTTAAGCTATTCTTGACATTTGTATTTTGTTTGTAATAAAGAATATATAAGTATATATCGTGGTTGTGCATGCTGAGTTTGGTGGTCCGGTGCCTATTCCGGAATGCCTCTTCAGTTGGGTGCCCCAGGTTCCTAGGAGAGCCAGGCACGTGAGTGTGCTCGGGGCTGTCCCGGTACAGTGGTACCGTTGAGGTTTTGTCGTCTTCCTAGACACCCTCACTCTCGGGGAGAGGTGTCGTCCGGCTGAGGAAAAACGGCAGTGGGACATTGACTTGTGAGAGTTTGTGTTTAGTCACTTGTAGCGCGCTCGTAGCTGGAGGTTACGGACAACAGTAGACGTACTGGTCCTCTAGCTAGTCATGTTTTCCAGTGCCTCACTTTAGAGAGCTCGGCCCTGAGTCTCAAAAGGTGCCAGGCATGGGCCTGTAGGGTGTGTGACCTGTAGGTTGTGGTGGATTGGTTGGTCTCCACAGTTCTTTGGCCTTACTTGTATTGTGGAGCTACAGTTGGACCTTACGTTCGTGACTGCGAGACTGAGAGGTAGTTCTTGTGCTGTGTTGTCTGGGTTGGACACTGGCGTCATGAACCAGTAGTCTGTCCTGTGTGGTGGCATCGTGCTTTCCGGCTCGTGCTTTGCTATCAGTTGTAGTGTGTGTTAGTTATGGTTTTAACGCATCGAGGTGTGCCATGGTGTTGGCACGGTTGTTATTGTGGTTAGTGAGCGGAGACTCACTGGTTGTGGTTTGATTTGTTGTGGTGTGCCCTAGTGGTGGCACAGTTGTGTTTGAGTTCCAGTGGTGGTACCACGCGGTGGTAGGCACCTGTATCTCTTATGGGTACTGATTTCTCGTAGTATGTTGAGTACTAGTCCTTTTCAGATGATGAAGTGAAGGTCATGCAGTGAGACCTTCCACTTGTTGTGTTTTAACCCATCCTTGGGTAAGTTTCCGAATATGATTTAGTCCGCGATGGATTGGCATCGTGGTAGCCAGTCCTGTTTCTTAAGTGTGACATTCGATACAACGTGATTTAAGGGTATCGTGGTAGCCAGTCCTGTTTCTTAAGTGTGACATTCGATACAACGTGTTAAGGGTATAAAGGGTTAGCTCTTAGTTAGCAGTCATGTTACCCATATGTTTTGCCTGTGTGGCTTACAATTTAGGTGACCAGCTGTTAAAGTGGTGTGCCTGTGAGGCTTGTGGTCTAAGTTTTTCCAGTTATTGGGCAGACTAGTAGCGTGGTGCTAGTTCTGCCGTTGTCTCATCTTATTTCCAGAATTGGTGTGAATTGATATAATTATGCTTTACTGTGAGCATGAGATGGTTTGGCTTCCGGTGTTTGCTAGTGAGACCCGTTGGGGTTGAGGTTCTCCTGCGTTGTGTGTGGTTTTGGGTGGTTCCCTACTGAGCCAATGACTTGTTGAGGCTCACTCCCTTACAGTTCTTTTCAGGGTTTACCGTTGGTGTGGCTTGTGGAGGTGTCGTTGGTGTCGTGACAGACTTGTACCACCAGCAATAGTGTTAGTACAGTTATGTGAGCTTGTGCTCCCTCGGGGTATGCCCCAAGTAGTTGTACTCTTTTTAATTTAGGCATGTAATAATGTAATGGGACAGTTGTAAATTATTATATGCAGTTATGAGCACATGTACTTTCTTGTGTCTCTTACTGTTGTGGTTTGTCTTTTATATTCTTCCTGGACACATGTTCGAGCTATCCCTTGCGAGACTTCAGTCTGTTCACGGGAGACGGATCTAGATATGGACCCTTATTGGGTATAAATATCTAGGGCCGTTACATTATGTGCCTTATTTTCCAAAAAATAATGGCTTCTCCTCAATGTGGAGAGCCCAATCTTCTCTTTTACAGAAGTTGAAATTTCATCATTCAAGTCCACTAAAAATTTCTTAAAAATAAGGGTCAGTAGGGGTCCATAGGGAAGAGACTCCTGTAGATTCTTAGAACAAGACATCCTTTCCAAAATTATGGAAGGCAAGTTGACCCTGTGCCTCTGAATAGCCCAAAATAGCAAACTGCCATCTCTGGCAGTGATGGAAGAGTGTGTTCCTACTATAGGGGTGATAATGTTGGTGATGATGGAGTGAAGGATTCTCTTCTCTGCTGATAGCTCTTTGACTAGGAGCCCCTTCGTAGAGATAGACCCTAAGCTTCCAACTACCCCTAATCTCTGCTTCTCCATAGACATTGCTTCATTGATTTTGTGTTCGGAGATAGGGCAACCCAAATTCTAAACTAATAACTCTTCAGAAATTGTAACAATAGTACCCTTAATAGAACCTGATACTGAACCTACTGCAGTGACTTGGAGGGAAAGGTAGAAAGCTTTCAGTGTGCCCTCAAATGTCAGTTCACAAATCTGGAAAAGCTTCGACCAGCCCATAACTGCTAGGGTTTCTTCTACCCAACCTAGCCTACCAGTTAATTGACTGAAATCGACTACTTTCCCTGGGAAAATGGATGCTTTGGTAGAAGACAGTCATTGGAACTGCTCAGGGGTGAAGAAGGTTCCTTCCGGAACCCTAGATGAAGCCACCTAGACAAACATACGAAGAGAGTCTAAGATAGGTAGCAGTGGAGATGTAGAATAGGTTCACAGATGTTGATGATCTTACCTTTCTTCAGGGAGGAGGTGCAAATTTGCAGATGCTTCGGAGTTGGTTCCATCGGGGTGAAGAAAAAATGCGGAAACCAGGAGGAAGAAGATAGAAGAGTCGGAGACGTTTCAAAAGGGTGATTTGGAATGAAAGAGGTAAAAGTCCTAATATAGAAAGAGGACAAGTAACAGACTGTAGATGAGGAGATGAACAGCTAGGATTAAATGAATAAACTATTATGATTAATTCACTTTAAATTAAAACTTATAACCCCTCCCCCCCCATTTATTATAAAAGTTAAATTGACTCTGACTTCATAAAATCTGACTTTATTAGAGTTGCAGTACAGAACTCCGACTTCACAAGAGTCGTAGTACCATAACTCCGACTTCACAAGAGTCGCAGTGAACAACTCTGACTTCACAAGAGTCGAAGTCTCAGGACTTAGAAATATTTATGATGAAAGAAGCATACAATGCACTAAAGAGTACATTTCTAATCAGGATTGCACATACCCATTTCTCTTATTATAGATGTAAATCTATCTTTAGGAAGAGGTTTAGTGAATATATCAGCTAATTGATTATCTGTAGAGACAAATTCAAGTAAAATATCTCCATTACTTACATGGTCCCTGATGAAATGATGTCTGACCTCAATGTGCTTGGTTCTTGAGTGTTGAATTAGATTTTTGGTCAAGTTGATTGCACTTGTGTTGTCACACAGCATTGGAATTGCATGAAGTGTATAACCATAGTCTTCCAATTGATGTTTGATCCACAGCAGTTGAGTGCAGCAACTTCCAGTTGCAATGTATTCTGCTTTTGTTGTGGACAAAGCTACTGAATTCTATTTTCTGGAAGACCAAGAAATCAAGCATCCTGCAAGAATTTGACAAGTACCACTAGTGCCTTTTCTATCTATTTTGCATCCAGCATAGTCAGCATCACAATATCCAAGCAGTTTAAATTCAGAACATCTGGGATACCATAAACCCAATTTACTTGTATTTATAAGATATCTAAAAATTCTTTTAACAGCATTGACATGAGATTCTTTTGGATCAGCTTGAAATCTAGCACACAAACATACACTGAACATTATGTCTGGTCTACTAGCAGTAAGATAGAGTAATGACCCAATTATGCCACTATAGATCTTCTGATCTACCTTCTTCCCAAGTGGATCACTATCTAACTTAATTCCTGAGCTCATGGGTGTTCCTAAGGACTTACACTTGTAAAAACCATACTTAGATAGCAAATCTGAAATATATTTGGTTTGACAGATGTGAGTACCCTCCTTGGTCTACTTGATTTGCAACCCAAAAAAGTAATTAAGCTCACCCATCATACTCATCTCAAACTCACTTTGTATAAGATTCTCAAAGAATTTGCAGAGTGATTCATTAGTAGAACCAAAGATAATATCATCAACATATATTTGAACAATTAAGATTCCTTCTGAAAATTTCTTATTAAATAATATGCTATCTACTTTACCTCTTGAAAAATCATGTGATATAAGATAAGCACTTAGTCTTTCATACCAAGCTCTTGGAGCTTGTTTCAAACCATATAATACTTTCTTTAAATGGAAAACATGATTTGGATACTTAGTATCTTGAAAACCTGGTGGTTGCTCAACATAGACTTCTTCTTTTATGAAACCATTCAGAAAAGTACTCTTGACATCGATCTGAAATAGATTTATATTAAGAGAGCATGCATAAGCTAATAGAATTCTAATTGCCTCTAATCTAGCAATTGGAGCATATGTTTCATCAAAATCAATGCCTTCCTCTTCGGAATATCCTTGTGCTATCAATCTAGCTTTGTTCCTTGTGATCACTCATGATTCATCCGTTTTGTTTCTAAAGACCCATCTGGTCCCAATAACTGGATGGTCAGAAGGTCTAGGGACAAGAGTCCAGACCTGGCTGCATTGGAACTGGTTAAGTTCCTCTTGCATAGCTAGGATCTAAGATTCATCTTCCAGTGTATCATCGATTGTTCTAGGCTCTATTTGAGAAACGACAGTAAAGTCACAAGGAATTGTCATACCTCTTGTTCTTACCATGTCTTGAGGATCACCTAAATATTTTGATCTCTGTGATACCTAAATTTTTCTAGGTAATCTTATTATTTTTCTTCAAGAGAAGCTTGTTCCAGATCCCTGCACAATTTCTCAACAACATCTTCTTCTTTTGTTTTCTTAATAGAAGGGTTATTTATCAAATAAAATATAATAGATTGTTATATAGTTAAAGTTCCTCTGTTGAATACTTTGTATCCTCTAGGTTTTGAGATATAACCTAATAGAAAACCTACATCACTTTTAGCATCCAATTTACCTAAATTATCTTTGCCATTATTTAAATGAAACACTTATAACCAAAGGGTGAAGGTGACTGATTTTTGCCTTTTTCTACTTGTAGAGTTCATAAGATGTATTCTTCAAAATTGGTCTGATCATACACCTATTGATAATGTGGTAGACGTTGACTACTTCTGCCCAGAAATATCTTGGTAGATTGTATTCTGTGAGCATTGTTCTGGCCATGTCCAGCAGTGTTTTGTTCTTTCTTTCTGCTACTCCATTCTGTTGAGGTGTTCTTGGGCAGAGAAATTGTGTTCTATGCCATTTTCTTCACAGAACCAAACAATTTTTCATTCTTGAATTCTCTACCATGATCAGATCTAATACTAATTATCTGAAATTTCTGGTTCTTCTGTACTAATTTACTGAACTTCAGAAAAGCTGAAAATATTTCTGATTTGGCTTTCAAAAATGATACCCAAGTGTACCTTGAATAATCATCCACAATTACATAGCCATAAACGTTTCCTCCAAGACTGACTGTTCTTATTGGTCCAAACAAATCCATGTGAATGAGTTCCAAAGGTTTGGAAGTTGTTACCACTATATTGGTCTACTTTCCTTTTGCACAAGCTGTACAGATTCCAGATTTCTTCAGTTTAAGCTTCGGAAGACCTTCAACTAGATCTTGCTTAATTAATTTCTTGATCACTGAGGTACTTGCATGTCTCGTCCTCTGTGCCACAAATCAGTCTCCTCATTTCTTGTAGTTGCAAGACATAGGTTGACTTATTTCAATTCTGCTAATTGTAGAGTGTACAGATTTTTGACTCTTTGTGCTTCAAAACTGTTTTCCATCCTTTTGAATTATGCACTTATCATTCTAAAAATTTACCAAGTGACCTTTTTCACACAGTTGACTGATGCTAATCAGATTATGCTTTAATCCTTCTACATAGATAACATCTTCTATCAATTCCTTTTCCTTTGATCCTACTGTTCCACGTCCTAATACTTTTCCTTTTCCATTATCTCCATACGTGACTTGACCACCTCATCTCTAAAATTTGTAAACAGCTTTCTGTCACTTGTCATATGCCTTGAGCACCCACTATCTAAATACCATTTGGATGCTCTCAGGCGACCCTGTAAACAAAACTAAGTTGTAACTTTTGGTACCCAAATTTTCTTGGGTCCTTGATGGTTAGTCTTTGGAATCCAACGCAAGTGTCTAGTTGTGCAAGTGCTGATTGTGTGTCCTAGTTGATTACAATGACTACAACACAGATCATATGCATTCTTTGCATGTGTAGTATTACTGGATTTCTGTTTTTGTTTGTAGATATGTTGATTAACTTTTCTAAGATTTTTAATTTCTTTTTCTTTCACAAATTTAGGAGTTGGATATTTTTCAGGATAGACAATATTCTTTTCATTTGTTGGAGGTGTGTAACCTACTCCATACTTCTTTTGACCTGTTCGAGGACCTTTTAATTTTACAACTAGAGATGTTTTACAGCTAGTAATTTTATCTATAGTTGTTTTAGATAGTTATTTTCTGCTCTTAATTTTCTTCATCTACTAACTCTTTTAGATTTGATTCGAGTTCCATGATTTTACTGTTTTTATTCTTTAAGTCTTCACACAGTAGTTTATTTGATCTTTTAGTTTTAGTTAAGTTTTGTCCTAACTTTTCTACTTCATTTTTTAGAAAAGTGTTGGATTTTTCTTGATTCAATAAGTTTAACTTAACTATTTTCATCTGTTTAACTACTACTTTATATTTTTCATACAATTCATTAAATGCATCCTCTAGACTATCAGAATCAGATTCAGAACATGATGTAAATGATGTTTCAGTGTTTACCTGGTCTAGTCCTGACATGAGGGCTAGATTGACTTGTTCCTCTTTTTCTGATTCTGAGCTTGAAGAATCTGAACTTGTGGCTTCTTCATTATCCCAAGCTACGACCATTGCCTTCTTTTTGTATTTTCTGAATCTTCTTTCTTTTCCTTTATTTTTATCAAACTTTTCAGCTGGATCTTTCTTCTTGAGCTTAGGACATTCTGACATGTAATGTCCAGGTTGATTGCACTCATAGCAGGTTGGCTCTTTCTTTCTTTTCTCTTTTGAAATATTTCTTGGAGCCGAACTTCTTCTTCTTGGAAAGAATCCGTTGAAGTTTTCTTGACAGCATGGCTTCATCATCACTGTCTTCTAATTTCTCCTTTGAATCCTCAGAGGAAGAAGAATCTGCAGCCTTCAAAGCATTTGACATTTTCTTTTTTGAAGTGCTTTCAGAAAATATTTCCATATTTATTTCATGATCCATTAAGGAACCAATTAGTTTATGAATGGAAAGTTTTGTTAGATCATGAGCTTCTTCAATAGCAGTGACCTTAGGGGCCCATGAATGAGTTAATGATCTAAGAATTTTTCTAACAGTTTCTTCATCAAAAAGAGCTTTAACAAGAGAACGTAAACCAACTACTATATTTGAAAACCTATTATACATTTGTGTGACATTTTCATTTGGTAGCATTTTCAATTGTTCATATTGTGAAACAAGAATATCTATTCCAGTTTGCTTCTCTTTATCAGTTCCTTCATATGTTACCTGCAATTTATCCCACATTTCTTTTGCAGTTTTGCATGCAGATAATTTACTAAATTCTCTTTTGGATAAAGCACAACATCGATAGTTTTTGGATTTATAATTAGAGACATTTTCTCTTTATCACCTGCAGTAAGTGCAGTAGTATTTTCAGCAGTAATAGTAAAATCACCTTGTTCTATTACCTGCCACAGATCAAACTTTGTGCCTCGAATGAAGCATTCCATTCTCATGTTCCAATACTAGTAATCCTTACCATCGAAGAATGGTGGTCTAGTGACTGACTGACCTTCATAGTTTAAGCTTCAGCTGTCATCTCTTCTCAAATCTTTCGATTCTTCTGAGAAGACCACGCTCTGATACCACTTGTTGGATCTAGATGGCACTCTAGATGTTCTAGAGGGGGGGGGGGGGGGTGAATAGGACTTCTTGCGCTTTTAAAATTGTATCTAAAAATAGATAACACTAAATAGAGTTATTAGTACTTAGTGTAGTATGCGTGAAACAAGTGAAAACTTGACGGAAACAATCACACAAATGCATAAGAGATTTTATCCTGGTTTGGCCCTTCCCACATGGAAGTCCTACGTCCAGTCCCCAAGCAACCACTTCGGATTTCACTAACTGCCAAGAACACTTGGCCTTCTCTCAAACTGAGAGGTAATACAAACCACTTGCAACCCAGCAAGTCTTCCCTTCACCAAGGGGTACAAAGACCACCTACACCTGTAGGTCTTCCCTTCACAAAAGTGGCACTGCAGGGAACAAGCCCCTGCAGGTTATCTTACACAGAAGTGAAAACACTTATGTGTCTGCTCAACAGAATGAGCAAACACAGAGAATTAGAAAGAGAAACAAATAGAAATGGATCTCTAACTCTTTCTGAAACTAAGAAGGTGGACTGAGAAGATCTGTTATGCAGTATGCCACCAACGAAGAAGACTTCTAAAAACCAATGGAGAGCATGGAAGTCGAGGAATGAGGTGTAGCTCTCTTTCTTTTTTCAGTGGCTCTTCTAGCTTTCTGATAGAGTGGAATGTAAGCTTCTATCTCTATGTCTTCTATCTTCTTCTATTCATCCTTATTATTCCGGTTCAAGCTTCGGCTTCTATATATGGGCTTCAAAGGCTAGATCTTCTCATTTGAAATTGACCGTTGGAAACTAGCCATTTGAAGGGTAGACATTGAACCTTTGACATCTTGTGCCTTCTGTGATGACCATCAGTCTTTTCAGTTCAAAGAGTCCCAAAGTGTAAGGCCCTCGAATTTTGCCCTCTTGTTTAGATGTCTGGTTGTGTAATGTTTAGATGCTTGTGAGTACAGTTATGTGTGTATATATATATATATTTCTATACATATTATAATTAAATAAAGTTGTGGCATGTACGTATGCCTGTTTAATTATGTACATATGGTTTTTATGTAATACATTGTACATTATATGTATGTATGTACATAGTGTAAGCTTGGTGTTCTACATTTCTGTGTTTTGGCCGAAGGACCATTTAACGTCAACATGCATGGACGTTAGGTGTTGATTCGACGTCCAGATCGATGGACGCAAACTCCAAGTTGGCGGCAACCGAGGTGGACGTCTACTTCCCAGAATATGTGCGATTTTAGATCCGGAAACGTCCGCGATTTCTTCGCCCTCTGTTTAGGAAACTGTCTCTCAACAGTAGGATTCTACCTTAAGTGCATGCCCCGACCCATAGGTTGTATAAAATCACCCTCTTGTGGCTAGAATAAGTATTTTGGCTCTTTAGTCAAACCGTAGCTTTTTGTGCAAAACCTGAAACTTTGAGGCTTTGGATCTGGCGACTTGGTGCGATTTCGGGCGATCTACATCGACTGGAAGGAGCTTTGAACATCAAGGAAGGCTTCCCCGACTCCGCGTGCTTCATCCATCAACACAGAAGCCGGATCAAGGGGAGATTGGAGGGCTTCTTGGCATGGCCGAGGAGAGCTTCTCCGGCAAATAATTCCATCTATCGATTTTTACGAAGGCAAGTAACCTATGTATAACATCCTTGCCCATGTCTAGTAGGTCCTAGGAATTTTACAGATTTTTCCTCGTGTCTTGGAACCCCCATTCACCTTTGTTTCATGCGTTCAGTCTGTGTTTTACAGACAGGAACTTAACGACAACATCTAGTGCCGTTAAGATCCCTGGTTGGTGGCATGATCTTGTGTCGTTAACCTATTTTGGCGGCAACATCTGTGCCGCCAAGTTCAACAGGTTTTGACAGCATGTATACTTTGATCTTTATGACCTATTTTCCAGATTTATGGATGTGATTACTTGTTGTCAAAATTTTATATGGTCAAGTATATTCAGTAGATCATGCCATGTGATTAGGTCGAAAATTTGTCAACTGTGCTATTTATTAAAATTTTTGTAACAAAATATTGAGCATGATTTAGCATTGATAAATTCGTTTTAATTAGATCCATGTTAAATTAGGGTTTTAGAATTTTACTGTGACTATATGATGACTGTGTTTAGGTGTTAACAGTGCTAGATGTAACTGTGTTGTTGTGAAATCTATTGAAGTAAAATTTGTGATAAAATGCCTGAAATGTGGTTTCATTTACTGAAATCAGTTTACTGATCCGAAAAATATGAGAAATTAAGCATGTGACGTATTTACTGTTTGGATCCTGTTATAAATATTTCATGACGTTTGGAGAACAGTAAGCACTGTTATGGATTTAAAGAGAGAAATGACCATATTAAACATGCCTTGTTAATTACGTGTAATTCAGTTGCTAGCAGCATGCTTAGGTCTGTGTTAAGAGTAAATTTTCATTTTGAACAGTAATGATATGATCTGAAAATTGATCCATGTATATGTGTTAAATGTGAATGCGTGTGATTCTAATTGCATGTGAATGCTATGACAACGTGATAATGTGAAAAGTGTATAAATTGTGTCGTGTGTGACACTGCAACCATAGAGGGCTGTGGAACTGTACCATAGTAAAGTCCCTACGGAAAGGTTCAATGTGTGTGAAATCCTATGGGCAATTAGGATGAAATCTTGGAGGTGGACAAGTACTACTGGTTAGGGTGGAGAGTGCTTCTCCCGGTTCTACACAGTTAACCAAGGTCTATCACTGTGTTGTCTAGGTGATGGATATGTGAATGTGAATGTGTGTCCTTCTAATGGTGGTTTGGACTATGTGTCAGGGCAACGAAGTGTAAAAATGTGAATATGTGTAAGTGAATTATGAAATGTGCAATGTGTAAATGAGCATGTAAAAGTGTAAAATGAATGTGTTAACATGTGAACACGTGTAAACCATTGTGAATATGTTTAATTTATGTTAAAACAGCAAGTAAAATGTGTGTATAATTGTGTTAAATTCATAAGAATTCAAATAGAATCCATGCTAGGTGTGATGCTTACTTTATGAGTAGTTCCATGCCTAAATTGTGTACATTATAATATGAATTGAATGAGATTTGAATTGTTTAAGCATGTTAATTCAAAAGTGTAGAAAGCATGTTATAGGTTTTATTTTCTGAGAAAAAATGGCTTGGCTCTCTCTTTCTAGTTTTTAGAGAGAGAAGCTCTGGCAATTTAGGTTCGCTGGTGCTTTTGGTTTTTGGCCGCCAGCCTTGGGCCGGCGGTGTTGTGCGTCTGGTGCTATGGCGGTGCAAGAGGTTGGAGGGGGTTCTTCGCATGCAGAGGAGTCTCTCTCTGGGCGGAGGACTTATGCTCAAATAATCTTCGCTTCCAAACCACCTCCATCGGTCTCTATTGGCATTAAATTGTCGGGTTTCACGGATTCAGGAGAGCCAGCAGTGTTCTTCATTCAGCAGGAGGTTGGTATGTCTATAGCTACTTTAAAGCTTTCTGTTATTGTTTGATGTGCTTATGGTAGGAGTTCCATCCCGGAATTCAAGAGTTGTCTCTCTTAAAGGTTGGGTCTCAAGGAAGATTTTATAGTTAGCTCTCTCAATCATAGACATCTTTTGTTGCGGTGTGAGGTGGAGGAGGAGTATTTAAAGTTTATCCTCTAGAGGAGTTTGTATATCAAGGGGCTGCTGTACCGATTCTTTAAGTGGGAGGCACACTTTGATTTTAACGCTGACCCTACTACCATGCCAATCTGGGTCGGCTTCCCCATGCTTCCTATGAACTACTATTACCAGGACTTCATAAAATCTATTGCTGGAATCTGGGACAGGTTCTGAGAATATATGAGCCTACCATGGATTTAACCCAAACTCGGGAGACTTTTGTTTGTGTTGAGTTGGATGTGGCCAAGGCAAGACCTGATAGGATTTGCATAGGTTGTGAGATGGATGGGTTTTGGAAAAAGGTGAACTATTACAGGGTTCCAACGGTTTGCAGTTTCTGTAAGAAGCTTGGGCATGTGGAGAAGGAATGTAAAAAAAAGAATAAGGATGCGGAACGTGTTTTCTACTAATCAGTTAAACGACAATCTTCTGGAAAAGAAGCAGAAGGAAATTCCAACACTGAAAAGATCATGGCGTCCTAAGGGACTTCAGGACATGCTTGGTGTGAAGGGGAAAGGAAATAGCATGGGCCCAGTTATGGAGATTGTCCCTTCTACAGAGGGGTCACTAGTTCCATCTGTCTCTGCTCCACTGAATCTTGAGGCCCAGGATGTGGTCGGTCAGCAGTACGATAGCATGTCTGGGGTGCAGGAACCAACTGGTGTCAGGAAGACCGTCATTGATGCTGCTCATGGTCTCTCATCTCATACACAAAAGGGTAAAGAGGTTCTTATTACGCCCACATTGCATGGGCTGCATGGAATTGTTTCAGACCACTGTGTTCATGTGTCTTCATCTGTTGTTCATATAGAAGTGGTTCACGTTAAGGACAAGGATCTGCCGCTGGAGGTGGATGACAACCCTAACATGAACGTGGTTAATCTTTCAGTTATGCATGAGAGTTCTTCTGGTCCTCCATTGCAACTGTCTTCGTCCGGTGATGTTAATGACGGGGTTCTTGCAGCGGGTGAGGTAGCTATTAGGCTTCCTCCGGCGACTGTTGCCGGAGAAGAAGACTCCTTGCCGCATGTGGACATTCCTAATTTAAAACCTCCTGAATCAATCCTCAACAAGGCTTCCATGTTGACTGATACAGGGAATATTTACATGCCTGCTACTGGGAAGTTTTTGAAGGAGAGACAGCTGACGATAGCGGGCACAATGACTCGGTCGAAGGCAAAGGCGGTAGTGGGTCTTTCCTCTGATTACTCATCCTCATGAACTTCCCTTTATTATACTGGAACATTAGGGGAGTTGCTAAATTAGCCTCCAGGCGATCGCTAAGAATAATTATTAAAAGAAACAGGGTGGATTTTCTTGCTCTTGCAGAACCAAAAGTTTCTATGGACCGGGTAGATTCTGTTCGCCATGTTCTAGGCATGGACAGGGTTTTAGGTAACAATGGGGATGCATCTAAATTATGGGTTTTATTGCGTAATATTCCTCTCCAGATGGTTCACTCTTCTGATCAACATATTACAATGGGTTTGCAGTAGGATGACAGGATTTCTTTCCTTATTACTGTGGTCTATGCTAGTTGCCAGGCTAGTAGTAGACGTTTGTTGTTTGATGATTTATTAGCCTTTTCTGTTAATGTGGATGTGCCCTGGTTGATAGGGGGAGACTTTAACTGTGTTGCTTTGCCTTCTGAGAAGAAAGGAGGAAGGCCGGTAAATTTACATGGCATGTTTGACTTTAACGCCTTCATCTCTGCTGCTTCTATCATAGACATGGGCTATATTGGTTCTGATTGTACCTGGACTAACAAACGTACTGGCTTAGTGTCTGTGAAGGCCAGGCTGGATAGGTTCCTAACTAATTCTATTTGTAACGACAGTTGCAAAGGCCTCCAAGTGAGACATCTTCCTAGAGGAATGTCGGACCATTCTCCTCTTCTGGTTAATATCACTCCGCCATCTCCTTATTTGACAAGGTTTACTTTTCAGTCAATGTGGATCTCTCATGAAACTTTTTTGGACACTGTCAAAATGGCGTGGGAGGCTCCTACGGAATGGCATTATCATCCCTTTGTTGTTCTCCATCACAAGTTAAAAGCTATTCGAAGTGCCCTTCGAACCTGGAATAAAGAACCCTTTGGAAATATTAATGATAATCTAAAGCTCCATGAAGAGAAAGCCAGGATGACGCAAGAAGCATTTGATGCTGATCCCACTCTTGCCAACCGGTCTGCGATGGAGAGAGCTAATGCAAATTGGAGAAGAGCTATTAACTGTGTAGAAATCTTCTGGGCTCAAAAGGCACGCATGCAATGGATGGATAACGGTGACAAAAACACTGCCTTTTACCATGCAGTGGTCCATGGCAATCGGAGGCGTAACTATTGTAGACACCCGATTATGACTAATGGGTTGAACCACATTTCTTGCTATCTTAGTGGGCCCCTAATTGGTCACTCACCTTGATCCCATCACTTGTCTTGAATTGAGCCCATTAATCCATAACATGCCTTGAAATCCCGAAATCAATCACTTGAGAGAGTCCCTAGGGGAGTGTGACTCCTATTTATCATGTGGTTAGAGAGAATAATCCAAAATAATTCGGATTCCTTGTCGCGACGCATCGTGGCGCCGCGACTCTAGTCGCGACGGGTTAGGCCGCCGCGACAGCCCATGCATTATCCATGCACGTGGGCAATACTGTCGCGACCCCCCGCACCGTCGCGTCTCTAGTCACGACTCCGCGATCTGACGCGACAAGGACCAAGATCTCTGGCCTCCATAACCACATCCTATTTATCCTCCCATGCACTTTGACTTGGTCTAAGAGGGATATCCCGGCCCCTTGAGCACTTTTTCGGCCCTAGGGACTCTCCTAAGCTCCCCTAAGGACTCTACATCCGATTTTGATAGAGCTTTATCCCCCATTTTTAATTTCCACATATTTTTAAGAAGATAATACCCAATTTTCTCACTCCAAGCTCTATATAAGCAAGGCCCCTCCTCATGGACAAGAGGAGCCTCATGATCACCTCGAAGGGCTGCCAAAATTTCCTCTGAACAAGCCTTAGCCATGCAGCCACTCATTCCACTCATTTCCCTTCATATCCCACTCCTCACAATTCACTCATTTCACCTTCAATGGAGCAAGGAACGTGAAGAGGGCGACTTCAGCAATCTCCTGGACCTTTTGCACATCATCAGAGCTGCATCCACGCCAGGAAGTCGCCCTAATGGGGCTCATCATCTCCCCTCTCCCCCTTTCTTGTTTCTACATGCATTTTTATGTTGTTTTTAAATAGAGCACATCTATTATCCACCCACGTTTTCCCACACCCACAGGGGTTTAAAACCACCCCAGGTGCATTCCCACCATGATCCCCCGTCTCATTTCGTCTTTTAGAATAGATGCTACACTTTACATGTTCTAATAGGGTCTTTTCTTTGTGTTTTCTTTTGATTGGCAGCAAGCAAACAAGGTCTACGAGAAGCTCTGGTACTCTGGCCGGCTGGAGGACTAGAAGAAGGTCACTACAACAATCTCCCGCATTCAGAGAACGAGACGGCCTCGAGTGACACGACAAAGACGCTTCGATTCCCACTGACGCGATAACAGAGACGCGGTGGCCATGACGACCGCGACACCAGGTCAGTCTTCCTGTTCTCTTCCTTTTTCCTAGTTTAAGTTAGCCATTGTTTTTCTGCATCATAAGGCAACTTATCTAGGTGGCGATCACTTTCCTATTTTCCATGCCATCATATTTGATATCCATGTCCGTGTCGAGGGGAAGCACAATCCCTGTGATTACAACTATATCCATAGGCTGAAGGTTAATGGCGTCTGGGAGGAGGACCAAAACAATCTTAAGCAAGTGGCTGTTAATTATTTAAATTCAATTCTGCAATCATCTGATCATGTCATAGCTGATCATATCCTGGATGTTATCCCTGCTATTGTATCAGAGGATCAAAATAATATGCTCACTGCTACTCCTTCTGAGGAAGAAATCAAGGCGGCTGTGTGGAGTCTAAATGCTAATGGTACGCCAGGCTGAGATGGATTTACTGGTCATTTCTTTACTTCTTGTTGGGGTATTATTCACCAGGAGCATGTTGCTGTGGTTTCTAGTTTCTTCCAAGGTTTTCCTCTCCCCAGAGGGGTGACTTCATCATTAATTGCCCTTGTTCCTAAAATTGAGAATCCGGTCTTCTTTGGTGATTTCAGATCGGTTAGTTTATGCAACGTTTCTTACAAATTGTGTCTAGAATTTTATGTTGCAGTTGGTTGATATCCTTCCCCATGTTATCTTTGCGGAGTAAGGGGCCTTTGTTAAAAGCAAGTCTATAATTGATAATGTTTCCCTGGCCCGGCAACTTGTAAGAGATATTGATAGAAAGGTCAGGGGTCATAATGTCTTGTTCAAACTTGACATCAGGAAAGCATATGACACTGTGGAGTGGGATTTCATCTTGGCAGTTCTAAAAAAATTTGGGTTTTCTAATCGGTTCATGTCTTATATTGGGATGTTGGTATCTAACTGCTGGTTCTCTATTCTGTTCAACGGCTCTCCATCCGGATATTTTCATTCGACTAGGGGTCTAAGACAAGGGGACCCGATCGCTCCCGCTCTTTCTATAATGATGGAGGAAGCGCTTAGCAGGGGCATCAAGGATATGGTTCAGACAGGTTTTTTAAGATCTTATGCAGGTCCGAGAAATTTCCCGATGATATCCCATCTCCTTTATGCGGACGATACACTTGTTTTCTTGAATGGAGGAATTATTAATATAAAAAAGTTCATGGACTTTTTGAGTGAATATTCTAGTAGCTCTGGTCAACAAATCAATGCCTCTAAGAGTAGCTTTATGATTTCCCATAAGACGCCAGCCCACATGGTTAATAGAATTTAGATAGCTACTGGTTTCAAAAGGCAGAATGGTCCCCTTCATTATCTGGGCGTCCCCTTGCATCCTGGAAGACTCCATGCTCTTGACTTTCAACCCCTCATTGATAAGCTCATTGAAAATTTGCTGCTTGGAAACCTAGGCTCTTATCCCAAGCTGGTAGAGTTGCCCTTATTAACTCTATGCTAGCCTCTTTACCGATTTATTTGGCTGCGTCTTCTTCCATTCCTATAAGCAGAATTTCTGCTTCCTTTTTTCTGGAATGGGCCTGATGGAAGCCGTAGGCGCCACTGGGTGGCATGGGCTACTATAAAACGTCCTTTCGAAGAGGGTGGCTTGGGTGTTCGGGATCTTCAACAGGTGCAAATGGCATTGGCGGTGAAGTATCTATGGAACATTTTGCATGTTTCTTCCTTCTGGGATACATATGCAAGCAGGCGCCACCACTCTAGCAACTATACTCATTTACTGGGATTCTCCTCCAAGACTAGAACCAAGGCTCTCCTTCTCATTAAGGATAATACTAGATGGATACAGGGAAATGGCTGTAAAATCGATTTGCTATCTGATGTCTGGCTTGGGGAGAGGGCTTTGTCTGAGCTACTTAGTTCTAATTATGATGCTGGGAGGATTTCTCTTCACGAGGTGATTACTAATGCCCATCATCCTATAAGAGACTTACTACCGAATGGGACCTTGCAGGGAGTTACCATCAATGATGACGAAGATAAATACATGTGGGGGGCCTCCAAGGATGGGATTTACTCTTCTAAATCGGCATACAATTTGGTTAGAAATACTGGGATCAAAAGGCCGGCATTGAAAAAAATGTGGCACCATTCGTTTAACAAGAGAGCTTCTTTGTTCTGCTGGCGTCTAATTAATAGAGCTATGGCCGTTGACCAAAGAATTGCGGAGAGTGGAATAAAACTGGCTTCCTGCTGTTCTTGATGTCATTGTCCTCAGTATGAGGACCTCAACCACCTATTTATTCATGGTGATTTAGCGGTTTCCCTTTGGAATTGGTTTTCTCCTCTAATCAGTCCTAAGGGTCATCTTCACAGTAGCATAACGGCGAGGGTGTGTAGCTTTCTATCTACTACAAATATTTCATCTCCTTTTGGATATGTTTCCCTCCATTGCTTTATCCTTGTCCTCTGGGAAATTTGGAAGGGTAGATGCCTCGCCAGGTATGAGAATAGGAGGACCTCAGCTCTGTTAGTTATCAGCAATATCAAATTTAGAATTGTGCATTCTTTATCTAAGCTGCAATTTGCTGTGGACGCCATTCCTGATGAGTTAAAGGTTCTTCATCAGCTTGGATTTTTTCCACAATGCAGAATTAAACAATGCAAGTTTATTCGCTGGATACCTCCCTTATCTGATTTCTCATTAAATGTGGATGGTGCTAGCAAAGGAAATCCTAGTGTGTGCGGTGGTGGAGGTTGTATTCGTGATTTGCATGGTTCTGTTCAGGTTGCTTTTGCACATTTTTATGGCTATGGCAACAACATGATTGCTGAAGTTAGAGCGTTATGTGATGGTCTTCGCTTGGCGGATCATCTTGGGATGCGGCTATCAATGGTAAATTTGGATTCTCTGGCTTTGGTGACTTCTATGCAGACTGGTCGCTGCCTATCTTGGCTGGTATATCGGCGGTGGCGGGAGGCATCTTCTATGCTCAAGGATAAGGCGTATTTGTTATGTCATGTTTATAGGGAGATCAACCAAGTAGCTGATGCTCTGGTGAATTATAGTTGTCAGGTTAAGGGGAATAATGTGTTTTGGGGTCCTAGCAGTGTCCCTCATAATTGTAAGGGGCCAATTATGTTAGATAAAATGGGTGTTTGCCATGTTAGGTTGATGTAATCAGGTTCAGCGACTGCATGTATTCCCAATTTCTATATGATTTTTTGGCCCAGGGGACTCTCTGGTGGAGTGAGTCCATTCTCCCCCTCTGGGGGAGGGTGCACTCTCCTAGATTGAGCCTCTGAGGACCGCCTTTAATCCAAAAAAAAAAGGTTTTATTCTTAATTGTTGTAAGTGAGATAAAGCATGTATCATGTGTTTCTAATGCTATAAGTTCCATGCTTAGTAAATTTAAATTGTATGAACCATACCACATGTGATAATTACTTCCATTGAATGTTAGCATGTGTATATGATGCATGTAAGGATGATGAATATGGATTGCTTGTTGGGTCTATCTAGACTCATTCTTGCTTCGACGTACAAGTGCAGGTGTCTCCACTTCTTCTGAGGAGATAGTTAGGAGCGTCTCCGAGCGAGAGGAGTAGCATTTATTGTGGAGATCTCTACGTTGTGTCTCTCATTTCATAGTATGTAAATTGGAGTTATGTAATTGAGAATGGATAATGTAATTCATTGAAGTTGTATAATGTGGACTTTAGTATTTTCTTTCATTTATCATTATATAGACTGTGTATACTAATGATGATGATGGAATGGAATAAAATTGTTACTTTCTTTCCACTGTACTCTTTGCTATTCATGTACATATCAACCTACCATTTAGAGTTGGGTCAATGTCCCACTGTGACGACATTCATTATACCGACATGGATTGGTATAATCATACCGGCATAAAGAGGGTTGTTATAGAGATTGGTATCAGAGCCAGGTTGAGATTGTACATGAATATATGCCATCATCTTCATAATTTGCTAAGTCTTTATAGATTTGTCCACATGTGTAGAAATGATTAATAATGAATAAAGATAGATAAAAAAGTGGTTAGGAATTAATTAACTTAGTTCTAAATGTGATTAAATTGTCTTGCAGCTATGGCTTCTCGAGGTAGGCGTGGTGCACCTGCTCGTGAGGACGAGCAGAGGAGAGAGGATAGGGGTGAACAGCAAGCCCCAACACCTCAGGGTCCTACTGTACTTCGTCCTCTACCACCAATAGATTATGGAGTATTCATGCAAGGTCTGGTGCAGGCCATTCAGACTCAGGCTCATACTCAGGCCGCACTCCAAGCTCAACTGGAGGCTCAGGTTAGAATAATAGATAGAGTAGTCTGTTTTATTTAATTATATGATTGTTATGTTTCTATGTTGCATATGTGATTTATGTTGTTTGTTGTAGCAGGCTCAGGCTCCAGCTCCAGTTCCCCAGGGGCATGAACATGGTGGTCCTTCCATCATGGAGCGGTTCAAGAGGATGGCTCCACCCTCTTTTAAGGGGGGGAGTGATCCACTGCTAGCGGAGAGCTGGATGAGGGAGATCGAGAAGATCTTCCGAGCGATTAGGTGTGCTGAGGAGGACAAGGTTAGCTTAGCCACCTATATGTTACAGGTATGTGTTAGTTGTATATGCATTTATTAGTATTAAGTTTAGATTACCTAGATTTGGTGCTTATGGATGGCTTGATGTAGGGGAGAGCCGATGTATGGTGGGCTTCGTTACTGCATACCAGGTTTGATGACGGTGCTGTTGAGGTAGCATGGGACGAGTTCGTGAGGCTCTTTCAGGCCAAGTTCGTTCCAGAGCATGTCCAGGACAAGATGGAGCAGGAGTTCCTTACTTTGACTCAGGGCTCCATGACCGTACTTGAGTACGAGGCCAGGTTTGCGGAATTATCAAAGTATGCACCTCACATTGTGGCTGATGAGCGCAGGAAAGTGAAGAAGTTTGTGAGGGGCCTTAAGCCATCACTGAGGTCGAGGCTGGTGGCGTTTGATCATCGTACCCTGGATGAGGCCCTTAGTGCTGCATGTAGGCAGGAGGGCGAGATGGAGCAGTACCTCGAGGAGAAGAAGGTGTCGCAGAAGAGATCTGCACCTCCTTTCCAGCGGTAGGATAGGAAGAAGGCGGCGTACCAGTCACCGCAGCGTCCTGTGGCAGTGAGCAGTCAGCAAGTAGCTTCTCAGTGGTCCCCCGGTAGTAGGCCTAGTGGCAAGAAGGAGTGCCCTCATTGTGGAAGGGCACATGGCAGTACCAAGTGCTGGAAGATGGAGGGAAAGTGTTTGAAGTGCGAGAGCAGCGAGCATCAGATCTGGGACTGCCCTAGACTTCAGCAGGGAGTCCAGCGTGGAGCGCCGGCCCCAGCAGCAACAGCAGTAGCAGCGCTAGCTACAGGAGGACCAGGAAGGCTTCGAGCCGAAGCTCGAGTGTTTGCCTAAGCACGAGAGGATGTCAAGCATGCAGATAATGTCACCGAAGGTACGGTTCATGGGTGTGCACGCTCAGGTTTTGTTTGATATGGGTGCCACTCACTCATTCATTTTTGAGCGGTTTGCTAGGCAGTTAGCTGTAGAGTCAGGATTAGAGGCCGAGGAATTAGAGGTCCCTTTGTCTGTGCACACACTTGCGGGAACAGTGTCGACTAGGAAGTGTATTCCGTCATTACCTGTGTGCATTGAGGATCGAGTCTTAGATGGGTGTTTCTTCTTGCTAAAGATGAAGGACTGTGATGCCATTCTAGGTCTGGATTGGCTAGAGAAGCACGATGCTTTAGTTGATTGTCATGGGAAGAAGATCACTTTCAGTATTCCTGGTGAGGATGAGTTTTCACATCCCTTGCCAAGGAACTTAGCAGGAAGGTTTGTTATGTCCACCATGAAGGCGATGAGGATGGTTAACAAGGGTTGTGATGCTTTTCTTCCTAGCATGGTATTAGTACCGAAGGCTGATCAGTCACTTACTCTTGCGGAGATTGATGTAGTGTAGGAGTTTCCAATGTTTTTCCCGATGATTTGTCTGGATTGCCACCGGTTAGAGAGATAGAGTTTACCATAGAGTTGCTTCCAGGAACCTCTCCTATCTCAAAGTCTCCATATCGGATGGCACCTACGGAGTTAGCTGAGTTAAGGAAGCAGTTGCAAGATTTGCTAGACAAGGGATTTATTCGCCCTAGTGTATCTCCTTGGGGAGCACCTGTGTTATTCGTAAAGAAGAAGGATGGGTCACTAAGGTTATGCATTGATTATAGGAAGCTCAACCAAGTGCCTGTAAAGAACAGGTATCCCTTACCACGGATTGATGATCTATTTGACCAGTTGTAGAATGCATCGGTCTTTTCGAAGATTGATTTGCGGTCCGGCTATCATCAGTTAAGGATTAGGAGTGAGGATGTGTCCAAGACGGCCTTTAGGACTCGTTATGGCCATTATGAGTTTTTAGTTCTTCCTTTTGGCCTAACCAATGCCTCTGCAACGTTCATGGATCTCATGAATAGGGTGTTTAGACCTTATCTAGATAGTTTTATCGTTGTGTTCATCGATGATGTGTTGGTCTATTCTTCGGATGAGGCCACACACGTCAGCATTGAGGGTAGTGCTTGAAGTTCTCCGAGAGCACAAGCTGTATGCTAAATTCAGCAAGTGCGATTTCTGGATGCGCGAGGTTCATTTCCTTGGGCATGTTATCTCCGGCACTGGTGTAGCAGTTGATCCAGCGAAAGTCTAGGCTGTATTAGATTGGGATATTCCTTGGACTCCATCGGAGATTCGTAGTTTCCTTGGTTTAGAAGGCTATTATCGGTGATTTATTGAGGGATTTGCATCTATCGCTGCACTTTGACTAAGCTAACCAGGAAGGGTGTGAAGTTTGTTTGGTCCGAGGAGTGTGAGAGTGGCTTTCAATTATTGAAGGCTAAGCTTACTTCTGCACCGGTGTTGATTTTACCGAGTGGTGTAGAGGGTTTTGCCATTTACTCGGATGCATCTCGGATTGGTTTAGGTTGTGTGTTAATGCAGAAGGGAAGCGTAGTGGCGTATGCTTCTCGTCAATTGAAGGAGCATGAGTGTAACTATCCAACTCATGATTTGGAGCTTGCAGCAGTGGTTCATGCACTAAAGATCTGGAGGCACTATCTTTATGGTGTCAGATTGAGGTGTTCACTGACCATAAGAGCTTGAGGTATCTCTTCTCTCAAAAGGAATTAAACCTACGACAGAGAAGATGGATTGAGTTCCTGAAGGACTACGACTTCGATCATTAGTATCATTCTGGAAAGACGAATGTCATAGCGGATGCTCTTAGCAGGAAGAGATCTTTACTCCAGTAGGATTGGAAGATGTTGGAGGATGCTGCTGTGCGATGACTAAGATAGAGCCATTACTGTGTCAGGCTTTGTAGCTCAGTTGTCTATCCGATCTACGGTGTGGATGAGGTGATCGAGCAATAGAAGGCCGACCCTAGACTCCAAGAGTTAGGGGCAAGGCAAGAATTGCTCGTGATGAGGATGGTGTGATTAGGTTTCATCTCCGGGTCTGTGTTCCCGATATTGTGGATGTTAGTGAACATGTATTAGTAGAAGCTCATAGGTCGAGATTCTCTATTCATCCGGGTAACACTAAGATATACTAGGATTTGAAGAGATCATTTTGGTGGTCTGACATGAAGAAGGATGTAGTGGATTTTGTATCCAGGTGTTTAGTATGCTAGTAAGTGAAGGCCGAGCGGCAGCGACCATCTGGTCTTATGCAAAAGATGAAAATCCCAGTATGGAAGTGGGAGGCTATCACTATGGATTTTGTAATGGGTTTGCCCAGATCAAGAGGGCAATGACTCGATTTGGGTAATTGTAGATAGATCATTAAGACTGCACATTTCTTGCCTATGAAGAAGAAGCAGTTAGTGAGAGTTTAGCTAGATTGTTGTTAGTAGCATTGTTAGGTGCATGGTGTGCCGAAGTCGATCATTTCAGATCGAGTTCCGAGATTTACTTCGAGGTTGTGGAAGGGTCTTCAGGATGCATTAGGTTCTGAGTTGAAGCTTAGTTCAGCGTTCCATCCCCAGATAGATGGACAGTCCGAAAGAACTATCCAGACACTCGAGGATATGTTGAGAGCGTGTGTGCTAGATTTGAAGGGTGATTGGGAGCGTCATTTACCTCTTGTGGAGTTCGCATATAACAACAATTTTCATGCGAGTATTGGTATGGCTCCATTTGAGGCGTGTATGGAAGGCCTTGTAGATCTCCTTTATGTTGGGAGAAGACTGGTGATAGGCAGTTGATCGGTCCAGAGTTAGTGAAGGAGACTTCAGATAAGATCCAGCTTGTTAGGTAGAGGCTTGTTGCGGCGCAGGATAGGCAAAAGAGTTACGCCAACAACAGAAGAAAGGATTGGAGTTTGAGGTTGGCGAAATGTCTTTCTAAAGATTTCGCCTACTCGACGTGTTGTCAGATTTGGCAGGCATAGTAAGCTAAGTCCTAGATTCATTGGCCCGTATGAGATTCTCAGGCATTTGGGCAGCGTGGCATATGAGTTAGCTTTACCTCCAGCGTTAGCTAGTTTTTATCCTGTATTCATGTATCTATGCTCAGGAGATATGTCCAAGATCCCTCTCATGTTATTAGTCATGAGCTAGTGGAGATCCAGCCAGATCTATCTTATGTTGAGCAACCAGTAGCTATTCTTGATCGGAAGGTTCAGCATCTCCGGAACAAGAGCATTGCGTCCGTGAAGGTGCTATGGCGGAACTTCTTGTGAGAGGAGGCTACATGGGAGCTTGAGGATGCTATGATGAAGAAGTATCCCCAATTGTTTGAGTAGTGTCGTTCTAACTTCGAGGACGAAGTTTCTTTAAGGGGAAGAGGGTAGAAGACCCTCGAATTTGCCCTCTTATTTAGATGTTTGGTTGTGTAATGTTTAGATGCTTGTGAGTACAGTTATGTGTATATATATATATATGTATGTATTCTATACATATTATAATTAAATAAAGTTGTACATGTACGTATGCTTGTTTAATTATGTACATATGGTGTTTATGTAATACATTGTACATTATATGTATGTATGTACATAGTGTAAGCTTGGTGTTCTACATTTCTGTGTTCTAGTCGAAAGACCATTTAACGTCAACATGCATCGACGTTAGGTGTTGATTTGACATCCAGACCGATGGACGCCAACTCCAAGTTGGTGGCAACGAGGTGGACGTCTACTTCCCAGAACATGTGCGATTTCAGATCCGGAAACATTTGCGATTTCTTCGCCCTCTGTTTAGGAAACCGTCTCTCAACGGTAGGATTCTACCTTAAGTGCATGCCCCAACCCTTAGGTTGTATAAAATCACCCTCTTGCGGCCAGAATAGGTCTTTTGGCTCTTTGGTCAAAACCCTAGCTTTTTGTGCGAAACTTGAAACTTTGAGGCTTAGATTTGGCGACTTGGTGCGATTCCGGGTGATCTACATCGATTGGAAGGAGATTTGAACATCAAGGAAGGCTTCCCCGACTCCGCGTGCTTCATCCATCAACACAGAAGCGGATCGAGGGGAGAGGGAGGTGTAGCACCCCGAAAATTTTAATTACATAAAAATTCAAATAAATGGAATAAATAATTTCCATAATATCGGAGTATTTAAAACATACGTACCATTATCGTGTGTGCTAAAACACATCGGAAAATTCCGTAAAAATTATAAATCAACCCTAATATTATTACTAAATGTTTCACGAAGAAATTTGTGCCAAGAAAATCAGATTAGCCAAGTTAAAGTGTTTCGCGACTTATTATCGTATTTCATGAATAAGTCGTAAAATCATTATCACACGTACTTGGATGAGTCAGAAATTTTAATAAAAATCATAAATGGACATCAAATAATATCCTTTAATGACCCATCAAGAAGTTTGGTTCAATAAAAATCATTTGGGCTAGGTTTCAGAGTTATTGCGACCGATTATCCAAATTAGGAAACAAGTCGGAAAACTGTTAATACGAAAATACGACGCAATCAAAAATTAAATAAAAGTGTTGGAGAGATTCCCAACATTATATATTAATGACCCAATATCTTAATTGGGCCAATGGACCACATATGACCCAAAAATCAAATAAAGCTAGAAAATACATAGAAATTCGTAACCATAAATAAGCTGAAATTAAAAGAGGCAATTAGAGTGAATTGGGATGCAATCATGCATTCATGGCAACCCAAATTCGTGCCTAACTATGAGGGGAGTTTTCCTAATGCCTCACACACTCAAAGGGAGGAGGAAATCATCAAAATAGGAAACCAAACATGTCAATCCCGAAACCTCCTTTCCTAGTTATAATAGGACTCCTAAACACCATGGTTACTTAAATACTCTTCACCCAAACCTAGGAACGAATTTAGAACTTGCTAGGGTCGTGTGGAGGAGCTCTTGGTGGCTGAGGAGCTGTGGAACGACCACAAGAAGCCGTTCTTCTTCCCCTTCTCATCTGCTGCGACCTGCACAAACCACCCTCTTGAAGTCGACCAAAGGTAGGTTTTCTCGGGCCAAATCTTAACATATCCTATACCAATGTGTAGAGCATCAAGTTAACTTTCATTTCCCACTGATTTCATCGAATTGCATTTAGTAGATTTGATTTATAAGCGTTTTGCCAAAGTCGCGCACTGTTAGGGCTTTTCCCGTTCTTAATATGTTGCACGTGCTTCAAGACCGAATTAGAGTAAGCTCATAACATGAAAGTTATTCTAATAGATGTTCTCGTCAGGTTTCATGTTGAACGTTTTGTCTAAACCTCATTAGTTAGAGAGTTATAAGCATGGTAATAGGGTTGCTGCATAAACTTACGTCTTCAAGTTACCCTTGGTCTGACCTTGTGTTCCCCATGATCAAAGCCTATCGAAACCATCTTTATTGTTCAATTCCGATTTACTGGAAGTACCCTAGTATGTGTAGGTTATTTTAAAACTGGTTTCGTTATTTTTCACGCACCGTGCAATTTGTTCTCTATTTTAGAACAACCCTATGTCAAAAGAAGGAAAGACAGGTCCGCAATCCAAGGCACTATCCTTGCTCTGTCTGATCCAGGTACGGACCCTGTGAATGCGATGGCCCGATATGTCGCCTTCAGAGGGTTGATTGCGACATACCCCTTGTCGCTTTTCTCAAGGCGACATGCACTCTGTCGCTATCCGGCTACCTGTTCTGACAACCCGTCGCGATGCTCACACCCTGTCTCGCCTTCTGGCCCGACCCGTCGCCTTCCTTACAGGAGCCTGTCGCGACCTGACCCCGAGCCAGACAGACCCTGTCGCCTTCCTTATAAGCCCATGTCACGATCTCAGGATTTTACCTGAAACCACGTGTTTTCCTGCATAGTTTTCCGCATATACCCAAGGTCTGTTTAAATATGATATTTACTGTGTAAGTTGCATGTCTTGGGTCTGATCATTACATGATGTTATTTAATGACTTAAAAAGTGTTAAACCCATTTAAAAGCTTTAATTACATGAATGCTATTCTAAGTGCTCCTTAAATGTTATGATCCATTCGTGCTACTTGTGATTTAATCTTCCTACTGTTCTTCCACGTTTAAATGATAATGGTTATCATAAAATCTTACAAACCATGATTTGTTAAAGTGCATAGTTTATTCCATGTTATATTGTCAAGTGCTTCATGCGAGTTTGAGACCGATGGTTTGTGAATTGAGACGTGCGCACCGCACTACACACTAGCACTGTTAGGTAGCCCTTTCTGGGAAATTGGAAACTCTCTACCGGTCATTCCGAATCGGTAGACTAGCGACCTTTTCACCAAGGCCTCCGTAAATCTCCTCTGACCATGGATTCCCACATGGCCGACGAGTTGGTTGTACCATTGAAGTTCCCTGAAGATAGCGTGAACTTCCTTTCTCTTCTTGTTCTCGTGAGCGTGACTTACAATCTAGACTAAAGCCATTAAAGTAAAGATTGAACTAAATGAGGAATCGTACCGTTATGCTGCCGAATTTATCTCTTGATCATTGTTATCATGAAATCATGTTCAATTACTTATTACTAGCTTCCCCTCATCATCATGAACATGACATTACACATGCTTACTTATTGAAACTCTCATTGGCCATTATAAATGACTGTGGGTATCTACATTTAAAAATTTAAGTGAGATGCTGACAGGGCACGACGTGTGTCCAAGGGCTCCAATCTAGCCCCAATGACGGCGAGTCATAGATATACTGTTAACCATGGGGTATAATGATTATTGGCGTTGCATCTGCGCTGGGAAAATCGTGTGTGCGTGTTGAATGATAGATACATAACCACATACACGTGTCCTGGTGTACATTCTTGATGGATCTTTTCTTGGTGTACATTAGTGTCTACGTGCCTGGTTAGTGTTACTTGATCGTGCTTGTGAAATCTTGCTTGCTTGCTTGCGTGATATGGCCATCCTGCATTTAATGCAATTTATGATATTTTGCGTTCCTGACATCAAGTGAAATCTTGCTTGCTTGTGCAAAGTGATCTATTGCTAGTTCTATCTCGTTCACCAATCTTGTTCTATCGTAATCACCCTCTCTAGCTTGTTTCATGTATCGTTTTAATGAGTCTTATTCGTACATGCATATCATGACATTCATCGTGCTTACCTAGTTCTAAAATGCTAATCACTTATATCATTGCCCGCACATTGAGATATAAATCCTACTGGGCTAGTTTGCTCATCCCTACTTTTACCCAATCTAGGTAACTATGAAGTTCAAGAGGAAGAGCAAGTCGAGGATGGGAATGCGTCCGAGTGATGAGCGTTCCAACTATGAGTCTAGTTATAGTAGTTATTTTGAGTGTTAGATTCTTGTAGTAGGAAGTGAGGTATCATGTACTTTTGCTTTATTGAGTCTTAGTCCTGTAAGAGTTTCCACTTTGAATACAATAAGTTGAGATTTGAATACAATTATATTGAGTTCAACATGTGGGCCCTATTATGATGTTGTGTTGATACACATTTAGTGCGTGCTAGCTAGAGGCTTATTTCCGACTGTACACGTCTCGAAATATCGACTCGAATTAATTAATAATATCCGCTGCGTAATTCTCGGGACGTGACAGTTTAGTGGTATGAGAGCCTAGGAATACCAAATAGGATACGTCTCAGGAATAGGAGATACCTATGGAACCTAGGTCATGGAAATAAAATACAGTACCTGGTGAGAATGGGTAGAGACTGGGAATATGTTAGAAAGAATTAAACACTCCTACCCATTGACTCTTATGATGTATCAAGAGACATTAATTGGTTTCCATCCTTTTCTCAGGAACCCTCATAACTCTTACACTCAACTGAAATGGCTCGTAATCCGTGGCAAGTTATGCATGAAACCGTGGCTGGACTGACCCAGGCATTACAAAATGTAGTTCAGGCTGGAAATCAGGCTGGAGCTGCAAGGAATGGAGCCGGTGATCTACACCAGAATTTTAGGAGTTTAAACCCTCCTCGTTTCTCTGGATCCCCTGATCCAGACGAGGCAGAAAACTGGCAGGAGGAGATAGAAAGGATCTTCCTAGTCATGCAATGCACTAATAGGGAAAAAGTGGTACTGGCCACTTTTCAATTCACTAAGGATGCCCGAGCATGGTGGAATGCCACATCGGCCCACCTGCCTAATATAGCTGAACTGGAATGGGCTGAATTCCTGGAGATATTTCGGGGAAAATATTTCGCTGACAGAGTGAAGGAGAAGAAAGCGACAGAATTTGCCGCACTAAAACAGAAAGGGATGTCAGTGGCTGAGTAAGAGGCTCAGTTCGCACGTCTTGCTATGTATGCCCCACATCTGGTGGGAACGGAAAGACTTAAGGCAAATCGATTCATGGATGGGCTCAGGCCCATGTTCATTGAAAAGCTCAGACCACACAATATCCAAACCTACACTGAGATGGTCCAAAGAGCTCAACTGGTAGAAGACACTATGGCTAAGGTGGAAGGCATGAGGGGGAAGGACATCTCAAAGCCGACCTTTATAAAATGGGGAGCAGTCGATACAACTGGAACTTTCCCCAATAATAACAATAATAACTACAACAACAAAAGGCCAACCACTGGGAAGGACTATGGCATGGAGAAAAGATCAAGGTAGAAGAAACAATGACGGTGGAATATTGTAACTTTTGCAACAAGCCTGGACATAGAGCAGAAGAGTGCTAGAAGAAGGCAGGAGCTTGCCTGTGATGTGGAAGTCGCGACCATCGCCTTCCAACTGTCCCATGCTAAAAGACCAAGCTGGAAGGAACCAGGGAGTGGTAAAACGTCAAGGACGTGTGAATGCAGTAATGCAAGCGGAGCTCCCAGAAGGAGGTACAATTGTTAAACCCCTATACTAAACTTATGATGTTTTCTTAGTGGGAGAGATCATTAAGGAGAAATTAGAAATGAATAATCTAGTAATTGCACCATAGTTCACCTGGTGGAGTAAGATAGAGTTATAACAACCGTGGAAGGAAAAGAGGAGTGGAAGAAACCAAATAAATAGTACGGGTGGCCATAGGTGTAGATGTCGGACTAGCATCCACGATTTGGAAACAAGTTATAGGACGTAAATCCGAAACGAGCTCGATGATCATAACTATCAAAAGCCAATAAATGATCAATGAATTTGGGGACCAAATTCTCTTAAGTGGGGGAGGGTGTAGCACCCCGAAAATTTTAATTACATAAAAATTCAAATAAATGGAAATAAATAATTTCCATAATATCGGACTATTTAAAACATACGTACCATTATCGTGTGTGCTAAAACACATCGGAAAATTCCGTAAAAATTATAAATCAACCCTAAATATTATTACTAAATGTTTCACGAAGAAATTTGTGCCAAGAAAAATCAGATTAGCCATGTTTAAAGTGTTTCGCGACTTATTATCGTATTTCATGAATAAGTCGTAAAATCATTATCACACGTACTTGGATGAGTCAGAAATTTTAATAAAAATCATAAATGGACATCAAATAAAATCCTTTAATGACCCATCAAGAAGTTTGGTTCAATAAAAATCATTTGGGCTAGGTTTCAGAGTTATTGCGACCGATTATCCAAATTAGGAAACAAGTCGGAAAACTGTTAATACGAAAATACGACGCAATCAAAAATTAAATAAAAGTGTTGGAGAGATTCCAACATTATATATTAATGACCCAATATCTTAATTGGGCCAATGGACCACATATGACCCAAAAATCAAATAAAGCTAGAAAATACATAGAAATTCGTAACCATAAATAAGCTGAAATTAAAAAGAGGCAATTAGAGTTGAATTGGGATGCAATCATGCATTCATGGCAACCCAAATTCGTGCCTAACTATGAGGGGAGTTTTCCTAATGCCTCACACACTCAAAGGGAGGAGGAAATCATCAAAAATAGGAAACCAAACATGCCAATCCCGAACCCTCCTTTCCTAGTTATAATAGGACTCCTAAACACCATGGTTACTTAAATACTCTTCACCCAAACCCTAGGAACGAATTTAGAACTTGCTAGGGTCGTGTGGAGGAGCTCATGGTGGCTGAGGATCTGTGGAACGACCACAAGAAGCCGTTCTTCTTCCCCTTCTCATCTGCTGCGACCTGCACAAACCACCCTCTTGAAGTCGACCAAAGGTAGGTTTTCTCGGGCCAAATCTTAACATATCCTATACCAATGTGTAGAGCATCAAGTTAACTTTCATTTCCCACTGATTTCATCGAATTGCATTTAGCAGATTTTGATTTATATGCATTTTTCCAAAGTCGCGCACTGTTAGGGCTTTTCCCGTTCTTAATATGTTGCACGTGTTTCAAGACCGAATTAGAGTAAACTCATAACACGAAAGTTATTCTAATAGATGTTCTCGTCAGGTTTCATGTTGAACATTTTGTCTAAATCTCATTAGTTAGAGAGTTATAAGCGTGGTAATAGGGTTGCTGCATAAACTTACGTCTTCAAGTTACCCTTGGTCTGACCTTGTGTTCCCCATGATCAAAGCCTATCGAAACCATCTTTATTGTTCAATTCCAATTTACTGGAAGTACCCTAGTATGTCTAGGTTATTTTAAAACTGGTTTCGTTATTTTTCACGCACCGTGCAATTTGTTCTCTATTTTAGAACAACCCTATGTCAAAAGAAGGAAAGATAGGTCCGCAATCCAAGGCACTATCCTTGCTCTGTCCGAGCCAGGTACGGACCCTGTGAACGCGACGGCCCGATATGTCGCCTTCAGAGGTTTGATTGCGACATACCCCTTGTCGCTTTTCTCAAGGCGACATGCGCTCCGTCGCTATCCGGCTACCTGTTCTGACAACCCCGTCGCGATGCTCACACCCCTGTGTCGCCTTCTGGCCCCGACCCGTCGCCTTCCTTACAGGAGCCTGTCGCGACCTGACCCTGAGCCTGACAGACCCTGTCGCCTTCCTTATAAGCCCATGTCGCGATCTCAGGATTTTACCTGAAACCACGTGTTTTCCTGCATAGTTTTCCGCATATACCCAAGGTCTGTTTAAATATGATATTTACTGCGTAAGTTGCATGTCTTGGGTCTGATCATTACATGATTGTTATTTAATGACTTAAAAAGTGTTAAACCCATTTAAAAGCTTTAATTACATGAATGCTATTCTAAGTGCTCCTTAAATGTTATGATCCATTCGTGCTACTTGTGATTTAATCTTCCTACTGTTCTTCCAGGTTTAAATGATAATGGTTATCATAAATCTTACAAACCATGATTTGTTAAAGTGCATAGTTTATTCCATGTTATATTGTCAAGTGCTTCATGCGCGTTTGAGACCGATGGTTTGTGAATTGAGACGTGCGCACCGCACTACACACTAGCACTGTTAGGTAGCCCTTTCTTGGGAAATTGGAAACTCTCAACCGGTCATTCCGAATCGGTAGACTAGCGACCTTTTCACCAAGGCCTCCGTAAATCTCCTCTGACCATGGATTCCCACATGGCCGACGAGTTGGTTGTACCATTGAAGTTCCCTGAAGATAGCGTGCACTTCCTTTCTCTTCTTGTTCTCGTGAGCGTGACTTACAATCTAGACTAAAGCCATTAAAGTAAAGATTGAACTAAATGAGGAATCGTACCGTTATGCTGCCGAATTTATCTCTTGATCATTGTTTTCATGAAACCATGTTCAATTACTTATTATTAGCTTCCCCTCATCATCATGAACATGACATTACACATGCTTACTTATTGAAACTCTCATTGGCCATTATAAATGACTATGGGTATCTACATTTAAAAATTTAAGTGAGATGCTGACAGGGCACGGCGTGTGTCCAAGGGCTCCAATCTAGCCCCAATGACGGCGAGTCATAGATATACTGTTAACCATGGGGTATAATGATTACTGGCGTTGCATCTGCGCTGGGAAAATCGTGCGTGCGTGTTGAATGATAGATACATAACCACATACACGTGTCCTGGTGTACATTCTTGATGGATCTTTTCTTGGTGTACATTAGTGTCTACGTGCCTGATTAGTGTTACTTGATCGTGCTTGTGAAATCTTGCTTGCTTGCTTGCGTGATATGGCCATCCTGCATTTAATGCAATTTATGATATTTTGCGTTCCTTGACATCAATTGAAATCTTGCTTGCTTGTGCAAAGTGATCTATTGCTAGTTCTATCTCGTTCACCAATCTTGTTCTATCGTAATCACCCTCTCTAGCTTGTTTCATGTATCGTGTTTTAATGAGTCTTATTCGCACATGCATATCATGACATTCATCGTGCTTACCTAGTTCTAAAATGCTAATCACTTATATCATTGCCCGCACATTGAGATATAAATCCTACTGGGCTAGTTTGCTCATCCCCTACTTTTACCCAATCTAGGTGACTATGAAGTTCAAGAGGAAGAGCAAGTCGAGGATGGGAATGCGTCCGAGTGATGAGCGTTCCAACTATGAGTCTAGTTATAGTTAGTTTATTTTGAGTGTTAGATTCTTGTAGTAGGAAGTGAGGTATCATGTACTTTTGCTTTATTGAGTCTTAGTCCTGTAAGAGTTTCCACTTTGAATACAATAAGTTGAGATTTGAATACAATTTATATTGAGTTCAACATGTGGGCCCTATTATGATGTTGTGTTGATACACATTTAGTGCGTGCTAGCTAGAGGCTTATTTGCCGACTGTCCACGTCTCGAAATATCGACTCAAATTAATTAATAATATCCGCTGCGTAATTCTCGGGTCGTGACAGTTTAGTGGTATCAGAGCCTAGGAATACCAAATAGGATACGTCTCAGGAATAGGAGATACCTATGGAACCTAGGTCATGGAAATAAAATACAGTACCTGGTGAGAATGGGTAGAGACTGGGAATATGTTAGAAAGAATTAAACACTCCTACCCATTGACTCTTATGATGTATCAAGAGACATTAATTGGTTTCCATCCTTTTCTCAGGAACCCTCATAACTCTTACACTCAACTGAAATGGCTCGTAATCCGTGGCAAGTTATGCAAGAAACTGTGGCTGGACTGACCCAGGCATTACAAAATGTAGTTCAGGCTGGAAATCAGGCTGGAGCTGCAAGGAATGGAGCCGGTGATCTACACCGGAATTTTAGGAGTTTAAACCCTCCTCGTTTCTCTGGATCCCCTGATCTGGACGAGGCAGAAAACTGGCAGGAGGAGATAGAAAGGATCTTCCTAGTCATGTAATGCACTAATAGGGAAAAAGTGGTACTGGCCACTTTTCAATTCACTAAGGATGCCCGAGCATGGTGGAAGGCCACATCGGCCCACCTGCCTAATATAGCTGAACTGGAATGGGCTGAATTCCTGGAGATATTCCGGGGAAAATATTTCTCTGAGAGAGTGAAGGAGAAGAAAGCGACAGAATTTGCCGCACTAAAACAGAAAGGGATGTCCGTGGCTGAGTAAGAGGCTCAGTTCGCGCGTCTTGCTGTGTATGCCCGGCCCACATCTGGTGGGAACGGAAAGACTTAAGGCAAATCGATTCATGGATGGGCTCAGGCCCATGTTCATTGAAAAGCTCAGACCACACAATATCCAAACCTACACTGAGATGGTCCAAAGAGCTCAACTGGTAGAAGACACTATGGCTAAGGTGGAAGGCATGAGGGGGAAGGACATCTCAAAGCCGACCTTTATAAAAAGGGGAGCAGTCGATACAACTGGAACTTTCCCCAATAATAACAATAATAACTACAACAACAAAAGGCCAACCACTGGGAAGGACTATGGCATGGAGAAAAGATCAAGGTAGAAGAAACAAAGACGGTGGAATATTGTAACTTTTGCAACAAGCCTGGACATAGAGCAGAAGAGTGCTAGAAGAAGGCAGGAGCTTGCCTGTGATGTGGAAGTCGCGACCATCGCCTTCCCAACTGTCCCATGCTAAAAGACCAAGCTGGAAGGAACCAGGGAGTGGTAAAACGTCAAGGACGTGTGAATGCAGTAATGCAAGCGGAGCTCCCAGAAGGAGGTACAATTGTTAAACCCCTAGACTGAACTTATGATGTTTTCTTAGTGGGAGAGATCATTAAGGAGAAATTAGAAATGAATAATCTAGTAATTACACCATAGTTCACCTGGTGGAGTAAGATAGAGTTATAACAACCGTGGAAGGAAAAGAGGAGTGGAAGAAACCAAATAAATAGTACGGGTGGCCATAGGTGTACATGTCGGACTAGCATCCACGATTTGGAAACAAGTTATAGGACGTAAATCCGAAACGAGCTCGATGATCATAACTATCAAAAGCCAATAAATGATCAATGAATTTGGGGACCAAATTCTCTTAAGTGGGGGAGGGTGTAGCACCCCGAAAATTTTAATTACATAAAAATTCAAATAAATGGAAATAAATAATTTCCATAATATTGGAGTATTTAAAACAAACGTACCATTATCGTGTGTGCTAAAACACATCGGAAAATTCCGTAAAAATTATAAATCAACCCTAAATATTATTACTAAATGTCTCACGAAGAAATTTATGCCAAGAAAAATCAGATTAGCCATGTTTAAAGTGTTTCGCGACTTATTATCGTATTCATGAATAAGTCGTAAAATCATTATCACACGTACTTGGATGAGTCAGAAATTTTAATAAAAATCATAAATGGACATCAAATAATATCCTTTAATGACCCATCAAGAAGTTTGGTTCAATAAAAATCATTTGGGCTAGGTTTCAGAGTTATTGCGACCGATTATCTAAATTAGGAAACAAGTCGGAAAACTGTTAATACGAAAATACGACGCAATCAAAAATTAAATAAAAGTGTTGGAGAGATTCCCAACATTATATATTAATGACCAAATATCTTAATTGGGCCAATGGACCACATATGACCCAAAAATCAAATAAAGCTAGAAAATACATAGAAATTCGTAACCATAAATAAGCTGAAATTAAAAAGAGGCAATTAGAGTTGAATTGGGATGCAATCATGCATTCATGGCAACCCAAATTCGTGCCTAACTATGAGGGGAGTTTTCCTAATGCCTCACACACTCAAAGGGAGGAGGAAATCATCAAAAATAGGAAACCAAACATGCCAATCCCGTAACCCTCCTTTCCTAGTTATAATAGGACTCCTAAACACCATGGTTACTTAAATACTCTTCACCCAAACCCTAGGAACGAATTTAGAACTTGCTAGGGTCGTGTGGAGGAGCTCTTGGTGGCTGAGGAGCTGTGGAATGACCACAAGAAGCCGTTCTTCTTCCCCTTCTCATCTGCTGCGACCTGCACAAACCACCCTCTTGAAGTCGACCAAAGGTAGGTTTTATCGGGCCAAATCTTAACATATCCTATACCAATGTGTAGAGAATCAAGTTAACTTTCATTTCCCACTGATTTCATCGAATTGCATTTAGTAGATTTTGATTTATAAGCGTTTTGCCAAAGTCGCGCACTGTTAGGGCTTTTCCCGTTCTTAATATGTTGCACATGTTTCAAGACCGAATTAGAGTAAAATCATAACATGAAAGTTATTCTAATAGATGTTCTCGTCAGGTTTCATGTTGAATGTTTTGTCTAAATCTCATTAGTTAGAGAGTTATAAGCGTGGTAATAGTGTTGCTGCATAAACTTACGTCTTCAAGTTACCCTTGGTTTGACCTTGTGTTCCCCATGATCAAAGCCTATCGAAACCATCTTTATTGTTCAATTCCGATTTACTGGAAGTACCCTAGTATGTCTAGGTTATTTTAAAACTGGTTTTGTTATTTTTCACGCACCGTGCAATTTTTTCTCTATTTTAGAACAACCCTATGTCAAAAGAAGGAAAGACAGGTCCGCAATCCAAGGCACTATCCTTGCTCTGTCCGAGCCAGGTACGGACCCTGTGAACGCGACGGCCCGATATGTCGCCTTCAGAGGGTTGATTGCGACATACCCCTTGTCACTTTTCTCAAGGCGACATGCGCTTCGTCGCTATCCGGCTACCTGTTCTGACAACCCCGTCGCGATGCTCACACCCCTGTGTCGCCTTCTGGCCCCGACCCGTCGCCTTCCTTACAGGAGCCTGTCGCGACCTGACCCCGAGCCTGACAGACCCTGTCGCCTTCCTTATAAGCCCATGTCGTGATCTCAGGATTTTACCTGAAACCACGTGTTTTCCTGCATAGTTTTCCGCATATACCCAAGGTCTGTTTAAATATGATATTTACTGCGTAAGTTGCATGTCTTGGGTCTGATCATTACATGATTGTTATTTAATGACTTAAAAAGTGGTAAACCCATTTAAAAGCTTTAATTACATGAATGCTATTCTAAGTGCTCCTTAAATGTTATGATCCATTCGTGCTACTTGTGATTTAATCTTCCTACTGTTCTTCCACGTTTAAATGATAATGGTTATCATAAAATCTTACAAACCATGATTTGTTAAAGTACATAGTTTATTCCATGTTATATTGTCAAGTGCTTCATGCGCGTTTGAGACCGATGGTTTGTGAATTGAGACGTGCGCACCGCACTACACACTAGCACTGTTAGGTAGCCCTTTCTTGGGAAATTGGAAACTCTCTACCGGTCATTCCGAATCGGTAGACTAGCGACCTTTTCACCAAGGCCTCCGTAAATCTCCTCTGACCATGGATTCCCACATGGCCGACGAGTTGGTTGTACCATTGAAGTTCCCTGAAGATAGCGTGCACTTCCTTTCTCTTCTTGTTCTCGTGAGCGTGACTTACAATCTAGACTAAAGCCATTAAAGTAAAGATTGAACTAAATGAGGAATCGTACCGTTATGCTGCCGAATTTATCTCTTGATCATTGTTATCATGAAATCATGTTCAATTACTTATTACTAGCTTCCCCTCATCATCATGAACATGACATTACACATGTTTACTTATTGAAACTCTCATTGGCCATTATAAATGACTGTGGGTATCTACATTTAAAAATTTAAGTGAGATGCTGACAGGGCACGGCGTGTGTCCAAGGGCTCCAATCTAGCCCCAATGACGGCGAGTCATAGATATACTGTTAACCATGGGGTATAATGATTACTGGCGTTGCATCTGCGCTGGGAAAATCGTGCGTGCGTGTTGAATGATAGATACATAACCACATACACGTGTCCTGGTGTACATTCTTGATGGATCTTTTCTTGGTGTACATTAGTGTCTACGTGCCTGATTAGTGTCACTTGATCGTGCTTGTGAAATCTTGCTTGCTTGCTTGCGTGATATGGCCATCCTGCGTTTAATGCAATTTATGATATTTTGCGTTCCTTGACATCAATTGAAATCTTGCTTGCTTGTGCAAAGTGATCTATTGCTAGTTCTATCTCGTTCACCAATCTTGTTCTATCGTAATCACCCTCTCTAGCTTGTTTCATGTATCGTGTTTTAATGAGTCTTATTCGCACATGCATATCATGACATTCATCGTGCTCACCTAGTTCTAAAATGCTAATCACTTATATCATTGCCCGCACATTGAGATATAAATCCTACTGGGCTAGTTTGCTCATCCCCTACTTTTACCCAATCTAGGTGACTATGAAGTTCAAGAGGAAGAGCAAGTCGAGGATGGGAATGCGTCCGAGTGATGAGCATTCCAACTATGAGTCTAGTTATAGTTAGTTTATTTTGAGTGTTAGATTCTTGTAGTAGGAAGTGAGGTATCATGTACTTTTGCTCTATTGAGTCTTAGTCCTGTAAGAGTTTCCACTTTGAATACAATAAGTTGAGATTTGAATACAATTTATATTGAGTTCAACATGTGGGCCCTATTATGATGTTGTGTTGATACACATTTAGTGCGTGCTAGCTAGAGGCTTATTTGCCGAACTTGGCGGCATGATCCTGTGCCGTTGATCTTGTGTCGTTAACCTATTTTGGCGGCAACATCTGTGCCGCCAAGTTCAACAGGTTTTGACAGCATGTATACTTTGATTTTTGTGACCTGTTTTCTGAAATTATGGATGTGATTACTTGTTGTCAAAATTTTATATGGTCAAGTATATTCAGTAGATCATGCCATGTGATTAGGACGAAATTTTGTCAACTGTGCTATTCATTAAAATTTCTGTAACAAAATATTGAAAATGATTTGGCATTGATAAATTCATTTTAATTAGATCCATGTTAAATTAGGGTTTCAAAATTTTACTGTGACTATATGATGAGTGTGTTCAGGTGTTAATAGTGCTAGATGTAACTGTGTTATTGTGAAATCTATTGAAGTAAAATTTGTGATAAAATGCCTAAAATGTGGTTTCAATTACTGAAATTAGTTTACTAATCTGAAAAATAGGAGAAATTAAGCATGTGACGTATTTACTGTTTAGATCCTGTTATAAAATTTTCATGATGTTTGGAGAACAGTAAGTACTATTATGGATTTAAAGAGAGAAATGACCATATTAAACATGCCTTGTTAATTACGTGTAATTCAGTTGCTAGCAGCATGCTTAGGTCTGTGTTAAGAGTAAATTTTCATTTTGAACAGTAATGATATGATCTGAAAATTGATCCATGTATGTGTTAAATGTGAATGCGTGTGAATCTAATTACATGTGAATGCTATGACAACATGATAATGTGAAAAATGTATAAATTGTGCTGTGTGTGACACTGCTACCATAGAGGGCTGTGGAACTGTACCATAGTAAAGTCCCTATGGAAAGGTTCATATGTGTGAAATCCTATGGGCAATTAGGATGAAATCTTGGAGGTGGACAAGTATCACTAGTTAGGGTGGAGAGTGCTTCTCCCAGTTTTGCGCAGTTAACCAAGGTCTATCACTGTATTGCCTAGGTGATGGATATGTGAATGTGATTGTGTGTCCTTCTAATGGTGGTTTGGACTATGTGTCACGGCAGCTAAGTGTAAAAATGTGAATATGTGTAAGTGAATTGTGAAATGTGCAATGTGTAAATGAGCATGTAAGAGTGTAAAATGAATGTGTTAACATGCGAACAAGTGTAAACCATTGTGAATATGTTTAATTTATGTTAAAATAGAATGTAAAATGTGTGTATAATTGTGTTAAATTTATGAGAATTCAAATAGAATCCATGCTAGGTGTGATGCTTACTTTATGAGTAGTTCCATGCCTAAATTGTGTACATTATAATATGAATTGAATGAGATTTGAATTGTTTAAGCATGTTAATTAAAAAGTGTAAAAAGCATGTTATAGGTTTTATTCTTAATTATTGTAAGTGAGAGAAAGCATGTATCATGTGTTTCTAATGCTATAAGTTCCATGCTTAGTAAATTTAAATTGTATGAACCATACCACATGTGATAATTACTTCCATTGAATGTTAGGTTGTGTATATAATGCATGTAAGGATAATATATATGGTTTGCTTGCTAGGTCTATTTAGACTCATTCTTGCTTCGGCGTATAGGTGCAGGTGTCTCCACTTCTTCCGAGGAGATAGTTAGGAGCGACTCCGAGCGAGAGGAGTAGCATTTATTTTGGAGATCTCTACGTTGTGTCTCTCATTTCATAGTATGTAAATTGGAGTTATGTAATTGAGAATGGATAATGTAATTCATTGAAAGTTGTATTAATGTGGACTTTAGTATTTTCTTTCATTTATCGTTATATAGACTGTGTATACTAATGATGATGATGGAATGGAATAAAATTGTTACTTTCTTTCCGCTGTACTCTTTGCTATTCATGTACATATCAACCTACCGTTTAGAGTTGGGTCAATGTCCCACTGTGACGACATTCATTATACCGATGTGGATTGGTATAATCATACCGATATAAAGAGGGTTGTTACACAAAGTCTTCTAGATAGGTAGCTCCATTAATGTTCTGCAAGTTCCATACCCAAGACTGAAAGCAAGCTTCAGTGGGTAGCTGTGCATCTGAATCATTATAAAAAGAGCATATATACCTCCATACCTTGGAGGTGGGTGAGATAGAAATATATAAAGTACAAATCAGTTCAAACATAAATGTTCTGAGCATTTAAGGATAGACAGATAGTTGTATGGGGAATACACAGTTTCTTCTGAAAGTCATGGTGTTTCTGACAGTGGTAGGTGAGCTCTGACAGATAGCCCATGCTGCTTATACCTACCATCGCATTAAAACTTTAGTCCATCTGTCAAATAGGAATAGACCTTAAATTTCTGACAGTAAGAAAGACAGTAAGCATACAGACATTGTAGATCTCAAAAAGACATTGCAAATGAGAGGATTATATAATATTTTTCCCACCAAAAGATATTTTGACTTTTATGATAGTAGAAAAATAATTATAAGTCTCATAGAAAATAATCTTATGTAAAAGATATTTCAATATGAATAATGAAAACTCATTAAGAAATCAAGATAATGAATTATTAAGTTCTGTGCTAAAAGATAGAAATAGAAAGATTATCTAAGTACAAGTATACAGAAGTTGATATGTGATACTTCGACTTTAAGGAAGTCAGAGTTAAAGACATGCATACAACTTTTCAATTATATAGAAGTCGTAGTGAGACATTTGATTGACAAAGGACTTCGACTTGTTAAGAGTCGGAGTGATATAAGTTTGTTCACCAATCGATGTCATACTTCAACTTTTAAGAAGTCGGAGTGCCAGCAACTAGATAATAGACTTCGACTTTTCTGCAGTCGGAGTAATGTACAATCAACAAGACTTCAACTTATATGAAGTCAGAGTAAGTCCGACTTCGACTTTCAAGGAGTCAGAGTAAGGCTCAATGGATAAGCAATCGGTATAAAGACTTTGACTTTTGAGGAGTCGGAGTCATGCTAGACTTCGACTTTTTCGGAGTCGGAGTACTACCAGTTTGTTCATCAATTGAAGCAATACTTCAACTTTTCTAGAGTCGGAGTTAGGAGTCAGAGTCAGTATGATATACAGTATACGTTGTGGACTTAGAGAAATTTCGTTTCAGTGTTGATACTTAGATTTTGTGTAAGCATAAATTTTGGCTAAGATATATTACAGTATATATATATATGAAAGCATTGTATATTAATTTTTCATAAATGGTAGTAAAAAATATATATTAAAATATATTAAAGGTTTTGTCATAGCAAAAATATTATGATAAATGTTTAGCAATATTTTTAGGGATAGTTGCTCAACAATGTCTTGAATAGCTACCGTCAAGATACCACTTGTTGTTCTGGCTATAAGACATACCTCCAACACATTTTAAAAAAGAGCCTTTGGAACCCAAGTACATTTTTTCTTTTTCTTTGTGGGGTTGAACCTAACCCTTCTTTGTTAAAATTCACTTTTGTTCCTAACAAATCCTCTAAATTATTTTTACCACTGACAAATTTCTCCAAAGCCTCTTGTCTTTTAGTTACATCCTTTTGAAGATTTTCGATTTCTTTCTTCATTCAGTATTCACACTCTTGATAGCATCATATTTTTCAGCAGACAGTTCCATTTCATTTTCATGCTTAATTTCCTTTAGCTTCAAATCTTCAATGTTCTTTTTCAATGCACATATTTCCTTTGCAAGTTCCTCTTCATTTTCTTTTATAGAAGTGTCATGAACAATAGGATTTATCTTTCTCTTCAGAGCTTTGTTTTCTCTTTTAGTTTCATCATACTCGTCAAGCAATTCAAAGTAAACCTCCTCCCAATCACTATGTGAAAAATCTTCAAAAGGAGATATTACCTCATCTTCATCTTCTTCTCCTCCCCGGGCCATTAAGCAGATTCTAGTGTGTAAGGCCCTCGAATTTTGTTCATATTATGCTTATTTAAATTTGTGCATATTATAAGTATTTATTTACTTATATGCATATGTATATATATGTTTATTTCTGTGCATGGAATATGTTTATTTAAATGTGCATATAGTATTTAATTATTGTTGTACATATTGTATGTATTATGTGAACGTGGCATTGTTGACTGTACACTTTCGTTGTCTAGAGTTCTTTGCACACGCCAAAATGCTCACCTTCTCTCAACTGTCTCAAAAATTTAAAATAGCAAGGATAAACTAGCAAAGTGGTGAGACCAGGTCATTTCTATAGGGAGACTAGATAAGTTCGACTTAAGAAACTGTTTTTGAAACAACTTTAACAAACACCTTTTCACCAAAATAATATTGCATTAAAATCAATTCTATAAACAACTCCAATCAAATCCCTCACAACTCCGATAGATCAAACATAATGAAAGAACAAGTTGAATTGAAATTAAAAGAGAATTAACATCATTGTACCCTCTCAATTGAGGGATTGAACAGGTAAAACAACAATCTGAACTAGAATATCATGGATGCACTTCTATTTCTGAAATGATTTAGAAAGGTGACAGAACACGAATTCTCAAAAGAACATTATCAACTCAACGTACCCCTACAGCTCAGGGGATCAGACAGAAAATAAGAATAGGAATCTACGATACTACTCAAATAATCACCATCAAGACTGAAATTCTCAATGAATTAAATTGAACTACAACTCTTGATGACAGATCAAATTAAGCATCCTTTATACTGAGAACAAAATGAGCAATTCAGATCACTATACCCTCACAGCTCGAGGGTTGAAGAACAAATGAGAAATGAAATACACTAAGCTTCAGGTCAGCAATGAGAAACACAACAGATTTATGTACCCTCTCAACTCGAGGGATAAAGAACAAATCAATTTAAGAAATATAACTTGCAAATCAAACTTCTGATCTGTGCAAAGAGAAGAAGAACACTAATCGAAATAGAAATCTCCAACAAATAAAAACAGAAGAGGAGCCAAGCTCCCTGATCTCTAGTTGCCCTCTGGATGTTGTCGCCTTCCTCTGCAGCTTACAGAAGAGTGGAAGAAGTCCTCAGATCCCTCAGCTCCACCGAAGAAAAAAGAAGCTCTCAAAATAACAGAAGAAGCTGTCGACCTCCGGATCGTCCCCTTGTGTAGTCACTCTCCAAAAGAACAGAAGAAAGCCCCTGGATCGTTCTCCTCTACTCTCACAAAACAAGAAATGAAAATAACAAACTCCACTGGTTCGGACTCTCCAGTATAGAAGAAATGAACCAACGCAGCAGAAATGGAAAAATTTCACTGGATTGATCTCACTAAACACAGAAGAAATGAAATTAACACAGAAGGAATGGAAGAATCAACACCGAAGAAATGGATGAAATAGTTTGTAACCCTCCCATCTCTCACAGAAGAAAAGAAGAAAATTACAAATCAAATCCCCTTCCCAACAGCTGATAGAAGAAACCCCCTCACAAAATGCTGAACTCAGAAGAAAGGAAAAAGCTAAACTCTCATCTGTCCAACAATCGAACCGAAGAAGAGAAACCCAAAAAAATTTCAAAAACTAATTCCTAGTAGTTGAACCAGAGAAGTCCCTGTTCCTGAGGACCTTGGGGTCCTTAAATAGGCTTCCAGGTGCCAGGATTCCACACCGCCAGCTTCATCCGCTTCCTGCTTCACACGCGCCGCCTCTGCACAAGCTCCGCACGAGCTACAGATCTGCACGCCCAAGCTTCCAGCTCCGCACTGTCTGGGCTCTGCCATGCTCAACTCCTGCACCGCACCACTTGGGCTCAGCCAGATGCGCACGCCCAAGCTCCATCGCCTCCAACCGCTCCTCTTCCCGCGTCCACAGCAACTCCAGCCGCTACGCACGGGAGCTCCTTCCACCTCAGCAGATCCACCGCACACAGCCTCTGCTTCACACACCGCCAGCGCACACGAGCTGCGCTTCCCACCTCCACTGTGTGCCAAATCCGCCCCAGCTCAGCAGCCCGCGCAGCTGTCGCCGCGCACCGCCTCTCCATCCAGCTGCTTCCAACAGCTTCCGTCGACCTGGTGGGGAAGAAAAGAAGAAAAAGGGTTTAAGTGGGGTTTTAATGGTATGCGTGGTCAAAGGTGAGGTAATTAAAAAAAATGTTTATTTATTTAATGGGATTTGGTGGGGTAAAAAATTTATTTATTTACAAATTTATACCTATCTACTACTAAAAGATATTTAGAAAACATTATTGTGACAAGAATTGTTTATATACAATATTTATTTACAAAAGATCCTTTATTTCCCAAAATGAACCTGATTATTTAATCTGAAAGAAATGACTTATTAAATGAAAATCTAACATGTGTATTCTAACCTATTATTAACTAATATGTTCAAAAACCTATTCATGGATGAAATGAAAATTAAAATCAAAATGCACATTATTTATAGATAAAGTATGTCTAAAATCAACTATATGTATGAATTTTAACACAAACAATTTTGCAGTTATCACTCCCCCCTACTTGAACATTGCTAGTCCCTTAGCAATAAAAATTACTTCAAATGTAGGACTAGAAGATGTAATGTCTCATGCTAAACAACCATCATGTAAAAGATTAATGTAGAGATGTGTCTTTCTTAATTGTAAGGGCTTATGGCTAGAAATTAGTGCACAAATGATAGCTCACTTAAGAGTTCACATCAACCCTCATGGAGCTTCTCTACCTCAGCTAGTATTTGAGATTAGATCAATTCGAGGGAGAAGAAAAATACTGTGAAATAAGATCTTTGCTCAGTCAGATTGGGTTGTTTCTCTCAGTTCCATTCTGCCCAACATCCTTGAGGATTATTTATCTGAGCTGAGGACTTTGCCTCTTTATTTGCACTTTGTACACTTAGAATTTTTCTTTCTTTTTGATCCATAATGCTGCACAACCATCACTTTTCAAGAGTAGCGAGTCCAACTTTACTCAGATCCGTAGCATTTTTCATGGATATATTTGTTTCTTTTCTTTTTCTTTTCTTTTCTTTTCTCTTCCTCTTAAAGGAAGGATAGACAGTCAGGTTCCTTGATCACATGCCTTCACTTCCTTCGCAATTCATTTAAGGGGAAGGGAGAAACCAATCACCTCTCTCCTACTAGCTTTAACAAATTTGCTACATTCGGGTTCAGCTAGTCTAAGTGGTTGTGTAGTGTGTGTATAAAAACTTCTCGCCAGAAATCCTTACATAAGGTAGACAGGAAGTACATGTAATCCTTTACTAGAGGCTACTTAACATGAATGTTTGCAAAGGAATGTGACAACTACAAAAATTTAATGGTTAAAGATCAGACACATAATCTGTGTTTCGCATGCCAAGCATTTCTTATTCAAAGATGAAACATTGTGAAATTTTCTTTTTATTTGCATATGTATAAGCTCAATATAAAGAAAAAGAAATGAAACAATGGTTAGGATGAGGACTATGAATGCATACTTATTCTACCCTTCCCAATTTATTTACAGGAAAAGAAAGTATGATAGAGAATTACCTGATAAAGAAAATCTGTACACATGGGTTGCCTCCCAAGAGCGCTAAGTTTACCATCTTCAGCCAGACGCAATTAAGCTTCGTTTGTCTCAACTAACTTGGTAGACTCAAGTTTCAAAGAAGATGGGCTTTCAAAGAAGTGCTTTAATCTCTGCCTATTAACAATGAATGATTGTCTAGTTTTAAGGTCAAGAATAATGATAGCACAATTGTTTTGACAACAGTGTAAGGACCATCCCATCGAGACTTCAATTTCCTGGAAATAGACAAAGCCTAGAATATAGCCAGATCTTATCATGTACTTGAAATTTTTTTCTATGAATGTGTTTATCATGGAATGTTTTGGATTTGGCTTTATAGATCTTTGGCTTTAAAAGATTGCTAGCAATTATGACGGGCCAAGTCTCGTTCTCTCCTAGAAAGATGTACTTCAAATTAGTAGGGAGTGGTTTTAGCTTAACCTTAGGAGGACACTCTAATGGAAATGTTGGATCATTATTCTGAAATAAGGAATTAAATTGTCCTTCCTCTCCCTCAAACCCTAGAGCACAGGGTTGGTCTACTGCTTCTTCCACACAAGATTCTTCCAAGGAGTCTACCACTAGACAACTCTCTCCTTGATCATGATGCCTAGATGCCTTAAAAATATGATACTAACCCGCCTATCCCAAATGATATCCATCATCCCAGTAGCACAATCAATGTTAGCTCTAGATGTGGCCAAAAAAGGTCTACCAAGGATGATGGTGGACTGAGTTAAATCTTGAGGAGTGTTCATGTCCAGAATGATGAAATCGGCAGGGAAGTAGCAATAATTGATTTTCACAATAACATCCTCAACTAAGCCTTTAGGAGTGGTGACAGAACGATCGACTAGTTGAAGGACAACAGAAGTGGGTTTTAATTTCCTAACTTGAATTTCTCAAAAATAGAAGAAGGTAGGAGATTGACACTAACTCCCAAATCCAAAAGTCCGCTTTCAAAAGTGACTCCACCAATGGTGCAAGGAATTAGTGGAGTGCCTGGATCTTTGAGCTTTTTAGGGAGTTGGTTCAAGATAATGGCTCTCACAGTTTCTGAAAGAATGATTGTTTTAGTTTTATTTCTCATTTCACGTTTTGGAGTGCACATTTCTTTTAAGAATTTGGCATAAGCAGGCACATGCTTAATGGCATCAAGGAGAGGAATGTTGATGTGAACTTGCTTAAAGAGTTCCAAGAGTTCTTCATTACCAGTTGGTTTGTTTTGGATTTTGGCTTTAAAGCTTCTAGAAAAGGGACTCTTGGAATGTAACAGCTTGGGTCTTCATTCATTTTGATTTTGTCTAGAGGTCATTTTCTCTTTTGCCTTGGATTGTTCTTTTTCAACATTTTCTTCAATCTCTTCTTCAATTTCAGTTTCAATTTCATTTTCTGTATCCTCATGCAATGTTGACATGTGTGGGTGAGGATTTATTCTGATTTTTCCACTTCTTAAAGTAGACACAGTTTTAACATTTTCTACTTGGGGGCCCCTAGCTTGGGCAGGAGGATTGTCCTATTGTATAGGTTGACTCTGGTTTTGTGGTGCTGGAATGTTTTGAACAAAAGCTTGTTGTGTGTTTCATGTTGGAGGTGCATTTGGCAAGCAGGTGGTTTGTACCCCTGGGCTTGATGGTATTGTTGGTTCTGATAAAATCCGGGAGGGTTTGTAACATAGCGCGTTTTCGGATCTTCGCAGATTGTTGATTAGTGGTAGTTTAGATCTGTGTTTACTGGTTTTGGTATGGTGCTCATGACCAATATGGGGTCATTGGGCCATGGTTGTGGTTTCCGCGCGTTGTGTGGGGCTTAGTGGGCCAGCAGGTTAAGCCCGTTGTGCCCGTTGGTTCATTGTATGTGAACGCGATGGAGGTGTAGGTCACGTTCTCAACGCGACGGCAGTGAGGGTCTCATTCTGGTTGCCGCCGCTGGGGTCGACGTCTGCATGCGTGCCGCGTGTCACGCATGGAGTGGGGTTTGCTCACGTCGGGAATGGGAAGGCGACGCCCTAGTCCGTTGCGACAAGGTCGCGATGGGGAGGTATGTTGCGATCCCAACCGCTGTGCGGTTTTTAAGAAGGTTGGTCGAACAGAGCTTTCACAAGCTCTGCTCAACCAGGGAAGGAGCTATTGCAGTTCTGTTGGGCGATTTGGCATTCCGGCGTGGTATTCGACGCACTCTCGACGCAAGGACGTTGCGTGGAGTGGGGGAAACGCCGTGCCATGCATGGATTGCGTGTTCTTCGTGAAGGTAGGGAGTTCTAGCAAGATATGTTACGTGGATTGCATGTTGGTTTGTTTATCGCTTTAAAAACAGTAGATACCATGTCTAGGAGGTGAAATGAGCATGAAAACTGGGTTGAAATATCATGTTGGGTGGTTTGCATGGAAAATCCAGAGATGGTTCCCAGATTAGGGTTTTCTCCTGAGAAGGTGACGGACCTTGCTGTCACGACCAGGTCATGACAGGACGACTCGTCGCGACAAGGTTTCCTATCGCGACGTGTTTGGGTGGCGCGATCTCATGGCGCCCTTGGACCCTGTCACGTTAGTGTTTTTGATCGCGGTCTGTCAGGGTGTCGCGACCTGATTGCGACTGAACCCCATGTCGTGACCACAGCCGAGTGTGCTTGTGGCATTTGTTTTAATGGTACGATTATCCGATTATCGTTTAATTATCGTGCATGGCAATGCTAATGATGCATTGGCACTTGTAGCGCTCAGTGAGCGTGGTTAACGTGTCGTTTGTGTGTGGCTTACGTGATAAGGGTGGTGCTCATGAAGTGAGCATGCTTTTACGTGACGTTTACATGGTTTGAGTGCCGTGTATGAGTATGCATGGCTAGTGGTTGATGTTATGATTATTGGTGACTGGGCAGTGAAGGTCCACATATGAACCTAGCCTCGGTCTTGTGACGTCTTTTATGGATTAATAGAAATGGTTTAAGTAGTATAATGTAAGTAAAGTTAAGAGTTAGTGTATAAATAATGTATATTGTATGTATGTGGCAAGGAGGTCACATGATGACCAATGATAGACAAGTTTGTGATTGGTTATCGTAGTTTACGTGTGTGTTGGTGTGGGGTAGCTTGTGGGTCACAGGGTGACTGGGGTCAAGCTATTCCTGATACTTGTACCATGGTTTGTAATGAAGAAAATGTAAGTAAGTAAGTATATATATATATATATATATATATATGTCATGGTTTATGCTAGCTGAGTGTGGTGGTCCGGCGCCTATTCCGGAATGCCTCTTCAGTTGGGTGCCTAAGGTTTTGTGTGAGCCAGGAACCTGTGTGTGCTCGGGGCTTGTCCCGGTACAGTGGTACCGTCGAGGCCTTGTCATCTTCCTGGACACCCTCACTCTCGGGGAGAGTTGTCGTCCATCTGAGGGAAAGACGACAGTGGGACAGTGACTCGTGAGAGTTTGTGTTCAGTCACTTGTAGCGTGCTCGTAGCTGGGGTTACGGACATCAGTAGACGTACTGGGCCCTAAATAGTCTTGTTACCAGTGCCTCACTTTAGGGAGCTCGGGCCAGAGTCTCTAAAGGTGCCAGGCATGGGCCTGCAGGGTGTGTGACCTATAGGTTGTGGTGGTTTGGTTGGTCTCCACAGTTCTTTGGCTTTACTTATGTTATGGAGCGGCAGTTGGACCTTACGTCTGTGACTGCGAGACTGAGAGGTAGTTCTTGTGTTGTGTTGTCCGGGTTGGATACTGGCGTCATGAACCAGTAGTCTATCCCGTGTGGTGGTGTCGTGCTTTTCTACTGGTTGTAGCGTGTGTTGGTTGTGGTTTTACCTGTCAACGTGTGCCATGGTGTTGGCACAATTGTCGTTGTGGTTGGTGAGTGGAGACTCACTGGTTGTGGTTTGACTGGTTGTGGTGTGCCCAGGTGGTGGCACAGTTGTGTTTGTGTTTCAATGTTGGTACCTCGTGGTGGTAGGTACCTATACCCTTTGTGGGTACTGGTTTCTCATAGTATGCTGAGTACTAATCTTTTCAGGTGGTGAAGTGGAGGTCGTGTGGTGAGACCTTCCACTTGTTGTGTTTTACCCTTCCTTGGGTAAGTTTCCGAATAAGGTTTAGTGTGTGATGGATTGGCATCGTGGTAGCTAGTTATGTTTCTTAAGTGTGACATTCGATACATCATGGTTTAAGGGTATAAAGGATTAGCTCTTGGTTAGCAATCCTGTCACCCATGTGTTTAGAGGCTTACCAGTGAATCTAGTAGCTTCGGGAATGCTTTGCCTGTGTGGCTTACAGCTTAGGCGACCAGCTGTTGAGGAAGTGTACCTGTAAGGCTTGTGGCCTAGGCTTTATAGTTATTGGGCAGACTAGTAGCGTGGTGCTATTTCTGCTATCTCTTCTTCTTTCCGGGATTTGTGTTAATTGATATAATTATGTTTGCTGTGAGCATGATATGGTTCGGCTAACGGTGTTGCCAGTAAGACCCGTTGGGGTTGAGGTCCTTCCATGTTGTGTGTAGTTTTTGGGTGGTTCCCTACTGAGCAGTGACTTGTTGAGGCTTACTCCCTCACAGTTCTTTTCAGGGTTTACCGTTGGTGTGGCTTCCGGAGGTGTCGTGACAGACTTGTACCACCAGCAGTAGTGTTAGTACAGTTGTGTGAGCTTGTGCTCCCTCGGGGTATGCCCCAGGTAGTTGTACTCTTTTTAATTTGGACATGTAATAATATAATGGGACAAAAGTTGTAAATTGTTATAAGCAGATATGAGCACATGTTCTTTCTTGTGTCTCTTACTATTGTGGTTTGTCTTTTATATTCTTCCTAGACACGTGTACGAGCTATCCCTTGTGAGACTTCGGTCCGTTCGTGGGAGACGAATCTGGATATGGACCCTTATTGGGTATAAATATCCAGGGCCGTTACAGTTGGTATCAGAGCAATTGACCAGTTAGAATATGAAAAGACATTAAGATTACAATGTCCCAATACATGATTTAATGTCCACTACTGGTAGTAAGTCTGTGGTTTCCTGTGCTTTTAGTACGGTTTTCATATGAGTTTTCGTATATGATTTGTATATTTAGATGGTCATATTAGTGGTTGTGGGTTATAGCAGAGAGATGATATGGTTGGTGGTGCAGTAGTGGGACAAGCATTCGTGGAGTGAGCTGAGCTAGCACACATAGAGCAAGTTTCAGGTGGTTGAGAAAATTTGGGTGTGGCTTGCCCAGTCAAAGACATTAATTGATCGAATTTTTGTTCCAACTTCTGCTCCAATCTCTGATCAAGTCTATGTAATAGATCTTCTACCCTAGAATCTGATTCTCCTCTCCCTCTTAATTCATACAACCTTGCCTTCTATACAGGTCCTAGTGCTCTCTCATAAGAGTGGAGTGAGGCATGATTGATAGAATTCTCACTCAATGTTTCAAACAGATTATATGCCTCATCCTCGCTCTTAGTCATGAATGCTCCTCCACACGAGGCATCAACCATCTGCCTATTTGATTTTGCCAGACCTTCATAAAAAGCTTGGACTATTTGCCAACTCGACAGACCATGGTGGGGGCATTTTCTAAGCAACTCTTTTAATCTCTCCCACGATTCATGCATTAACTCTCCTGGGTGTTGGGAGAATCTAGTTATTGCCCTTCTCATGGTGTTAGTACGACCAATGGGGTAAAACTTCTTCAAAAACTCTTGCTGCATTTCTGGCCATGTTCTAATGTTCCTAACCAATGTTTGGCCTTATCTATTAAAGAGAATGGGAATAGGGTCAGTTTCAATGCATTTTCAGTGAAATTTTGGATTCTTACAGTGGAACAAATCTCTAGGAACTCATATATGCTTATAGGGGTCTTCATGGGATTGCCATAGAAGGATGGCAACATCTGAATGGTTCCTGGCTTGATTTCAAAGTGATTTGTAGGAATTTCTGGCCTGATGCAAGTAGCAGGTTGATAATCAGAAGGAATAAAGTACTCCTTCATCTATCTGGATGCGACCTCCTCTACATTTCTAGCAACTTGGTTTTGGTCTTGGTTGGCCATCCTGTGAAAGAATCTTTCAATCTCGTCTATAGGTTGAACCAAATCTAAATTCAGGGAACGTCTACCAAGCATGCATAGTTGAAAAGTCCTCTTTTTATGATTTTTGAATTTTAGATTTTTATTGATTTTTCTTATTAAATTTTTATGAACAAACACACACAAACAAAACACTTTCAAAACAAATTAACCTAAACAATAAATGTTCCTTGGACTTATGTTATTTTTCTCAAAATCAGATTTATGCTTTCTTAAGTCCAATCCTAACTCTTTTTGTACCGGACAGGCAAGAGGTGGAGTAGAGGGAGCCCCCCCTACTTTCGCAAGGACCCAATTAAATAACATTTAGCTCACATAAGCATAAGCTTTTTAACCTCTAATCCTAGACACCAGACTTAAAGAGAAGTTTTGAAATTAAGAAAGGATAAATCTAATTATGAACCCTAGGGCCAAGTCTACTGGTTTTTATTAAAAGGTTTAGGCAAATGCAAGAATGTGGAAAAATTTTTTTTTGTGATTTTTGGGCAAAGGAAAGGGTGATGAAATCCCTCACCTTATCTTTATTTTTTCTAAAGGGTGATGCCCTTAAGCAGTCCCTTTTACAAATATGAAATGCAACAAATCAAGTTCAAACAATGGTTTTGTAATGCTAAGTCTAATGCATGAAACAAGAGATAGAAATCATACCTTTCCCCCGCACTTTTCAATAAATGAAATTAAAATGATGAATGTCCTAAAACAAGTGATTCTAATTTTAAGAAGATGAAATTTTTAATTTGCAAAACAAACGGCTTACATGAAAGAGTGATTTGGGAAAAAAAATTTAAATTTTAGATTTTTTTAATTTTTATTTGGTTTTTTTAACTAAATGAAATGAAACTTAACTAAGAAAATATAAAGTGATACTATAAACTAATTCCAAACCACTCAAACCATCAAACGGCCAATTATTACATGCCAACGAGAAAGAAATCTCTGTACATGCACAGAGAGTACGTGAAATCCTCACTAATAGTTTCACTCACACTCTTCTATCTAAAATTCTGAATTAAAGGAAAATGCGAAAAGAAATCAGCAAGCTCTCCTTCTCCAATGGGCTCAAATGTCAAGACCAATCTCCATGTTCCACTTCTGTGCAAATCTGAAATGAAAAGCCCAATAACAAGTCAATGAAAAGCCCAATACAAATGAAATCAAATCAAAACAGATTTAAATCAAACTCTAATTCCTCCCCGGCAATAGCACCAAGATGAACGCGGCGTTGTTGACTGTACACTTTTGTTGTCTAGAGTTCTTTGCACATGCCAAAATGCTCACCTTCTCTAAACTGTCTCACAAATTTAAAATAGCAAGGATGAACTAGCAAAGTGGTGAGACCAGGTCATTTCCACAGGGAGACTAGATAAAGTTTGACTTAAAAAACTATTTTTGAAGCAACTTTAACAAACACCTTTTCACCAAAATAACATTGCATTAAAATCAATTCTATAAACAACTCCAATCAAATCCCTCACAACTCCGACATATCAAACATAATGAAAGAACAAGTTGAATTGAAATTAAAAGAGAATTAACATCATTGTACCCTCTCAATTAGGGGATTGAACAGGTAAAACAACAATCTGAACTAGAATCTCACGGATGCAGTTCTATTTCTGAAATGATTTGGAAAGATGATAGAACACGAATTCTCAAAAGAACATTATCAACTCAATGTACCCCTACAGCTCAGGGGATCGGACAGAAAAAAAAGAACAGGAATCTACGATACTACTCAAATAAGCACCATCAAGACTGAAATTCTCAATGCATTAAACTAAACTACAACTCTTAATGACAGATCAAATTAAGCATCCTTTATACTGAGAACAAAATGAGCAATTCAGATCACTATACCCTCACAGCTCGAGGGATGAAGAACAAATGAGAAATGAAATACACTAAGCTTCAGATCAACAATGAGAAACACAGCAGATTTCTGTACCCTCTCAACTCGAGGGATGAAGAATAAATCAATTTAAGAAATATAACTTGCACATCAAACTTCTGATCTGTGTAAAGAGAAGAAGAACACTAATCGAAATAGAAATCTCCAAGAAATAAAAATAGAAGAGGAGCCAAGCTCCCTGATCGATGGTTGCCCTCTGGACGTCGTCGTCTTCCTCTGCAGCTTACAGAAGAGTGGAAGAAGTCCTCAGACCCCTCAGCTCCACCGAAGAAAAGAAGAAGCTCTCAGAAGAACAGAAGAAGTCGTTGACCTCCAGATCGTCCCCTTGTGCAGTCGCCCTCCAAAAGAATAGAAGAAAGCCCCTGGATCGTTCTCCTCTACTCTCACAAAACAAGAAATGAAAATAACAAACTCCACTGGTTCGAACTCTCCAGCACAGAAGAAATGAAGCAACGCAGCAGAAATGGAAGAATTTCACTGGATTGATCTCACTAAACATAGAAGAAATGAAATTAACATAGAAGGAATGGAAGAATCAACACTGAAGAAATGGAGGAAACAATTAGTAACCCTCCCTGCTCTCATAGAAGAAAAGAAGAAAATTAAGACTCAAATCCCCTTCCCAACAGCTGACAGAAGAAACCCCCTCACAAAATGCTGAACTCAGAAGAAAGGAAAAGCTAAACTCTCATCTGTCCAACAATCGAACCGAAGAAGAGAAACCCAAAAAAAATTCAAAAACTAACTCCTTGCAGCCGAACCAGAGAAGTCCCCATTCCTGAGGACCTTGGGATCCTTAAATAGGCTTCCAGGCGCCAGGATTCCACACCGCCAGCTCCATCCGCCTCCTGCTTCACACGCGCCGCCTCTGCACAAGCTCCGCACGAGCTACAGATCCGCACGCCCAAGCTTCCAGCTCCGCCACGCTCAACTCCTGCACCACACCGCTTGGGCTCCGCCACGCTCAACTCCTGCACCGCACCGCTTGGGCTCCGCCAGATGCGCACGCCCAAGCTCCATCGCCTCCAGCCGCTCCTCTTCCCGCATCCGCAGCAACTCCAGCCGCTGCGCATGGGAGCTCCTATCACCTCAGCAGATCCGCCGCGCACAGCCTCTACTTCACACACCGCCAGCGCACACGAGCTGCGCTTCCCACCTCCGCTGTGTGCCAAATCTGCCCCAGCTCAGCAGCCCGCGCAGCTATCGCCGCGCACCGCCTCTGCATCCAGCTGCTTCCAGCAGCTTCCGTCGACCTGGTGGGGAAGAAAAGAAGAAAAGGGTTAAAGTGGGGTTTTAATGGTACGTGTGGTCAAAGGTGAGGTAATTAAAAAATGTTTATTTATTTAATGGGATTTGGTGGGGTAAAAAATCTTCTTTATTTACAAATTTATACCTATCTACTACTAAAAGATATTAAAAAATATTATTGCGACAAGAATTATTTATATACAATATATATTACAAAAGATCCTTTATTTCTCAAAATGAACCTAATTAGTTAATCTGAAGAAATGACATATTAAATGAAAATCTAACATGTGTATTCTAACTATTATCAACTAATATGTTCAAAAACCTATTCATGGATGAAATGAAAATTAAAATCAAAATGCACATTATTTATAGACAAAGTATGTCTAAAATCAACTATATGTATGAATTTTAACACGAAATATTTTGTAGTTATCATTATGCTGTGTATGTAGGTTATTTGATATTTCTGTATTCTACCTAAAATCCCTGTTAACGTCAACATCTCTAGATGTTAAGGGCAGGTTGACGGCAACCTGTGTGCCGTTGACTTCATGGCCAGGAAATATTGACGTCGACTTCCTTTTAACGGTAGCAAAGTGGCCATTTACTTCTCCAGTTATGTTGTGATTCCAGATCTGAAAACGACTGCATTTTCCCCGGGTCCTGATTAGGAAAGCCACCCCAACGGTAGGAATACCTAATCCTAGGCGCACCCGACTCCTTATCCCTATAAAACATACAATTTTCGGCCAAATTAGGTCTTTTGGCTTGAAGGAAAACCTAGGGTTTCCTGAGAGAAAAACCAGACTTTCTAAGGCTTGATCCGGCGATTTCGTGCTTCTTCCGGCGATCTTCTTCGACTGGGAGGTGCACCTTGGGTTGTTGAAGCTTCCTCGACTCTAAGAGATCCATCTGCACAAGCAAGAAGACCGGATTTGGGAGGGGAATCTCACCTTCTTAGCTTGGCCGAGGAGGGCTTCTTCGACAAAATCAACTCTTTACAGATTTATTTCCAAGCAAGTAATCGAGGGGTATCATCCCTAGACATGTCCTTTAGGTTCTAGGAATTTTCCGAATTTTATTTCGTGTCCTGAAACCTCCAATTCTCCTTTTTATTTGAGTTCGGCTTGCACTTCTGCAGACACGAGGTTGATGGCAACCTTGTTGCCACCAAGCTCTTGAGTTGACGACAGCATCCTGTGCCGTTAACCCATGTTGACGGCAAGGCCCTTGCCATCAAGTTCTTCTATTTTTCACAGAATTGTGTTGATCATGTTTATACTATGATTTTGGATTCTAGATGTCTGTGCATGCTGTAAAAATTAGGGTTTGTCAGGTATGGTCTTTAGGTCATATCATGAGGTTCTGTCAAATTTCTAAGCATGACTTTATTTAAAATAAATTATGTATTGGTGAAATAAGCATGTTTTGACTGTGTTTAATCCTAAATAATAGTTTTATTGCATGTTAGGGTTACAAAAAATTATCATGATCTTAGAGTGACTGTTCACCTGTTTTAGACTGTTAGAACCGACTGCTTTACTGTCTACCATTTAAGTGGAACATAATGCTAAATTTGCATGAAATCTGTTTAAATTATTAAAATTAGTTTTACTGATTCAAAAATCTAAAAAATTAGACATGTAACATATTACCTGTGTGAAGTCTGTGATTAAAATTTATACTATTTGATGACAGTAGGTACTGTTTGTATTTTAACAAGGTATTTAGTCCATGTAAGCATGTTTAACTTAAATCATGTAAATTCAATGTTAGTAGCATGTTCAGGTATTGTTATGATTAAATTGACACTGTGAACTAGTCATATTGAGTTCTATAAATGAAGCATGTATATTTGTTTAAAGTGCATGTAAATGAATGAACCATGTGCTTAAATGAGATAATGTGTAATTGTGCCGAAATTGACACTGCTACCATAGAAGGTTGTGGAGCCGTACTGTAGAAAAGTCCCTATGGGAAGGCTCATTGTGTATGTGATATCCTATGGGAATTATGATGAAATCCTGGAGGTGGACAAGTACCACTAGTTAGGGTAGAGAGGGCTTCTCTCGGTTCTGCGTAGTTACCAAGATTCGTCACTGTATTGCCTAGGTGACGGGTATGTGTTATGTGAATGTGTGTCCTTCTTATGGTGGTTCGGACTATGTGTCACGACAAATTAAGTGTAAAAGTGTGAAAAATGTGAATATGTGCAATGTGAGTATGTGATAGTGTTATGTGAATGTGATAGCATGTGAAAAGATGTGAATGAGATATATTTATGTTAAAACAACAAGCTAAATGTAACGACCCGACCTCCTGGACCCCCCGCTAGGGACCCCCGAAGGTCGCGCCACCACCCACGGATCCGATGACCCAGAAGTGTTAGAATTTAGTCCAGTGAGATAAGAAATGAATTCAAATAACTATAACAAGAAAGACTGTACATTAATAAAGAAAATAAGTACAACATGTCCCAAATAAAAAGTATAGGTACAGAAAGAAGGTGCAGTCCTTAAGGGGCATACCCCGAGGACTTGCAAAAGGCCACTCTCAACTCACGCTCACAACTCACACTGTTGCAATGCACGACACAACAAACCGCCACCACGACCGTCTGACAATGAACTCCTGCGACAGCGAGTCCCTACCTGAAGAGAGTAGGGGGGTGAGCCTCGCGAACAAGGCTCAGTAGGGATTACCAGTCCCTTACCAGCCAGAGCAGTAGAAACTTCAACAAAGTGGAAGCAAAAGTACTCTACAAAGCAGTAAAGGGAGAAACACCTACTACAGAGTACTACAAAGCAGCGGAAATAGAGAAGCACTTCGACCACAACCTGGGTCATGCCAAACACGACTCCCGCAGAACCAGTGGAGTCAAACACATGCGGAAGCAACCCTCGGTAAACACCCGCTGAGACAACGAAGCTCATGGAACACCGGAGCGACCACGTGAGACCACGGTCTCACGACACAAGCACCAACATCCCAGACCTCCACGAGGTCGGGAAGGAACAACCAGGTGTCACCCCGAGAGACACCAAGCAACCAAGTGAGAATGAACGTCTTACCATAGGCACGGCCACCTCAGACCTCCACAAGGTCGAGGGCCCACAAGAAGAACCACCCTGCACCTCAGACACGCCATGAGGTGAGGGAACTACACACTCCGGTGCCACCACAGATGGCACCAAGGAACGGGTTACCGAAACAGCAGTTGGGTGCCTGCACAAGGCACCTCGAGAGAACCCGCAGAATGGAAACCACTAAATACGACCCACGAGACGCAACTAACCAAGCCCATGGAACTAGACATGGCCAGGCTACAACCCCCATGCAAGCTAGGGCAACGAGAAACCATTCTTGGAAACAGCGTGAGAAACACCATCACGCAAGAGCACACAAGCCACCGCCATAGGCAGCTAAGAGGAGGACACACAGTCCACTCCTCCAGCTCACTAGCCGCCGACTCCTGCCTACAACCCCCCGGTAGAGTGAGGCTAGCGAGCCACAGCCAGAACACAACCACAAACCACCGCAGCCCGGCCGAACTGCAGCCCCACGCCTGACCTCCCTACATGGCTCTGGAACCAACGTAGAGTGAGGCTGTGAGAAGGACTAGCTGGTCCGCACCGAAAGAGCGCCACAACAACCTTGGAGACCAGACCCAAGCTAAGAGAGCTCTACAAACGACAGAAGCCGCTGCCCCACCATTTTCCCCTTCTGTTCCAAGTTTGAGACTTGAGCACGCCCGCCGCCTGGAGCAACACCCTCTGACACAGGCACGTGGGGTGGGGGTCCCAGGTAACGGTAACACCCTATCTCATGGACAAGCCCTCAAGTGCCGAGCATCGGGCGAATGAGAACACTGGCGTGGAAACCACCAACAGAAACAGTACAGCTGGCTTGTAACCAAGACAAGCCCAGTAGGCACAGGCACGCATGGCACCCCTTCCGAAAAACCCCAGAAGGGCCGTCGGCCAACGCCGACACACAAGGCATTGCCCGAGAAACTGGAACACTAACAGTAGAATAGAAACCACCGCTCTTCTAATAATCGATTGACAGACAGACAATCGATATTAGACAGGCACAAGCCTCCTAGCATAGCCGCTAGGACACGGCCACGAAGGTGTCACCTTCGGTCACTGAACGCAGCGATCCAACCTGCCGCGTTCCTCACCAGAAGGTCTGGAGGGAAACCCTGCCCTGGGGCACAAGCCGACACACCAACCGCGGCCACGGAAAACAACCAAGGGAACCCAGACCTTGTCACGCCCTTCTAGCCCGTCGCGATCTCATCGCGACGGGTAGGGCAACCGCGACAAGCCAGTCGCGTCGGGGAAGCAGGTCGCGATAAAGTTCTTGTCGCGACAGCAAACCAGGTCATGACAACCCTGTCGCGACAAGACCGTGCGTCGCGACAAGAACTTTGTCACAACGGGCAGCCGGGTCGCGACAACCTTATCGTGACGGCCTCCTGGGCCGCGATAAGGTCGCGCCCGACTGGGGCGACGCCTCCTCTGGTGTCACGATGCGCTCGACGGTCGCGACAGCAGCAGGAAGGCCGACCATCGGGATGCCACATCCCGGGGTCCCCCACAAACTACAAACACACAACATGGGGAGGGGATCATGGAGAAAGTAGTAAAAGCATGCATTCCACAATTTGAACCCCCAAACCACCCAAACAGCAAGGGTACAAGAATCCCTACCGGATAACGAAGAACCAACCCACAAAGGGGCCTTCACGATGAGCTTGCCACCTCCTCCTCGCTCCCACGGCGACGCGCCACCGCTCCGCACGAACTGCCGCCGCTCCGCCAAGCCCGAACCGCCGGATCGCCGGAGAAGCTTTCTCTTCGGAGAGGAGAAGGGAAGGGAAGAAAGGAAAAGAAGGGAAAGGGGGAACCGGCCAAGGCTTTTAGCCTCTGCCCCGCAGAACGCGATGGGGCGGGGCGTCGCGACACCAACCGTATCGCGACGGACGCCCACACCGTGACCAGAAAACACCCACCCGGGCGCCGCGACAGCTGACATGTCGCTCTGACCTACCTGCAACCCTGACATGCGGCAGACGCCTGTCAGAAGACCAAAAGCAGAACCCCTGTCGCCGCGTGACCAGGCGCGACAGGAACACGACACACCTAGTAGTCAGAACAGGGATGACTGTCATGACGGGCACCTCCGTCGCAACATGGCTAGTCATCCACACAAATGGAAAGTCGGAAACACCGAGATGTTACAATACATCCAACAAAAAAATAAATAATTTCGACTCGAACATCAAGGGCGAAACAACCAGTCGGAGGGGAGAAAACAACAGGCGCAAAGAGACCACTAAGTCGCACCGCGACTTCCCGGTGGTCACCACCACGACCCTGCCACAAGGGAGTGCCAAACAGACATCCGACAGCTCTCAGAGCGCACAACAACGGCGCAGAGCACACAAGCAGATGTCGACAACTCCACAGGTGCGGCGCGCACCAAGCGACCAGAAAACACTAAAACCACCAGCTAGAAACCACGTGACTGAGCCTCAACAGACCATGCCGTTGAGACCAACTGGTCAGGAACACACTCTATCACCAAGGACAAGACAGAGGTCCCAGCTACTAACGACAACCGCGGAAAATGCCAAGAGGTCATCCACCAGACTCCGCTGAATGGCTCCGCACGTCTAGCAACAGCTAGCACTTACGGCAAGGCCAAACGAGAGTTTCTTAATGGTGACCCAAAACCAATCGAAAAACACGCACGTGGAGAAAACCACGGCAAGCCAGGCAGTGTCCGACGACACCACTAGATCTCTCCCAGATCAGCCTCATGGTCCGACAAGGACACACAATGACTGTGGAGCCACAGAAAGCTAAACTACACAATCCATAGGCACACGTGCAGAGGCAAAACCAAGGAAGACATCTGAGGTTGGAAAGGCCAAACAACTCGAGACTTCGGTAAACTGCACGGGAAACGAAACACTGCAGAAGTCGAGGACAACACGTCGACCTCAAGGGACCCAACTGAACACTCTCGTTCCCAAGAGAGAGGGGGAAACTCGAACACAGGCCGAGGCCAAAAACCTGGCGTACCACCGATAGGGTTACCTAGACAAGGGAAAGCCGCCACCCCACAGCGGTAACGGTACAGCCACAAGGCACGGCCCGCATGAAGTGTCCCAGAGGCAGAAAGCTCAACGCCTCGAACACCGAGCAACTCGCGAAACAACGCATAAAGCTCACGATCAGGAAAAACAACACAATACACGGTGCTCACACAGGCACCAAGAACCACCCAAGTGCAACACAATGCGCCAGGGCTCCGGACGGCACGAAAACAAACCACTCAGGCACGAGCACATGGTGCCCACCACTGATGATCAGATTATCCCCAATGTAATTTAAATAAATTACATATCTATTTTGGTGATTAACAAAACTGTGATAAAGTTTACTCTAACATAATTTCTATGAGATTTGAGCATAGGAATAAATCAAGGAAATACAAGCAAAATTAGTAAGTATTTATCATCCAGTAGCATTTATAGTTCAAAGCATGAAATATTCTAAGTACACTCGACTTTTTAGTTGTTGCAACGATTTCCTCAGAATCATAACAATTTCTCATCCACATCGATTTTTGGTTCTATAACGATTTCATAAGTCATCGCTATTCTATGAAGTCTATTTCATAACGATTTGCTCTCATAACGATTCTTTAAGTGAGCATAATGACTTCGACATCATAATGATTCAATAAGTCAACAGAGCAACTGTGTGCCTTAGTGATTTGATGATCACATCGATTTCGATCTCAAAACGATTCGCCAAGTGATCGCATCGATTTCGATCTCAAACGATTTGCTAAGTGATCGCATCGATTTCCATCTCATAACGATTCGATAAGTGTGTGCATCGATTTCGAGCTCATAACGATTGGTCGTCGCATCATTTTCTTAAAGTGAGAAAACGATTTGCTCTCACATCGATTTGATCTTTATAACGATTCGATAAGTTACACAACGACTTGGTCACTGTAACGATTGATAAGTTACAACAATGATGGTCGCTGTAATGATTCGATACAACAAACAACGATTTGCTCAATACATCGACTCGATAAGTGAAACAACGACATGCTATAACGATTTGTTCACAATGATTCGTTTACAACGATTTGATTATAACGACTTGTTCATAACGATTTGCTTATACTATCATAACGATTTGTCTCTACAATGATTTGGTTATGATTGTATAATGATTTGTATATACATCAATTTGTTTATTAGTGTGCAACGATTCGCATAGATAACGACTCATTTGCACAATGATTTCATAAGCCATGCTCAGAACGATTTTATGGTTCATAACGACTTGATATTTTAAATAGGTTGAAAGTCAAAGTCTTCGCACATATCTCTATGACATCCATGCATTTATTATGACTGAACGTATCACTGCAATGCATGCATAGATATCTCTACTCTCTTGCTTATACTGGAGACATCCTTTTAGAAGAGTAAAATGGCATTTCTATTTGATGTATATTTCGTCTAACGTTGACTGACAACAAGAGACAGCATAGACGTCCGTGTTTTAGCATTTAATGTGTGCAGATCTCTGACAAGCACATCTCAATACAACCTTGGACAAATGGAAGAGAAAAGGACATCGAGGAAGATCTTCTCTTTGCATGGTACGTAAAGATCTGTTGAAGACCATACAGTCTAACGTACACCAGCACTTAGAGACAACGGTTACTTCAACGTTCAATTTTCAAATGGAACATATATAGAAGACGTTGCTCCAGAACAAGATAGCGCTTACAAAAATCTTTTACAAAACCTTCTGCGTGCATCTGAAAGAGCGAAGCTTCACTCTTTTTGCTTTGTCTAGATCTTAGCTCACTACATTCTTGGTGTTAGCCTTGAGAGCTTTTGTGTACTGAGAGTGCTCCTCATTGTAGAACCTTCCTCTTAGTCTTAGCTCAGATTGAGCGTAGTTCTATAAGCTTGATCTAGGGGCTTGTCTTCATGAACACATCTTGTGTTTGTTTCCCCTTCGTGTTAAGGAAGACTAGGGATTCCAGGGTGTTTATTTCCCTTCGTGTTGAAGGAAGACCTGGTGGGATCCAGGGTGTTGTATTTCCTCTTCGGGTTGTGAAGAGAATACCACTGCGGCTGGGTTTGTAAGTGCCCTTTAGGGGGACTGTACCCTTAGGTAGTAGAATCCTAAGTGGTTGCTCAGGGACTGGATGTAGGACTCCTTGGAGAGGAGGTCCGAACCAGGATAAAATCCTGTGCAGTGTGTGTGTGCTTGCCTCGTGTTTGGTGTCTTCTTTTTACTAACACTAACAATCATCGAAGTGTGTTTTTGTGTGAACATTTTTTGTGAACAGGTTTAGGTATTCAATTTTTTTTCCCATTTACCCCCCTCTGGGCTTGCTAGCTGGGCAACAAGTGGTATCAGAGCTAGTCTCTTCGACAAAGAAGAAGATCCAACGATCTGAAGAGAAAAGATCAAATGGCAGCCCAAAGTCATCTTTGAAGGTCAGTTAGTAAATAGGCCACCACTGTTGGATGGTGAAGACTACACATATTGGAAAACAAGGATGGAGTTCTTTTTACAAGGTCTTGACTATCAGATCTGGTCGATAGTTGAAGAAGGAGATCTCCTGGTGACAAACGAAAAGGACAAATGGACGGAAGATGACAAGAAAAAGATTTCTTTAACTGCAAGGCCAAGAGTATCCTATGTTGTGCCCTTAGCAAAAAGGAATTCAACCGCATATCAGCCTGCAAATCCGCTATGGAAATGTGGGAAAAGCTAAGGATCACATATGAAGGTACTGAGAAGGTTAAGGAAACCAGAATAGACATTTTGATAACACAGTACGAGAGGTTCCAGATGCAGCAAGGAGAATCCATTACTCAGATGTACAGCAGATTCACCGATATCACAAATGGGTTAGCTGGTCTGGGTAAGACATATCATATGGGAGACATGGTGAGGAAGATACTCAGATCCCTACCTGCCTCATGGACACCAAAAGTTACAGCAATAGAAGAGGCTAATGACTTGAAGATAATGTCATTAGAGAAGCTCATTCGGTCCCTCATGGCCCATGAGATAAATATGGAAAGTTTGGGAGAATCTTCTAGCAGAAAGAAGCACTCCAACTCACTCAAGGCAGAAGAAGACGAATCAGAAGAAGGCTCATACAACCAAGAAAGCATGAACAGTAGTGAAGATGAAGAAGCAATGTTGTCCAGAAGATTACAACGAATATTAGCTAAGAAAAGAAGTATCAGTCCGGGAGAAGAAACTTCAAGAAAGGGAAAGACTTAAAAAGGTCTTAAGTCAAAGATTCAACGAAAAATGAACCAATCTGTTATGAATGCAAGAAGCCCGGACACATCAAGGCAGATTGTCCAAAGCTCAAGAAAAATGAGTTCAAAAAGAAAGATAGTTCTAGAAAACCCAAAGATTTAAGAAGAAAGCCATGGCAGTAGTGTGGGATAACAGTAGTGACTCGGAAGCGAGTCAAGCTCAAGCAATGAAGAAGAAGAAGAAGTCAACCTGGCATTCATGGCCAACGTCGACGACAAGGTAACATCAACTCATCTTTCTCTTCATGTAATGAATCTGATTCTGACAACTTAGAAGAAGCTTTTAATGAATTGTACTGTAAATATAATGAAGTATGTAAATCACTATAATCCAATAAGAAAAATCTCGCATGCTTAGAAAATACTAATTCAGACTTAAAATCTGAAAATGAGCAAATGGAAAAATAAATTACGGAACTAAAAAGAAGAAATGAATTGTTATGTGAAGATTTGAAAAATAAAAATGAACAATTATCAAGTCTAGAAAACCAAGAAACTATGAATAAATTAAGACAAGAAGTCAATAATTTAACAATAGAAAATGAAAAATTGTCAAGCACACTAGAAAAATTTACTAATGGCAAAACAACTTTAATATTAAAAGGTGCTAGACGATCAGGTAAAAGGAAACATGGGTTAGGCTATACTCCTCCCGATAATGAGGAAAAGTAGTATATCTAAAATATATCCAACTCCTAAATTTGTACCTGAACAAGACACAACATATAAATCAAATTTCAAATACATTCTAGCTGAAACGATAACTAAAATGTCTTGCTGCAACCATTGTAACAAGTTAGGTCACATTAAAATGACATGCCAACTAAACACAAAAAATGGATAATTAAAAGGAAAATTGATGATACTAACCAACCAGACCCAAAAGAACTTGGGTACCTAAAGTTTAGTATTTTTACTGCAGGTAAACCTTCGAGCATCCAAGTGGTATTTAGATAGCGGATGCTCAAGACACATGTCAGGAAATAGGAAGCTATTTTCTCATCTCAAAGCTGAGGAAGGCACAGTCACCTATGGAGATAATGGAAAATGGAATGTGATAGGCAGTGGATCAGTAGGCAGCAAAGACAAAACAATTATTGAAGATGTGTTATGCGTCAAAGGACTGAGGCACAACCTCATAGTATAGCCACTATGCGATAAAGGACATCAGATCAGATTTCAAGAGTCAAAGTGCAGCATTATGAAGGATGGTGCACTCATCTTTGAAGCTAACAGAGAAAAGAACTGTATGTACTCTATCTAGAAGTATTAAAGGATCAGGGCATATGTTTGGCAGCAAGTAAAGAGCAGTCAACTGAACTGTGGCACCGAAGATTAGGCCACTACAGTCTAGATGGCATGAGAAAATTAATCAAGAGAAGCTTGGTGGAAGGCCTACCCAAAGTAAGTACAAGAATGGATGGTGTCTGTGGGCCATGTGCAAAAGGAAAGCACACCAAGTCATCCTTCAAGTCAAAGACTGTGGTAACAACCTCTAAGCCCTTAGAACTTCTACATATGGATTTATTTGGGCCAATGAGAACCACAAGTCTTGGAGGAAAGAATTTTTGTTTTGTTATAGTAGACGATTTCTCCAGATTTACATGGGTATCTTTCTTGGAGCATAAAGATAATACATTCGACAGCTTTGTCAGCTTCAACAAGAAAGTACAGAAAGATAAAAAACATAGTATTATTGGTATTCGATCAGACCATGGAGGAGAATTCCAGAATGAGAAATTTGCCAAGTTCTGTGATGATCAAGGGATAGAGCACAACTTCTCAGCAACAAGGACACCACAGCAAAATGGAGTTGCTGAGAGGAAGAATAGAACCCTATTGGACATGGCAAGGACAATGCTATCAGAATATGATTTGCCAAGATATTTTTGGGCCAAAGCAGTCAACACAGCATGTTATATCATCAACCGAGTTATGATTAGGCCAATTTGAAGAAGACTTCATATGAGCTATACAAAGAGACGAAGCCGAAGATCAGTCATTTCAGGACATTTGGATGTCCATGTTTCATCCACAACAACGGCAAAAGAGACCTCGGTAAGTTAGATGCTAAATCAGATGAAGGTATCTTCATGGGGTATGCCTCTAAACCTAAAGCATATAGAGTATTTAATAAGCGTACCTTGTTAATTGAACAGTCAGTGCATATTATTTTTGATGAAACTAACCCTTCCTTGAAAGAGGAAGAAGATAGTGATATTGATGATGCAGAAAAATTGTCCAAGAAATTAAAGGATACATCCATTGAGGACAAGGAAGATCCACCTTTGGAAGACCTGCAACAAAAGGACAAATCTCATGATAATCTTCCAAAAGAATGGAGGTATAAGAAAGATCACCCTCTAGACAACATCATTGGTGATCCGTCGGTTGGGGTAAGAACTAGAGGTAATGTAATTCCTTATGACTATCTAGCTTTTGTTTCACAAATAGAGCCTAAGACAGTCAATGAAGCTCTCACTGATGAATCTTGGATATTAGTCATGCAAGATGAACTTAACCAGTTCAAGAGAAACCATGTATGGTCACTTGTTCCTAGACCATCAGATCATCCAGTGATTGGCACCAAATGGGTGTTCAGAAACAAATTGGATGAAGCTGGTGCGATCACAAGAAACAAGGCCAGACTAGTAGCTTAAGGTTATTCCCAAGAGGAAGGCATAGATTTCAATGAAACCTATGCACCAGTAGCTAGACTTGAGGCTATAAGAATCTTACTTGCATATGCATCTGCATTAGGTTTAAAACTATTTCAAATGGATGTTAAATCAACTTTTCTAAACAGTTACATAAAGGAGGAAGTTTATGTAGAACAACCGCCAGGTTTTGATGATATCGATTTTCCTGATCATGTATTTAAATTGCATAAAGCTTTATATGGTTTGAAACAAGCACCAAGAGCATGGTACGAACGTTTAAGTGCATTTCTATTGAACCATGGTTTTATTAGAGGGAAAGTAGATAGTACATTATTTGTTAAGTCTAAAGTCAAACATATATTGCTTGTACAAATTTATGTAGATGATATAATATTTGGTTCTACTGACGAATCTCTTTGCAAGTATTTTGAGAAGCTTATGTAGGGAGAATTTGAAATGAGCATGATGGGGGAGCTCAACTACTTCCTCGGATTGCAAATCAAACAAGGAAAAGAAGGGTCACACATTTATCAAGCCAAGTATACCAAAGAGCTATTAAAGAAATTTGGTTTTGAAAATGAAGCCACTGTCAACACCAATGAGCACATCAACTAGGTTAGATAGTGATAAAGATGGTAAGAAAGTAGACCAGAAGCTTTATAGAGGTATGATAGGTTCATTACTCTATTTAGCTGCAAGTAGACCTGATATATTGTTTAGTGTATGCATGTGTGCTAGGTATCAGGTAGATCCTAGAGAGTCTCACTTAATTTCTGTTAAAAGAATCTTTAGATATTTAGCTAGAACTCATGATCTAGGTCTATGGTATCCAAATCATGCGAAATTAGTTTAGTAGGGTACTCTGATGCTGATTACGCTGGATGCAAAATAGATAGAAAAAGCACCAGTGGTTGTTGTCAATTTCTTGCAGGATGTCTGACATCATCGTCTTCAAAGAAACAAAATTTAGTAGCACTATCCACAGCTGAAGTTGAGTACGTGGCTATTGGAAGCTGTTGTACACAACTATTGTGGATTAAGCAACAACTTGAGGATTATGGACTTCATATCAAGACAATTCCCCTGCTGTGCGACAACACCAGTGCGATAAATCTAACCAAAAATCCAGTTCAGTATTCATAGGCTAAACACATTGAGGTTAGATATCATTCATTCGTGATCATGTAGCTAATGGTAATATAGACATTTATTTTATTGATACAAATAAGCAGTTAGCAGATATCATCACAAAGACTTTACCTGAAGAGAGATTTACTTCTCTTAGAAGGGAATTAGGCATGTGCAATTTGTGAAAGACTTATCTGTAAATAACTAAAATAACAACGTATTTTAGAATATCATTTATTTTTCCCTCTGTAGTTAAGCAAAATTTCTTTTCAATATTTCTTGTCTCTTATTCCTTTAAGACGGTTAGCTTATTTTAAAGCTCTTTATTCATCTCGAAATCATGTCTGTTTGTCATTTTCTGCCTTTATGGCGTCAGCACCTCAAAAGTCGCTTTATCTTTATTCTATATATTCCGAAATCTGTGTTGCAACGATTCACATCCCGCCTTCATCTCTTTCGACTTGCCTGAGACGATAACCCTTTCGACTCCGGCATCCACCTCGCGCGATTTCAAAGCTTTCACTTTTTCCCGCGAGAAATTTCTTGAGGGCTTTTGCTCCAATCTTCATTCCAATCATCCAGAACCTTTCCCCATTCAAAACCATGGCCGTTTCTGGAATTTCTGGCACTGTTGGGGGCTATGGAGCTGCGTTCCTCACAGCTGAGCAGCAAGAAAGATTCGCTACTGTGAAGACCAAGCTGTGCGGGCACAAGGCAGTGGACGTGGCAGATTTGGAGAAGAATGGAATGCACAGCATAGTCGCAGCCATGGAAAGGATGAATTGGACGAAGTTGGCAACCCTGTTTGAGGTGAGTTATCTAGATTTGGTCAAAGCTTTCTATGTTTGCTTGAAGTCTGAGGAGGACGGGTCCTTGACATCCACTGTCAAGGGAACCCAGATTAGGATCACTTATGATCTTTGGCAGTGTTGTTTGGTGTTTGTACCACCGGTCACAGTGGAGTACACACTGTTGACATTCAGGCGAAGGGATTAGGGATTGTTGGTCCCGAATACAACTGAAAGATGGAAAAATAGACATCAACCAATTGAATGCTTTCAACCGTCTATTGCATTTATAGTATGCCAGATATTGATTCCCAGGAGTGCCACCTTCTCTACATGCACCAAGGCAGACTCCGATATGATGTTTTGGACTATCCAAAATCAGAGTATAAACATGGCAGAGGTGATTTTGGAAAGAATGAAGTTTGCACATGCTCAGGTTTGGGACAAGAAGAGTAAGTTGAATGTGTCCCTACCCTATGCCCATTTATTAACCAAGATTTTCCAGCACTTTGGTGTCAATTTAAGCGGGGCAGTTTCAGAAAAGATGGGCCAAGCCATTCGGTCCAGAAATCTTAAGAAGAGTGGTTTTTCGCTGGTTGCTGGAGTATGGACAAAGACCTCAGTGGCTGAGGGTGAGGCCATTATTGGCGAAGCCCAAGAAGTCCAAGAAGAGGTAGCTCCAGCAGTGGAAGCAGCATCAGCACAAACAGTAGAGGCAAAGGCAGCAACAACAGATATGAACAGCAGCAGGATTGAGGACATCCCTCTAGAGCTCATTGAAACCGTTGGGCAATCTTCTGAGGTTCACCCTCCCACTCAGGGGGAGCAAGAACAAGTGTCTGTAGATGCTGGCAGAGAGGATGTGGCACACCAGGCCACAATGAGAATTATGTTTTGGAAGAGACTCCCACTCAGGGGGAGCAAGCTGTCTGTGATGATCCGGAAGGTGAAGTTGTGGCATCAGGCCACTCTGGAGTTGAGGTGAGAGACACTCCTGTCCAGGAGGAGCAAGAAGTAGTTGTGCCAGCTGATACCCCTATGGAGGATGCTCCTGTTGAAGGGGAGAATTTGACTGAAAAGGAAGGTCAGCCTCAGGGGGAGAGTAATGAAAACCCCCCAGTGAATAAATTTCAAGAGGGTGTGACAGCTAGTTCCTCGGATTCAGATGAGCAAGATGACCATGTTGATCATGAGGAGCCCGTTGCTAGGGCAAGTGAGAAGGGAAAGGGAGTTGCTTCAGAGATCCCCCTCCTTACAGAGACACCACATCAGAGGACCAGGCAGCAGAGATTTGTCATAATCTGAAGCCTATGATGGATAGGCTAGATGCCCAAGGTGAGATACTCTGCTCTATACAATCAGATATTACTTCTATTTTTATGACCTAGAGCTCGGCAGCAAAGATATGGGCATGGTAAAGAATGCGTTAAGGTGGTTGAACAAAGAAATAGGGACCATGAAGACCTTATTGTCAGAGATTTTAAAGGAGGTAAGGGCACCAGCACCTCCTGCTCCCACACCACCTGCTCCTCAGCCTCTGAGGTAGCTGAAGAAGAGATTACTAGGCCATCAGGGCCTATTTCTGCAGAAGTGTCAGGGCCTTCAGGGCCATCTATCGTTGAGGAAGATCTTACAGGGCCATCAAGGCCAGTAGTTGTTCAACAGGTGGCAGCTATAGAATCTGGGCCAACAAGGCCAGCTGAGGATCTGTCAGGGCAAACTGGGCCAGTGGTTACTGAGGCTGATCATGTCAGGGTAGAAGAAGAAGCTGTAGCTCCTGAGCCCCCAGCTCCTTCTCCCATTCAGACACCAGCCCCTCGTGCTCCACCTTCATCCTCCACAGCACGACCAGCTCCTACATCTTTCAAACAACCACTACCCAGAACCATCTCTTCTCCTACTCCATTTCCTTCACAATCCTCTTCATCCCCTATCTCTACCACTCCCATTCCTCTCCTCTCCTTTCTTTGAGGCTCCTCCAGCCTCCCCATCAGCTGGAGCCTCCTCATCCTCTGATCCCTCTTCTTCTGGACCAGCTATTATACCTCCCTCCACTTCTCATTCCTTTCTTCATCCCTCTACTCCTCCCTCCTTCATTACTATTATTCCGGAGAGTGCTCCGATTAATGCCCCCTATCTTAGGGACATCAAGTATGAGTTTGAAGAAGTTATTATCCAATCTGTATTGAAGGTTGGAACTCATGTTCATAGGACAGGCTCTTCCAGCCCTGCTCCTAAGAAAAGAAAAATAACCCCCACTTCCTCTAACTCTTTGATCCTTGTTATCCACCCCTGTGGTTTTCTCTAACAGTGGACAACAAAAATAAACCACTCTATAGAGAATTCCTTCAGAAAGTTGTTTTTGCTACCATCATAAACCTTTCTCATCTCAACCTTATCGATCATCTTAATGTCATTTTGCCTTATACTTCTCTCTCTAAGTCCAAAAATTCAAAAATTTTGTCTCTAGCCGAAGCCAAAACTGAAGAGCAGTGGGCTCGGAGTCATAAAGCTTTATACAATAAGTTTCTTCTTGCCCGATTAGCCAGGTTCCCTCCCGAGATCATTCATTGACTTTATCAGAGTGGTTTTAGATCCTTCATAAGGACACCTGGGCTCCTTTCATTCAGAAGGAAATCAAAATGATGAGGCACTATTAGATATTCAATAACTACAGATATCCTAATCATCTTCCTGAGGTTCAGCTTGGTTAGTTCAAGCAGACTATTAGAGATCTTGGGTCAGTTGAAGCTCACACTGAAGCTATCCAGGTTGACTTTGCCACCCTCCAGTTGCCTAATATTGTTCTTCTTCCCGCACTTCATTCTCTGGTCATGGATTCAGCTGTTGGCTCAATTATTTTTGAGCGTTTTGCCAGAGTCATGGGAAGAATCAAAGTGCAGAAGGGTCATCTGGTTGCCTTTCACACATTTTTGTTTAGAGAGTATCACCAGGGCCATGTCAATGCTGATGTCCTCGCCCTCTCTTGTCTGAGTCTGAAAGACTATCTCCTTCAAATTGGGCCAGATTCTATTCCCTATCTGCTCAGCAACTTACTGATCTGAATGTCTCTCAAGCCAGGGAAAATAAACCTCTAGTTTCAACTGCTGAATTTCTAGACATGAACTCCATTCACCTTGTTAATGATCCCTTTCAATCATGGGTTGAAAGATACAAGCTCTACGTAGCCATGCGCCTAGAACTAAAGCAGAAGCAACTCTTCTACCCAGTCTCTATTGATCAGTTTCTCTCTTGTGCCAGTTTTGGAAAAGTCAGCTTGTATAAACATTCCTTCGACAGAAATCATTATGCTGACTTCTTGGAAGATCAACGGATTCTTCATCATCAGAGAATGGCTCCCACCATGGGACCTTCTTATTCTGTTGCTTTTGGAGTATTTCGTCTTTATTTTGAAGAGCAGGAATCTAAGGCCTGGGAAATCATTTCCCATTATGCCTCTCTTTTGTCTCCTGCCTTCTACCTCTCTGTACCTCCTCCAGAGTACTTCAACATACTCTCCTTTTTTTTTCTTTTCCTCTCTCATTTGTCCTTTCTCCTTTTCTTTGTCTCATAGTATATCTTTTTGTTAATGCCAAAAAGGGGGAGAATACAGTACTTCTGAAATACATCTCTCATGATATTTTATTCTGCAATTATTTAGATTCATTTCAGAACATCTTTGGTCAATGCTATGTTTTGTCATAACCAAAAAGGGGGAGATTGATGATCAGATTATCCCCAATGTAATTTAAATAAATTACATATCTATTTTGGTGATTAACAAAATTGTGATAAAGTTTACTCTAACATAATTTCTATGAGATTTGAGCACAGGAAATAAATCAAGGAAATACAAGCAAAATCAGTAAGTATTTATCATCCTGTAGCATTTATAGTTCAAAGCATGAAATATTCTAAGTACACATCGACTTTCTAGTGTTGCAACGATTTCCTCAGAAACATAACAATTTCCTCATCCACATCGATTTTTGGTTATATAACAATTTCATAAGTCATCACTATTCTATTGAAGTCTATTTCATAACGATTTGCTCTCATAACGATTCGTTAAGTGAGCAGAACGACTTCGACATCATAACGATTCAATAAGTCAACAGAGCAACTTTGTGCCTTAGCGATTTGATGATCACATCAATTTCGATCTCAGAACGATTCGCCAAGTGATCACATCGATTTCGATCTTGTAACAATTTGCTAAGTGATCGCATCGATTTCCATCTCATAACAATTCGATAAGTGTGTGCATCGATTTCGAGCTCATAACGATTGGTCGCCGCATCATTTTCTTAAAGTGAGTACAGCGATTTGCTCTCACATCGATTTGATCTTTTATAACGATTCGATAAGTTACACAACGACTTGGTCACTGTAACGATTCGATTAGTTACAACAACGACTTGGTCGCCGTAACGATTCGATACAACAAACAACGATTTGCTCACTACATCGACTCGATAAGTGAAACAACGACTTGCTTATAACGATTTGTTCACAACGATTCGTTTACAACGATTTGATTATAACGACTTGTTCATAACGATTTGCTTATACTATCATAACGATTTGTCTCTACAACGATTTGGTTATGATTGTATAACGATTTGTATATGCATCGATTTGTTTATTAGTGTGCAACGATTCGCATAGATAACGACTCATTTGCACAACGATTTCATAAGCCATGCTCAGAACGATTTTATGGTTCATAACGACTTGATATTTTAAATAGGTTGAAAGTCAAAGTCTTCGCACATATCTCTATGACATCCATGCATTTATTATGAATGAACGTATCACTGCAATGCATGCATAGATATCTTCTACTCTCTTGCTTATACTGGAGACATCCTTTTAGAAGAGAAAAATGACATTTCTATTTTGATGTATATTTCATCTAACATTGACTGACAACAAGAGACAGCATAGTTGTTCGTGTTTTAGCATTAATGTGTGCAGATCTCTGACAAGCAGATCTCAATACAACGTTGGACAAATGGAAGAGAAAAGGACATCGAGGAAGATCTTCTCTTTGCATGGTATGTAAAGATCTGTTGAAGACAATACAGTCTAACGTACACTAGCACTTAGAGGCAACGGTTACTTCAACGTTCAATTTTTAAATGGAAGACATATATAGAAGACTGTTGCTCTAGAACAAGATAGCGCTTACAACAATCTTTTACAAACCTTCTGCGAGCATCTGAAAGAGCGAAGCTTCACTCTTTTGCTTTGTCTAGCTCTTAGCTCTCTGCATTCATGGTGTTAGCCTTGAGAGCTTTTGTGTACTAAGAGTGGTCCTCATTGTAGAACCTTTCCTCTCAATCTCAGCTTCAGATTGAGCGTTGTTCTATAAGCTTGATCTAGGGGCTTGTCTTCTTGAACACATTCTTGTGTTTGTTTCCCCTCGTGTTGATGGAAGACCTGGGGATTCCAGGGTGTTTATTCCCTTCGTGTTGAAGGAAGACCTGGTGGGATCCAAGGTGTTGTATTTCCTCTTCGGGTTGTGAAGAGAAGACTAGCTGCAGCTGGGTGTGTAAGTTGATGATCAGTCTGTCCCCATGTAATTTTAATTAATTACATATATATATATTTGATGATTAACAAAACCAAACAAGAATTTATCAATTATATCTAATGAATATTTCATAAGTCTTAAGTACAAGAAAAATACCAAGGTCAAACAAGCCAATAAAGATATGCATTACTTCTTTGAAGCTTTAATCTTTTCAACATGATATTTCTCTATGTCCATATCGACTTCTATTGAAGGCCATAACGATTTCTTTATAAGCATATCGATTTCAATAGAATTATCATAACGATTTCCTTTCTGGCTGAAAAGTCATGTTGTTTCAAATAAGTCGATGCCACAACGATTCTATAAGTAATCGTAACGATTTCTTTCGAAAGCGTAACGACTTGGCTGTCATAACGATTCTATAAGTCATCGCAACGATTTCTTCAGAAAGCGTAATGACTTGCTTGTCCAAACAATTCTATAAGTTATCATAACGATTTCTTTAGAACTCGCAACGACTTGCTCGCTGTAACGATTCTATAAGTTATCATAACGATTTCTTTATAACTCGCAACGACTTGCTCGCCGTAACGATTCTATAAGTTATCATAACGATTTCTTTATAACTCGCAACGACTTACTCGCCGTAACGATTTGTTAAGGTTTCATATCGATTTCTTCAAAAAACATAACGATTTGCATCTCACAACGATTTGTTAAGTGTCTCATATCGATTTCTTCAGAAACACAACGATTTGCATCTCACAACGATTTGTTAAGTGTTTCATATCGATTTCTTCAGAAACACAACGATTTTCATCTCACAACGATGTGTTAAGTGTTTCATATCGATTTCTTCAGAAGCACAACGATTTGCAATGATTTCTTCTGTGTCACAATGACTTGGTCAACCTGACTTATTCATAACGATTTCATAAGTCATATTGTCATCGATTCATATTGACTTGATATCTTATTCATATTAAAAGTGTTGACTTGCCAATGTCTTCTCTTATCTGCCTGACTGCTGTGCATTTAATGAAGACAGAACGTATCTACTGCATGCATGCAGATGATATCTTTTCATTATCGTGCATACTCTGTCAATATCTTTAAATCAAACTATTTGGCATTGCTATTTGGTGAAAACTCATGTCAAGTTTACTGACAACAGAGACAGCCTAGCTGTCTACTTTTCTAGCATTTAATGTGTGCAGGGTCCTAAAGACGTTCTGTAATACAACGTTGGACCATACTAACGCCAGAAGACATTATCTCTTTGCGTGCTCAAATGGACAAAAGACTGTTGACTAGAAGCCTCCAACACTCCATGTGTCATACGGTCTAACGACTACTCAAAAGAGAGACAACGGACACTTCAACGTCTTCATTTCAAATTGAAGATATAAATACAAGTCAAAAGAATAGAAGACAACAAAGTGAGTATTCAAGCATTCAAATTCTTCTGAAGAAAGTCTAGAGCCAAGAACCTTACTTTTTCTCATCAACTTCAGCTCTTCGCTCTCTGTGCTGTAATAGATTTTCTAAGAGAGCCCGTGTAGTTCTGAGAGTGTGCCTTCTGTTAGATCTTTGCTCTCAGCACTAGCTGCTTCAGAT
>CM024756.1:108910222-109263790 GCA_014218235.1 Colocasia esculenta | reverse complement strand
GGAATTCTAATCAGTAGTGTCAACACTATGGAAATGTAGGTCGACACTCTTTTTCTGTAAACCCAGAATTGTGCAGAGCATAAGTCCAGCGGCTGTGATCTCTTTCTAAGATCTATGGGAGATGCTATATTACCAAATTGCCCTTTCATCCAAGTGGCAATGAGGTAAAGGCCTTTTGGACACATGGAGCCTTGGGTGCACTCTAGGTTTTGTGCACACCTTTCTCACGTTCATGGGACTGCACAGTGGCTATATAAGCCTCCATCTCATCTGAAGCAGCCATCCTTTGAGCCTTCATCGATTCCTCCAAGAGGACATGGAGATCAAGGCCAAGCAGTGAGAGAAAGCTCTAGAGTGCTGAAAGAGGAGCAGATCAAGAAGAAAAGTAGCAGAGGAAGAAGAAGGAATCGTGCATTCAGCAGATCTGAAAACAGAGCTCATGTGATCTTGCACAGAAGAAGCAGCAAAGCTAAAAAGAAGAGGAAGATCTGAAGGCAGGAGGAAGAGGAAGCCAATGCAAGAGCAGAAGCACAAAGTTCAGCATATGTGGAGAAACTCAAGAGCATAAGTTCAGATCTGAAATTCTCTGTAATCACATCTGGAATAGGGTATCGCGAATTGAGGCTGATTTGAAGGAGTTTTGATCTAATGGTTGAGCAGCACAAACCAGATGATGCAAATGCGCAAGATGATCTGAAGCACCCTTCAACTCTCAAGATCTGAAGATTCAGAGTTTAGATTACACAGTCCAAAGAATGGGCAAAACCGAGGACTGGTGTTTGAGAATTTGTTTCCCTTAACGCTGATCTCCTTGTGTGTTTGATTTTTTCCTTTTAAACTTTTCTCCGAACTCATTGAGTGCTCCTACTGGTGATAGGAGTGTTGATCCCATACTGTGTGTGTGTGATTGAGAAGGTTTATCAGACCTTGAAGCTGTGAATCAGCGGATAAGCTGTGTAATCAGCGTTTAGTGAAGCCTCACTTGGTTTGAGTGAGGGGTGGACGTAGGTCTCCGTCTGGGAGCCGAACCACCTAAAAAATCTCTGTGCAATGGTTTGATCTATTTTCAACTTGATGCTTACATAGGTTTCTGCATTCACATTGCTTATCTACTTCCTCTCACATCAATTCACTCATTCACATCAGTTTAGTAAATTGTGAGTCTATTTAGATCTTTAATGTGAAGTAATTTTTTAATTGTTTAAAGTTTCCGCTGCAAATATATTCAACCCTCCCTTCTATATTTGCCATTTCACTACATCTAAGATCCAACAGGTGTCCTTGTCAGACCACGAGGAAGGTCTGGCTGAGACCTAGTGGTGATAGTGGATGCCATTTTCGCGTGTTGAGGTTTCTTCGCGTGAGTTTGTGTCCCTGTTGGACCACGAGGAATAGGTGAGACCTAGTGGTGACGGTGGATGTCGTTCTGTGTGTTGCGGATCCTCCACGAGCGTGATGTCGCTTTGGTTCTCGTCACTTGCATGACTTCTCGGTTGGGCCGGTGACCGATGCTAGCTGCTTCTAGTAGCGTGAGGCCAATCCCCTGAGTGTCATGCTTGACTTTTAGGCATTTCTCATGTGGTTGTTGGCAACCGCGCCCTCTGTCGGGTTTTTGCCGGTGACAGAGTGGGTTGCTGATTGGTTGGTCCCAATAGTGAGGTATGTTGGTGGCTGTAGCCGTGTAGTTTTCGGTTGGCGTTTTCAGTTGTTCAGGCCGGATTTGGCATTGCTCGGCACCTGTGGGGTTTTCATTCCATTTGGGCGCCCCACGTGTGGCTGGAGTGAGCCGTCGATTTCTCGGCTTAGTGCTCCACGCGTGGTTGGAGCGTGTGGTGAGCCATTCGGTTTTCAGTTGTGTGCCCCCATGTGTTGGAAGCCCGTTGTATGAGCCGTTGGTTTTCCGACTTTGTGTGCTTCGTGCGTGTTTGGCTATGTGATTGTTGCCACGAGGAAGTCATGTTGAGACTTATTGGCTTGATCGCATTGGTCTTACGTTTGCTCCCTATGTTTCGTTTCGTGCCTTGGGATCGTTTGGGTTTGCCCCAATTTCGAGGACGAAATTGTTTTAAGGGGGGTAGAATGTAAGACCTGGCTTCCCGACTATCCGTCGGTGTCCTGGATGACTGGCCACTAACGCGTCTAGGCTGGCGCGACACGTTAGTGTCACGTCGTGGGTGTCTAACCTGACACTCATCCCTGTTGCAACGCAGGTGTGCGTCGCGTTCTTGTCGCGCCCGGTATGCCTGTCGCGTTCTTGTCGCGATCGGTCAAGGGTCGCGATAGTATTATCGTGTTCCTCTGTGCGGTCGTCTGACACCTGTCAGGGTGGCAGGTCTGTCAGTACAGCCTGTCGCATTGTCGCGGCGTCTGTGGGGGACGCGTTCTTGTCACGGTCCGTTGACCCGTCGCTTTAAGGTTCTTAATGCGACGGGGAGGTCCACCGCATTCTGGGCCGAAGGCTTAAGGCCTTGGCCGGCTACCCCTTTCCCCTCTCTCTTCTTCTTCCCTTTCCCCTCTTCTCCGGTGATAGGGAGGTTCCCCTCCAGCGATCGGGGCGTGGTGGCACCGGCGGGCTCGTGCGGAGTGGTGGAGCGGCGTCGTGGAGCGAGGAGGAGGTGGCCGAGTGTCGTGAAGGCCCTTCATGGGTTCGGTTCTTCGTAACTGGTAGGATTATTGGAACTCTTCTCCTCCGGGTGGATTGGGAGTTTCTCGTGGTTTCTAGTTAGCATTTACTACTTTCCCCATGCTCCCCTCCCCTGTGTGGAATGTTTGTATAGTGTGGGCAGCCCGGGATTGAGGATCCCGCTGGTCTGCCTCTCCGCTGATGTCGCGATGGCTCGGCGCGTCTCAACATCAGAAGAGGCGTCGGCCCAGTCGGGCGCGCCTTATCGCGGCGCGGTTGGCGGTCGTGATAAGGGCATTGTCGGGACGCGTTTCTTGGTCGCGACAGGGTTTGCAATCGCGGTGCTTCGCTTGGTCACGACAAGGCTGTTGTGGTGCCCTTCCCCGTCGCGATGGTGTTGTGACGGCTTTGGGGGTCGCGACAATACCTGTGTTGCCTCGGGTGCTTCCATGGGCCTGGTTGTGTGTCGGCGTGTGCCCCAGGGCAGGCTTTGCCCTTAGGACCTTCTGGAAGGGAGCGCGGTAGGTTACCTCCCTACGTTCTATGACCGAAGTGACACCTTCGTGGCCGTGTCCTGGAAGCGATGCCAGGAGGGTCGCATCTGTGTAATAATCGATTGAACGGCAGTCAATCGATTATTAGCAGAGCGACGAGTTTCCGTGTTACTGGTAGTGTTCTGAGGCTCCGGTCCGTGTGTGTTTGGTTGGCCGACGGCCCTCCTGGGGGTCTGTGCGTGTGCTCGCTGGGCTTGTCATGTGCTACAAGCCATCGGTTCGGCGTGTTTTTTGTTGTGCTGCCCCGCCTGTTTGCCCGGTGCTTGGCACTTGAGGGCTTGTCCCTGATCTGAGAGGTTGTTACCATTACCTGGGACCCCCATCCTTAGGAGCCTATTGAGGGAGTGCTCCGGGCTACGAGCGTGCTCGAGTTGGCAGCCGACTTGAGGCGAACTCTGGAGCTGAGGGGGAAACGGTGGTTTGGACAGTGGAACTGAGTCGTTTGTAAAACTCTCTTGTCTGGGGCGGGACGCTGAGGACGTTGAGGTGTTTTTTTCCCGGCGCGGCCAGATAGTCCTTTGTCTCACTGCCTCTCTCTTCTTTGGTTCTGGAGCCACGTAGTGGTGCTAGACGTGGGGCCGCAGCTTGGCCAGGCTGCGCTGTTGCGTGTGTTGTGTGTTTCTATGGCGGCTCTGTGTAACGACCCTCCTTATACCGGTACGGTTACACCAACCCACGTCGATATAATGAGTATCGCTACAGTGGGACATTGACCCAACAAATACATTAAGCTGAGATGTACACAAATATAAACATAGAACAACGGAATTAAAAGACCTCAATATAAACTTTTATTCCATCATCCACATTTTATCCACCGTCCATATAGTACAAGAAATAAACTAAAATTCATATAATTGACATTCTAATCAAATTACATTGTCCACATTTGAATTACAAAACATTATTGACTACATACGTATGAAAAGAAAATACAATGCTATATCTCCACAACAATCTCCTACTCTCGCTTCGAGTCACTCCTGGCTATCTCCTCGGAAGAAGTGAAGACACCTGCACCTGTACGCCGAAGCAAGAGTGAGTCTAAAAGACTCAGCAAGTAATCCATGCACATTATACATACACACATCATATGCACATTTTACTTTCGATTAGAAATAATCAAGACATGTAGCATGGTTTGAACAATTCTTAATTTCTATGCGTGAAACTTCTACAACATTATGGTACATGATACATGCTTTATGTTTCTTTTCCCCACTAAAATAAAGCCTATCACATGCTCTCTACACATTTCTTTAACATGCTAAATCAAATTAAAACTCATTCCATTCATGATATAATGTGTATGCAACTTAAACATGGGATTACACATAATGGAAGCAATACTCCTAACACGGATTCTATGTACATTTTCACACACTTAACACAATTATAAACATGATTAGCTTGCTGTTTTGACATGGATTTAGCACATTCATGTAATGATTTACAATTTCACATGCTATCACATTGCTTTCACATATTCACATGTTCATTTGCACATTCTACAATTTCACATTTCACTTATACACAATCACATTATTTTCACTTAATTGCCATGACACATAGTCCGAACCACCTCTAGAAGGACACACACATCACATTCACATACCTATCACCTAGGCAAAATAGTGATAGATCTTGGTTAACTGCGCAGAACCGGGAGAAGCACTCTCCACCCTAACCAGTGGTACTTGTCCACCTCCAGGATTTCATCCTATTTGCCCATAGGATTTCACACACATGAACCTTCCCATAGGGACTTTACGATGGTACAGTTCCACAGCCCTCTAAGGTAGCAGTGTCACCCATGGCACAAGTTTTACATAAATCGTATTAATCACACATAGTTTGTACACCGTTAACACAATAATATCCAATTTCACATACGTGCATATGGTTCAGTTTTACCTAGCATGGTACTACTGTTCTTAACAGTTAATTAGTTCACATCATGATCCTACGCATGCTGCAATCATAGGATTATTCACTATTACATTCAATATGTTTTAACATGGTCATTTCTCATCTACAAATCAAAACAGTACTTACTATCGCCCAAACAGTATGAAATTTTTATGACAGGTTAAAGATAGACATTTCATCATATGCTCAAATTTTCAGATTTTTCAGAGTTATACACTAATTATAATAATTGGAACGTTATCATGTAATTTCTATCAAAATTTCATCTAACAAGGGTTTACATGTACACAGTCGGTCTTAATAGTTCAAATGCCTGAAAATAGTCATCATTTAGTTTTATAAAAATTATCAGGCTCAATCTCACAACCGACATATTTATACTAATTTAAACATGGTCATATACAGCTCTCAATTCAATTTCTAAACTTTAATAACTCACACAGAAATCAGAAATTTGTCAAATTTTTATAACATAACCTAATACATGCATATTACTCACAGAAATTTCATGAAGCCTCAATTCAACATAAAAGTATGTAAACAATAATTTATAGGATTAATACATGCCTATCATTTCATTTCAAAAAATTCAATAATTTACATAATGGATGAAAATTTACCATAATCACAAGATATGATCTATCAACAATATTTAACAATATAGTATTTTTACCATATATCCTCATGTTCGAACAAATCCTGAAAATAGATTTTATAGGGTAAACATGCACACTGTCACTGTATGATGAACTCAGCGGCACACTGGTGGCCGCCAATCAGGTAGACGGCAGCAAAGGATGCCGCTAACCCCAGATCTTAACGGCAGCATATGATGCCGTTAAGTTCCTGTCTGCAGAAATGCAGACAGATCTCAAAAAAATAAGGGAGAACGGGGGTTCCAGGAAACGAATAAAATCCGTAAAAATGCCTGGGACCTACTAGACGCATGTATGGACAATGGTCAAGGGTTACTTCCCTTTATAAAAATCTACAGATGGAAATATGGGTCAAAGAAGCTCTCCTCGGCCTGTGCCAAGAAGCCTCTAAGATCCCCTCGATCCGAGTTCTGTGATGGTTCTGATGCACGCCAGAGTCGGGACGCCTTCCTCGTTGTTCAGACTCCCTCCCAGTCATGGTAGAATGCCGGAAGAAGCCTCAAATTGCCGGATCAAAGGGTCCAAACTTCCAGGTTTTCACACAGAAAAAGCTAGGATTTTTAGATTTTGACCCAAGAGTCAAAAAGACTCTATTAGGCCGAAAGAAGGAGTTTTATGCTCCCAGGGGGTTGGGTATGCATTTAGGTAGGGTTCAGGACCGTTGGAGAACGGTTTCCTAAACAAGAGGCGAAAACATCGCAGGCGTTTCTAGATCTGAAGCACAACAAGATCTGGGTTTTAGACGTCTACATCAATGGCCGCCTATATGAGGTTGGCGTCCATCGGTATGGCCGCTGACCTCTACTCAACGTCAACTCATGTTAACGCCAAATGACATTTCGGCCAGAACTTAAAAGCGCATAAAACTATATTTACACAATGCAAATACATGTAAATTATAATGTATACTTGAAAATATTATTTATACAATGTAAATAAATAACATACACAACAGAAACATATATATATATATATATTCATATGCACAACAATACTAAAATAATATATATATATAGCTACACACACAACGCATCAAATCCTCACACAACCAAACACCTATATAAGAGGGCAAAATTCGAGGGCCTTACACCCTCTCCCCCTTAAAGAAACTTCGTCCTCGAAGTTAGACCGACACTACTCAAACAACTGAGGATACTTCTTCTTCATTGCATCCTCATGCTCCCAAGTAGCCTCCTCTCTTGAGTAGTTGCGCCATAATACTTTCACCGACGCAAATGCTCCTGTTCTGGAGATGCTGAACCTTCTGGTCAAGAATAGCTACCGGTTGCTTCACATAAGATAGATCTGGCTGGATCTCTACTGGCTCGTGACTAATCACATGAGATGGATCTCGAACATACCTCCTGAGAATAGATACGTGGAAAACAGGATGAACACTAGCCAAAGTCGGAGGTAAAGCTAGCTCATATGCCACATTGCCCAATCGTCTGAGAATCTCATGCCGGAGGTAAAGCTTGCTCATATGCCACGTTGCCCAATCGTCTGAGAATCTCATACGGGCCAATGAATCTAGGACTTAGCTTACTATGCCTGCCAAATCTAACTACACCTTGAGTAGGCGATATCTTCAAAAAGACATGCTCACCTACCTCGAACTCTAAATCCTTTCTCCTATTGTCGGCATAACTCTTCTGCCCATCCTGTGCCGCAACAAGCCTCTTCCTAATTAACTGGACCTTATCCGAAGTCTCTTGAACTAACTCCGGACCAATCAGCTGCCTATCGCCAGTCTCCTCCCAACATAAAGGAGATTTACAAGGCCTACCATACAACACCTCAAATGGAGCCATACCAATACTCGCATGAAAACTGTTGTTGTATGCAAACTCCACAAGAGGTAAATGACGCTCCCAATCATCCTTCCAATCCAGCACACATGCTCTCAACATATCCTTGAGCGTCTGGATAGTCCTCTCGGACTGTCCATCTGTCTGGGGACGGAACGCTGAACTAAGCTTTAGTTCAGAACCTAAAGCATCCTGAAGACCCTTCCACAACCTCGAAGTAAATCTCAGATCTCGATCCGAAATGATCGACTTTGGCACACCATGCAATCTAACTATGCTACCGACATACCATCTAGCTAAGCTCTCGACTGACTACTTCTTCTTCATAGGCAAGAAATGCGCAGTCTTTGAGAATCTATCTACTACTACCCATATCGAGTCATTGCCCCGCCTTGATCTGGGCAAATCCATTACAAAATCCATAGTGACAGCTTCCCAATTCCATACTGGGATTTCCATCTTCTGCATAAGACCAGATGGTCGCTACCTCTCGGCCTTCACTTGCTGGCATACTAAACACCTAGACACATATGCTGCCACATCCTTCTTCATGGCAGACCACCAAAAAAATCTCTTCAAATCCTGGTACATCTTAGTGTTACCCAGATGAATAGAGAATCTCGACCTATGAGCCTCTGCTAAAACATGCTCATGGACATCTACAATGTCTGGAACACATACACGGTATGGAACCTAATCACACCATCCTCATCTCGAGTAATGCCTGCCTTGCCCACCAACTCTTGGAGTCTAGGGTCGGCCTTCTGTTGCTCGATCACCTCATCCAAGACCGAAGACCTAATGGACAACTGAGCTACAAAAGCCTAACACAAAGATGGCTCTAACTTAGTCATCGCACAAGCCGCATCCTCCAACATCTTCCAATTCTGCTGGAGTGACGATCTCTTCCTACTAAGGGCATCGGCTACGACATTCTCCCTTCCAGGATGATACTGAAGGTCGAAGTCATAGTCCTTCAAAAACTCAATCCATCTTCTCTGCCTCAGGTTTAATTCCTTTTGGGAGAAAAGATACTTTAAGCTCTTGTGGTCAGTGAACACCTTAAATCTGACACCATAGAGATAGTGCCTCCAGATCTTCAGTGCATGAACCACTGCCGCAAGCTCTAAATCATGAGTCGGATAGTTACGCTCATGCTCCTTCAATTGGCGAGAAGCATACGCTACTACCCTTCCTTGCTGCATCAATACACAGCCAAGGCCAATCCAAGATGCATCCATATAGATGGCAAAACCCTCATCATCACTAGGTAAAACCAATACCGGTGCAGAAGTAAGCTTAGCCTTCAACAATTGAAAGCTACTCTCACACTCCTCGGACCACACAAACTTCTCACCCTTCTTGGTTAGCTTAGTTAATGGGGTGGCGATGGATGAGAATCCCTCAATAAATCGCCGATAATAACCCGCCAAACCAAGAAAACTCCGAATCTCCAATGGGGTCTTGGGAATCTCCCAATCTAATACAGTCTGGACCTTTTCTGGATCAACTGCTACACCAGCACCGGAGATAACATGCCCAAGGAAATGAACCTCACGCAACAAAAAATCACACTTGCTGAATTTTGCATACAGCATGTGCTCTCTAAGGACTTCTAATACTACCCTCAAATGCTGACGGTGTGTGGCCTCATCCGGAGAATAGACCAACACATCATCAATAAAAACTACGACAAAGCTATCAAAATAAGGCCTAAACACCCTGTTCATGAGATCCATGAACGTTGCAGGGGTATTGGTTAGACCAAACGGAAGAACCAAAAACTCATAATGTCCAAAACGGGTTCTAAAGGCCGTCTTGGACACATCCTCACTCCTAATCCTCAACTGATGATAGCCAGACCACAAATCAATCTTGGAAAAGATCGATGCATTCTGTAGCTGGTCAAACAAGTCATCAATACGAGGTAAGGGATACCTGTTCTTAACAGTCACTTGGTTTAGCTTCCTATAATCAATGCATAACCTAAGTGAACCATCCTTCTTCTTTACGAATAAGACAGGTGCGCCCCAAGGAGAAACACTTGGGCGAATAAATCCCTTATCCAACAACTCTTGCAACTGCTTCCTTAGCTTGGCTTCCACAGGTGCCATCCGATAAGGAGCCTTTGACATAGGAGAGGTGCCTGGAAGCAACTCCAGAGTAAACTCTATCTCTCTAACCGGAGGTAATCCAGACAAATCATCGGGAAACACGTCTAGAAACTCTCGCACTACATCTATCTCCTCAAGAGTAGGTGACTCATCAGTCTTTGGTACTAATACCACGCTGGCAAGAAAAGCGTCACAACCCTTGCCTACCATTCTCATCGCCTTCATGGCAGAGATGACGAACTTTCCCGCAAGGTTCCTTGGCAATGGATGAGAAAACGCATCCTCACCAGGAATACGGAAAACAATCTTCTTCTCACGACAATCCACTAACGCATAGTGCTCCTCTAGCCAATCCAGACCAAGAATTGCATCGTAGTCCTTCATCTTTAGCAAGAAGAAACACACATCTAGGACTCTATCCTCAATGCACACAGGTAACGACGGAATGCACTTCCTAGTCGATACCGTTCTCGCAGGTGTGTGCACAGACAAATGGGCCTATAACTCCTCAGACTCCAATCCTGACTCTAAAGCTAACTGCCTAGCAAACCGCTCAGAAATGAACGAGTGAGTGGCACCCGTATCAAATAACACCCGAGCGTGCACACCTGAGAAAAGAACCGTACCTTTGGTGACATGCTCCGCCTACTCGACGTCCTCTCGAGCTAACGCGAACACTCGAGCTTGGGCTCAAAGCCTTCCTGGTCGTCCTGTAGCTGGCACTGCTGCTGCTGCTGCTGCTGGAGCTGGTGCTGGTCGCTGGACTCCCTGCTGAAGTCTAGGGCAGTCTCTGATCTGATGCTCGCTGCTCCCTCACTTGAGGCACTTTCCCGCCATCTTCCAACACTCCGTACCACCGTGTGCCCTTCCGCAATGAGGACACTCCTTCTTGCCACTAGGGGAACGCTGAGAAGGTACCTGACGACTGCTGGCTGCCATTGGGTGCTGCGGTGACTGGTACGCCGCTTTCTTCCTATCCTGCCTCTGGAAAGGAGCTACAGACCTCTTCTGCAAAGCCTTCTTCTCCTCAAGGTATTGCTCCATCTCGTCCTCCTGCCGACATGCCGCGTTGAGAGCCTCCTCGAGGGTACGATGGTCAAACGCCACCAACCTCGTCCTCAGTGATGGCTTCAAGCCCATCACGAACTTCTTTGCCTTCCTGCGCTCATCATCAACGATATGAGGTGCATACTTTGATAACTCAGCAAACCTGGCCTCGTACTCAAGTACGGTCATAGAGTTCCGAGTCAAAGAAAGGAACTCCTGCTCCATCTTGTCCTAGATGTGCTCGGGGATGAACTTGGCCCAAAAGCGCCTCACGAACTCGTCCCAAGCCACCTCAACAGCACCGTCCTCGAACTGGGTATGAAGCAATGAGGACCACCACAAATTGGCTCTCTCCTGCATTAAACCACCCATAAGGACCAATCCAGATAATCTAGACTTAAGAAATAATTGCATAAGCAATTAACACATACTTGTAGCATATAGGTGGCCAAAGTGACCCTATCATCCTCAGCACACCTAATCGCTCGGAAGATCTTCTCGATCTCCCTCAACCAGCTCTCCGCTAAAAATGGGTCACTCTCCCCTTAAAAGAGGGTGGAGCCATCCTCTTGAACCTTTCCATGATGGAAGGTCCACCATGGTCATGAGCCGGGGGAATTGGCGCCTAAGCCTGCTACAACAAACAATATAAGCAACACATACACAATATAACAACATAACAAACATGTACTTAAGTAAAATAGACTACTCTATTTATTATTCTAACCTGAGCCTACTGAGCCTCCAGCTGAGCCTGGAGTGCTGCCTGAGTATGGGCCTGCGTCTGCATGGCCTGAACTAGACCTTGCATGAACACTCCATAGTCCACTGGTGGCGGTGGAGGAAGCATAGGACCATGGGGTGCTGGGGCCTGCTGCTCATCCCTCTCCTCTCTCCTCTGCTCACCATCACGAGTAGGAATGCCACGCCTACCCCGTGAAGCCATAGCCTGCAAAACAGTTTAACCACGTTTAGGAACTAAGTTATCTAATTCCTAACCATTTTCTTAACTATGTGGACAATCTATAGAGACTTAGCATATAATGAAGATGATGGCATAATTTTATTTATGTACAATCTCAACCGGTTTCTCTGATACCAATCTCTATAATGACCCTCCTTATACCGGTACGGTTACACCAACCCATGTCGGTATAATGAGTATCGCTACAGTGGAACATTGACCCAACAAATACATTAAGCTGAGATGTACACAAATGTAAACATAGAACAGCGGAATTAAAAGAACTCCATGTAAACTTTTATTCCATCATCCACATTTTATCCACAGTCCATATAGTACAAGAAATAAACTAAAATTCATATAATTGACATTCTAATCAAATTACATTGTCCACATTTGAATTACATAACATTATTGACTACATACTTATGAAAACTCATTCCATTCATGATATAATATGTATGCAACTTAAACATGGGATTACACATAATGGAAGCAATACTCCTAGCATGGATTCTATGTACATTTTCACACACTTAACACAATTATAAACATAATTAGCTTGCTGTTTTGACATGGATTTAGCACATTCATGTAATGGTTTACAATTTCACATGCTATCACATTGCTTTCACATATTCACATGTTCATTTACACATTCTACAATTTCACATTTCACTTATACACAATCACATTATTTTCACTTAATTGCCGTGACACATAGTCCGAACCACCTCTAGAAGGACACACACATCACATTCACATACCTATCACCTAGGCAAAATAGTGATAGATCTTGGTTAACTGCGCAGAACTGGGAGAAACACTCTCCACCCTAACTAGCTGTACTTGTCCACCGCTAGGATTTCATCCTATTTGCCCATAGGATTTCACACACATGAACCTTCCGTAGGAACTTTACTATGGTATAGTTCCACAGCCTTCTAAGGTAGCAGTGTCACCCATGGCACAAGTTTTACATAAATCTTATTAATCACACATAGTTTGTACACCGTTAACACAATAATATCCAATTTCACATACATGCATATGGTTCAGTTTTACCTAGCATGGTGCTACTGTTCTTAACAATTAATTAGTTCACATCATGATCCTACGCATGCTGCAATCATAGGATTATTCACTATTACATTTGATATGTTTTAACATGGTCATTTCTCATCTACAAATCAAAACAATACTTACTATCACCCAAATAGTATGAAATGTTTATGACAGGTTAAAGACAGACATTTCATCATATGCTCAAATTTTCAGATTTTTCAGAGTTATACACTAATTATAATAATTGGACCATTATCATGCAATTTCTATCAAAATTTCGTCTAACAAGGGTTTACATGTACACAGTCAGTCTTAACAGTTCAAATGCCTGAAAATAGTCATCATTTAGTTCTATGAAAATTATCAGGCTCAATCTCATAACCGACATATTTATACTAATTTAAACATGGTCATATATAGCTCTCAATTCAATTTCCAAAATTTTAATAACTCACACAGAAATCAGAAATTTGTCAAATTTTTATAACATAACCTAATACATGCATATTACTCACAAAAATTTCATGAAGCCTCAGTTCAACATAAAAGTATGTAAACAGTAATTTATAGGATTAATACATGCCTATCATTTCATTTCAAAAATTCAATAATTTACCCAATGGATGAAAATTTACCATAATCACAAGATATGATCTATCAAGAATATTCAATAATATAGTATTTTTACCATATATCCTCATGTTCGAAAAAATTTGGAAAATAGATTTTATAGGGTAAACATGCACACTCTCACTGTATGATGAACTCAGCGGCACACTGGTGGCCGCCAATCAGGTTGACAGCAGCAAAGGATGCCGCTAACCTCGGATCTTAACGGCAGCATATGATGCCGTTAAGTTCCTGTCTGTAGAAATGCAGACAGATCTCAAAAAAATAAGGGAGAACGGGGGTTCCAGGACACGAATAAAATCCGTAAAAATGCTTGGGACCTACTAGATGCATGTATGGACAATGGTCAAGGGTTACTTGCCTTTATAAAAATCTACCGATGGAAATATGGGTCGAAGAAGCTCTCCTCGGCCTGTGCCAAGAAGCCTCCAAGATCCCCTCGATCCGAGTTCTGTGATGGTTCTCGATGCAGGCCAGAGTCGGGGAAGCCTTCCTCGTTATTCAAACTCCCTCCCAGTCATGGTAGAATGCCGGAAGAAGCCTCAAATTGCCGGATCAAACGGTCCAAACTTCCAGGTTTTCACACAGAAAAAGCTAGGGTTTTTAGATTTTGACCCGAGTCAAAAAGACTCTATTAGGCCGAAAGAAGGAGTTTTATGCTCCCAGGGGGTTGGGTATGCATTTAGGTAGGTTCAGGACCGTTGGAGAACGGTTTCCTAAACAAGAGGCGAAAAGATTGTGGCCGTTTCCAGATCGGAAGCATAACAAGATTTGAGTTTTAGACGTCAACATCAATGGCCGCCTATATGAGGTTGGCGTCCATCGATATGGCCATTGACCGCTACTCAACGTCAACTCATGTTGACGCCAAATGACATTTTGGCCAGAACTTAAAAATGCATCAAAACTATATTTACACAATGCAAATACATGTAAATTACAATGTATACTTTAAAATATTATGTATACAATGTAAATAAATAACATACACAACAGAAACATATATATATATATATAGCTACACACACAACGCATCAAATCCTCACACAACCAAACACCTATATAAGAGGGCAAAATTCGAGGGCCTTACACTCTGTCTCACCCTTCCGTGGGGGTGGAGACAGGGGCTAGGCTAGCGAGCAGAGCATTGTAATCACGGGGAATGTGCACCCTAAAACACGCGATAGGATATTAAAATTAATGGTATGGAAACGTGGATGTGATCGCCACCAAACTAGTTGCCATATGAGAAAATGATGGGGGCTAACTAAGCTAGGAAAAGGAATAAGAGAACGGGGCACTGACCTGAGATCGCGACGGGCTGATGTCGCGACACCCTAACAGGGCGCGTCAAGCTTGTCGCGTCGCCCTCCTCTGCCGCGTACTCTGCAGTGCAGGAGAAATGTGAGAGGACCTTCTTCCTGCTCTCCGGCCAGCTAGAGAACAAGAGCTGCTCGTGGATCTTCGCTTGGGTGCCTGCCAAAACAACGAAAATAAGAAAGAAAACCCTATTAGAATAAGCTTAAGCGTAGAATCTATCCTCAAATGAAAAGTAAAATGAAAGCATGGTGGGAACGGACCTGGGGGTGGTTTAAACCCCTTTGGGTGATGGAAAACGTGGGAGGAGAAAATAAAAATGCAACCTATCTAAAATAAATAACAAAATGCATGAAAGTGAGATGAAGGAGGGAGGGAAGAAAAGAGCCCCCAATGGGGCGACTCCCTGGCGTTGTGTGCGACTTTGGCTTGTGCAAAGGCTCCCAATGGAAGTGTGAGTCACCCTCCTCACACACCAAGCTTCATGGATGAGCCAATGAACAAAGGCTTGATGTGGAGGATATGAGAAAATGAGAGGTGAAGAGAGGGTTGCGGGCTAAGTCTAGCTCAAAGGAAATTTCAACAGCCCTTCGAGATGAAAATTGGGGCTCCCCTCTTCCTGAAGGAGAGGCCTTGCTTTTATAGACCAAAGAGAGAGAATGATCCTATTTTTATGATAAATTACCCAAATAAAGGATAAATTCCATTAAATCTCATGGGTGAGAGTCCAAAGGATGTCCAAGGAGTCCCACAATCCTAAGATGTGCTCAGGAGGTTGGGGGGTTGCTTGGGGATAAATGCAAAGGCCATAAGAGGATAAATAGGAGGTGGTTGCGGAGGTCAGCGCATGCGGCTGTTGTCGCGACGAGTCGTAGGGGTGCGACAGGGACTAACGCGATGGCCAGAAGGGGCACGACAGAAAGGCCACGTGCATGGATATGCATGGGCTGTCGCGAAGGCCATAGGGGCGCGACAAGGATTAACGCGGCGCTACGACCCGTCGCATTAAGGAAAATGATTATTCTTGAATTATTGGCCAATCAAATGGGAGAATAATGGACATTTAAGGCTCAAGGACTCTTTTAAGAGATAATGGATAGGATATCACGAAAATTGGGCTGTTAATGGGCTCAAAGCAAGAAAAATGGTGGGCTCAAGGTGAATGACCAACTTGGGGCTCACTTAGACAACAAGAAATGTGGTTCGACTTGTAGGCCAGAATCGGGTGTCTACAGATTGCCCCTCCTTGGCTTCCACTTTGCAGGGGAGCGTAGCGGAAGTGTAGCGGAGGGTGTCATGAAGTGACGGCAGAGCGGAGATGACGTGGAGTGGAATGAAAAGTGGAATTCAAGGTAAAGAGACACCCGATCTAATCAACAAGCAAGTGGAATCTTCGTGAAAGCCCCGAGTTAGCTGCTCTAGCAGAATGCAAAGGAAAACACAAGTCTGGATGAGAAGGAGAAAAGAAAAGGGACGATCAACCCCTCGATTGAGAGGTACCCTAACCGATTGGCCTGTAGGTTTCATTTTGGAGGGACATGTGCGTGCCAGGCATGTAACTCATGACTCTGTCCTGGGAGCGGTTCGCAACCAAAATGGATCAAAAGGAATAAGGATGAAATTGTATAGGGAATCCAGACAGGGAAATCTTTAACAAACCGATAGGAACAACTCACTCAGAGGCAGACCTTCCAATTCGGAGTGGAATAGGATTTCTTGTTCATAACATGAAGAATGGTTGGGCACTCAATAAGGGCTCACCCTTAGCTAGGGATGAGACATGAAAGCTCAAAGTCCTACATGATGCATGCTGGGTTAAAGAAAAGAAATCATTAAATCAAATGCAAAGAAAAGGAGAAAATAGAAAATATATCAAGGATAATATTGCTAAACCAGACAATAATGGGTCGAGAGTCTTCCTGCAACCGTTGTGCAAGACAGAGTCCGTCGTTCCCAAACTCATCTGATTTAACGGCCTATCCAATGATTAACAATGTGCACCTAGATCATCACTGTTTTTGGTAAAGGGGAATTCAAATCCCATATCACATTGAGAACCGGACGGTCCTTGAAATGATATAATAAGTAAAATACCATATAGTAATGCAAGGGAACAGGGATAGAGATACTTACCTGACTTACCTGTGAAGTCCCATTTTTTTTATTTTTTTATTTTATGATTTTTTGACGAATAATCAAAGCGAACAAACATGACAACGGTAAAATATATACATTCACACAAATGAAAATCATAAACAAACAATGTATAGACATCCAGACCGAAACGCGATGCACCTGGGGGTCGCAACAGGGTCGCGGTGCCCTGGGTGGTCGCAATCTTAACGCGACGCATCGCGGCGTCGCGACACCAGTCGCGGGATAAAGACGAAGAAAATCTGATCTTATCCTTATCTAAACCTACCTAGACCTCTCCTAGGACTCTTAAACCTAGCCCACTATGACTCTAACACCTACGTACGGGATTAGGATGGACTGCTACCCTAGAGCTTTATAAATAGGACTGTAGGGGGCTTCAAATCGCAGCTCTCTCTCTCTCTCTCTTCCTCTCTTTCAATTTTCTCTCTCCTCAGCCATGAAGAGGTCTTTCTCCGCCTTCCAAGATGATATCAAGCCCTATGCAGGACCCAAGGCGGCCCGAGTGTCCCACGCCGAGCTACAGCGCCTCTCCTCCATGCCCGGGCACATTTGTGCAAGACCGGAGCTTCAAGTGAGTGCACTTTCTCTCTCTTCTAGTTCTTCTCTCTCTCCATGCTCTTCTACTTCTTCTCCTCCTCCTGCTACTAACCCTCTTTTCTTTTCTTTTCTGCTATTCTAGATTCTCCCGGGCCATAGGAGTTATCCAAAGTCCCGCGGTTGGCGCCCATGATCGATATGCTCCCTCTGGCTTCTACCCACCACCTGCGTGAGTGGGGGCTGTCGACTGTGCTCACATTGGTGAAGCAATACCACAAGATCGTGCACATGTGGGACAGCATCACTGCACTAGCGGAGCTGTGGCATCCCCAGACGCACACATTCATCTTCCCTGGGTTTGGGGCCACCATCCTATTAGAAGAACTTGAGCTGGTGTTGGGTCCCCTAAATACAAGAGGGGAGAGGAGCATGCTCTTTCCTACATCGTGGCTCCAATTGATGTGCGGAACATACTCGGGGAAATTACCACTAAGAAGATAGATCTCTATAGCATGACTAGCCAGAGCCACGTCCATCTCCTTCCTATGTCCCAGTGGGTTATCTCCCAGTGCAAGCGCAAGACTGGGAACCACCTTGCTATAGCCAAAGCCACCGCCATCTGCATCTGCGGCGTCATTCTCTTCCTGGTAGAAGACGGTGCCATCTCGTTCCCCAACCTGAGCATAATCGACTCCGTATCTGAAGGTATGAGCATCGCACAGGCCGTCCTTGGTTATCTTTATGCTGTACTATCTTCTGCAGCCACCGGAGGCCCTTTCGAGCTCTAGATGGGGATGCACATTCAATTCCGGGCGATGGAAAACCTTTCTACTGAGTGCAAGAGCATGCTGCATCATCCATTGGCTTTCATGGGTGCACCCCTCTACATGACACCACATGCGTGGTGCAAGACTGCGCAAGTGAAAGGGCTGAAAGAATGGCGCGATTACTTCAAGACAATGATGGTGACGGAATTCGACATGCACCCACACTTCCTGCATAACAAGATGATCCACCTACCACAGCACACAGGACTGGCTCTACGGCTCATAGGCAACGAGGCATTGGTCCTGTACAATCTGGATTGCTGCCACCTTCAGTGCGGGGCTGCACGCATGGTGGTGCCTCTGCTCTCTCACTACTCGCCCATTCAGGAACGGAAGAGGAATGATGATCAAGATGAGCGGGACGTGCGGAGCGCCATCGTCCACTGAGAGGGTTGCACCATGAGTCTCCTTCAGGCGGAGGTAGTGGAGGATGAGGACGTGACCCAAGAGTACCTCGAGGCATTAAAGAGGATTCGCCCAGCTACACCGGGAGCTTGAGATTGATTGGATTGATGTAGGCTTGATATCAGATGATAATTAGGGCAGGAAGGTGCATTTGATTGATTGTAGGGAAAATTGGACATTGTAATGAATGAATTGAATAAATAAAATCAGGCTTTTACTTTGTGCGCACTGTGTTCTGTTGATAACGCGACCCCTATGGACGACGCCTCAACGTCGCGACGGGCGGTGGGCCGCGACATTGTCGCGGTCTACCTAGCCACCGTGACAGGAACGCGACGTCTGAAGGTGTCGCGTCATCAACTGGAGATTCAAATATGCAGAACCCCCCCCCCCCCCCCCCCTTTTCTTCCCCCTTTGCGCGTTCAATTTCCCCAAACCCCGGTGATTCCCCTTTCCGGTGATTTCCCCCATTCTCTACACTCTTTCCCTCGCTCTTTCATACTCTCACTCACTCTCCCCAAACCGGTGGTAATGGAGGACGGCGGTGGCAATGGCGGCGGTGATGGCTCACCGGGTGACGGGAGGAGGAAGCGGCCAGCGACGAGGGCCGCCCGGCGACGCGAGGAGGCAGCCACGGCGGAGGAAGTGGCGCCGGACGTGGAGATGGAAGAGGAGGAGGCACCCGTGGTCGATCTCGAGGCGGCGGCAAGGGCTCATGAAAATGCGATGCAAAAGGTATGTATTTGAAACCCTAACCCTTAATTTTATGAGTGTGGATGCTTGGAGAAACCCCTAGAGGGCCCAATGTAGGGTGTGATGCCCAGAGAAATGGCCGCCAGACAAAGGAAGATCTGGTCGGTTCTGCGCCTGATAACGCGACGTCCCGTCCCGTCGCGACGGGTTAACGGGCCGCGACCATGTCGCGTCGGTCAAGGCCATCGCGACAAGGTCGCGGTCCACTAGGGGGGTGCAATCAGGTCGCGACGCATCGGGGCATCGCGACAATGTCGCGGCCCACTAAACCGCCACAACCTCAACCGAGAGACCGACCAGTAGAGTGATTAAACTGGTTTTTGAACTGACTTGTGCTTGCAGGGAGAAATGAGGCCCCGAGTCTCTTGGATCCTCGTCTTAGTTGTGTATTTAGCCTTTCCTGAGTTCCAGAGGGATAGGTTGGATGAGATGGGGTTTGGGGAGGTCCTATGGATGGAGTGGATGAGGGCGGACGCCCCTTTGACCCAGGCCCTACGTAGCAGGTGGGATGCGGAGGTGACTGCCTTCGTACTTCCATGGAGACATATGATCCCCAATCTAGAGGACGTGGGTAGGATTACCGGGCTGCGGGTGCACGGTTGTCCGGTGAGCGGTTTCACTTACCCCTGCTACCGAGAGTTGGCCCATAGGCTGCTAGGCTTGACAGTAGGGCAGAGGTCCTCCCTCATCTCTAGGGTCGAGCTTCAGGAGAGCGTAGGGTTGTTTGAGACTGGGAGGAGGGTAGCCGAGTCTGTGGATGAGCAGTTGCAGCGGCTAGCGGAGGGTTTCCGAGAGAGCCTAGCTAGTGAGCCAGGAGCTCAGGCAGACCTAGACCTACATCGCTTCCTCATCCTCTTCTTTGGTAGACTCCTGTTTGCCACGAGGGGCGACCTGGTCCACTGCCGGTTCCTGCCACTGCTAGAGGACCTAGGTGAGGTAGGGAGCTATGCGTGGGGAGCAGTGTTCCTGGCACATCAGTTCTAGAGCTTGGGTTCTTCAGACCGGCAGACTACGATCATCGGCTTCTACCCCTTCCTTCAGGTACACACTACTTCTCTTGCCCCTTTACTTAGATTGCCCATTGATATTAAATATAGACTAACCATGCTTTCTTGTTTTCTCACAGGCCTGGGCCTACCTACACCTCCCTGGCCTGAGGAGGGGGATTTTGGAGCGACCGGGCGTTGTGCCCATAGCTCGACGCTGGGTGTCACGTCGTGACACGCACCCACTAGGAGACCAGTTGGCGTCCCTCTAGGATGCCATCGACCTCTACCCCCAGATAGATGTAAATGCTCTAACCCCTCTCATTAATTGCTCAGCTACTGACAAGATGTGCTTGATGTGCAGGTGGTGTGGCAACCCTATCTAGGGGAGGCGGACGAGGGACAGCCTTGGTTGGAGCTGGCCCGCCCCTACTTCGGTAGGACGGTGTGGATACATGCTCTTAACCTCGTGCTACCTCTCAACCACTACCTGACCCAGAGGTCGCTCGGCCTACGACAGAGTGCAGTGGAGTTTCCGAACTACGACCGGACTCCCAGGCCTAGTCGGAGGTTCTGGGGACTTCACGACACCACCGACTGGAGCGAGTGAGCCAAGGAGAAGATCCAAAACTAGGAGTGCCGAGGCAAGCAAGTCAAGTCCACTGCTATGTCCGACGATGCGTACCTTCAGGCGTTCGCCTTAAAGTATGGGGCGAGGGTCTACAAGGGCGCGCGACGACAGGTAAATCTTCTAAACCCAGACCTTGAATTGTTCTTTTATTGAACTGAGCTGACAGTTTTGGAATGGATTGTAGGTGGACGTGGCTGGTGAGATCGCCTCACTCCGGGCCCTGCTCCACTCGGCGGTGCAGGATCGGGAGGTAGCTCAGAGGGAGGCAGAGCAACTGGTAAGCACTTACTCAGACTTTAGTACTTTACCAATTTTATAGCTGATTTAGCATCTGACATGTGTTGCATGTGCAGCGTGCGGAGCTAGAGAGGGTGAGGAGGGCACAGTCTGGTGCATCCTCCTCCAGAGCAGCAAAGAGCTCCCAGTCAGATCTGGAGGACCGACTGGTGGATGTAGTCATGAGGGCCGAGGAGGCGCGGGCTGAGCTAGCCGAGCGGGTAAGTGAGATAGTGTTTTAAATTGCAAATCATTCAAATTTGGCACTGACTTGGCTTTCCCTGCAGGAGACGGAGCTGAGGACTACCACCGACCGAGCGGCCCAGCTACAGGGGCAGGTCGACACGGTGACAAGAGAGAGGGATCAACTGCGCATCCGGGCGGGGGCAGCTGAGTCATGCGTGGCAGAGGTAATAGGGGAGCTGGCGACGCTGCGAGTGCAGGGGTCATCGGTAGACCAGGAGGAGTTGGCCCGGCTGCGCGCTAATCTGCACGCACAGCAGATCCTAGCGCGGGGACTTCAGGAGGTGATGACGGCCATAGGCCGGTCACAGAGCCGGAGCAGGAGCGGCGCGAGTGGGGCGACTGGTGCGAGCGGCGCCTCAGTCCGCCAGTACTTAGCAGGTTCCTCTAGTTGGCGGAGGAACAAGGATGAGGAGAGGCACCTCGGTGGTGAGACGAGCGCCAGGAGTGGTCAGGGGGGTGGTGAGATGCCACCACCTCCTGATAGACATAAGGGATCTGAGGAGAGTGGTGGTGGGCAGTGAGGAGTTTGTGAGCCACCTCCCCTTTATCTTCGTACATAATGCTTATCTCTTAGTGGATCTTTTATTTTATGTCAATATTTATAAAAATGAATGAATTTGCAATTGACACGAGTGTGAGATGAGATCCGAATAAGAGAGAGGGAAAGAGAGTACCCTGAGTACATTGTTGCGCGCGTTCCAAAAATTCCCTGTCCCTGCACACTTAGGAAAACAGGTTAGATCTGCTCTTTGGCTCAGCCCCTTGCGCTAGGTAAAAATGACTTTTAACTTCGTAATTGTCAAGGGGCTGAGCCTTATTTAAATAGGCGAAAAGTAAATCGAAATAATGCATGCCAAAAAGAAAGCGATATGTACACACATTTTTTTAGATTTTCAAGATTTTCTAATTTTTTTGGATTTTGAGATTTTCTTTATTTTTGGATTTTTGGAATTTTTTGATTTTTTATTTTGGGGTTTTCTATTTTTTTATTTATTTTTGGAGTTTTTTATTTTTGGAGTTTTCTGATTTTTTTGGATTTTTGGAGTTTTCTGATTTTTTTAGAGTTTCGAACTTTTCTGATTTTTTTGGATTTTTGGAGTTTTCTGATAACGACATCTTCTGCATTTGAATGATTGGCTAAGGATCTCAATCCTATCTTATGTTTGTCAAATATCCCCTAAACACAGTGTGCATTTGCTTTCGACTCCCCAAAGGCCACTTGCCCCTAGTAACTAACGTTCTAACGTAGACCAGGTGCTGGGTTCTCTAGTCATTAGCTGGGATAGGAAGACTTAAAGGAGACAAGACTTGAACTTGGTGCTTGTGAGACTAGCTTGTATGACTTGCAAGGGTGTACCTCACATGGAATTCGTCTGTTGTCCAGAGTCTTTGTGGTCATTATTTTGTCCGGGGCATGCGTACGACTGGGCTCAAGGGCGTCCCGCGGGGAACTGTACTGCCACTCTTTGACATGCCCCTATTTTCAATCTTCCGCTTACTTCTCCTTTTTATTAATTTTTCTCTTTTCTTTTTCTTTTCTTTCTTTTGAACAGACCGTCTCTCTTTGAGACTTCATACATATGAGCTACACCTCCCTTAGTCCACAAGTCAACGCCCTTTTGCCCCTAGACCTTGTCCGACTAAGAAGAGAATTAACCTTCGCACCCCACACTAGGGCTAGGCAGGAACACCACTAAGTAAGGAAAATTAGCCCTGGGTTGCCGTGTGGTGTGTGTGACTGAGCATAAGGGTCATTTGACAACAAATGAAAGGGAGTGAGACACATAGCTGCTAACATTCTTTTGTAAAACGATGTCGCTATTGAAAACCTTTTATTAAGGGTAGAATCTTTTAAGATACAGTCCATTCCACGGGTGAGAGAGCTCCTCACCATCAGCATTGATAAGCCTATATGCGTTCCCAGGGTACACTTCCTTAACAACGTACGGCCCTTCCTAGTTTGCTTGCAATTTTGACCAAGGACCTCCAAGTTTTATGAAAATTTGCTTCAAACCATGTCTCCTTCTTGGAATTTGTGTTCAATCACTTTCTTTCGAAAAGATCTTGAGAGTCTATTTTGATATGAAAGTACATGATCGGCCACGGCTAGACACCATTCGTCTAAGAGTTCCAGCTGTGTATGTAACACCTCTCGACGTTCGTCGGGATTAAGTTCTTTGTCGAGCTAAACTCTTAGCGAAGGAATGAGGATCTCATGTGGGTATACGGCCTCCATCCCATATGTAAGTGAAAAGGGAGTTTGCCCAGTGGGCGTGCGGACTGAGGTACGATAGGCCCACAGAGCCTCAATCAATTTTTCAGGCCAATCAGAGAACTTATGAGACTCACAAGTTTTCTTTAAAATTTTCAAAAGTGTTTTATTTGTGGCTTCGGCTTGGTCGTTGCCCTGCGGGTAGTATGGAGACGAATGATGCAAGGAAATATTGAATTTCTTACATAGGTCCTGAAGCTCCTGTGATATGAACTGGGGTCCATTGTCGGTGACGAAGCCACTTGGCACTCCGAACCGCGAGATGATTTTTTCATGACGAATCTGCACACGGTCGAGCCTTTGATTTCTGCAAATGCCTCTACTTCGGCCCACTTGGTTAAGTACTCAGTAGCAGTAAGAATGAAAGATTTTTGTTTTACTTGAGCATTAGGATCACCAAGGGGCCCGATGATATCAAAGGCCCACATAGAGAAAGGCCAAGGAGAAGATAGTTGATGCAAAGAAGAGGACGGAGCATGGATCTTATCGGCATGGAGCTGGCACTTGACACACCTACGTACGTAGATGGCACAGTCTTCTTCAAAGGTTGGCCAGTAATAGCCCTACCTAAGGATCTTCTTAGCCAACATTTGGCTATTCACATGCCCTCCACATTCACTAGAGTGGGCTCCTTCCACCACCTTCCAGGCTTCTTCATCTTGCAAACATCTGAGGAGCATTCCGTTTAGAGCGCGTCTATACAACACTTCTCCAACAATGGTATATCTTAACGCCGCTCTATGGATAGCTCTCCTATCCTCGGCCTCGGCTTCTTCTGAGAAAGCACCGTCCTTGCAGTACTACTCAATTTCGTGGTACCATGGCCTTTCTTCCTCCATCATTTCTCCTAGATCCAACAACAACACTTCCTTCGCTTCTCTTCTCTCTGCCTTCAAGACTAAAGATCTCCTAAGGTTATTGAACCAAGGGTCCTGAGTGGAGGGAGCTTTTAATCTTTGAACAATGATTGTTTCAGTGCTGCGGCTGAGAGGGAAAGAGAGAGATGAGGCCAGGGATGCCAGGGCATCGGCCAGGATATTCTGAGAGCGAGGGTGTGAATGTAGATGAGTTTGCGGAATTGCTTGGCTAGGAGCGTGACCAGATCTTGATAAGGCTTGAGCTTGGGGTCAAGAGTGTGATAGGTAGAAAGGACCTGCCAAAGAACAAGTTGAGAGTCTCCTATGATCTTGAGATGGTGCGCGCCTAAGAGATAGGCAAGCTTTAGACCAGCTAGGAGAGCCTCATACTCGGAGACATTATTGGTGGCAGGGAACTGGAGTTGATATGCAAGTGGAATGGTGATCCCTTCTGGGGTGAGCAAGACCGCACCTATGCCCTGTCACCTAGAATTGAGAGCCCCATCAAAGTGGAGCGACCAGAAGGGATTGTGAGAGATGAGTGACAGGTTTTCATCGGGGAAATCCTCTTGAACCGTGTCACTGTGGGGAAGAGGGAGGTGAGCAAGGTGCTCAGTAATGGCATACCCTTTTATAGCCTTTCTGGACTACAAAGGTGATATCGAATTGAGACAAGAAGCTCTGCCAACGCGCCAATCTGTCGGCGAGGGCTGGCTTCTCCAGGAGATACCTAATAGGATCCATTCTAGAAATCAAACTCACCCTATGAGCTAGGAAGTAGTGCTTCAATTTCTGCACTACCCACACTAGTGCTGCGCACGTTTTCTCCACTGTGGTGAGTTTGAGCTCGGAAGGATTGAAGAGCCTAGATAGGTAATAAACTGCCCTTTCTTTGCTAGAGTCATCATGTTGCACAAGGACAGCTCCTAGGGAGTCCTCAATAGTTGACAGATATAGGATTAAGGGTTTCCCAGGGGCAGGTGCCTGCAGCACGGGCGGATTCATGAGATAACTCTTGAGTTCATCAAAGGCCTCCTGGCACTTAGCGTTCCATTCGAATTTGGCTCCTCCTTTTAACAGTTCATAGAAAGGACGACATCTTTGGGAGTGCTGAGATATGAATCTCCTTATGAACTGAAGTCGACCGATCAAACCTCGAAGCTCAGATATGTTCTTAGGAGGAGGCATCTTGTTCATGACCTTGGCCTTGTGTGGGTCTATTTGAATCCCCCATTTGCTGACTATAAAACCTAGAAATTTTCCTGAAGAAACCCCAAACACGCACTTCTTTGGATTCATCTTCAATTGATATTCTTGTGCACGGCGGAACACTTTGGCAAGCACGGAGGAGTGTTCTCTTCTAGTCTGCGACTTCACCACAATATCATCCACGTACACCTCAACGTCAATGTGAATCATATCGTGGAAGATAGCTAGCATTGCCCTTTGATAACTGGCGCAGGCATTCTTCAATCCAAACGGCATGACCACATAGCAATAAGTTCCCCAGGGCGTGGTGAAGGAAGTTTTCTTTTGGTCCTTCGGGGCTAGATGGATTTGATTATATCCTGAGTAACCATCCATGAACGATAGAGTTTCATACCCAGCGGTGTTATCAATCAACACATCCAAATGAGGTAAAGGGAAATCGTCCTTTGGACATGCCTTATTCAAGTCCCGAAAGTCTATGCAAATTCACACTCTTCCATCCTTTTTCATTACTGGGACTATGTTCGCCACCCATAATGGATAGAGGAATACACGGATGAACTTAGCTTTGTGTAGTTTGTCAATCTCCTCTGTCATCTTCAAAGCAATGTGGGGAAGGAAATGCCTTAACTTTTGTTTAACGGCAACTGCCCCTGGCTTCAAGATTAACCTATGTTCCACCAATTCGGGGTCGATGCCAGGCATGTCGTCATACGACTAGGCAAAAGAATCCTTGAACTCCCTTAGAATTTCTACGAGCGCCTCTTCTTCCTCAGGAGAGAGACCGAAAGCTATGGTTAGGAGCCTAGGATCTTCGTCAGTTCCAATGTTTACCTCTTTGGTGGGTTCGTCCACTGCCGATGTGGGTTCATCGAATCTTCTCATGCCACTTGCATACATCTCGGCAGTGTCCTCTATCTCACCATCTTCTTCATCCGCTAGGTCTTCCTCAGTTAGGATTTCATATACTCTAAATCCATCATCCAGCCCTTCCTCTTCGTGCTGAGCTTCTATGTTCAGAACTACTGCTTCCTGGACGAACTCTTCAACAGCTAGAAGAGCGCCACACCTTTGCACCAGATCCAACAGATACCTATGGGGTATGCCACTACCCTTTCTCTTCCTAGATGAGGACGGGGACTTGCTAAATCCTACCCCTGAATCTAAACTACGATTGATATTTACAGGAGGCTCTGGAGAAGTGTCCAAAGGTTTATTGAAAGGGAAATAAACAGGTTCGGCTGGGCCGCAAGGATCCTCCGATGGGTCTGGAGGTGGAGGCAGGCCACCCGAGCTCAGGGTGCCTGGAGTAGAGTTGGGGTGCAGAGGTACAGAAGGCCTCTCACCCAGATCGCCCAAAATGACCATGGTGGTCGGTGAGCGAGGATCGCAGTTTAAGCAGAAGGAGGAGAAAGGTGGGGATCGCCTCCAAAGCAGGAGGAGGGAGTGATGGGGATCGCCGTCAAGAGAAAGGAGGAACGTGCGGGTGACGGGGATCGCCGTCGAAAGCAAGGGAGCACCGGAATAGGGATCGCCGTCCGAGTGCTGAGAACGGGGGTGACGGGGATCACCGCCAAGAGTGAGGATTGCAGCGGAAAGCCAAAAGCGGTGAATGAAGGGGATCGCCGTCAAGAGCTGGGATTTGGAGCTGGGAATAGGAAGGTTGATGCTTGGAAATGGGGAAGAACAGGGATCGCCATCCAATGAAGGAGGAAGGGAAAAGATGGGGATCGCCGTCTGAAGAAAAGGGGAGAAAGACGGGGATCACTGTCCGATTGCTAGGGAGAAAGAGGAGGAGAAAGCATTTTTTATTTTGTTTGTTTGATTTTTTTTTGTTTGACTTTTTTTGACACATTAAACTAAGGAAAGGAATAAACTATCATACATGCGGAGGCGTCGGGAGAAGGACAAAACTGAGCCATTAAAGAAAATAGTGAAAAGGGACAAAGAAACGGTTAACGCTTTGAGAGCGTCAGGGGAGAATTGGAGGATAAGAGGAGGAGAAGAAGGGATGAAGGCGAAATTATAAACAAGGATGGAAGACACAAAATGACTAGAAGGCCAGGAATACCTTGGCCAGAACTCCTTTGTTGGATTGATGGGGTTTATGACTTCAAAATCCTCACCAGGTCCAAGCAACTGTCACTTGGTGGTGGCTGCTGATACTGACTGTTGCATTGCTAGAGAGTGTGGAATGTTGTCCTCTCTGAACAAATGACTGACTGCCAAGACAAGGTCTTCAAGGTCTTGTTCTTCTACCTCTGCTACCTGGGACTGCACGGTGTTGTCCTCCTTGAACAAAAAAAACGACGGCTGAGACTAAGTCTTCCAGATCTGGTTCTTCTGCCCCTGTTTCTTCAGGCTTCCTCTTTTTGCTAGGCTGCTGGGCCTCCAGAGCTTGATATGGGGATAGTAGTGCTTTTATCATGACAGTATTGTAACCTGGCTGCACGGGCTCTCTGACAAAATGATCATATAGAGTCCAGGTGAGGGGCTCTTGGTCTGAGTTCGATGTAGATGAATGTGCTGCCCACTGTTTAAATCCCTCTTGGTATCCAAGCCCCCGCTTTGTGAATTTCTTGGGATCATTGATAATCTGAGTCCTCCCCTGAAGGTGAGCGCCAAGACCCTTTCCCGGTTGATACCCAATTCTAACCATAATGTTCCAGCCCTTGGTGTTCGTCAATGTGCCCTTCTTAATAGCGGCCACTGATGGGGATACAATTTGTCGGCTGCTGGAAAATGTGTAAGCCCAAGGATAATTCACATCGAGCACTGAGATGATGGGCATGTTCGATGGCCAGACCGATGGCATGATTTTCTCAATGGCCTCCACCGTGTGAGTAGTTGCTGCACTCTTGACTTTAACTATTCGCCCTTGGAAAGGGAATTTCAAACACTGATGAGCAGTAGAAGGCACTACGCCTAATGCTTTAATCCAAGGGCAGCCCAGAATGGCCTTGTATGTGGGATCAATGTCAAGCACATAAAAATCTATGGTCATGACAAGTGGGCCCAATTCTACTTGTAAAGAAATGATGCCATGGCAGGCCCGCCGGGAATTGTCATAGACCGCTATGGTTGTAGGAGTGGGCTGCAAGCTGCGCTCGGAGATGTTGCAGGACCTCAAAGTACTCAGCGGGCACACATTTATAGAAGCTCCAGTATCGACCAATGCGGCATCAACAACCACTTTATTTATGGTCAGGGTGACACATAAAGGCATTCTCCTGGCCTCTGGGGAAGCCAGCTCACCGTCTGTAAAAGTAATGGTTGGCCCCTTGTTCACGATGGAGAGAACGGATGGCAGATTATCTGGGTTCATATCTTCATTTACCATGACCCTTTGCAGAAAGGCTCTCAGGGCATCTTGGTGGGTTGGTGACCTTTTGATCAATTCGAGGATTGAAATTTTTGCTGGGGTCTGATCCAAATGCTTCAAAATATTGTATTAGGTCCCCGGGACTGGATCTATCTCCTCGATGTCTTGTTGTTGCTGCTGATTGTTATTATTGGATGGTTGGACCTGCTGACCTGGCATAGACACAGATGCATTTGGATACATCCGGTGGAACATACGCCTGCTCCGTAGGGCAAGGTTGTGGTGAAGGGAAGGTGAAGTGGTGTCAATAATGGAGGGGGTGGCTAATAAGGGTGTTGGCGCAGAGGAGAGTGGGATGTTAAGAGGTGACGAAACAATGGGCGATACAAGGGGAGTGTTGTAGAGAGGCGAGGTAATAGTGGCAATGATAGGTGTGGTAGAGGCAGATGTGGTGGATGTGGGCGTGATGGTGGTAGGTTCGGCATGGGAAATAGCCAAGCGCTGGCCTACCTCGTGCTCGTCGTCAAAGGCCCATGCGGCTTCTGGTGGCTGATGTTGGATGACGGGGTTAACTTGAGCTTGTGGAGGAGGTGGTGGAGCAGGTTGGGGGTTCGGAGCGGGCTGATGCTGCGGCATAGGATTGCGAATTATGCCGAGGTCATTTACCGGTTGCTGTGGTTGCTGTGGATATTGTTGTTGCTGGTATTGCTGTTGGAACAGTTGCTGTTGCTGAAATGGTTGTTGTTGCTGCTGGAATTGCTGTTGTTGTTGCTGTGGCTGTTGTCGCCTTTGCTGCTGCTGCTGCTGCCTCTGACCTTGTTGGTCCCTCAGTGTCTGGATCAACCTCTTCATCTCGACCCAATCAATTTGATTCTGCTCATGGAGATCATATATAATGTCCCGAAATTAGAAGCAATCTGACACATTGTGGCCTGGATGGCGATGGTACACACAATACTTTGTTTGGTCTGCTGCCATGTTCCAATTTGGTTTCTCGGGAAGGAGCCTAAGAGCATTTAAAGACAAAAGGGCCGCAAAGATATCAGCAAGGGTTTCTGGAAGAGGAGGGTATTGGGCCCATTGGGCTTTCGAGGATCATAGCCATTTTGGGGTGGAGGGACCTGGTTGTATTGACGTTGATCTTTCTGGGGATTTTGAGTCTGAGGAGGTTGTCTATTGTTCCATGGTTGTTGGGGTTGCTGATTAAGGGGTGACTTACCTACTGGTCCTTGGGGGTTGTTCACTGCACCTACCTGCTCATTGGTTTGGATTCCCTCAGTGACAGGTCCCTGGGGCTTCTTGGGATAGCGGGGCTTAGGGGTCTTAAACATGGAATGGATAGGTGAGTCTTTAAGTTGAGTTTGGATGAAACGGGCTCGACTATACAATTTGTGCATGGTGGTGATGTCGTTCATAGCTAAGATGGCACGGTAAATGGGTGTGGCATTGGAAATCAACAATTTAACTTTCTCTTCCTCCGGCATGGGACATCAGACCTTAGCAGCCAAGGCACGCCACCTGTCGGTGTAGACAGCAAACTCCTCATTAGGCTTCATTTTCTCGGCCACTAAATCAACAAAAGAATACTCGGGTCCGACCCGATCCTGAAACTGCTGTAAGAACCTTTCTTGAACAATGCAAAAATCTTCGGCCTCCTCGGGGGGCAAAGAGTAGAACCACTCGAGGGCCGCTTCATCCAATGATTTGCGAAACAAGTACGCCATGAGATGGTGGTCGTACTTGTGCGGGGCTGATTCATATACAAAATCTTTCAAATGCACATAGGGGTCACCATTCCCAGAGTACCATCGATAGACAGGGAGTTCTGACTGGGGTGGGACATGGAGATGTTGAAAAGATGGAAGGGGGATGTCCACGGCCTTCCGCGGGTCCAATTGTCTCCTTAGGTCATGGAGCTCCCGCTTCATTGATGTCCACTCCGCGAGGAAATCGGAAGGGGACGTGGAGTGGTGAGCAGGAATGTGGGAGTGAGATCGCTCCACGGAGTAGGACCTCTCGCGGGAAAGGGGAGCCGGCTCGGCCTGATAAAATGAGAAACTGGAGGGGATTTAGGCCGAACCTCCCACATTGGCATGTAACTGGGTTCGGAAAAGTGTATGGCCCGTGGATGAAGGGGCGTAGGGTCTGCCACAGCAGAGGGTACATGTGGCGCTGAAATAACAGGAGCGGAGGAAGCTGTCTGTTGGGCAGAAATATGAGTGGGAGGAGATAGGGGTCGCTTGCCTTTGGCAGTAGCCAGGAATTCATGGACTTGGTCCGAACTCAGATGGGGGAGAAGCTGACTGAATTGGGTATGCGGGTCATCCGCCCCAGAAGGAGAAGGGGGGCGGGACCGACCGTCAACAAGAGTTGGGGGCTGAATGTGCCCAGAGAGGATGGCCGCAGAGGGTTGGGCCACATCCTCTAGAAGCCCAATGGGCAAAGAATCGTCGGCAAGGACCCGGAAATGGTCCATGTCAAATAGGGGATTATGATATAGTACAATAGATGGAGGAGACTGACTCGATTTACCTAAGTAATGATGCATGCACTGCCCCTAAGCAATTAGGGGAGCTGACACCTACCAAACAAATCCTAGACTCTATCACAAACAAGAAGGGACTGTGAGATAAGAAGGGATGCACCGAATAAGCACTCAAGTTATCATGATTAAGGTCCAAATTTTAGAGTTTGCACTCAACCTTTAAATGGATTGATTAATGGAATATCACTCGATCAAGCGGGACCCTAATAGGTATGAACTCAAGTCCTCCGGTGTAACTAGGGGAGACACACAGCTCACACGTGGGGGATGGCTCAAACTAAGGGTACAACGGGTACAACCAGCCCAGTGAACCGCAACGTGCGTACGGTCACGGGGACTTACGGAGGCCCTCCGAAGGTGGCCCTGGTCAGCCCACGAGTGCTCGCAGGTGAGAGGACCCGCTCAACCAAGGAGGATAACCTAAACAGTATGGATTAGTAGTGTATGCATGGGCCTAAGTACCCAAAAATGTATGGAATATCCAACTAATAGCAAAACAGGGTGACTAACAGGCCTTGGACTAAGTCGCGGCAGCCAGATACACCGCGACCCTATCGCGATCGGAAACCCAGCCGCAATATCAGCAGAATGCTGAGGCCTTTAATCACACGCAAACAAAGAGCAAACAGGCTATCCTAAAGCAGAGAACAAGCATGGAATAACCAACATAACACAGCAAAGCTCATGGATCACACAGAAACCGGCCCATGGATCAAAAGCACTAACAAGCAATGTGTACCTGAAGACGCGTCTTCCCAATACGCCGCGACATGATCGCGTCCCCACGACCCGCCGCAACAGGGCCCAAAAATGAACAGTAAATGAAAAGGAAAATCCGAACCCTAACAGGATTCTAACAATCAGAAACACGAACATACATGGCAGAACAGCATGGAAGAGACATGGATGGATCCTCAGAAAAGAAATAAGGTGGAGCGAAGAGGAGAAGCACATACCTCTTTCCGCGTCAGTCACTGTCGATGCGACCAGATCGCGGCGACGCGATATGCTGGGTTCCCAACAGAGGACAGGAACATCAAAACAACACAAAAAACATACCTAACAGGGTTCTAGAAAAGCATTTAAACAACAAAACATGGCAGGCAAACAGGCTAAACTCACAAGGCTAGCACTGAAGGTCCCACCGTGATCGCCAAAAGGTGTAATCACGGAGAATGTGCACCCCAAAACACGCGATAGGATATTAAAACTAATGGTATGGAAACATGGATGTGATCACCACCTGACTAATTGCCATATGAGAAAATGATGTGGGCTAACTAAGCTAGGAAAAGGAATGAGAGAACGGGGCACTGACCTGAGATCGCGATGGGGAACCCAGTCGCGACGGGTTGATGTCGCGACACCCTAATAGGGCGCGTCAAGCTTGTCGCGTCGCCCTCCTCTGCCGCGTCCTCTGTAGTGCAGGAGAAATGTGAGAGGACCTTCTTCCTGCCCTCCGGCTGGCCAGAGAACAAGAGCTGCTCGTGGATCTTCGCTTGGGTGCCTGCCAAAACAACGAAAACAAGAAAGAAAACCCTATTAGAATAAGCTTAAGCGTAGAATCTATCCTCAAATGAAAAGTAAAATGAAAGCATGGTGGGAACGGACCTGGGGGGTGGTTTAAACCCCTTTGGGTGATGGAAAACGTGGGAGGAGAAAATAAAAATGCAACCTATCTAAAATAAATAACAAAATGCATGAAAGTGAGATGGAGGAGGGAGGGAAGAAAAGAGCCCCCAATGGGGCGACTCCTTGGCATTGCGTGCGACTTTGGCTCATGCAAAAGCTCCCAATGGAAGTGTGAGTCGCCCTCCTCACGCACCAAGCTTCATGGATGAGCCAATGAACAAAGGCTTGATGTGGAGGATGTGAGAAAATGAGAGGTGAAGAGAGGGCTGCGGGCTAAGTCCAGCTCAAAGGAAATTTCGGCAGCCCTTCGGGATGAAAATCGGGGCTCCCCTCTTCCTGAAGGAGAGGCCTTGCTTTTATAGACCAAAGAGAGTGAATAATCCCATTTTTATGATAAATTATCCAAATAAAGGATAAATGCCATTAAATCTCATGGGTGAGAGTCCAAAGGATGTCCAAGGAGTCCCACAATCTCAAGATGTGCTCAGGAGGTTGGGGGGTTGCTTGGGGATAAATGTAAAGGCCATAAGAGGATAAATAGGAGGTGGTTGCGGAGGCCAGCGCTTGCGGCTATTGTCACGATGGGTCGTAGGGGCGCGACAAGGACTAACGCGACGGCCAGAAGGGGCGCGACAGAAAGGCCACGTGCATGGATATGCATGGGCTGTCGCGACGACCATAGGGGGCGCGACAAGGATTAACGCGGCGTTACGACCCATCACGTTAAGGAAAATCGATTATTCTTGAATTATTGGCCAATCAAATGGGAGAATAATGGACATTTAAGGCTCAAGGACTCTATTAAGAGATAATGGACGGGATATCATGAAAATTGGGCTGTTAATGGGCTCAAAGCAAGGCTAATGGTGGGCTCAAGGTGAATGACCAACTTGGGGCTCACTTAGACAACAAGAAATGTGGTTCGACTTGTATGCTAGAATCGGGTGTCTACAAGCGTGTGGACTACGGGTCCCCCTCTTGGCTGCTAGCGGCGGTGGCTTGGTTGCTGTTGTTGTGACGGCGTTTCCTCACGAAATTTCTAAGTGTTATCCATTTCCCTAGCTTGCACGGCTGTTATAGCCTGGCTGTGCCTAGTTTCCGTGGGCGTTGTTGATCCGGCCTTGTGTGGACCCGTGCTTCTAGTGGTTTCTGCTTCGGTGTTCTCTCGGTTCCGTGGTCCCGTCCTTGGGTGCCAGTCCATGGTCGCACCAGCGCATGTGGTTTCCCGACCTGGTGGTGTGTCCAGGGTCCGGGGTGGTTCTGCTTGCGAGCCCTCGACCTTGTGGAGGTCTGAGGTAGCCATGTATGAGGTGAGACATCATTCTCACTTGGTTGTTCTGTGGTCCCGGCAGGTGTCGGACGGGTTGCAGAGGTAGTTGTCAGACGGGTCTCGGCAGGTGTCAGACAGGTTGCGGAGACAGGTGTCCGACTTCCTTCAGCTAGGGGCTCATCGTCGCGGGAACTCAGTGTCGGACGGGTTGCGGAGGCAGTTGTGGTGCCGCTTGTTGTCAGTAGTAGTGAGAGCTAAGTGTTGTGAGCTCTTGTAGCTGAGTGAACTGAGAGTTGTGCTTTGCAAATCCTCGGGGTATGCCCTTAAGGACTGCACCTTTCTTCTTATACATGTGCTTTTGCTTGGGACACGTTGTACAGATCTTTGTATATCGTACATATTGTTATAGTTATTTAAATTCAGTACATATCTCACTAGACTATTCCTTATAACCCTTTCGGGTCTTCGGATCCGTGGGTGGTGGCGCGACCTTCGAGTCCCTGGCGAGGGTCCGGGAGGTCGGGTCATTACACTTGATCTAACTATTTTTCCTTTGTTGTTGCCTTCAAAGGTTACATGACCAGCTTTTTTTTTAGCCAACAAGTAGAATTTATTCTTGTCTCCTCTCATATGTCTTGAACAACCACTGTCAAAATATCACTTGTAGTTCCTGGCTATAAGACATTCCTGGGAAACATTTTAAACAAGAGCCTTTGGAACCCAAGTACATTTGGGTCCCTTCAAATCACCTAATTCAACTGCACATGACAACAAATTTTTTGGAATCCATGCTTGCTTTTTGTTGTTGAACTAGTGTTGTTTTTCACTTTACTTTGTTTTCCTTCTTTTTCTTGTTCCCAAAAGTTTTTGGAGCTTTGTTCTTTTTTCACATTAGAAAAATTGTCTTTAGATTGATGTTTGTTGCCCCAGTGAAAAATCCATGAGTAATTATAACTACTGAACCACCTGGAGTAACCTGGATGACTGGGTCTCACAAAAGTTTGAGGATGTGTCGACACTCTGAAGGTGTTGTGTTGACCTGTCCAAGTCCATCTAGACATACCCTGGGTTTAGGGTTTAGGGTTTAGGGTTAGGGTTTAGGGTGTCGACCTACCATATGAGGTGTGTCGACCTGCCCAATCATTTGGTTGCCAAATTGGTTCCAGTGAGGCATCTATGTCAACCTGGTATACATAGGGTGTCGATGCACTTGACTATTGTTAGTCGTTTTGTTTGAGCTGGATCGACCTCCTCTGTACTCAGTATTGAGCTTGCCCTTTCCTTTGTATTTTTCATTTTCAGAATTTTTAGCATCTTTATTTTTCTCATTTCTCTGAGACTTTCTTTGTTTTGTTTGACTTTAGATGAAGAGGCTTCTGAGCTTGTTGAGAAAACAAATGAGATTGTTTTCATTCCAATTTCTTCTTTCTTTATGGGGTTGAATCATAATGCTTCTTTGTTAAAGTTCACTTTTATTCTAACAGAGCCTCCATATTATTTTTACCACCGACAAATTTCTCTAAAGCTTCTTGTCTTTTAGTTACTTCCTTTTGAAGTTCTTCGATTTCTTTCTTCATTTCAGTATTCACACTCTTGATTGCATCATATTTTTCCACATATAGTTTCATTTCATTTTCATGCTTAATTTCCTTTAGTTTCAACTCTCCAATGTTTTCTTTTAATTCACAGATTTCTTTTGCAAGTTCCTCATCCTTTTCTTTCATAGAAGTATCATGAACAATATCATTCATTTTCCTCTTAAGAGCTTTGTTTTCTCTTCTTACTTCATCATATTAGTCAAGTAGTTCAAAGTAAACCTTCTCCCAATCACAGAGTGAGAAATCTTTAATAGGAGACATTACCTCATCTTCGTCTTCTTCTCCTCCCTTAGCCATTAAGCAGATTTTGGTGTCAGTTTCATCAGCTTCTGAGCTCTCTCCTTCATCATCTTCTTCCTCCTCACTCTAAGTTCCAACCATTGCTTTGGGCTTGTTTTTCTTCCATTTGGCGTGAGTTTTCTTCTGAGCCTCAGGGCATTCTGATTTGACATGTCCTGATTTTCTGTAGTTATAACAAACAACTCTATCAGATCTTTTGTTCATAGGTTGTTTAAGCTTTGAAGAGCTACTTTCTTGAGGTCTTCCTTTTAGAAACCTTATACCTTCCTTTTTCAGGAATTTTTTGAACTTCCTCGTGATAAAAGTAAACTCACCTGAGTCATCTTCTGAGCTGGATGACTCGCTTCCCTTAGAAATTTCTTTGATGCTTGGACTTGCCTTGAGGGCCAATGGTTTCTTTTTCATAGCGTCCTTCTCTGTTCTCTTCAAGCCAAATTCACATGTCATTAAGGAACCAATCAGTTGATCAACAGTTGTAGTTGACAGGTTCTTGGACTCTTCAACTATAGTAGCCTTTGTATGCCAAATTGGAGTCAAGGATCTAAGAATTTTCTAACAAGTTCATATTTAGTGTATGTTTTTCCTAGATTCTTTAAGCCATTTGTCAATAGAATTAACCTACCATACATCTCTGAGATGCTTTCATCATTTTTCATTTTAAAAGCCTCATACTCAAGATCAACATATTAGTCGTAGATTACCATCAGATGATCCCATACTTCCTTGGCAGTGGTACATGAGAAAACTGTTGAAAAATCCGTAGGATGAAGATAGCATTACATGATGTTCATGGCGCTCCAGTTGGCATCTGACTTCTTGATTTGCTATGGAGTCCATTTCTCTTCATCCTCTGGGAGCTCATATGGTCTACTACTAACCACCTACCAAATTTGATGATTCTGGGTTATTAGGAAAACCTGCATGCGAGTTTTCCAATAGGCGTAGTTAGTTCCATCAAAATAAGATGATCTATTTATAGACTTGGCCTTCTACCTATACCCTTTGTGATACATTTCACTCAAATTCTCCTAGTTGTTAAGCCATGTTCTGGAGAACCTATCTCTGATACCACATGTTGGTAGAGGAAATAGAAATCTAGACGGGGGGGGGGGGGGGGGGGGGGGGGGGGGGGAAGAGATTTACCCTGTAAAAATTAAAGTGTAGAAGTAATGGCACTCAAGATGTAGATGACAAGAAGCACACCAAGCAGACCACACAAGACACGCAGAATTTTAAGGTGGTTCAGCTCCAAGGAGGATACCTACATCCACCCCTCACTTAAACCAAGTGAGGCACCATTGGGAACAACCCAATACTGTGAGACACCCTCACAACCGCTGATTCATAGCTTCTACACCCGCTGACTCACAACTTGACAACTACTGATTCACAGCTTATCCGCTGATTCACAACTTCAAGGTTAGATAGACCTTCTCAATCCACACACAAAACAATGTGGGATCTACACTCCCATCACCAATAGGAGCACCAATGAGTTTAAAGTGAATTAAAGGAAAAAATAAGTTGCTCAAAAAAATTTGAGTTCAGAGAAGCAAATTCTCAAACATCAGTCCTTCGATCTTGCTTAATCTTCTGTGTATTGATCATTTGACCTCAAATCCCTCAAGTCTTGATGGCCAGGATCATGCTTCAAATCATCTTGCATGCGTTTATCATGTTGATGTGTTACTGGAGCATTTTGACTTGATCTCCTTTGAATCATGCTTGACTGGCGATGCTCTGTTTTGGCTTCAGCAGATCTGACGATGGCGAGGCTTCATCTGGTGCAACATCCTTGCATCCTTCCTCTTCTTCTGCCAGAAACCTCTCAAGAGTATCCCCTCTCTTTGTGAATTTCTTCTGCTCTCTCACTTTTCTCCCTTTGCGGTGCTAGGAATATTCTCCACTCCTTTTATTGGGCGCCCTTTTTTTAGAAGAGACAAAAGGGTATATTTATAGCCCGCATACCCAACCTTGTACCTAGGGTTTCATGTACCCCAAGCACCTTAAATGAGACACGTGCCAGTCACATGATATCTTAGGAATGCATGCGCACCAACTTTAGGGTTGTTAGCACACCCTTTAAGTTGTCATGTGCTCCATTTGTCCTGCACACAGAAAAACCCAAATTACTAGAGCATTTATGAAAATCCATTTAAATGAAGCAATTTAACTTCATCAAAATGTATGACATAAATATATCCAACATTTAATAAAGACATGTGTCATATTCCCATTGAGTAAGATGATGAAATTGACAAGATAAAACAATATAGAACTTAGGATGTCAACCAATAGACAAGAACGGTCGAATTGAGCACTTCGACCGATAGTGGCTAAATCTTGACATCCGAAGTCACAGTGCTTCGACTGGCAAATTAACACATGAAAATCCGAAGTCACAACACTTCAACTGGCAAAGAATAAATCGTGACATCCAAAGTCAAAGTGCTTTGATTGGAAAAGACTAGAACAGGACATCTGAAGTCATAGTGCTTGTATCTGTCGTGATGCCAAAGTTAACTTCGTCATATACGAAGTTACTTCGTCATATCCAAAATTCTAGTTTCATCATATACGAAGTCTAGCTTCGAATGACTGTGACCAAAATGTGTTCGGTCGAAATCCTAATCGACTCCTGGCTTCGGCTAACTGCAACCAAACCTTGAATATTCGAAGTCACAGCTTTGGATGTTTACAACCAAAATGTGACATCCGATTGTCCATGCTTCGGCTGACTGTGACCAAGGAAAGAACAATCGATTAGTCATGTATGCAAGTTTCTACTATGGCCAGTCAGTCTATGCTATGCAACCATTATTTAAAGGATATGTAACATGAAAGCACTTATGTTCATCAATAAAACAATGAAGTTATGTTATTAACAAGATGAACAAGGGTTATGTCATCATCAAAATACACAACACAACAATCTTCCATATATGTACAATATGACATAATCAGATTGTGTACAATATGTCATCATCAAAACACACAGCTCAACAACGTTGTTTTTGAGATTTTCTCTACTGACTCGGTGACTTGTGAAGCTCACACATCTGCAATCTCTTTTCAGGTGTTTAGCAACGAGCATGGTTCTGGAGGGCGGACCTATACCACCAACATTAGTGTGAACTTTTGCTCTTTTTGTGCACCTCAGAAAATGTGAAAATGTCTCAAGCTCATGTACTTTTCTTTTAGACATGTAATAATATGTTGGGACAATGTAATCTTATGAATGTGTATAAAATTATGTACTTCATCATGCATCTTTATATGTGTGTGGTTATCTTTTATATTCTTAATAGATACACATGTGTGATATCTTTTGTGAGACTATAATCTATTCGCGAGAGACGGATTTAGATTTGGAATCTTGTAAGACATGAATATCCAGGGGTACTACAACAATTGACCCTTGATAGGGGTTTGCATTTTCCAAATTCTCTAGAAAATAAAAAAGTCAACAGAAAATCTTTCCCAACAAATGAAAATTCAGTGAAAATCATTTTTGTGCAACGAAACTATGAGCTTGTAGTTTTTTTCCCCATAAAAAGCTCATGTAATGAAATCTTGCGCTTGCATTACTTGAGGATATGTGAGAGAGGAAAGAGAGAAGTGAGCGGGAATATTTCTATGGGAAAAGCGGGAAGATACTGTTGTGGATCAAAACCATATTTTTCATGCTTCGAGCAAAAACATTTTTTTTTTTACTAAGGTGCTATTTGATAACACTTATTTAAAATGTCTAAAGTCTATTTTTTTATCTATTGCCTAAATCTGTAATTTAACAAGTACTTAAAATATATTAGACTTCTATTAAGAGTGTTTGATAACTAATTTAAATGATATCTGAATTAATATATTATTTCACATAAATATCCTTATATGTTTGAGAATATGTCTAAATTTATTTTTTATTTCCCATAATTTATATATACATCTCTCAACTATCTTATAATTACATATAAATCCCTTAATTTTTATATATTACATAAACACGCTACATACTTAAAAATATCTTTAAATTTGTATTATATTCCATATTACCAAAGTTAAAGGAATATGGTATTTATATATAGTACAATGTTTTAATTAAATATAAGCACCTAATATATTTACTAAAGTTATAGTTCGGCTCTTTCGTCGCACAATCAAAGAAACAAACCATTGCTGCCACACCCAAATTATCCTTGTTCAACACATCAGCAAAGATCTCCATCAACAGCCGTTGCAGACAGAGCAGCTTCAATCACCGACTTCCCTCGTAGTTTCTGAAGGAAAACACCTGTTCTCCTGCGAGAGGAGTCCATCAAAGACGCTAGCTTTTGGGGTTCCCCCTCCACTGGAGTGACCTCCGCACTGTGTGCATTTGAGGATGGCCCTGTATCAACCACGAGGAGATCCGAGAGCTGCTGGAGAACGAACCTTTCGAAGAGACCATCCCGGGTTGGCTAGCGTCCGTGGTAGGGTGGGCGCAACTGGCGGGAACTCATGGGGAGCTACAGATAGGAACTGAAGCCAGGGGATGAGAGAAGAGAGAGGAGAGATGGAGTATTTAGCTTTGTCGACGAGGGCGCACGGGAACCGTTGGCGTCCGAGTACTCAGAGCGCCAAGGGAGGGCTCTGCCGCCGACCAGCTCTGCAGGGAGGAGTGCGCGTGAGAAGGGGTTGACGAGACCCTGCAGCGGGGGGTCTTTGTCGCTGGCGACAACCCTGGGCCTGCGCTACAAGGAGCTCTTCCCCAATGTGATCGTTGCGGGGACCCAACTGGCGAGCTTCTACAGCGCACTGGATGTCTTTGTGAACCCGACGCTGCGGGCTCAGGGGCTCGACACACCTTCCTAGAGGCGATGCTCTCCGACGTGCCGGTGATGGGAACCCGGTTCGCCAGCTTCACGGGGTCTGTCATCACCGACGCCGACAACGGCTACACGTTCCTGCCTACGGTGGCGTCGATCAAGGAGGCAGTTTACAGGGTCTACGGGGAAGGGAGGGAGGTGCTGAGGAAGAAAGGGGAGATGGCCAGAAGCAGGGCGCTGCGACTCTTCATCGCCACCAAGATGGCGACTGCGTACGAGAGGCTCTTCCTCTGCATCTCCCAGCAGACGCAGGGGTGGAAGGACAAGAACGACTACTGCGTACGAGAGGCTCTTCTTTGCGAAACTTGCGGGGATCTCAGCGGAGGAGCACGGTGCCCTCGCGAGGATTTCAACGGAGGAGCCGCAGAGGATTGGGGGAGGCGGAGCAGGGATCTCCGATCTCCAACGGAACAAAAAGAAAGTGCTTTAACCTCATTTTTTTTAGAGGTAATTTAAGACATAAGATATCTTTTTAGATATGTATTAAGATACTTTATCAAATAATCTGAATCATTAATATCTAACTATTTCAGACATCAGAGATCCAGTAAGAGTTATCAAACAAAACCTGAATTTCCTTGCTAGATCTAAGAGAGTGCACCCCACTTAAGAGGGTTGGAGTGTTCTCACGCCACCAATCAACCAAAGGATTAAATTTTGTGATGAAAGAAATGATATTTACAATATACCCCCGAGCGGCTAGTCGGGGTGTCTCGTAGGACACCCCGCCTTGTCAAGAACAAAAGGGCCTCTACAAATAGAAGGCAGCATGACGTTACAGGAGAAAAAAGAGCTGCGTCTCGGGTCACAAGCAAGGTTAGCTAAACTGTCCGCCAGTCGATTTCCTTTCCTATAAATATGGACAATAGTAGGAGAGTAAAAGGAGATAAAAGATCTAATTTCATCCTCAACCATCCATAATCGCCGGGGAGTGTTAGTAGAATTTTTGAGAAATGATATGACAGAAGTCGAATCCACCTCCAGGATGTGCGGACGCAGCCCCAACGCACTAGAGTTGTAAGCGGAGCAAATATAGATTTTTGAGATTCAAATGGTTAATCGAATAATTCGTATTCGCTTCCAATACAATTCAGATATAGAGTAAATAATTTTCATTTTTGAAAAAGATATATATATTATCCATTTAGAAAATATAAGCTTAATAAAAGATATTATATGATCTAAAAATCATAAAAAAAATTGTATTTTTTTAATAATATATAAATGTCAAAGATATTATCTAAACAAAAGATTAACATTAGATATATTATATATTTATATATTATATACGGATCATTAGATCTAGAATCTATTAATGGTAAAAAATAACTTTATTCGGAACAAATCTTAAACGAAGTGGATCACTCGTTTCCGTATCCGCTCTATTTATTATCCGGATAATATTGTATCCGAAATCTGTCCTGTCAAATTTTTGTTAAACAGATAATATTCGATTAATCGAATACGAATTCAAATCAGATCCGAATATTATCCAGATCCGTTTACAACTCTATAACGCACGGCAACAGTCTGAGGGCATCTAAAACAGCTACGACCTCAGCATTGAAGCTAGTCAGGACGCCGTTAAGTCGTACACGGTTGCCGCGAGATGCCCCATCAGTATTTAGCAGCTTTAACGCCCCCTAGGTGGTCGTCTCCAGTGGACTAGAACAATTCTCATTTGCGGAATCGGCTGGTAGTGTAGGTGCAACAGCAGGGGAATGCTGATGTCTTGCGCTTCGTCACCCCTGAATATGGAGATTGCTTTAGGTATCGAATAATGGAGGTAATAGCTTGTGTAAGTGAGAATTCCTTGTCCTGGAACCTGTGCTTATTTCTAGAACACCAAAGCGTCCAGCAGACCAGGTTTGGGACCATAAGGCGCAGTGCATCCAACCTGGTTTGAGGTTTGTGGGGCACAGACCATGAAAGCAGTGATGAAATAAGATTGCTTCTATCTGTATGATTCTGAAATAGGAAGTCATACTAGTTCCATAGTGACACAGCCCAATCACTAGAAAGGAAGAGGTGTTGACTACTTCATCTAAAAAACACTTGATCTAAACTAGAAATGGGAACAAGAAAGAGAAAGATACCAAATCTATATAAAAGCTACCGGTAAGAGTAGAGATCTACAAGAGCCAAAAACATCCATCTAATACAATTCTTCTCTTTTCCCGAAATAGCCTAATTTTCTATATACCCATGGCATCTAACACTACCAAACATTGTCCACCCTCCCCCCCCCACCCAAAAAAAAAACACCCCTTTAAAGACCTTATCCTGCATGAGTTAATTAGTTGTTTCCATCAAACAATTCAATAATGCATGATAGAAGAACTTGCTGGCATTTCTTCGTAGTCTTTAACTCAATCTTTTGTAGTATTGATTGGCGAAGACGTTCACGTTGTAGTTGACTGTATGCTGCAATGAGTCTGAGTATGTCTAAGAAGTTTCGGTTACTCGGCTGCAAGTGCTGAATAATGCTTATCTTTGATGCCACCTATGTAGAATAGGTGTGCCACATTTCTTCCAACAGGCGGAGAACCACATAAAAGAAAACATAACTTGTTAAAAATATAAAGCTCTGATATGTCGGAGGCTTAGGTGGTGGTCTATGGAACCAAACAAGCAGGCTCTGCACTCCAAATAACATTTCCATGTATTTGCAAAATATGTGAAAGTTAGTGAAAAAAATAAATTCTCCAAAAAATTTAGCACATGTAGGGCTGCCAATTGGTCGGATTCAAAAATAAGTGTTTTTATTTTCACATCTTATAAAAAATATTGAAAATAGAATCGGAATAAAAAAATGAGTGTTTCCATTTTCAAATCTATATCTACTTTTTAATAAAAAGATCGGAAACAAAATCAGATCTAAAATCGATAATTCAAAAATATTTATATGACATCAACATATGAATTAGTAGATCCACATATTCAAATCATACGATTTTAAATGAAAATATATTAATCCACATTGTAATAACATTTTGATAAATATAAATAACTCATGTAGAAATTTTGTGAATGTCTAGTTTTATAATCTAAAATCATAAAATCTTAGGTCAACCTATTAATTCACACTGTAAGAATACTTAGATGACCATCACAAATTCATAGATCCACAATGCATAAGGATGATAGGACCCATAAACTAAAATCACACAATTTAAAATGTAAACTTATCAATCTACAAATTATATAGTGTCAACTACAATTCATAATATATAACAACTAATACAACACTAAATCTAAAACACATCTCCATTCATCAATCACATTCTCTCCATCTTCTATTACAATATACTCTACAAAATAAAATATGTGAGTCATGATAATACTACCATGTCTATAATTGACGTCAAATACCTAAGGACAAATGCAATTACTTCTCCAATTGAATAAATCGGATTCAGAATCAAATTTGTGAATTCAAAAACACTTGCTTCCATTTCCGCATCCTATAAGATTTGAAAACTCGATTCGTAATCCTATAAACTATCAAACCTATTTTATCAGAGTTGCGAATCCTATAAAAAATTGCAAAAACAGATCGAAATATTAGATTTCGGATATCCATTAGCAGCCCTAAGCACATGCAAAGCCCCATCAATGAAAGTCCAAATGATGCTGTGAAACTAATTTCCCGTTCAAAATCTCAAATAATTGTGACGATTTGTAAGGAAAAGGTTATGAGAAATACTGAAAATTCCCATGTAGTGGTTGAAAGTGCAATAAAAGTGAAGTAAAAAATGCATTTAAGTATTTCTCATTAATAAAACGACAGTGACACCAACATAGAGCCGTTGGAAGAGTGATGGGAGTCTCTGTCAGAGCTTCCAAAGCTGTACTTTTTTTCCCCTATTTCTCTGCTTTTTTCCATCACAAACTTACAATTCATCCTGGTCTGAGTCACACTTAATACATAGCATTGTGTAGTTGGGCACATACTGAACCCTGTAAGAGGCCACCTAAATTCTTTGATACTGTTACTAGTAATCTCATCAGTCATCATTTTTCAAGTCCCCGTACCTTTCCGGTAGACATCACGACCAAATCACCACTCAGCATGTATCTGAAGGACAGAGATCCTGTCAGGTCTCTGGTAGTCTGACCTGTATGCCCTCGGATGGGGGTCTCAGAGTGCATACCATCTCCCTTGTCTTCCCGAAATAAACCTAGCAAGTCTCAAACTGAATGTATTAGAAAGCTTTCACAGCAGTGAGCAGTGGACGTCTGGAGGGTATCGACCAACTTATAAAGGAATATCACAAGGAAGATATGTACCTGCTCCAGTGAGTTCCTCAGCTTACCCTCCATCTCCTCTATCATTTTTCCCATGTTACTGATGTGGCCGTCCGTGAGTGGGAGGGTTAGATTCATCTGTGAGGTGGGAAAACATGTAAGTAGTTATCAATGCCAGGAATTGAAAGTATAGACATAACCATGTCATGTACGTCAATCAAGTAGGAAAATACTTGAAACACGAAATTTGTTGAAATAACAAAAGATCTGCAAGACTTTGCATCTAACGCAAAGCTCATCAATCTGGATAAACATGTCCCCTGCATCTATATTACAAATGTTAATTGACTATTAAATATGGCTCTTTTCAAATAAACGGAAGTGAACCTTCAAAAGGAGTTGATCTCGTAGAGTATATTTTTTCCGCTATTCAAGATCTCAATATGGCAATAATGTCAATAACAACAAACCGGTCCTTTAACAAAATATTTAGGACATAAATTGACTGTAATCAAGTATGTCAGGAAAGAGTTAAGTAGAAATGCCAATCTTAGTCAAGTTTCACAGGAAAATCAACGAGAAAGGTGTATGAAACTGAAAGGTTCTGCATTTTGGAGCAGCAGAAACCAAACACATGGTAAAACTATGTGAGACACAGCTATCTAGCTTACTGACCTCCAATATTTAAAAAGGACTAAGCAATCCAATGCAGATGACCCTCTAACTGACTAGTTGGACTGACAAGGTCGTGCCCCAAGTATGAGTCAGTTGTTTTTTGAGGATTTTTTTTTTTATTTCTTATGCATGCGTCCCTGCTAACTGATAATGTTGAGAGTATGTACATCTCATATCTAAGGACACAGCATCATGAAAAAAATCTGATTGAATTAAAGGACTTGATTTAAGTCCTCCCACTATAATCGGACTTGGAGTTCCATTCGTGAAAGGATAATCATGTATTGTTGGCAGTTGGAGGAAGGAAAAGACAAAAGGGTAACTGGAATATAATCAGAATGTAACTTAAAACATATAAAAGTCATTAATAAAAATAAGACATGCTAAAAGAAACATTGCAGAAATGATCTGAGTTGGGATCTGTCTAGGCGGCTAAGGGCCCTGAGCCAACTAATTGGTCTGCCTGCCCAGGCGGCTGACTTTTTAACCACTGCTGACATGCAATAATGATATTGTACAGGAAAGCATTGATGTGGGCCATAAATATTTCTGGTGTTGTAAACTTTACAACTATACTGAGTGCTGAAATCCCATGATAACTCACAAAAAGCATAGACTACTAAAATTTTATATTATGTGAGGTCCAACTACAAAGTCATACTAATGTCAAAAGGCACGGGGTGATCCTAATGTGTAATTGCATCGTAACCCATGTGCAACATCCATGCACAGAAGCAAGATATAATCTTTCACACCAACCTACGGAATTTTCATTTTATACTTAACTTCCTCCATTGTTATCAGGTTACAGGTCCAACACAAATAACTGGGTGAAAGAAACGTGCAATTTGTAAGGCTCTGCTCCTCATTCTAAATAGTGTAAAAAATATAGAATAAATGAATCAACTGCAATAATACCTGTCTTCTGATTGACCCAGACAAATTAAAACTGCCCGAAGACTTGCTCTCTGTTGTCATTGATAGCATGACAGTGCTGGTTAAGCAGTAGCAGGCAATTCCATCTTCCTCTGGCTTAACCTACTTAATAAAGAAACAGTTAATGAATGAATAAGAATGCTCACAGTGACAGAGGAAAGCATGGGAGAAAAGTTAACATATGAAGTGCAGACAGAAAAGTGATCCGAGTATGTAGTAGTGCATCAATACCTCTATAACGTGAATTGCATCCCATGCCCCTTGTTGTAGATACCCTCTTCTCCCATGTGCTGTTTTTGAACCATCTTCAATCTCCAAAGCAATGTACACATAAGGACAATCGCAAATATGAATTCTTTGGTAATAGACGACCTTCATCTCATAAGATGCAAACCTTTCTTTATTAAGAAGCAGACAATAATGCTCTCACTGTCATCCTCCCATATGTAGACAGAAGAAACACCACCTTCATAATACCTATCAGCAGTTTGTGACATGGTGTTAGCTCCTCAAAAGCAATGTGAGATCCATATAGAACATCTAAGATGTAGATAAAGAGATAATCAAGAAGGTGATAGAAACCAACTGCCTAGGGCAAAGAAAGTAAATTTTATAAATAGAAAATGGATGAATAAAGTGAAGGACCTCACTGTTCGCAATAGACAGAGAAAATATCATTCGCTTCAACTTCCAAAGTCCTCAATTCATCAGATGGAAGGGGCCCATCTTCCAATGGGGGATAGTATTTGTTTGACCAAGGTGACCTAGATTTGGAGAATGAAAAGCAATTAGCAGAAATGACCAAGAAACGCAGAGTCTCACAAGTCACAACAGATATCAGTACTATCAAATCACTCAAGAGGGAAAGTCATTTTTGGAAAATAAGAGGAAAGAATCATATGTAATGAAGCAGGTAACACAACATGATTATTTAGGGTCCAGGAAGCAGTAACATAAGCACAAGCTTTGAAGAGGTCAAACATTTTAAAGGAATAATTGTATTATTCTAAAACATCCATATAAATACTACTTCAAAATATGGTTAACGCAATAAATGTACCAAGGACTTTTTATGTAGAAAAAGATTTTCGTACTAACATAAGAACATAGTCAGATAATTCCATGGTTAAAAAAGAAAGACACCTTCACGAAATTCCTTAGCCCAAAAGAGAACACAAATTGCAGCCCCATGAAAAGCAAAAGACATTCAACATTGCTATTTTTTGGGGATCTAATCCAGAAAGAGGATCACTTCCCAATGCATTAGTCAATCAACAAAGCTTGAATCAGTTTCCTCTCTGGCTAGAAGATACTGAATGCCAATTCACCAGTCTACATTGATGTTTTTTCAGGCCCAGAACAAGATGGTAGAGCCATCAAATGTCCCCCAAATTCAGCCGCTAGCCTCTAAGCTGAACCACCCATTCCCCTCCAGCAAATGCACCGTTTCAAAAAGAAAACAATGGCACAGAAGCGAGGCACACAAATGGCGGACCAATGTTTTGAAATCCCTTGGTAGGAATGTCTCAGCCCCCCTACCAAGATAAGCGCGGAAGAGAAGAGGGCCACAACATCAACAAGTTGCCATAAGAATAAAGATCTTTCTCAAAGAGAATCCGGAAGCAAACACCTTCTGGGCATTTATCTAACAACACGGTGGCAAAGAGGACCCAAACTCTTACCTATAGGAATCGGCGTCCCTGTTGTACTCGCACAGTATGAAATCCTTCCCGCACTCCGCATCATGCAGGACCTGCACACACATTCACACACATAATAATCCATCCGTGCAACAACAAATGCGAGAACCAAAGAAGATGGAGAGATATGTACGTAGAGCGGGAGAGAGGCGGAGATGGGAAAGATTAAATTAGAAGGGGGGAGAGAGAGAGGAGGGGCCATGACCTGGAGTGGCTGGTCGACCTGGGACAGAAGGTCGTCGGCGTGGTGGGGGAGGAGGGAGAGGAGGGCGGAGAGCGCCGTCTCCGCCCGCCTTGGCGGCATCCTACGCATCAGATCCATGGCCGCCTCCATCCCCCTCCCCTCTCTCTCACTCTCTCTCTCTCTCTCTCTCTCTCTCTCTCTCTCTCGTCGTCTCGACACCCGCTCCTCGTGCGTGTGTGTATTTTGGGGGCGGGGTGGGAGCGGAGGACGGGTGATCTGCGTGGAAAAACTCCCTCCATCTCAGTTTGCCCACTTTCTTTTCGAGAAGGCGGGTATCGTTCCAAAAATGTCCTCACCTTTCCAATAAATTTTCAAAACTGCCATTACCCGGCGCCATGGTGTTTCTGTTTCCGTCCTTTCCCCGGTTATTTCTCCTGTTTTTGCATGGTTTCTTAAATTGTGTATTTTTTTTTTTCATGCATGGCGGCAAAGTTCATACCTCCTATTAATCCATGCATAACGATTTCTCAATCTGTGAATGCAATCTTTCTTTCTTTTAGTTTCCTTCTTTCTTAATTGCCCATGTGAGAGCTCTCACCTACATTTTTATATGCACTCTTTATACTTTTTTAAACAACTCTATTTTCATCCTATAGATCAAGCTAGCATTATATCCTTTACCAGGGAGGTACAAGTTCCATCTATAGATCAAGCTAGCATTATATCCTGATTTGATCGGTAGGCTCCACACACACACACTATAGTAAAGACCTCCTTGTTATATTCAGAGATTTTTAATTAATTTATATATAATTTATATAGTTATTTTAAAAATAAAAAATATAAAATAAATATATAAAAAATATAAATATAAATATAAATATTATATTTTAATTTAGTGAATATATATATTAGATTATTTTTTACTTAACTATTATTTTAATTAAACATTGTTTGCTAATTATTAGTTACATTATTTATACTATAGTAGTTTTAGTTATATTATAGACATAATTATTTATATTATTTAAAATATTATAATATATGGTTAATATAGTTTATATAATTATTATAAAAATAAAATAAATATACTGAAAATATAAAATTATAAGTTATATTTCTACTCAATAGATTAAATAAACAATTACAGAAAATAAAGAGGATAAATAAGCAATAAAAATGAATGATATATCATTATGTAACTTAACCCAGAATGATTGATCAAAATAATCGGTCAAATTTTACTTAATACCAACAATAATCGATTATTGTGTAAACTAAATTGTCAATAATCGTTGATTAATTCATTAAATAATCGATGGTTTTGCAACTTCATCGTTTGGACCTATAGACGAGACAGATTTTCACCTGAAAAATTCTGACAAAAACGGCAATGTTTCTAAACATTTTGACTAAATTTAGGTTTGCATGCAGGTGGATTTTTTGCCAAAGGAGAGAGACAGATAGACAGAACGCCTTCGACCTATTCTCGCTGCGCAAAAGCGACCTTCAAGCCGCTTTTTTGTAGATTTTAAAGTAGACGACGGTCGACGAGATGTTTAGGCGGCGGGGTTTATTTTGTTAACATTTTTTTAACAGTTAAAATTTGTTACAAGTGTGGGCGACGATGCAAAAGATTTACGCCATCAAAGGGCAAGTTCGACGATGCCCAAACGATGCCTAGACTCATAATAATCAATCATTTCACTTATTTTATCCCATTTAATTGATCAAATTAAATTTATGTCCTGAATCCATCAATTTTAATAGAGGGATACCATGCTACCTGTAGGAGACCATACCCTTCCCCCCCAAATTTCCTATAAATTTCGAAAGGCTGGTGTTCTTATTTTCAGTCCGAATGCAATCAAATTATTAAGAAAACACTATCTGTTAAATTTAATTCTGAATTACTATTAATACTTGTATTATCTTTCTAGCTCTAACTGATTTTTAAGAAAGGAGGGTTATGTTGTCGAGATTAAATTTCAACTGTCAAGTTAATATTCTTTTATTTACAATTTTGTCATTAATTATAGGGGATATTTCATCAAAGTTAATTTTTAATCCATGATTCCAGGGATCCTTTTTGTTAAATTGCTTCTTAACTTGTAGCACTCCGAAAATTTTAATTATACAAAAATTCAAAATAAATAGAAATAAATAATTTTCATAATATCAGATTATTTAAAACATACGTACCATTATCGTATGTGCTAAAAGACATTAGAAAATTCTGTAAAAATTATAAATCAACCCCAAACATTATTACTAAATGTTTCACAAAGAAATTTGTGTCAATAAAAATCAGATTAGCCAAGTTTAAAGTATTTCGCGACTTATTATCGTAATTCATGAATAAGTCGAAAAATCATTATCACATGTACTTGGATGAGTCAGAAAATTAAATAAAAATCATATACATACTTCAAATAATATCCTCTAAAGACTCATCAAGAAATTTGGGTCAATAAAAATTATTTGGGCTAGGTTTAAGAGTTATTGTGACCGATTATCCAAACTAGGAAACAAGTCGGAAAACCGTTAACACGGAAATACGACGCAACCATAAATTAGATAAAAATATTGGAGAGACTTCTAACATTATATATTAATGACCCAATATCATAATTGGGCCAATGGACATCATTTGGCCCAAACATCAAATGAAGCAAGAAAATACATAGAAATTTGCAACTTTAAATAAGCTAAAATTAGGAAGAGGTAATTAGAGTTGAATTGGGAAGAGATCTTGCATTCTTAGCAACCCAAATTCGTGTTTAACTAGGGTGGGAGGTTTCCTAAAGCCTCACACACTCAAATGGAGGAAGAAATCCTCAAAATAGGAAACCAATAAGCCAAACCGCAACCCTAGTTTCCTTATCACAATAGGACTCCTAAACACCATGGTTGCTTAAATACTCTTCACCAAACCCTAGGGACGAGTTTTAGAACTTGTTGGGGTCGTGTGGAGGAGCTCTTGGTGGCTGGGGAGCTGTGGATCGACCACAAGAAGCTCATCTTCTTCCCCCTTTTCGTCTGCTACGACCAGTGCAAACCGTCCCCTTGGAGTCGACCAAAGGTGAGTCAAACCTAAATCCCATCATGCAAGACTTATACCCCTGGAAAGAGGGTCAAGTCTACGTTCTAACCCAAGTGGAATGTCCAAATTCCATGCAGTATACACGGAGTATTAAGCGTTCTTCAAACAGTGGTCTGAACAACAGATTTCTAAAGAATAAGACTTCATCAACCCAAAAGGTAGGTTTTCTCGGGCCAAACCTATACCAATGTGTAGAGCATCAAGTTAACTTTTGTTTCCCACTGGTTTCATCGAATTCCAATGAGTAGATTTTGAATTATAAGTGTTTTGCCAAAATCGCGTATGTTAGGGTCTTTTCCTGTTCAAGTCAATTTATCATGCATCTCGAGACCGTTTAAAATTATTTAAAAATCATAGTTCGCACCTATTCCATGTTTCCAACAACTTTCATGTTCAGACTTTTGTCCGAAGATCCCTAGTTTAGGAGATATAAGCATTGCATGATCGAACCTCTGAGTGCAGGTTTTTTCTGGGTTTTCGGTCTGACCCTGAACTGCGTCCATGCAGGTGGACGCGATTCAAGGGCCTGTTATCGTGCCACCCAGGGGCGACGCGATCCCATGAAAGGCATCCGCAACCCCGGACGTGATTTTGACGTTGACCCGTCAACGGCCTGCGTGCGTCTGCACGCTCGCCTAGGAGTCTGCGCCAGTTTGAATCGCAGCTGGATCCCCCGACTCGTTTCAGAAGTTTTCCCGCCCAAGCCTCTTTTTTAATGTTTTCCGTAGACGCGCCCTTAGCCCCCGCCGCGATTCAATCATGAACACGGCCATGCATGTGGACGCGATTTTGACTGTTCACTGTTTTCACTGTACATTACGTTTTAAAGTGTGTCCCTATATTGGACGCGTATTTTTAGCCTTACCCGAGGTCTGTTTAACATGATATCCCGTGTGTCATTTGCATATCTTGGGTTTGATCATTACAGGACATCTGTTTAATGGCTTAAAAGTGTTAACCCATTTAAAAAGCTTTAAGTACCCAAACATTATTCTAATCGTTTTCTTAATGACGTGACTATTCATGTAACTTGTGATTCACTCTTCTTACTATTCTAGCTTATTTAAATAATGATTGTTATCTTAAAATCTTGCAAACCCACATGTAGTTAAATGTATTGTTCATTGCATGCCATCATGCTAAGTGCTTTTCGCCATGTTTGAAACCGATGGTTGTGAATTGAGATGCGTACATCACTACACACTTGCACATCTAGGCAGCCCTTTCTTGGGAATTTGGAAGCTCTCTACCGGTCATTCCGAATCGGTAGACTAGCGACCTTTATCTCCAAGGCCTCCGTAAATCTCCTCTGACCATGGATTCCTACATGGCCGACGAGTTGGTTGTACCATTGAAGTACCCTGGAGGTAGCGTGCACTTCCTCACTCATCTTGTTCTCGTGAGTGTGATTTACAATTTAGACTAAAGCCATTTAATGTAAAGATTGAATTAAAGTATAAATCATGTCGTTATGCTGTCAAATTTATCTCTTGACCATCGTTGTCATGGAATCATGTTCAATTTGCTTATTACTTGTTCTCGTCATCATCATGAACATGACATTACACATGCTTACTTATTGAAACTCTCATTGGCCATTATTAATGACTCTGGGTATCTACATTTAAAATTTAAGTGAGATGTTGATCGGGCACGGCGAGTGTCCAAGGGCTCCAGTCTAGCCCCAATGACGGAGAGTCATAAATATACTGTTAACCATGGGGTATAATGATTACTGGCGTTGCATCTGCGCTGGGAGTCGTGCATGTGTGTTGAATGATAGATACAATAACCACATACACGTGTCCTAGTGTACATTCTTGATGGATCTTTCTTGGTGTACATTAGTATCTACGTGCCTGATTAGTGTTACATGATCGTGCTCGTGCGTGCGTGCTTGCTTGCGTGATATGGCCATCCTGTATTTAATGCAATTAGTGATATCTTGTGTTCTTGACATCAAGTGAAATCTTGCGTGCTTGTACAAAGTGAAATATTGCTAGTTCTATCTTGTTATATCGTTCTAGATCTTGTTCTATCATGATCTCTCTATCTAGCTTATTTCATGTATCATGTTTTAACGAGTTTTATTCGTACATGCATATCATGACATTCATCGTACTTACCTAGTTCTAAACTATTAATCACTTATATCATTGCCCACACATTGAGATATAAATTCTATTGGGCTAGTTTGCTCATCCCCTACTTTTACCTAATTTAGGTGACTATGAAGTTCAAGAGGAGGAGCAAGTCGAGGATGGGAATGCGTCTGAGTGATGAGCGTTCCAACTATGTGTCTAGCTATAGTTAGTTTGCTTTGAGCATTAGATGCATGTAGTAGGAAGTGAGGTATTATGTACTTTTCTTTTTATTGAGTCTTAGTCCTATAATAGTTTCTATTTGGAATACAATGAGTTGAGATTTGAATACAAGATTAGTTGAGTTCAATATTTGGGCCCTATGATGATGTATGTTGTTATACTTTTAGTGCGTGCTAGCTAGAGGCTTATTTGCCGACTGTTCACGTCTCGGGATATCATCTCGAATTATTCCGCATAATTGATATCCGCTGCATAGTTCTCGGGACGTGACAGTTTAGTGGTATCAGAGCCTAGGAATACCAAATAGGATATGTCTCAGGATTAAGAGATACCTATGGAACCTAGGTCATGGAAATTAAATATAGTACCTGGTGAGAATGGGTAGAGACTGGGAATAGGATAGAATAAACAAAACACTCCTACCCATTGACTCTTATAATGTATCTAGAGATATTAATCGGTTTCCATCCTTTTCTCAGGAACCCTCATAACACTTACACTCAACTGCAATGGCTCGCAACCAGTGGCAAGCTATGCAAGAAACCGTGGCGGGATTGACTCAGGCTTTACAAAATGTGGTTTAGGCTGGAAATCAGGCTGCTGCTGCTGCTAGGAATGGAGCGGGTGATTTACACCGCAACTTTAGGAGTTTGAACCCTCCTCGTTTCTCTGGATTCCCTGATCCGGACGAGGCAGAGAACTGGCAGGAAGAGATAGAAAGGATCTTCCAAGTCATGCAATGCACTAACAGGGAGAAGGTGGTACTGGCCACATTTCAATTCACTAAGGATGCCTGAGCATGGTGGAAGGCCACATCGGCCCACCTGCCAAATGTAGCTGAGCTAGAGTGGGCAGGATTTCTAGAGATCTTCCATGGAAAATACTTCTCTGAAAGAGTTAAGGAAAAGAAGGCGGCATAATTTGCCACACTGAAACAGAAAAGGAATGTCTGTGGCTGAGTATGAGGCTCAGTTCACGCATCTTGCTGTGTATGCCCCACACCTGGTGGGAACGAAAAGATTGAAGGCAAATCGTGTGACGGAACGCCTCGGCCAAGTACGTCAAGCCCGTTAAACCGATAACGTACTTGATCCGAGTCCGCCTCCCGCGAACGGGCCGAAGCCTCGCAAGGGATACCAAACCACAATCCGTGTAAACACAAAGGAACACACCACATTTTAAATATAATTCACAAGTTTACATAGCCAAATTTCCACAAAACTGAAAAGAAGTACAAGAGCCTGGGGCATACCCCGAGGTGCAACTGAAGAAAGTAAACAACTAGCCAAACTACACTGCTGGAGGTACTGACCCTGCACCGCTACGGTGCGGTCCTAAGCTGGACGACGGTCGTGAGACGTCCTCCTCGCTCTCACCTGTGGGGGTAGGGTGAGCCTCGCTAGTCACTGGCTCAGTAGGGAACTCCCCCAACACCGAGCAAACCAAAACCACAGGTACGAAAGCAGTAAACAATACCAACAATTTATAGAACAGCTAAACAGGATATTAAGCTGTAAAAGTACTCACCGTCTGCCGACTACGAGAAACAACTGTAATAATTAAACGGCAAACCAGTACAGGTGTACAAGCTAAAGTAGAGACTGCCAAACACGAGCCACGTGAACTGGTTCGCGACACCAGTAACTGACTCGGACAAGCTAACACAGGTCTACCTCTCAGTCTCGCAGCCACGGACGAAAGGTCCAGCTGCCGCTCCACGTGAAAAGTCAAGTAACTGTGGAGACCAACTAAACACCACCACCTGTGGACCACACGGTCACAGGCCCATGCCTGGCACCTCTAGAGATCCTGGCCCGGAACTCTCTGGAGTGAGGCACTGGAAAAGGACTAGCTGGGGTCCAGTACGTCTACTGGTGTCCGTACCCCCAACTACGAGCGCGCTACAAGTGACTAAAAACAAACACGAGTGTCACTGTCCCACTGTCGTCTTTCCCTCAGCCGGACGTACAACTCAAACACAGGAGTGAGGGTGTCCAGGTCAGATGACACAGACCTCGACGGTACAACACAAGTACCGGGACAAAGCCCCGAGCTAACAGCCTGGCTCACAAAGAACCTGGGGCACCCAACTGGAGAGGTAACCACGGTAGGCATCGTACTACTCGCCACGTACACAGAACCACGTGCACGTCACACACAAACCACGTGAAACCTCACGTAAACGACAAGTAACAACGGTTCACTACACGTGAACCCAACTGACTCGCGTAAACATCGCGCAGTCACGAGAGTAAGTAACTAATAGCATACCTTATATGCTAAACACGAGAACCATGTGCACTCAGTGCACCTCATGTGTCAACACACATGCATTAACGATAAATGCCATAATTTAGTCATTTCTGTTCATAACCAGTAGGCGACCACATCGACTGTCGCTTACAATAAGTCAACGGCAAGGGATCTGGCCGTTGATATCTTAGCTGATGATCTTGGCGACAAGCGATCTTGACGCCAAGTTCTCCGGCCTTAACCCTGCAGAAACCCTAATCCGGATCTACGGGTTTTCCAACTGTTAAAACTACAAGAAAATGTACTGAAACTGTTCTTTAAACATGTATGAACCCAAAACAACCCAACACAGCATGCTTCGTACATTAAATTACTCAAACCACCCATTATCCCCGCATGGTGCAACTTTATCCAAAATGCATTATCATGCTAATTCAGGTGGTTACGATGTGTTTTAATGTTTCTACGGAGTTAAACGGGTTCGTCCCCTACCTCAGAACACGCTAGAACCTCCCGCAAACTCCCAGTTCACACCGAACCCTCCGCGAGCTCTCACGAGAATTGCACCACGCCACGGCGTTTCCTCGCACAATTCAGCAACGCCACGCATTCTACGATCGTCCAACCACTCTTCGGTACCTGTTGAAAGCTTTAGAAACACCGGAACGCGAAGCTGGGGCAAGAGGGGAAGAGAACCAGGTAAGAAACCTGCTCTCGGGTGAGCCTATAACCTACATCATTCTCAGGTTAGTGTCAACCCCTATGCCGCCAACAGCAACCGCCACCCTCAGCGTCCACATCCAATGCCGCCAAGTTCATGCAGTCAACGTCCACTTACCTGGACGCCAACAGGTCAACGGCCACCCCTGGCCGCCAACTCCAACTGAACAGCAGCAGGTCCTGTTTCATTTCAGGACCAACCCTGCACTTCACCTACTCAATCCACACATTCACACCACACATTTCACACAACCAACTCACATTGGCCTCACAACGGCCACACAACCAACACACACATGATCCGCTTGGATCCGAAAGGCACGCGACGTTACATTACTATCATCTAAAAAGAAAATTTCGACCTCGAAATTCATAACACAATTCAAAGTTAAACAACTTATACATACATACCTTTACAAGTACTATCATCTAAAAAGAAAATACACAAGCTTACTCAAACAGATAGGGATACCCTTTAGCCATTTCCTCGGCTAACTCCCAGGTATCCTCACCACCCAACCTATTTTCCCATCTCACTTTAACCAACTCAATTTCTTTATTTCTCAACTTCTTCATCTTTCGATCTGTGATATGCACCGGATACTCAGGCATAGTCATATCCGGTCTCAGGTCACCACCTTGATATCTAATTATCTGAGCTGGATCTTCAATACACTTTCTCAACATGGAGACATGGAAAATATCATGCACATCTGCAAAATCAGCTGGCAAATCCAACCTATAAGCTGCTTCCCCAATTCTTTCAATCACCTGGAAAGGTCCTACATACCTTGGACTCAACTTCCCAGACTTGCCAAACCTCATGATTCCTTTACTTGGAGAAACTCTCAGGAAAACAAGATCTCCCACCTCAAATGAAGTGGTCTCCTTCGAACATCTGCATAACTTTTCTGCCTACTTTGAGCTGCCTGTAATTTTTCTTTAATAAGCTTTACCACTTCTGTGGTCTGCTGGATCAATTCAGGACCCACTAACTGCCTTTCTCCCACTTCATGCCGGTTCAATGGGGTTCTACATGGCCTTCCATATAAAGCTTCATATGGTGCCATCCCAAGACTGGTATGATAGCTATTATTGTAGGCAAACTCTACCATTCCCAAATGATGTTCCCAACTACCTCCCCAAACTAAACAACAAGCTCGCAACATATCTTCAATTGTTTGAATAGTCCTTTCTGTCTGACCATCTGTTTGGGGATGATAAGCAGAGCTATATCTCAACTCAGAACCAATTACTCTTTGCAGACTTCTCCAAAAACCAGAAGTAAATCTTGGATCTCTATCTGACACAATAGTCTTCGGAATACCATGCAGTGGAACAATTCTTTCAACATAAATATTTGCCAATCTGTCCACTGTCCAAGACATGCTCACTGCCACTAATCTGCACACTTTTGTCAATCTGTCAACAAATACCCATATTCCATTATGCCCTGAACTCGTCCTTGGTAAACCTGCCACAAAGTCCATAGCAATATCATCCCATTTCCACTGTGGAATGGGTAACGGTTGCAATAGACCTCCAGGCTTTTGATGCTCTGCTTTAATCTGCTGACAGACAGCACACCTTGAAACAAACTCTGCTATTTCTTTCTTCATATGAGGCCACCAGAAATGCTTTCTTAAATCATGGTACATTTTAGTACTACCCGGATGGATAGCGTACCTAGATTTATGAGCCTCTTCCAATACTCGCTGCTTTACCTCTCTTTCTGCAAGAACAAACAACCTGCCTCGGAGCCTAACCACACAATTATCACCAATAGAAACCCCTTCCATTTTCACAATCTCAGCTAAACCTGCATCTGCTCTTTGAGCTTCAATGATCTGCCAATATAAAGACGGCTCTACAGCGCTAGCAGCTAGAATTGCCCGTCGCTGACTACTGGGCACATACAAGGAATTCTCTGCTACTTCTTCATACAACTTCCATTCTTTAATCATCATCAAGCTTACATATGCCTTTCTGCTCAAGGCATCAGCTACAACATTGGCCTTACCCGGATGGTAAGCCAAACTGAAATCATAATCCTTCAAATATTCAATCCATCTGCGCTGGCGAAGGTTCAAATCTTTCTGCGAGAAAATATATTTCAAACTTTTATGATCTGTAAAGATCTCAAATCTCTCGCCATATAGATAATGCCTCCACATTTTCAAGGCAAACACAACTGCAGCCAATTCCAAATCATGAGTTGGGTAATTCTCCTCTGCTGGCTTCAATTGCCTGGACGCATAAGCTATCACTTTACCATGCTGCATAAGCACTGCGCCAAGTCCTCTCCTTGAAGCATCAGTATACAGCACAAAACCACCACTCCCTGCCGGTAATGTCAGTATAGGTGCTGATGTGAGTCTTTTCTTAATTCCATAAAACTTCTCTGACATTCACCGGACCACACAAAAGGCACCCCTTTCCTGGTCAATCTAGTCATAGGTGCTGCAATCTTAGAAAAATCTTGAATGAAGCGCCTATAATAACCTGCTAATCCCAGAAAACTTCTAATCTCGGTTATTGTCTTAGGCACTCCCCACCTTGACACAGCTTCCACTTTACTCGGGTCCACCGCTATTCCTTTAGCTGAGATAACATGACCCAAAAACTGAATTTCCTTCAACCAGAATTCACACTTACTGAATTTAGCAAACAACTGGTTATCTCTTAACAATTGCAGAGTAAACCTCAAATGAGCTGCATGCTCCTCTTCAGATGCTGAATAAATTAGAATATCATCAATAAAGACCACAATGAATTGATCTAAATATAGATGAAAAATTCTATTCATCAGATCCATAAAACCTGCAGGAGCATTAGTCAACCCAAAAGGCATAACCACAAACTCATAGTGACCATATCTAGTTCTGAAAGCTGTCTTGTCTATATCTTCTTCTTTAATTCTTAACTGATGGTACCCGGACCTCAAATCAATCTTAGAAAACACATTTGCTGATTGCAACTGATCAAATAAATCATCTATCCTCGGCAACGGGTACTTATTCTTGATAGTCACATCATTCAACTTTATAATCAATACACATCCGAAAACTTCCATCTTTCTTTTTCACAAATAAAACCGGCGCTCCCTACGGGGAATGACTCGGTCTAATAAAATCTTTCTGCAACAATTCTTCTAACTGCTTTTTCAATTCTTTAAGTTCTGCTGGTGCCATCCGATATGGAGCTTTAGAAATCGGCATGGTACCTGGCAGCAACTCAATAGTAAAGTCCACCTCTCTATGTGGAGCTAAACTAGGCAAATCCTCAGGAAAAACATCAGTAAATTCCCTAACCACGGGAACTGCTTCTACTGGCTGACTGGCTTCAACCAGACTTACCGAGGCTAAATAAGCTACACACCCATCATTTATCAACTTTCTAGCTTTAATTGCAGAAATTAGAAACTTGAAGGTATAAAAAGGCATACCTTGATATTCAAATACTGCACCATTAGGATGACAAAATCTGATCCTTTTCTTTCTGCAATCTAACATTGCTCCATACATTTCAGCCAATCCATACCCAGAATAATATCATAATCTGACAACCGCATGGCATACAACCGACCCGGCATCTGGTTCCCCTCAATCATAACAGGAGCTTCATCTATATAGCTCGAAGTGAGTAAAACTCACCTGAAGGAACCTCCACTACTAACTCACAAGACTTCTCTTTAAAGGATGAGCTATACAATCCAGAAATTCTTCAAAATAAAAGAATGAGAGGCACCCGAATCAAATAAAACTCTTGCTGAATATTCATAAAGAGGTAAAGTACCTTCTATCATATTTGATGCCTCCGCCTGGGCTCGGGTGATAGCCATAACCCGGCCTCTTCCTCGCTGCTGCGGTGCTCCTCTGCCACGATCTGACTGTGGCTGCTGAAACTGCTGAGGCTGCTGCTGCACACCTCTTCCATATCCATATTCTTTGCATAGGGACAATTGCGGATCAAATGTCTCGGTTGATTACAATTATAACACCGATACCCTGGTGGAGTAATAGGCTGCCTGGCAGTACTCTGCTGCGACTCCTCCACTCAGGCCTACCTCGGCCCTGCTGAAACTGTGAACGACCTCCCCATCCTCTTCCTCTGCCTTTAAATACTTGCTTTAATTTCTGGCCCCATTTTCCAAAGCCTGATGAAGAAGGTCCTGCTGGTGCTTTACCTTTACTTGCACCCACTGACTGATGCGGTAGCCTGAAACTACCTGAACCTGACTCGCCCACCTGACGAGTCCGAATAGACCTCTCCAGTGTAGCTGCTCTCTGAGCTGCCTCTTCCACTGTCTTGCACATGAGAGGTACTATCGCATCCTGCAATTCCACTCTTAAGCCTCTGATAAAATACTCAACCATCATATTATTATCTGAAACCACATATGGCGCATAACGGATAAGTGCCATAAATCTCATCTGATATTCCAAGACTGAGGAATTACCATGCTGAAGAGTCCGAAACTGCTCTCTTTTTACTTGCTGCACTTGGATCGGAAAAAATGTATCATTAAATACATCGAGAAATTCCGACCAAGTAATAGCCTCCTCTGTCCTGCCTGCAAAGGTGGTCTGCATCTTCAGTCGCCACCATTCCAATGCAAAACCCCTCAACTGATAAGCAGCTAACACCACTCTATCCGCTGCCGGACACCTCATAGTCGCAAAAACTCTTTCAATTTCATGAACCCAGTGCTCTGCTGTATCTGGATTCGGCCCTCCTGAATAAGTAGGTGGCTGTAATCTCAGAAACTTTTCCACTTGCATCACTGGTTCTTCTGCTATCATTACTGGTGGTGGTGGTGGCACAGGTGCTGCAAAAGGCACTTCCATTCTTGGCGGAACTGGAGCTACATGTACAACCTCTCCATCCCCAGGTGGCACTGCTACCGGCGGTACTGGCGCCTGCTGATCCATCCTTGCCCAAATATCTGTGAGGCTTTCCCAAATTCTCTCAATCATACACTGGGTGCTTTCCTCCGGATCATCTCCTCCACCTCCCCAATCTCTTCTATCAGCCATTTCAGAGATTTCTACATAAACAATACACCAAACAAAAATCAAAACAACCAATTATCAAAAACCAGGGTCCCTACCAGCAGTGTTCAAAGACCGAAATAAGGCTATGTATCCTTCTAATCCCCTTATATTAACATGGACCTTTCTCTGATACCAACTGTGACGGAACGCCTCGGCCAAGTACGTCAAGCCCGTTAAACCGATAACGTACTTGATCCGAGTCCGCCTCCCGCGAACGGGCCGAAGCCTCGCAAGGGATACCAAACCACAATACGTGTAAACACAAAGGAACACACCACATTTTAAATATAATTCACAAGTTTACATAGCCAAATTTCCACAAAACTGAAAAGAAGTACAAGAGCCTGGGGCATACCCCGAGGTACAACTGAAGAAAGTAAACAACTAGCCAAACTACACTGCTGGAGGTACTGACCCTGCACCGCTACTGCGCGGGTCCTGAGCTGGACGACGGTCGTGAGACGTCCTCCTCGCTCTCACCTGTGGGGGTAGGGGTGAGCCTCGCTAGTCACAGGCTCAGTAGGGAACTCCCCCAACACCGAGCAAACCAAAACCACAGGTACGAAAGCAGTAAACAATACCAACAATTTATAGAACAGCTAAACAGGATATTAAAGCTGTAAAAGTACTCACCGTCTGCCGACTACGAGAAACAACTGTAATAATTAAACGGCAAACCAGTACAGGTGTACAAGCTAAAGTAGAGACTGCCAAACACGAGCCACGTGAACTAGTTCGCGACACCAGTAACTGACTCGGACAAGCTAACACAGGTCTACCTCTCAGTCTCGCAGCCACGGACGAAAGGTCCAGCTGCCGCTCCACGTGAAAAGTCAAGTAACTGTGGAGACCAACTAAACACCACCACCTGTGGACCACACGGTCACAGGCCCATGCCTGGCACCTCTAGAGATCCTGGCCCGGAACTCTCTGGAGTGAGACACTGGAAAAGGACTAGCTGGGGTCCAGTACGTCTACTGGTGTCCGTACCCCCAACTACGAGCGCGCTACAAGTGACTAAAAACAAACACGAGTGTCACTGTCCCACTGTCGTCTTTCCCTCAGCCGGATGTACAACTCAAACACAGGAGGGAGGGTGTCCAGGTCAGACGACACAGACCTCGACGGTACAACACAAGTACCGGGACAAAGCCCCGAGCTAACAGCCTGGCTCACAAAGAACCTGGGACACCCAACTGGAGAGGTAACCACGGTAGGCATCGTACTACTCGCCACGTACACAGAACCACGTGCACGTCACACACAAACCACGTGAAACCTCACGTAAACCACAAGTAACAACGGTTCACTACACGTGAACCCATCTGACTCACGTAAACATCGCGCAGTCACGAGAGTAAGTAACTAATAGCATACCTTATATGCTAAACACGAGAACCATGTGCACTCAGTGCACCTCATGTGTCAACACACATGCATTAACGATAAATGCCATAATTTAGTCATTTCTGTTCATAACCAGTAGGTGACCACATCGACTGTCACTTACAATAAGTCAACGGCAAGGGATCTGGCCGTTGATATCTTAGCTGATGATCTTGGCGACAAGCGATCTTGACGCCAAGTTCTCCGGCCTTAAACCCTGCAGAAACCCTAATCCGGATCTACAGGTTTTCCAACCGTTAAAACTACAAGAAAATGTACTGAAACTGTTCTTTAAACATGTATGAACCCAAAACAACCCAACACAGCATGCTTCGTACATTAAATTACTCAAACCACCCATTATCCCCGCATGGTGCAACTTTATCCAAAAATGCATTATCATGCTAATTCAGGTGGTTACGATGTGTTTTAATGTTTCTACGGAGTTAAACGGGTTCGTCCCCTACCTCAGAACATGCTAGAACCTCCCGCAAACTCCCAGTTCACACCGAACCCTCCGCGAGCTCTCACGAGAATTGCACCACGCCACGGCGTTTCCTCGCACAATTCAGCAACGCCACGCGTTCTACGATCGTCCAACCACTCTTCGGTACCTGTTGAAAGCTTTAGAAACACCGGAACGCGAAGCTGGGGCAAGAGGGGAAGAGAACCAGGTAAGAAACCTGCTCTCGGGTGAGCCTATAACCTGCATCATTCTCAGGTTGGCGTCAACCCCTATGCCGCCAACAGCAACTGCCACCCTCAGCGTCCACATCCAATGCCGCCAAGTTCATGCAGTCAACGTCCACTTACCTGGACGCCAACAGGTCAACGGCCACCCCTGGCCGCCAACTCCAACTGAACAGCAGCAGGTCCTGTTTCATTTCAGGACCAACCCTGCACTTCACCTGCTCAATCCACACATTCACACCACACATTCCACACAACCAACTCACATTGGCCTCACAACGGCCACACAACCAACACACACATGATCCGCTTGGATCCGAAAGGCACGCGACGTTACAAATCGGTTCATGGATGGGCTCAGGCCCATGTTCATCGAGAAGCTCGGACCTCACAACATTCAAACTTACACTTAGATGGTCCAAAGAGCTCAGCTGGTAGAAGACACCATGGCCAAAGTGGAGGGCATGAGGGGCAAGGACAACTCCAAGCCGGTCTTTATCAAGAAGGGAGCACCTAATATTGCTCCAACTTTTCGTAACAACAACGTCAACAACAACAACAAGAGGCCGAATGCCGGAAGAGATGTTACTGGAGACAAGAGAGTCAAAGTGGAAGGTAGGCAGTTGGCTGAAAACTACAAATTCTGTGATAAATCGGGGCACCGAGCTGAAGAATGCTGGAAGAAGCTCGGGGCGTGCTTGAAATGCGGGGGTCGTGACCACCGTATTCTTGATTGTCCTATGCTGAAGGACCAGCCAGGTAGAGCTCAGAATGTACCACGGCGTCAGGGATGCCTTAATGTTGTCATAGAAGCTGACCTACCCGAGGAAGGGGGTATGGTGGAAGGTACCATTTCCATACACTCTCAACCTGTATTTGTGCTTATTGATACTGGAGCTGCATATTCATTTATTTCCACCACATTTGCTGCAACTCTACCTATCAAACATGTACCCTTGAAATTCAAGATCACTGTAGCCTCTCCACTAGGCTCAGAATCTGAACTCACTACTTGCCGAAATGTGAAACTATAATTGGAGGACACAATCTCCCTACTGACCTTATCTGGTTAGACATGAAGGGTTATGATGCCATTTTAGGTGTCGATTGGCTAATTGAATATGATGCTGATGTAAACTGTCGCCATAGGAGGGTCACTTTCAAAAGACCAAACCTTCCAACTCTATCACTACTTGGCACCCGTTATCACAAACACCCTATCTTGATATCCTCCTTAAAGGCTTCTAAGCTGATCAACCAGGGTTGTGATGCTTTCCTAGTTTAAGTCTTGGCAACTGAAAAGAATAAACCAACCCTAGAGGACATTCCAATAGCCAGGGACTACCCTGATGTATTTCTAGAGGAATTACCTGGTATACCACCTGAGCGAGAGGTAAACTTCACCATTGTGTTACTCCCTGGGACAGCCCCTGTTTCAAAAGCCCCATATCGCATGTCCCCTGTTGAATTGCAGGAATTGAAGAGACATATCCAAGAATTTCTAGATCAGGGTTTTATCAGGCCTAGCACATCCCCGTGGGGAGCGCTAGTGCTATTTGTCAGAAAGAAGAATGGGACAATGAGGCTATGCATTGATTACCGTCAGTTAAACTAGTTGACAATAAAGAATAAGTATCCACTGCCCCGCATCGATGAGCTGTTTGACCAGATCTCTGGTGCTCAATATTTCTCCAAGATAGATCTAAGATCATGCTACCATCAACTAAGAATAAAGGAAGAGGATATTCACAAGTCGGCATTCCGAAGTAGATATGGTCACTATGAGTTCGTGGTCATGCCGTTTGGTTTAACAAATGCTCCAGCGGCTTTCATGCAACTTATGAACAATATTTATAGGCCATACGTGGACTAGTTTATAGTGGTGTTCATTGATGACATCCTTATTTACTCCAAATCCAAAAAGAACATGAAGAACACTTGAAGATTGCTTTCCAAGTGCTTAGAGACAATCAACTCTATGCCAACTTAGTAAGTGTGAATTTTGGATGGAAGAAGTGTCTTTCCTTGGCCACATCATATCTAAGGAGGGAATCTCTGTAGATCCATCTAAGGTGGAGGCGGTAAAGAACTGGGCAAGGCCGACAATTGTGTCAGAGATTAGAAGCTTTCTGGGTTTAGCCGATTATTATTATCGCTTCATTAAAGATTTCTCAAAGATAGATGTACCATTGACCAGGCTTACCAGGAAGGAGAATCCATTTGCATGGATTGATGAATGTGAAGAAAGTTTTAGGGCATTGAAAGAGCACCTTACCTCAGCACCCGTACTGACACTGCCAGTTGCTGGGGGTAGTTTTGAAGTATACACCGATGCATCCGGGATCGGCCTAGGCTATGTGCTGATGCAAAATGGGAAAGTTATATGCTACGCATCCAGACAACTGAAGAAGCACGAGGACAATTATCCTGTACATGATCTGGAGCTAGTTACTATAGTCTTCGCCTTGAAGATATGGCATCATTATCTATATGGTGAGAAATTCATTGTGTTTTCTGACCATAAAAGCTTGAAGTATCTATTTTCTCAGCAGGACTTGAATATGAGACAGCGGAGGTGGTTGGAGTATCTCAAAGACTTCGACTTCACGATCCAATATCATCCAGGAAAAGCAAATGATGTGGCAGATGCTCTAAGTAGAAAGCCAATGATCACATTGTCAAGTTTAATGGTGGGCGAATGGAAGTTATTAGAAGACTTGCCAAATTAAATATTGATGCTGACATCAAAGAGAAGGGATGCCTTGTTGCCAGTGTTAGAGCACAACCTACACTATTGGAGGACATCATAGCACTCTAAGACAACGACCCGGTACTTGTGGAGATTAAAACTAATCTAGACCAGAGGCTGGATTTCTCTTTAACTGAAGATGGAATACTATTGTTCGGGATCGAGTCTGTGTACCTGACCATGCGGAAACAAAGAAAATGATTGTGGATGAGGCTCACAAGACCAAGTATACCATTCATCTTGGAACTACCAAAATGTATCAGGATCTGAAGAGAAGCTTTTGGTGGCCAAATATGAAGAGGGAGGTGGCAGAATATGTCACCCGATGCTTAACATGTCAAGAGGTCAAGGCGGAACACTTGTGACCCACAGGTAAACTCAAACCCCTAGAAATCCCAGCATGGAAATGGGAAGGTATAGGGATGGACTTTATTTTCGGACTACCCAAATCTAGAGGTGGATTCGATGGTATCTGGGTGATTGTCGACTGCTTAACTAAGTCGGCTCACTTCTTGCCAGTAAAGAATAAGTGGTCAGTAGATGTTCTGGCTGCATTGTATGTGAAGGAAATAGTCAGATTACATGGAGTACTAGTGTCTATCGTGTCTGATAGAGACCCTAGGTTTACATCCCACTTTTGGAAAGGACTGCACTACTCCTTGGGATCTAAACTAAACTTTAGCATGGCTTTCCATCCACAGACTGATGGTCAGACGGAGAGAACCAACCAGGTGATTGAAGATATGCTTAGAGCATGTGTCCTAGATTTTGGAGGTAGCTGGCATGAACACTTACCTCTTGTGGAGTTCACCTACAATAATAGCTATCAAGCTAGCATTCAAATGGCACCATTTGAAGTACTTTATGGCAGGAGTTGCCGATCTCCAATATGCTGGTATGAAATTGGCGAAAAACAAATGCTAGGATTAGAGATGATAAGGGAAACCATAGAGAAGGTATTAAAGAAAGAATGGCAGTGGTGCAGCAAAGACAAAAGGCATATGCAGATAATAGAAGAGGAGACTTGGAGTTTCAGGTAGGTGAACATGTATTCTTGAAAGTGTCTCCATGCCATGGGATCAAGCGTTTTGGCATTAAAGACAAGTTGTCACCAAGGTTTGTCGGGCCTTTCGAAATCCTTGAAAGAGTCGGCGAGGTGGCATATCGTCTCGCTTTACCACCACAAATGGATGGAATACACAATGTGTTCCACATATCCATGTTGAAAAAAGTATGTACGAGATCTGTGGCATGTCATAGAATATGAACTCTTGGAATTCAACAAAGATGGAACAATCAAGAGAAGCCAGTTAAGATCGTGGACCGGGAACTGCGCCAACTAAGGAACAAGGTCATCCCACTGGTAAGGGTTAGATGGAATCAATACATGGAACAGAGGAAGCAATGCGCAAAAGATATCTGGAGCTATTCACAAGTACACGTCACTTGTACGATAAATTTCTATACATGAATTTGGGGACCAAATTATCTTAAGTGGGGGAGGGTGTAGCACCCCAGAAATTTTAATTACACAAAAATTCAAAATAAATGGAAATAAATAATTTCCATAATATCAGATTATTTAAAACATACGTTATCGTATGTGCTAAAACATATTGGAAAATTCCATAAAAATTATAAATCAACCCCAAACATTATTACTAAATGTTTCACAAAGAAATTTGTGCCAAGAAAAATCAGATTAGCCAAGTTTAAAGTGTTTCACGACTTATTATCATAATTCATGAATAAGTCGAAAAATATTATCACACGTACTTGGATGAGTCAGAAAATTAAATAAAAATCCTATACAGACTTCAAATAATATCCTCTAATGACCCATCAAGAAATTTAGGTCAATAAAAAAATTATTTGGGCTAGGTTAAAGAGTTATTGTGATAGATTATCCAAATTAGGAAACAAGTCGGAAAACCGTTAACACGGAAATACGACGTAACCATAAATTAAATAAAATATTACAGTGACTTCTAACATTATATATTAATGACCCAATATCATAATTGGGCCAATGGACATCATTGGCCCAAAAATCAAATGAAGCAAGAAAATACATAGAAATTCGCAACTTTAAATCAGCTGAAATTAGGAAGAGGCAATTAGAGTTGAATTGGGAAGAGATCTGTTGCCCAGTTGACGAGCCCAGGGGGGGGGGGGGTGAATGGGTCTTTAAAAATATTTGATTAGTACATGTACTTAAAACATTCACACAAGGACGTTCTTCGATGAAGGTTAGTAACAGTTAGTTCAAAGAGCAATCACACAAGAAAAACAATCACACAACACAAGAAATTATCTTGGTTCGGACCTCCTCTCCTTAGGAGTCCTACGTCCAGTCCCTGAGCAACAACTCAGGATTCTACTAACTAGGGTACAGTCCCCCTATGGACACAACAACACCCAGCTCAGCTGGTCTTCCTTCACATGAAGGGAATTACACCACCCTGGATACCCCACCAGGTCTTCCTTCACAACCGAAGGGAAACAGCACCCTGGATCCCACCAGGTCTTCCTTCACACACGAAGGGAAACAGCACAAAGAGAGTAGAATGAATTCAAGCCCCTAGATCAAGCTTTGACAAGCCAAAATCTGAAGCAACAAGTACTGAGAGCAAAAGATCTAAACAAGGCACACTCTCAGAACTACACGGCCTCTCTTAGAATTTCTATTACAGCTCAGAGAGTGAAGAGCTAAAGATGATGAGGAAAATGAGATTCTTGGCTCTAGACTTTTTGCAGAAGAATTTGAATGCTTGTATCTGTGTAAAGAATTACTTCTTCTGATCTTCTGTCTTGAATTTATATCTTTTTTTTTTGAAATACGGCCGTTGAAGTAACTGTTGTCTCTTAGATTGGTGGACGTTAGACTGTTTGACAATTTGGAAGCTTCAACAATCTTTTATCCAGTTGAGCACACAAGGAGATAAGGTCTTCTGGCGTCTATATGGTCCAACGTTGTATGACAGAATGTCTTTTAGGACCCTGCACATATTAAATGCTTGAACAGTAGACAGCTAGGCTGTCTCTTGTTGTCAGTAAACGTTGAATTGAGTATTCACCAAAATAGCAATGCCAAATGGCTTGTTGTAAAAGATGTTGACAGAGTATGCACAATAACAAAAGGATATCATCTGCATGCATGTAGAGATATGACCTGTCTTCATTAAATGCACAGCAGTCAGACAGATAAGTAAGTCTTTGACTATTCAACGCCTTAAGAGATAAGATAAATATCAAGTCGATATAAACTATAAGGTCATTGTCTATATGACTTATGAAATCGTTATGAATACCAACAAGTCATTATAGAGAGCAAATCGATGTATTCAATGAAGAAATCGTTATAGTCACTTAACAAGTCGTTATGAAAAGCAAGTCGATGTGTTTAATGAAGAAATTGATGTGAACACTTAACGAATCATTATGAGCTTTAAATAAATCATTACGCAAAGCAAATCGTTATGAACTCTAAAGAAATCGTTGCGCGAAGTAAATCGTTATGAGCTCTAAAGAAATCGTTGCGCGAAGCAAATCGTTATGAACTCTAAAGAAATCGTTGCGCGAAGCAAATCATTATAAACTCTAAAGAAATCGTTGCGCGAAGCAAATCGTTATGAACTCTAAAGAAATCGTTGCGCGAAGCAAATCGTTATGATGGGTAAATCGTTATGATGACTTAAGAAATCGTTGCGATGAGCGAATCGTTACGATGGGCGAATTGTTATGATGACTTAAGAAATCGTTGCGATGAGCAAGTCGTTACGATGGGCAAATCGTTATGATGACTTAAGAAATCGTTGCGATGAGCAAATCGTTACGATGGGCAAATCGTTATGATGACTTAAGAAATCGTTGCGATGAGCAAATCGTTACGATGGGCAAATCATTATGATGACTTAAGAAATCGTTGCGATGAGAAAATCGTTATGATGGGCAAATCGTTATGATGACTTAAGAAATCGTTGCGATGAGCAAATCGTTACGATGGGCAAATCGTTACGATGACTTAAGAAATCGTTGCGATGAGCAAATCGTTACGATGGGCAAATCGTTATGATGACTTAAGAAATAGTTACGAGAACGACTTGATTGAAAACACATGATATCTCAGTCTTATAAAGAAATCGTTATGATATCAAATCGTTATAGCTCTTATTGAAATCGTTACACATAATGAAATCGTTATGGCTTTCAACAGAAATCGGTGTGGACTTAGAGAAATATGATCTTGAAAGAATTAAGGCTTCAGAAAGGTGATACTACCAATATTGGCTTGTTTGACATTGGTATATTTCCTGTACTTAAGACTTATGAAATATGTGTTAGAAATTTTTGATAGGGTTTTGTTTGGTTTTGTTAATCACCAAAATAATAATAAAAAAAATAGGTAATTAAAATTACATGGGGATAGAATGATCATCAATCTCCCCCTTTTTGGTGATGATAAAATTTAACAATAAGCATGGATAAAATATCTGAACATTTGCAGAATGTATTTCAGACATGCGTATTTTCTCCCCCTTTTTGTCAGTAAGCAAAAAGATACTCTAAGACAAAGAAAGAAGAAGAGAAAAGATGGAAGGGCAGACAACCAACATATATTGATCAGTTTTGAGGATTTACATATAGGTAATAAGCAGGGGATAACAGGGAGCCAAAACGCTTGATTACATGGATTGCCTGGCGTTCCTGCTCTTCAAAGAAGGCTTGAAAGGCTCCAATTTCAATTTGATAGGAGGGTCCCATGGTGGGAGCCATCCTTTTGATATGAAGCTGCCTTTGATCTGAAATGAAGTCCCCATACTTAACATGGCCAAGGGCTAACTTGTAAGTTAAGAAGGACCCAAAGCTGGCAAACCGAAGGAAAGCTTCAATCTTGAGGGGATAGTCAATCTTAAGCGACCTAAGCTCTTCCTTTAAGGCAAAGAACACTTTGTATCTTTCGACCCAGGTCAGATAGGAATCCTGGATGAGGTGAAGAGAGTTGCATCCAAAAAGTCACCAAGGGACAGGAGAGGTTGATTTGAACTGGCCTGAGAGGCATTTAGATCGCTGAGCTGCTGAGCAGACAACGGATAGAGTTGCGTCCACTCTTCAGGAGACAGCCGCTCGCATTCAGAGAGAATGGGGGCCAGAACATTTGCCTTGATATGCCCCTGAAGATATTGTCTGAAGACAAATCTTGGAAAGGATAAGTCACAGCCGTCTTGCACAAATAATCTGGCCATTACCCTTGCAGCTCGCTCAAAGATAAGTGTTCCCACGGAAGAGTCCATAATCAAAGCATGGAGAGGGGGAAGGAACACTACATCAGGAATAACCAGAGTGGAAAAATCAACCTGAAGGGACTCAGTATGAGCTGTGCTTGAACTGAGGGCCCTGATGGCTGCACGAAACTGACCCAACTGAGATTCTGGGAGGCGATTTACAAAGCAGTAGTTGTTATACATCTGATACTGCCGGATAAATTTGATCTCTTTCTGAATGAATGGGCCAAAGAGATGTTTGTGATGGATCTGGAACCATTCAGAAAGGGGAAGAGGAGCTTCCCTAGGTGGATATCTGGCAGCTTGAACTCGGCGGAATTGACTGCATAGTTCTTTGTTGCTCCGAGCCCACTGCTCTTCAGTTTTGGCTTAAGTCGTGGAGAAGACTTTTGACTGTTGAGCCTTAGAGAGGTGGGTATAAGGAAAGATGGTGATAAGATGATCAGAGAGATTTTGGAAGGGAAGGCCAAAAATGTGAGCAAAAACTACCTTTTGAAGATATTCTTCATAGATAGGTTTCTGCTTGTTGGAGATAGAGAGGGAGAACCACAGGGGAGGATAGCAAGGTTCAGAAGAGACAGGATGAGAGGATGTGAGTCTTCTCTTCTTAGAGACAGGACTAGAAGAGCCTGTCCTGTGAGAGTGGGTCCCAACAGCCAGGACTGAACGAAGTATTGCTACTTCAAATTCATCTTTTATATCCTGGATTTCTACTTGTGTGAGTTGGGCACCCTCAGGAATAATGGTAATGAATGAGGGGGGTGTAGGTGGATTGAAATAAAGTCAGGAGTTACTGTAGGAAGAACAAAATTTTCTGATGTAGAAGGACCAGAAGAGGAACGTCCAGCAGAAGAGGATGCGGGTGGAAGCTGAGGAGGAGAGGATGGTGGAAGAGGAACAATGGTGGAAGAAGCAGGAGATGAGGCAAGTTGAGAGGAAAAAGGTTGGGGAGAGGAAACAGATCTTGAACGTGGTCGTTTAAAGGTGGTTGGAGCTGGAGGTGTAGTGGAAGAAGATGGAGGAGAGGGAGCAGCTGGAGTGGTAAGAGAAGAAGAGGCAGGGGGCTCAGGAGCTACAGCCTGGTCTTCTTGTTCAGCTACCGGATCCACGGGATTGAGAGACTCCTTCTCTGGTCCAGACTCCTGACACAAACAGAATCTTCACTAGGCACCTTTTTAGAGGGCTGGACTTCAACACTTGGCCCTGATGGCCCTGCTGGAGCAACAACTGAAGGCCCTGATGGCCGCTCTACAAGATCAACACTGACCTGCCCTGATGGCCCTGCATTAACCTCACTTGGCCCTGAAGGCCCATGCTCTTAAGGAGTAGGATTTTTGGGCCCCACTGCCTTCAACACCTCAGACAGAATCAACTTCATAGAGCTTAGCTCCTTATTGAGCCACTTTAAAGCAACATTTGATTGATAAAAGTCATTTGACAAAGATGCCTGGCGCTCAATGACAGTATTTACAACTGAATTTACTGAGTCCAGGACTGCACCTTGATCATTCAATCGCTTCAAGATGGGCTTTAAGTGCATTTTCTTTATAAATTTCTTCTGCCTTTTGTGAACAGATTTCTTGCTGGGGCTTCCCTTGTCTACTTGCTCCTCGATCTCTATTGGAGCTTCAAACTGCTCTTCATTCGCAGGAGCATCTTCATCAAGTGCATCTTGAGATGCTGCTTCCTTCTCAATATTTTGCTCCCCCTGAATAGGAGCATACTCCACAGATCTTTCTTGCTCCCCTGAATAGGAGCATCAACCAATACAGAGTCTTCAATGTGGCCAGATGCCACAACCTCTTCTACTGAATTTCCACCAACCTCAGGAGTGACTAGGGTGGAATGAATAGAATCCAACACCTCTCGAAGAATTGAAGCAACAATAGAGGTGGGCAAAGGAGCTGCTGCACCCTTATGTTTCTCTTACTGGAGCTTCAGGAGGTTGAGATTCAACTGCTACTTCTGCTTGCTCTGCTGTTGTTGCCAACTCAGGTGTTGCTGCTGCCTCTTGAACTGCTGATGCTACAACTGCTGGTTCTGCTGATCCTTTTGGCACTTCTTCCTGAATATCTGGAATATCCCCAATAATGGCCTCTCCCTCAGCCACAGAGGTCTTAGACCAAACTCCATCAACAATTGAAAATCCACTCTTTCTAAGATTCCTGGACCTAATAGCTTGGCCCATCTTCTCAACTACTGCCCCAGACAAATCAACACCAAAATGTTTGAAAATCTTGGTAAGCAAATGGGCGTAGGGCAGAGAAACATTGAGCTTGCTCTTGGTATCCCAAATCTGATCACGAGCAAACTTCATCCTCTCAAACATTACTTCGGCCATGTTGATGTCCTTGTTCTGAATGACCCAAAACATCATATCCGAGTCTGCCTTAGTGCAAGTTGAGAAAGTTGCACTTCTAGGAACCAAAATTTGACAAACTATGAAATGAAGGAGGCGATTGAGAGCACTCAACTGATTAATATCTAACTTCCCATCTTTCAGTCTGAACCCTGGTCCTACAATACCAAGTCCTTTAGCTTGGGCGTCTACGGTGTGAACCCCACTGTGCCCGGAAGTCTTTACTCCAAACAACAAATTTAGCAGCTCATGATCTATCTTTATTTGAATTCCCTTGACTGATGATACCAGGGACCCGTCTGCCTCTGTCTTCAAGCACACATAAAAAGCCTTCACGAGGTCTAGATAGCTTACCTCAGAGAAGGTGGTGATTCCCATCCACTGCATCTTGCTCATTGCGGTCACTACACTGTGCATGCCGTTCTTCTCAAGATCAACTACATCCACTGCCTTATTTCCACAAACCTTGGTCTTCACGAACGTGAACCTCTCCTACTGCTTAGGAGTAAGGAACTCAGCGCCGTAGCCCCCAAGACTGCCGGAGATGATGGATGCGGCTATGGATTCAGGTGTACAGGGTTTTTGGAGGGTTGAGAAGGAAGAGGGAGTGAAACCCCTCAAGGAATTTTTCGCGGGAAGGAGTGAAGAGCTTAAAATTTGCAGAGAGTCGATGTCGAAGTCGTTAGGGCATCGGCTCAGGCAACCAGAGGGAAAAGGTGTAAAGGAGGGAGATGAATCGTTTTCACATCGATTTTGGGGTTAAATAAAAGTTTTATCAAAAAGCGAAGCGCCAAGAGGGGCAGAAAACGACAAAAGAGTTTGACCAATCAAAGCAAACTTTATTAAGAAGAGCGACGAGAAGGGAACAATTTTAAATTTCTTTTGCTTAAAGCCAAGGAGAGAAAATTTACTTAATTCTGAACATTTATGTCCCAGATTTAAACAGAAGTCTTTTCAGAAATTACACATGCCCAATTCCCTTCTAAGAGAAGTGAATCTCTCTTCGTGTAAGGCTTTTGTTAAAATATCTGCTAACTGACCATTTGTGTCAATAAAGGATATTTCTATGTTACCATTTGCTACATGATCACGAATAAAATGATATTTAACCTCAATATGCTTGGTCCTTGAATGTTGGACTGGATTTTTGGTGAGATTGATAGCACTGGTGTTGTCACACAATAGTGGAATTGATTTGATATTTAATCCAAAATCTTCAAGTTGTTGCTTTATCCATAGGAGTTGTGTACAGCAACTTCCAGCAGCCACGTACTCAGCTTCAGCTGTAGACAATGCCACTGAATTTTGTTTCTTTGATGACCAGGATATCAAACACCCTGCAAGAAATTGACAACAGCCACTGGTGCTTTTTCTATCTACTTTGCATCCAGCATAGTCAGCATCAGAGTATCCTACTAAGTTAATTTCAAAAGATTTTGGATACCACAGACCTAAATCATGAGTTCTAGCTAAATATCTAAATATTCTTTTCACAGAAATTAAATGTGATTCTCTAGGATCTGCTTGATACCTAGCACACATGCATACACTAAATAGAATATCAGGTCTACTGGCCGTTAAGTAAAGCAGTGAACCAATCATACCTCTGTAGATCTTTTGATCTACTTTCTTACCATTCTTGTCACTATCCATCCTTGTAGATGTACTCATGGGTGTTAAGAGTGGCTTTGTGTTCTCAAAAACAAATTTCTTCAAAAGCTCTTTGGTGTATTTTGCTTGACAGATGTGAGTTCCTTCTTTTCCTTGCTTGATTTGTAGTCCAAGGAAATAATTGAGCTCTCCCATCATGCTCATCTCAAATTCTCCCTGCATCAGCTTTTCAAAATACTTGCAAAGGGATTCATCAGTAGATCCAAAGATAATATCATCTACATAAATCTGTACAAGTAGTATTACAAGTAGTATGCTTTTAACTTTTGATTTTACAAATAGAGTGCTATCTACTTGACCTCTACTGAAACCATGGTTTAGAAGAAAAGAACTAAGCCTTTCATACCAGGCCCTAGGTGCTTGCTTTAATCCATATAAAGCTTTATGAAGTTTGAACACATAATTAGGAAATTCTATGTCATCAAACCCGGGGGTTGTTCCACATAAACTTCCTCTTTTATAAAACCATTTAAGAATGCAGATTTGACATCTATTTGAAATAGTTTTAAATCTAATGCTGATGCATATGCAAGTAATATTCTAATAGCCTCAAGTCTAGCTACAGGTGCATAGGTTTCATCGAAATCTATGCCTTCCTCTTGGGAATAGCCTTGAGCTACCAGTCTGGCCTTGTTTCTTAAGATCACACCAGCCTCATTCAATTTGTTTCTAAACACCCATTTGGTGCCAATAAATGGATGGTTTGATGGTCTGGGAACAAGTGACCATACTTGGTTTCTCTTGAACTGATTTAGTTCATCTTGCATGGCTATAATCCAAGATTCATCAGTGAGAGCTTCATTGACTGTCTTAGGATCTATTTGAGAGACAAATGCTAAATAATCACAGGGTATCATGTTACCTCTTGTTTTTACCCCAACAGATGGATCGCCAATAATATTCTCAGGTGGGTGATCTTTCTTGTATCTCCACTCCTTTGGAAGATTTTCATGTGTAATTTCCTTTTGTTGCATGTCTTCCAGAGGTGGATCATCCTTGTCCTCAATTGATGTATTCTTTAGTTTCTTGGACAGTTCATCTGCATCATCATTATCACTATCTTCTTCCTTTCTCAAGGAAGGGTTAGTTTCATCAAAAATAATATGTACAGACTGTTCAATTAATAACGTGTGTTTATTAAATACTCTATAGCCTTTGGGTTTAGAGGTGTACCCCATGAAGATGCCTTCATCTGATTTGGCATCCAACTTACCAATGTCCATTTTTCCATTGTTGTGGATGAAGCAAGGACATCCAAATGTCCTGAAGTGGCTGATCTTGGGTTTCTTTCCTTTGAACAGTTCATATGCAGTCTTCTTTAGGATTGGCCTAATCATTACTCTGTTGATAATGTAGCTTGCTGTGTTGACTGCTTCAGCCCAAAAGTACCTTGGCAGATTCTTGCCATATCCAATAGAGTTCTATTCTTTCTCTCAGCAATTCCATTTCGCTGTGGTGTCCTTGGTGCTGAGAAATTATGCTCAATCCCCTGATCATCACAGAACTTAGCAAATTTTTCATTCTGAAATTCACCACCATGATCTGATCGGATAGAAACAATGCTGAATTTCTGATTCTTCTGGACTTTCTTGCTGAAGCTTACAAAGCTTTCAAATGTGTCATCTTTATGCTCTAGGAATGATACCCATGTGAATCTTGAGTAATCATCGACTATGACAAATCCAAAGTTCTTTCCTCCAAGACTGGTAGTCCTCATTGGCCCAAATAGATCCATATGAAGGAGCTCTAAGGGTTTTGAGGTGGTTACCACCATTTTTGACTTGAAGGAGCTCTTGGTGTGCTTTCCCTTAGCACAAGATCTACAGACACCTTCCATTTTTGCACTGACCTTTGGCAGACATTCCATAAGATTTTTCTTCAGCAGTTTTCTCATACCTTCTATGCTGCAATGTCCCAGTCTTCTATGCCACAGCTCAGTTGATTTATCCTTGTTTGCTGCCAGACAGACTTCTTGATCCTTTAGTTCTTCAAGATGAAGTGCATATAGGTTCTTTTCTCTATTGGCTTCGAAAATTATTGCTCCATCCTTTAATATGCTACACTTTGACTCTTGAAATTGAATCTAATGACCTCTGTCACAAAGCTGGCTGATGCTGATGAGATTGTGCTTCAGCCCTTTGACAAGCAATACATCTTCAATGACTATTTTTTCTTTGTTGCTCACGGAACCACTGCCAATTACTGTGCCTTTCCCATTGTCTCCATAGGTAACTGTTCCTTCTTCAGCTTGAAGATCGGTGAATAGCTTTCGATTCCCTGACATGTGCCTTGAGCACCCACTGTCCAAATACCATTTGGATGCTCGAGTATTACCCTGAAATAAAATCATCAAGTTTTAGGTACCCAAATTCTTTTGGGTCCTGAAGGGTTAGTATCATCAACTTTTTCTTTTATTATCCATTTCTTATGTCTTGTTGGACATGTAGCTTTTATGTGACCTAACTTATTGCAATGACTGCAACACAATGTTTTTGTTACTTTTTCAATATATTTGAAATTTGCTTTATATGATATGTCTTGTTCAGGTACAAATTTTGGAGTCGGGTATATTTTAGGATAGACTACGGTTTCTTCATTATCTGGAGGTGTCTATCCGAATCCACGTTTTTTCTTTCCTGATCTTCTAGCACCTTTTAGTATTAAGGGGTTTTTGCCATTTGTAAATTTTTCCAATGTGCTAGATAACTTAATATTTTCTTCTGTTAGTGTCTTAATTTCGGTTTTCAGTTCATCCGAGCTTGCTTGTTTTTCTAGTTTAATTATTTGTTCATTTTTAGCTTTTAGATCTTCACACAACAGTTTATTTCTCCTTTTAAGTTCAGTTATTTGGCTTTCTAATTGTTCATTTTCTGATTTTAAATCTGAATTTGTGTTTTCTAGACAGGCATTATTTTTCTTGCTTACTTTTAATAGTTTGATTGCTTCTTTATATTTACTGTATAATTCGTTGAAGGCTTCTTCTAGACTATCGGAATCTGAACCATTACAAGAATCAAAGGATGAGTCAGAGGTTACCTTTTCCTCGGTATTTGCCATGAAGGCCAAGTTGGCTTCTTCCTCATCACCGGTTGAGCTTGACTCACTGTCTGAGTCGCTGATATTGCTCCATGCAGCTACCATAGCCTTCTTCTTATATTTCCTGAATTTCCTGGAGCTTTCTCTCTTCCTGAATTTAGGCTTCTTGAGCTTTGGACATTCAGCTTTGATATGTCCTGGTTTATTGCACTCGTAGCATATGGGCTCACTCTTCTTTTGATCATTTCCATCTGGTTTCTTGAAGTCTTTATTTCTCTTGAAGTATCTTCTACCAGATTGAAACTTCTTCTTCTTTGCTAAAATGCGTTGCAACCTTTTTGACAGCATAACTTCTTCATCTTCGCAACCACTTGAGTTCTCATCTTCAGCTGATGACTCATCTGATTTGTCTTCTTCTGCTTTTAGAGCATTTGAATGCTTCTTTCTGCTAGAGGACTCTCCTAGCCTTTCCATATTGATCTCATGGGCCATAAGGGACCCAATGAGCTTTTCCAAAGACATCCTTTTCAGATCATTAGCTTCTTCAATAGCTGTGACCTTTGGGGTCCATGAGGATGGTAAGGATCTAAGAATTTTCCTCACCATGTCTCCAATCTCATAGGTTTTCCCAAGTCCAGTCAGTCCATTTGTTATATTTGTAAATCGACTGAACATTTGAGTTATGGACTCACCTGATTGCATTTGAAACCTTTCATATTGTGTAACAAGAATATCAATTCTTGTCTCCTTCACCTTGTCCGTGCCTTCATAGGTAATTCTAAGCTTTTCCCACATTTCCATTGCGGATTTGCAGACTGAAACTCTGTTGAATTCCTTTTTGCTCAGTGCACAGCATAGAATACTCTTAGCCTTACAATTCAAGGAGATCTTTTTCCTGTCATCATCTGTCCACTGAGCTTTCTCATTTGTGACCAGAAGATCACCTTCTTCTACTATTGAACATATCTGATAGTCGTGACCTTGAAGAAAGTACTCCATTCTAGTCTTCCAATAAGCATAATCTTCACCATCAAAGAGAGGGGGTCGGTTGACAGACTGACCTTCAATGTTACCTTGGGCTGCCATGGATCTTTACTCTTCAGATCGTTGGATCTTCTACTTTGTCGAAGAGACTAGCTCTGATACCACTTGTTGCCCAGTTGACTAGCCCAGAGGGGGGGGGGGGTGAATGGGTCTTCAAAAATATTTGATTAGTACCTGTACTTAAAACATTCACACAAGGATGTTCTTCGATGAAGGTTAGTAATAGTTAGTTCAAAGAGCAATCACACAAGAAAAATAATCACACAACACAAGAAATTATCCTGGTTTGGACCTCCTCTCCTTAGGAGTCCTACGTCCAGTTCCTGAGCAACAACTCAGGATTCTACTAACTAGGGTACAGTCCCCCTATGGACACAACAACACCCAGCTCAGCTGGTCTTCCTTCACATGAAGGGAATTACACCACCCTGGATACCCCACCAGGTCTTCCTTCACAACCGAAGGGAAACAGCACCCTGGATCCCACCAGGTCTTCCTTCACACACAAAGGGAAACACCGCAAAGAGAGTAGAATGAATTCAAGCCCCTAGATCAAGCTTTGACAAGCCAAAATCTGAAGCAACAAGTACTGAGAGCAAAAGATCTAAACAAGGCACACTCTCAGAACTACACGGCCTCTCTTAGAATTTCTATTACAGCTCAGAGAGTGAAGAGCTAAAGATGATGAGGAAAATGAGATTCTTGGCTCTAGACTTTTTGCAGAAGAATTTGAATGCTTGTATCTGTGTAAAGAATTACTTCTTTTGATCTTCTGTCTTGAATTTATATCTTTTTTTTTGAAATACGGTCGTTGAAGTAACCGTTGTCTCTTAGATTGGTGGACGTTAGACTGTTTGAAAATTTGGAAGCTTCAACAATCTTTTATCCGGTTGAGCACGCAAGGAGATAAGGTCTTCTGGCGTCTATATGGTCCAACGTTGTATGACATAATGTCTTTTAGGACCCTGCACATATTAAATGCTTGAACAGTAGACAGCTAGGCTGTCTCTTGTTGTCAGTAAACGTTGATATGAGTATTCACCAAAATAGCAATGCCAAATGGCTTGTTCTAAAAGATGTTGACAGAGTATGCACAATAACAAAAGGATATCATCTGCATGCATGCAGAGATATGACCTGTCTTCATTAAATGCACAGCAGTCAGATAGATAAGTAAGTCTTTGACTATTGAACGCCTTAAGAGATAAGATAAATATCAAGTCGATATAAACTATAAGGTCGTTGTCTATATGACTTATGAAATCGTTATGAATACCAACAAGTCATTATAGAGAGCAAATCGATGTATTCAATGAAGAAATCGTTATAGTCACCTAATAAGTCGTTATGAAAAGCAAGTCGATGTGTTTAACGAAGAAATTGATGTGAACACTTAACGAATCGTTATGAGCTTTAAATAAATCGTTACGCGAAGCAAATCGTTATGAACACTAAAGAAATCATTGCGTGAAGCAAATCGTTATGAGCTCTAAAGAAATCGTTACGCGAAGTAAATCGTTATGAACTCTAAAGAAATCGTTGCATGAAGCAAATCGTTATGAACTCTAAAGAAATCGTTGCATGAAGCAAATCGTTATGAGCTCTAAAGAAATGTTGCGCGAAGCAAATCGTTATAAACTCTAAAGAAATCGTTGCGCAAAGCAAATCGTTATGAGCTCTAAAGAAATCGTTGCGCGAAGTAAATCGTTATGAACTCTAAAGAAATCGTTGCGCGAAGCAAATCGTTACGATGGGCAAATTGTTATGATGACTTAAGAAATCGTTGCAATGAGCAAATAGTTACGATGGGCGAATCGTTATGATGACTTAAGAAATCGTTGCGATGAGCAAGTCGTTACGATGGGCAAATCGTTATGATGACTTAAGAAATTGTTGCGATGAGCAAATCGTTACGATGGGCAAATCGTTATGATGACTTAAGAAATCGTTGCGATGAGTAAATCGTTACGATGGGCAAATCATTATGATGACTTAAGAAATCGTTGCGATGAGCAAAATGTTACGATGGGCAAATCGTTACGATGACTTAAGAAATCGTTGCGATGAGCAAATCGTTACGATGGGCAAATCGTTATGATGACTTAAGAAATCGTTACGAGAACGACTTGATTGAAAACACATGATATCTCAGTCTTATAAAGAAATCGTTATGATATCAAATCGTTATAGCTCTTATTGAAATCGTTACACACAAGGAAATCGTTATGGCTTTCAACAGAAATCGGTGTGGACTTAGAGAAATATGATCTTGAAAGAATTAAGGCTTCAGAAAGGTGATACTTACCAATATTGGCTTGTTTGACATTGGTATATTTCCTGTACTTAAGACTTATGAAATATGTGTTAGAAATTTTTGATAGGGTTTTGTTTGGTTTTGTTAATCGCCAAAATAATAATAAAAATAAATAGTTAATTAAAATTACATGGGGACAGACTGATCATCAAGATCTTGCATTCTTGGCAACCTAAATTTGTGCTTAACTAGGGTGGGAGGTTTCCTAAAGCCTCACACACTCAAATGGAGGAAGAAATCCTCAAAATAGGAAACCAATAAGCCAAAACCGCAACCCTTGTTTCCTTGTCACAATAGGACTCCTAAACACCATGGTTGCTTAAATACTCGTCACCAAACCCTAGGGACGAGTTTTAGAACTTGCTGGGGTCGTGTGGAAGAGCTCTTGGTGGCTGGGGAGCTGTGGATGGACCACAAGAAACTCATCTTCTTCCCTTTTTTCGTCTGCTACGACTAGTGCAAACCGTCCCCTTGGAGTCGACCAAAGGTGAGTCAAACCTAAGTCCCATCATGCAAGACTTATACCCCTGGAAAGAGGGTCAAGTCTACGTTCTAACCCAATTGGAATGCCCAAATTCCATGCAGTATACACGGAGTATTAAGCGTTCTTCAAACAGTGGTCTGAATAATGGATTTCTAAAGAATGAGAATTCATAAACCCAAAAGGTAGGTTTTCTCGGGCTAAACCTAAACATATCCTATACCAATGTGTAGAGCATCAAGTTAACTTTCGTTTCCCACTGGTTTCATCAAATTCCAATGAGTAGATTTTGAATTATAAGCGTTTTTCCAAAGTCATGCATGTTAGGGTCTTTTCTTGTTTAAGTCGATTTATCACGCATCTCGAGACCGTTTAAAAGTATTTAAAAATCATAGTTCGCACCTATTCCATGTTCCCAACAACTTTCATGTTGAGACTTTTGTCCGAAGATCCCTAGTTTAGGAGATATAAGCATTGCATGATCGAACCCCCTGAGTGCAGGTTTTTTCTGGGTTTTCGATCTGACCCTGAACCGCGTCCATGCAGGTGGACGCGATTCAAGGGCCTGGTATCGCGCCACCCAGAGGCAACGTGATCCCATGACAGGCATCCACAAGCCCAGACGTGATTTTGATGTTGACCAGTCAACGGCCCGCGTGCGTTTGGGCGCTCGCCTGGGAGTCTGCGCCTGTCTGAATCGCAGCCGGATCCCCGACGCGTTTCAGAAGTTTTCTCGTCCAAGCCTCTTTTTTAATGTTTTCTGTAGACGCGCCATTAGCCCCCACCGCGATTCAATCATGAACGCAGCCATGCATGTGGACGCGATTTTGACTGTTCACTGTTTTCACTGGTTTTCGTTGTGCATTGCGTTTTAAAGTGCGTCCCCTGTATTGGACGTGTATTTTTAGCCTTACTCGAGGTCTGTTTAACATGATATCCTGTGTGTCATTTTCATATCTTGGGTTTGATCATTACAGGACATCTGTTTAATGGCTTAAAAGTGTTTAACCCATTTAAAAAGCTTTAAGTACCCAAACATTATTCTAATCACTTCTTAATGACGTGACTATTCATGTAACTTGTGATTCACTCTTCTTACTGTTCTAGCTTATTTAAATGATGATTATTATCTTAAAATCTTGCAAACCCATGTGTAGTTAAATGCATTGTTCATTGCATGCCATCATGCTAAGTGCTTTCCACCATGTTTGAAACTGATGGTTGTGAATTGAGATGCGTACATCACTACACACTTGCACATCTAGGCAGCCCTTTCTTCGGAATTTGGAAGCTCTCTACCGGTCACTCCGAATCGGTAGACTAGCGACCTTTTTCTCCAAGGCCTCCGTAAATCTCCTCTGACCATGGATTCCCACATGGCCGACAAGTTGGTTGTACCATTGAAGTTCCCTGGAGGTAGCGTGCACTTCCTTTCTCATCTTGTTCTCGTGAGTGTGATTTACAATCTAGACTAAAACCATTAATGTAAAGATTGAATTAAAGTATAAATCATGCCGTTATGCTGCCAAATTTATCTCTTGACCATCGTTGTCATGGAATCATGTTCAATTTGCTTATTACTTGTTCTCGTCATCATCATGAACATGACATTACACATGCTTACTTATTGAAACTCTCATTGGCCATTATTAATGACCGTGGGTATCTACATTTAAAATTTAAGTGAGATGCAGACCGGGCACGACGAGTGTCCAAGGGCTCCAGTCTAGCCCCAATGACGGAGAGTCATAAATATATTGTTAACCATGGGGTATAATGATTACTGGCGTTGCATCTGCACTGGGAGTCGTGCATGCGTGTTGAATGATAGATACAATAACCACATACACGTGTCCTAGTGTACATTCTTGATGGATCTTTTCTTGGTGTACATTAGTGTCTACGTGCTTGATTAGTGTTACATGATCTTGCTCGTGCTTGCTTGCTTGCTTGTGTGATATGGCCATCCTGCATTTAATGCAATTAGTGATATCTTGCGTTCTTGACATCAAGTGAAATCTTGCATGCTTGTACAAAGTGAAATATTGCTAGTTCTATCTTGTTATATCGTTCTAGATCTTGTTCTATCATGATCTCTCTATCTAGCTTGTTTCATGTATCATGTTTTAACGAGTTTTATCCGTACATGCATATCATAACATTCGTCGTGCTTACCTAGTTCTAAACTGTTAATCACTTATATCATTGCCCGCACATTGAGATATAAATCCTACTGGGCTAGTTTGCTCATCCCATACTGTAACACCCCGGAAATTAGTGATTTAAAAACTTTGGAAAAAGGAGGATAAAGTAAATAAACATATTAGAGAGACTTCCAACACCATGTATTAACGACCCATTAACAAGATTGGGCCAATAGAGCACATTTGGCCCAAGGATATAAACAAACTAGGACAGGAAATGACCCAGAAATTTGTGTATGTAATTATGCAGTAATTAAGGAGGGCAATATAGGGTTAAAATATGGATGATTAGTCATGTAAGGTAAGCCAAAACCGAACTCAACCCCAATTGGTGGTTTCCTAAACCTTTGCTACCTCTTTTGGGTAAGGGAATCCCAGATTTCCTGGAAACTAGGAAACAGAGCTCGTAGCCCCTTTCCTAGTCTTGTTAGGACTCTTAACTACAACCTAAATCTATAAGAACTCGTCCTTAAACTCTTGGAAAAGGTTTAACAACGAGTTTGGGTTGTTTGGAGGCAGGCTAGGGCTTCAGAGGAGAAGGAGAAAGGCTGGGAACCCGGAGCTTCATCCCCCTTCATCCTCTGCTACGTCCAGAACATCGACTAGTCTTAGATCTTCATAAAGGTAGGTGTTCTCGGGCCAAGATTAAATAAAACCTATACCATCATGTAGAGTATCGAGTCTATGTTCATTTGCACTTGATTTGCCCAATTTTCATGGAGTATGCATGGAATATTGGTCGTTTTCCCTAAGTCGTGTCCAGTTAGGGCTTTTTCCCATTTTTCTGATTATACATGTGATTCAAGACTGAATTAGACTATATTTCCTTCATGAAAGTTCTTCTACTTCAAGTCACGATCATCTTTTATGTTGAACGTTTTGTCCAAAAGTCTTTAGTTAGAGTGTTATAGGCGTGAGAAGGAAGTCATTGCATGAAACTGCAATTTCGGGCTACACTTGACTTTCTGTTCATCATATGTTTTCTCGAGATTTGAGACCGAATTAGATCAAACCCTCAACATAAACGTTCTTCCACTAGTTGTCCTCTTCATATTTCATGCTGAACATTTTATCCAAATGTCATTCGTTAAAGAATTATAAGAGTTGGAAGTGAATCACTGCATGACAGGTGTTTTCGGGTTCCACATGACCTATAAGTTTTGTTCTGGAAGGGCACTAGTGTCGACACTACTTGGGCTAGTGTCGACACCCTGTCCCAAAACAGCCCAAAAGGTGTTCTGGGAAGGCCTCTAGTGTCGACACTACTTGGGCTAGTGTCGACACCCTGTCCCAGCTTGGCCAGAAGGTGTTCTCGGAGCTGTCTCTAGTGTCGACACTACCTGATCCTGTGTCGACACTACTTGACTTTTGCCTTGTATTTGAGGCACTGTGTCGACACTACCTGGACTAGTGTCGACACTACCTGACCAGTTTTGCATGATTTTGTCTGGTGTTTGGAGCATGGTGTCGACACCACTTGATCTAGTGTCGACAGTACCTTGCAAGAAATTTGGATAATTTAGGTCTAATCATCTCATGATGTCTACTAGCTTGTGCATGATGTTATATAGTATGCATGGACCTAAAATAAATCAACCCATTAAAAATAGTAATGATATGAATACGATTCTAATGTGTAATTGTGATTGTCCTTATGTTCATTGGATTATCTTGTGATCTTACTTATTGTCAAATGATAAGATAAGAACATGATATGAATGTGGGGATGAATACACGTTAGTGTGGACTTGTTAGTGGTGTTAATGTCATGATTTGCATATGAGTTTCAATAGTTACATGTTTTCCGGTATTCAATTAAATATTTGTCATATGCATACATGCTAGGAAAGATCTGTGACTTGTCACTTACACTTTTGCACAAATAGGTATACCCTTCTCGGGAAATTGGAAAGCACATGTTCTACATATGATCTGTCTTTAGAAACATCCTCATATCAAGACACTAATGAACTATGAAACACAAGATACGTCGTATCCTGCCTTATGTTCTCTTGAGCTATTTGTCATACCTTGACTCTATGAATGATCATGTTCCTTTACTGTGAGCTTGTTATTGAAACTCTGTGGCCATAATATGAATATGTTTGTTCGGCACAACGTGGGACTCCGGTCCAAAACTTGATCTAATGCCTGTGCAATGGGGGCCCTGTCCGGTCCTGGGGAGGAGCGCCCCAACGTACTTGTTAACCGCGGGGGTATGGACTTCTGGTGCTTGGCATAGGACAAACAAATAAGCAAGATTAGTGGAAATGTGTCTTTGTTTGATATGATAAGTCTGATTTGATCTGATATGATATGATTTGATATAATACGTCTGGTCATGTGAACGCATGATATCTGTCTGAATATGACCAATCTTTTGATATGATTCTACTCTTGAAATATATGTTCATTGTATATGAAACTCGACATTTGATCTGATATGATATCTGTTCTATTCTGCTATTCACCTTGTTAGAAAGCATGCATTGTCATCATATTCATGTGCATATCTGCCCATTTAAAATGCTAATCATGTATATCAGTGCCCGCACACTATTGAGATGTAAATCCTACTGAGCTAGTTCGCTCACCCCTATCATCCTGCCCTTTTTCAGGTAGTGATGAAGAACCAGTGGAGTCAGATGGGACAGGGCAAGAGTGACGAGCACCTGTCATATGAATAGTTGTCAGCTTAGGAATAGACAATTAGTAGTTGATGTATTAGAGAAACATTGTTATTTGATTAATAAACTTTTCAGTTGATTCTTCTTATGTGAGGTTGTATCTAGTTGAATGGAAATAAAATAAACTATACTTTTGGTGACCATATTATAGTCTCGAATGTGTTATTATATTCAATTGTGACTATGCACTATTCAACTGTGATACGCATGTTTGTATCGTTCACGCCACCCGGTATTTATTTCGCTGCTAAATATCGGGGCGTGACAGTTGGTATCAGAGCCTGAACTTTAGGGTCCAAGGGATTAGGAACATAAATGAAACTAGATTACATGAGTCAAACCTGTCGTACCTAATGTGAGCTTGGGTAGAGCCATGGGAATAGAGTCACATGTGATATATTTAGATGACTAACTCACATTATTATCTTGAAGGTGATTATTACCTCAATGGCCGCTGAACGTGCCCAGGCTAGGGACATGCAACGAACCATACAGAACTTGACTCAGGCTATCTTACAAGCCACCCAAGGTGGAGGTAACCGCGGAGCTGGTGAGCTCCACCGGAATTTTCGGAACATGGATCCGCCTAGGTTTGAAGGGAGTACTAACCCAGATGTTGCTGAACACTGAGTTAAGGAGATTGAAAGAATATTCAAGGTTATGCAATGCACAGACCAGAACAAGGTGCTCCTGGCGACTTTCCAGTTGGAAAAGGATGCCAGGGCATGGTGGGAGTCGGTAGAAGCAACCCTAAATGGACAACAACTAACATGGGCTCAGTTCATTGAGCGTTTAAACGCAAAGTACTTTTCTGAGAGGGTCCAAGAACGGAAAGCAGCCGAATTTGCGGCTTTGAAACAGAGAGGACTCAATGTGGCCGAGTATGAGGCCCAATTCTCTCGGTTGTCCCGATACACTGTTCACTTGATTGGGACAGAGAGGATGAAAGCAAACGCTTTCTGAATGGTTTGAGGCCCCAGTTCATCACTCAACTGGCACCAATGGACATTCAACCTATGCCGACATGGTAAAGAAGGCTCAGTTGCTGGAAGATGCCATGGAGACTGCTAAAAGAATTAAGGGAAAGTCCGTAAAAAGGGAGCAAGTGTCTTCTACAGGAAGGTATCAGCTGACCATTGGGAAGAAAAGGCCCAGTGGCGGGGTAAATGAACCAGCTGATAAAAAGCCAAAGGAGTTAGGAAAGCAGATAGTGGTGACAACGGGAGAAAGGTGCAAACATTGTGACAAAGCTAATCATCGGTCTGAACAATGCTGGAGAGTGCAAGGGAGATGCCTACGCTGTGGTAGTCATGACCATAGGATATCGGACTGCCCAATACTGAAAGAACAAGCCCCTCAGGACAAGCATCCGAATGGACAGAAGAGGCAAGGCCGACTGCAAGCTGTCCAGGAACCAGAAACTGCTGAAGAAGGAGGTATCGTGGAAGGTACACTTACTATTCTTTCCCGACCCGCATATGTTCTCTTTGATACGGGAGCTACGCACTCCTTCATATCTCAAACATTTGTTGATACCCTACCTGTGAAACCCGTCCCAATGAATTCCAGAATAGTTGTGTCAACCCCGATTGGTCCGGGTACCAATCTTACAAACCATATGCCATCCAGTGAAGTGTTGATTGAAACCCAAAACCTACCAGCAAATTTAATATGTATGGACATGGCGGGGTATGATGTGATACTGGGAGCAGACTGGATGTCTGAACATGGGGCTAGTATTAATTGCAGGAGAAGTCGGGTAACTTTTAGCCAGTACCCAAAACTAGTGTTCACCGGGGATAGAAACCGCAGGAGATTGTCAATTATCTCTGCATTACAAGCCAAAAGGATGATGAGGAAAGGTTGTATGGCCTTTCTTGCTGCTGTAGTCATTGCAAAGAAGGAAGTCAAAGTAGAGGACATCCATGTCGTCAGCGAATACGCTGATGTTTTCCCTGAAGACCTGCCAGGAATTCCTCCTGAGCGGGAGGTTGATTTTACCATCGAATTGGTCCCTGGAGCAGCACCGGTATCTAGGGCACCATATAGAATGTCCCCCGCAGAACTGAAAGAATTAAAAGAGCAACTGATGGAACTGTTAGAGAAGGGTTTCATCCGACCAAGCACATCGCCATGGGGTGCACCTGTCCTCTTCGTCAAGAAGAAAGATGGGTCGATGAGGCTATGCATAGATTACAGACAACTGAATCAGTTAACCATCAAGAACAAATACCCTCTGCCGAGAATTGATGAGTTGTTTGATCAATTATCTGGAGCTAGATACTTCTCTAAAATAGATCTCCGATCCGGTTATCATCAATTGAGGATCAAAGGAGAAGACATTCACAAGACTGCCTTCCGAAGCAGGTATGGGCATTATGAATTTATTGTTATGCCTTTTGGACTAACAAATGCCCCTGCAGTTTTCATGCAGTTGATGAATAGCATTTATCGCCCATATCTTGATAAGTTTGTGGTGGTATTCATCGATGATATATTGATCTATTCCAAGACAAAGGAAGAGCATGAGGAGCATTTGAGGATTTCATTGCAGATTTTAAGGGAGAACAAACTATATGCCAAGTTAAGTAAATGTGAATTCTGGCTTGAGGAGGTATCCTTTCTAGGGCATGTGGTGACCAAAGATGGTATCGCTGTTGATCCATCAAAGGTTGAGGCTGTGTTGAAATGGGGAAGACCGACAAGCGTCACAGAGATCAGGAGTTTTCTGGGATTAGCTGGGTATTATCGAAGGTTTATAAAGGATTTCTCAAAGATTGCAGTGCCATTGACCAAACTGACCCGGAAGGAAAATCCATTCGTGTGGACCAATGAATGTGAGGAAAGTTTCAACAACTTGAAGAAGTGTCTGACTACTGCTCTGTCCTCGCCTTACCCACTGAAGAGGGAGGATTTGAAATTTATTCAGATGCTTCTGGTACTGGACTGGGATGTGTCTTAATGCAACAAGGGAAGGTAATAGCTTATGCTTCCAGACAGTTGAAGATCCACGAAGTGAACTATCCGGTTCATGACCTGGAGTTGGCAGCTGTAGTATTCGCCTTGAAAATTTGGAGACATTATATCTATGGTGAGCAATTTAAGGTCTTTTCTGACCATAAGAGTTTGAAATACTTGTTCTCACAGAAGGAGCTGAACATGAGACAAAGAAGGTGGTTAGAGTACCTTAAGGACTTTGACTTTTCCATTCAGTATCACCCTGGGAAAGCCAATGTAGTGGCAGACGCTCTAAGTAGACAACCAGGAGCTATGCTAGCTAGTATGATGCTGGGTGAATGGAAGTTACTGGAGCAATTTGCAAGTCTGAACATAGACGTGGGAAAGAAGGAAAAACAAGTAATGATTTCACACCTCCAAATACAATCCGATCTACTGACCGAAATCAAGGAGAAACAGGGAGAGGATCCATTCTTAGTTCAGATCAGGGAGAAGCTAGAACAAAGACCTGACTTCACTCTATCTGCGGAAGGTAGATTACTGTTCCGAGGTAGGACATGTGTCCCTGATCATGGAGAACTCAAGAAGAGGTTACTAAATGAAGCTCATCAGTCCAAGTACACGATTCACCCTGGATCAACAAAGATGTACCAAGACTTGAAAAGGTCGTACTGGTGGCCAAACATGAAGAGGGATGTGGCCGATCATGTGTCATATTGTTTAACATGCATGAAAGTCAAGGCCGAGCATTTCCGTACGGCTGGTGGACTGCTACCACTAGAGATCCCGGAGTGGAAGTGGGATAGTATCGGTATGGACTTTATCATGGGATTGCCCAAGACTCGAGGTGGTATGGATGCAATCTGGGTAATAGTTGATCGATTGACTAAGTCGGCACATTTCTTGCCGATTAAGAGCACCTGGTCCGTGGATGTATTGGCTGCATTATATGTTAAGGAAGTAGTTAGATTGCATGGGGTTCCATCTAGCATAATCTCAGATCGGGACCCTAGATTTACTTCACACTTCTGGAAGGGTTTACAAGCAGCAATGGGTACTAAACTAAATTTTAGTACTGCCTTCCACCCTTAGACTGATGGACAAACTGAAAGGACCAATCAAATTGTGGAGGATATGCTTCGTGCTCTGGTGCTAGATTTCAGGGGGCGATGGGATGATCAGTGTACCTGATGGAGTTTGCTTATAACAACAGCTATCAGGCAAGTATCAAAATAGCTCCATTTGAAGCCTTATATGGCAGGAGTTGCAGATCACCCCTTTGTTGGGAAGAGGTGGGGAGAACCAATGGGTTGGACCCGACTTAATTGAGGCAACTGTCCGGAAGGTTCAGATTGTTAGGGAACGTCTGAAGATAGCACAATCCAGACAGAAGAGTTATGCAGACAAGAGAAGGAGAGAGCTGGAATTTCAGGTTGGCGAACATGTTTTCTTGAAGGTCTCACCTTCAGGGGAATACAAAGATTTGGGATCAAAGGAAAACTAAGTCCAAGATTCATAGGGCCATTTGAAATCCTGGAAAGGATTGGTCAGGTGGCGTATAGACTTGCACTACCTCCACAGCTGGAGAACGTGCATAATGTGTTCCACATATCCATGCTGCGGAAGTACTTATTCAATGCCGACCATGTAATCAACCATGAGGACTTGGAGATTCGGGAGGACCTGACTTATGAAGAGAAGCCGATCAAACTGTTGGATCGGAAGATTCAACGACTCAGGAATCGTACCATACCTATGGTGAAGGTCCAATGGAGTCGAGACAGAGTTACTAATGCTACCTGGGAAACAGAGGAAAGAATGAAGAAAAACCACCCGGAACTATTCTCAGGTACGATCTACACCCTTACGCGTAAATTTGGGGACCAAATTTCTTAAGTGGGGGAGGATGTAACACCCCGAAAATTTAGTGATTTAAAAACTTTGGAAATAAAGGAGGATAAAGTAAATAAACATATTAGAGAGACTTCCAACACCATGTATTAATGACCCATTAACAAGATTGGGCCAATAGAGCACATTTGGCCCAAGGATATAAACAAACTAGGATAGGAAATGACCCAGAAATTCGTGTATGTAATTAAGCAGTAATTAAGGAGGGCAATATAGGGTTAAAATATGGATGATTAGTCATGTAAGGTAAGCCAAAACCGAACTCAACCCCAATTGGTGGTTTCCTAAACCTTTGCTACCTCTTTTGGGTAAGGGAATCCCAGATTTCCTGGAAACTAGGAAACAGAGCTCGTAGCCCCTTTCCTAGTCTTGTTAGGACTCTTAACTACAACCTAAATCTATAAGAACTCGTCCTTAAACTCTTGGGAAAGGTTTAACAACGAGTTTGGATCGTTTGGAGGCAGGCTAGGGCTTCAGAGGAGAAGGAGAAAGGCTGGGAACCCGGAGCTTCATCCCCCTTCATCCTCTGCTACGTCCAGAACATCGACTAGTCTTAGATCATCGTAAAGGTAGGTGTTCTCGGGCCAAGATTAAATAAAACCTATACCATCATGTAGAGTATCGAGTCTATGTTCATTTGCACTTGATTTGCCCAATTTTCATGGAGTAAGCATGGAGTATTGGTCGTTTTCCCTAAGTCGTGTCCAGTTAGGGCTTTTTCCCGTTTTTCTGATTATGCACGTGATTCACGACTGAGTTAGACTATATTTCCTTCATGAACGTTCTTCTACTTGAAGTCACGATCATCTTCTATGTTGGACATTTTGTCCAAAAGTCTTTGGTTAGAGAGTTATAGGCGTGAGAAGGGAGTCATTGCATGAAACTGTGATTTCGGGCTACACTTGACTTTCTGTTCATCATATGTTTTCTTGAGATTTGAGACCGAATTAGATCAAACCCTCAACATAAACGTTCTTCCACTAGTTGTCCTCTTCATCTTTCATGTTGAACGTTTTGTCCAAATGTCATTCGTTAGAGAATTATAAGAGTTGGAAGTGAATCGCTGCATGAGAGGTGTTTTCGGGTTCCACATGACCTATAAGTTTTGTTCTGGAAGGGCACTAGTGTCGACACTACTTGGGCTAGTGTCGACACCCTGACCCAAAACAGCCCAGAAGGTGTTCTGGGAAGGCCTCTAGTGTCGACACTACTTGGGCTAGTGTCGACACCCTGTCCCAGCTTGGCCAGAAGGTGTTCTGGGAGCTGTCTCTAGTGTTGACACTACCTGATCCTGTGTCGACACTACTTGACTTTTTGCCTTGTATTTGAGGCACTGTGTCGACACTACCTGGACTAGTGTCGACACTACCTGACCAGTTTTGCATGATTTTGTCTGGTGTTTGGAGCATGGTGTCGACACCACTTGATCTAGTGTCGACATTACCTTGCAAGAAATTTGCATAATTTAGGTCTAATCATCTCATGATGTCTAGTAGCTTGTGCATGATGTTATATAGTATGCATGGACCTAAAATAAATCAACCCATTGAAAAATAGTAATGATATGAATACGATTCTAATGTGTAATTGTGATTGTCCTTATGTTCATTGGATTATCTTGTGATCTTACTTATTGTCAAATGATAAGATAAGAACATGATATGAATGTGGGGATGAATACACGTTAGTGTGGACTTGTTAGTGGTGTTAATGTCATGATTTGCTTATGAGTTTCAATAGTTACATGTTTTCCGGTATTCAATTAAATATTTGTCATATGCATACATGCTAGGAAAGATCTGTGACTTGTCACTTACACTTTTGCACAAATAGGCATACCCTTCTTGGGAAATTGGAAAGCACATGTTCTACATATGATCTGTCTTTAGAAACATCCTCATGTCAAGACACTAATGAACTATGAAACACAAGATACGTCATATCCTGCCTTATGTTCTCTTGAGCTATTTGTCATACCTTGACTCTATGAATGATCATGTTCCTTTACTGTGAGCTTGTTATTGAAACTCTGTGGCCATAATATGAATATGTTTGTTCGGCACAACGTGGGACTCCGGTCCAAAACTTGATCCAATGCCTGTGCAATAGGGGCCCTGTCCGGTCCTGGGGAGGAGCGCCCCAACGTACTTGTTAACCGCGGGAGTATGGACTTCTGGTGCTTGGCATAGGACAAACAAATAAGCAAGATTAGTGTGAATGTGCCTTTGTTTGATATGATAAGTCTGATTTGATCTGATATGATATGATTTGATATGATACGTCTGGTCATGTGAACCCATGATATCTGTCTGAATATGGCCAATTTTTTGATACGATTCTACTCTTGAAATATCTGTTCATTGTATATGAAACTCGACATTTGATCTGATATGATATCTGTTCTATTCTGCTATTCACCTTGTTAGAAAAGCATGCATTGTCATCATATTCATGTGCATATCTGCCCATTTAAAATGCTAATCATGTATATCAGTGCCCGCACACTATTGAGATGTAAATCCTACTGAGCTAGTTCGCTCACCCCTATCATCTTGCCCTTTTTCAGGTAGTGATGAAGAACCAGTGGAGTCAGATGGGACAGGGCAAGAGTGACGAGCACCTGTCATATGAATAGTTGTCAGCTTAGGAATAGACAATTAAGTAGTTGATGTATTAGAGAAACGTTGTTATTTAATTAATAAACCTTTTCAGTTGATTCTTCTTATGTGAGGTTGTATCTAGTTGAATGGAAAGAAAATAAACTATACTTTTGGTGACCATATTATAGTCTCGAATGTGTTATTATATTCAATTATGACTCTGCGCTATTCAACTGTGATACGCCTGTTTGTATCGTGCACGCCACCCGGTATTTATTTTACTGCTAAATATCAGGGCGTGACACATACTTTTACCCATTTTAGGTGACTATGAAGTTCAAGAGGAGAAGCAAGTCGAGGATGGGAATGCGTCCGAGTGATGAGCGTTCCAACTATGTGTCTAGCTATAGTTAGTTTACTTTGAGCATTAGATTCATGTAGTAGGAAGTGATGTATTATGTACTTTTCTTTTTATTGAGTCTTAGTCCTATAATAGTTTCTATTTGGAATACAATGAGTTGAGATTTAAATACAAGATTAGTTGAGTTCAATATTTGGGCCCTATGATGATGTATGTTGTTATACTTTTAGTGCGTGCTAGCTAGAGGCTTATTTGCCAACTATTCACGTCTCGGGATATCGTCTCGAATTATTCCGCATAATTTATATCCGCTGCGTAATTCTCGGGACGTGACATTGAAGGATCGATAAATGATGAGGACAAGATCTAGAAGGGGGGGGGGGGGTTGAATAGATCTAGGCCTACTAATGCGGAAGCTTAACCAATTTTAAAAAACTCTTGAATCAGAGACGAATTGAAAAACAGATTTCACATATCTGAGGATAAATTGAGTGAGTTGTGCAAACGGAGTGTGTGAACAAATTGATTAGATGAATTCAAACGATCCTATGCATGCATCTAACGAAGGATAAATTCAAACCACAATCAGATCAATGCACAGAGATTTTTAGGTGGTTCGGAAATCACACCATGTGATTCCTACATCCACCCCTCACACACAGTGAGGATCCACTAACCAACCTGGGTACACTACACCCACTGGAGCTTGACAACTCCAACACTTGAGTTTACAACTCACACGACCTCTAGAGCAAGACTACTCTAGAACCTGAGCAAGACTGCTCAACATACAACTTGAGTACGATGACTCAAAGGCCACTGAGCACGACGGCTCACAAACAACTTGCTAGAAAAACACAAGACTCAGATCCTCTAGCAACAGATCTAGTCCAACAAGCGTTAATTCATGAGACTTATTCAACAACCCATGCACAATCTCAAAATCACTCAGAAGAGAAAAGGAAAATGAGAATTGTATTGATAGCTTTTCTCTTCAGATGTACTCCCTTATAGAAGGTCGAATTGTGAAGAGCTTTGATCTCTGGAAGTTCCTGGGCGATGCTCTGCAATCTGATCTTCAGGATCTTCCTTGAATTCTTCACAAGAGTCGGCTTCTACTTGCTCTGCCTCCTTGAGGTGCTTCTTCAACAATCAATCTCCACTTCCCATACTTGAACAGATGAGAAATGGCTTCAGGAAACACCACGAGAGCAGGAGCAGGGAGATGAACTCTTCTTGCCGCTAAAACCAATTTATGGAGGCTCTGAGAAGGTTCTTGTTAGATGGATGCCCAATAGGAGGGTATTTATACCGTAAATATCCAAAGATACCCTTGGGGTACGTGGGCACAAGATCCAAGATTGATCCATCATCTCCCTAGGGTGCCACGTGTCCAGGAGGAGTCTTAAGTGAAAACATTTCCGGAGTGTGTCGACCTGCCCATAGGGTGTGTCGACACCCTGTCCCAGACTGGCAAATCAATTCCCTGGGATAGGTCTCTAGTGTTGACCTGAGATGATCCAGTGTCGACACCCTGTCCCAGACAGCAAAACAGGCCTTCTGGGAGAGGCATCTAGTGTCGACCTGCCTGCATTTGGTGTCGACCTGACTGAAGAGACCTGTTGACTTGTTTCTCTGGGACCTGTCACTAGTGTCGACCTGCCCTGGTCTAGTGTCGACACTAGTTGATCTTTTCTTCACATTTCTGCCTTTGCTCTGAGCCATTGTGTCGACACCACTGATGGTTATGTCGACACTACCTTTGCAAGAAAATGTTGTCCCTGAGAAAATAAACACATAAATCATTAGTTAAATGTATTATCATGAATATAAATGATAAATGTGCTTGGAAACATGCTTTTTAAATATTGGTAATTCAGGTGATGTATTTCACATGTTCCAATTTTATGCATTAAAATCACCGCTTGTTATCATCAAAATATGGGGGGAAATGATTTGTATTCACACTCAACCCAACAATCTCCCCCTTTTTGATGATGGCAACTTAAGTTCATATGGAAGTGGAAAGTTTCAATGAAATGGGATTTTAAGCATTTTCATTTCCTTTTATTCATACTTGTCAAAGACCTATGAACATTTGTTAGTAACATTTGAAGATCACACACATGAAAGACACAATGTTACTAGAAATAGGCTATTTTCACACAAAGGTCAAGCAGCTTGACAAGCATTCATCACATTCACATTCATTCACAGAGTTTTCAATCACTTTGAAGACACAAAGATTTCTATTCATTTCATTCAAGATGTGAACATTACAATCTTCACAAACACATTTAAAAAGCGTTACAATTTCTTGCTATCTTCTCCCCCTTTGACATCATCAAAAGAAATGATATTAGGTGGAAGGAGGAGGAGGAGGAATGGGTAGCAAAAAGGTCTCAATATCCGTCAATCTCTTTTCCATTGAAGTCAGACTGAACTTCATTTGAGCTTGGATAGTTGAGAGTCTTGTATGCAGAAGATGTTCCATTCTCTCTGAATTCTCTGACATTGTAGCTTGAAGGGCACTGAACTCAGTTGACATTGACTGTGAAGATGAAGAAGAACCGTCTGACCAAGCAGGTCTATTCAAAACTTTGAATTCCTTTTTAAGTGCAGACATCTCTTCATCAATATGAGCAGATAAGTTTTTCATGCTCTCCAAGTCATCCACAAAGTGAGCAAAAGACAATCTTGTCTTAGAGATCTGAGACAATGTTTCTTTGGTGTTGAAGACATCAGCTTGGGAATTTGCCAAAATTCCCTTAAGAACTGTTTCCAACTTTTCTTGATGTTCTTTTAGCTCAACTGAAGCATCTGCCAATGTGCCAATCAGCCTGTTGAACCTTTGTGCTGCATGGTCAGAAGCTGCTTTTTGTTCAATAAACTTGGCAGACACAGTGTTCTCCAACCTCTGTACCATCAACTCAAAAGTTTCTGACATTGTCTGAATGGAGGTGGTCAGAGCATCAAATTTTTCATTTAAAAAAGTGTATAACTCTGGTGGAACAGAAGGTCCACCAAAGGATGTGGATGCTTGAACTTGAGGTTGTGGAGAAAAGGAAGGAATTTCTGACTCAGGGTTCAGGTAGGAGGAGGGTTGAAATTGAGGTGAGAGTGGGGCAGTGAGGGGTACATCAACTTCAACTGCCACATGAGGCTGATCCTCATTCACTGGAGGCTGGTCCTCATGCACTTGAGGCTGATCCTCTTGAGCTGGAGGCTGATCTTCTTGTACTGGAGGCTGATCCTCTTGCACTAGAGGCTGATCCTCTTGTACCATAGGGGCCTCTACTGCAGCTGGCCCTCTCCTAACCTGATCACCCACAATCCTAAAGCCCATAAACTTTTGAACATGCTTAAAGCAATAAATATTGGACTTAGGAATTTTCTGAGACTTCTCATTCTCAAGAGGCACACCAAAGTGTTTGAAGACTTGAGTCAAATGGGCTGCATAAGGAAGTGATCTATGCAAATCTGCCCTAGTTGTCTCAGAGATGATCTGGTACATGATGACATGGAGGTTTATCTTTATGTCCTTGCTCATGCAATATATCACAAACCTTTGAATGTCTGTGAGTCTGTCCCTCCCACCACCTTGGGGTGTGATGATAGTGGTGAGAATATGATGGGTAAGCCTCAACACAGGTGGAAAAGTGTTGGTGTTGAATTTAGTGACATGAGTTTGTTTGGGATCAGACTCATCTGCCTGCAATCCAGTCAAGATGGTGTAGGCTTCATGAAGGTTGAATTCAAAATTATGGTAGTCTTCTCCTTCATCTGGAATTTTGAAAATGGTTGTTGCTATGTCTGTAGGCATATCAATTTCAATCCCTTTGACCTTTGACCTGTAGCCCTCATCAGTGCATTCCAAATTCATATAGAATTCCTGGACAAGTCTAGGGTATATGATGCGAAATTCTGAGATGAAAGATTGCCAAGACTGAAATTTAAAGAAGTTTATGACCTCAGGAAAGCAGCATTCAGTTCACTGTCCTCTAAATCCACAGTCCTAGGTTTCAAAATGGTCTTCCCTGCACTGAGTGGTTTGGAAGGAGTTCTCTTAGAAGGCTGGGAAGACTCTGAGGATGACTGCTTAGAGACTTCAGGAGAAGAATCCAGAATTTTCCTCCTAGGGTATGCAGACCCTCTACCTCGACCAGAAGAGGTTCTACCTCTCTTAGCAATTGACGGGGAGGCAAATGAAGGCCCTGGCTGCTCCGCAGGGTCATGGTGCCTCTTGGTTCTCCTTTCAGAGGGAGGAGCATCATCCGCCGGAATGGGCCTTGCCGTAGCCCTGGACCTTGCTCCACGGCGAGGGGCCTGCTTGTGGGCCATGGAAACAAGATGGAATTGAATAGGAGAATATGGAGAGGAAGGAATGTAAGAAGAAGGACAGGAATGGAATGGAGGAGGGAAGAGGTGGAAGGAGATGAATTCAAAGCCTGTCGGATTCAAGGAAGAAGACGACCGTCGGGTCGACCTGGAGAAGAAAAAGGGGGTTTTAGGGTGAGTTACCCTGCAGGAACATCAAAAACTTAACCGGCGCCCACGGCTTAAATGACTCTGGCAGGGGGTCAGTGTCGACACTAGAGGAGGTGAGTGTCGACCTGAGCTAAAGTGTGTCGACACGAGATGTAGGTAGTGTCGACCTGGCCTGATGAAAAATTGAGATTTGAGTATGGAAAAAATTTTGTGATCTTTTGGGATATCTTTATAATGATAAGCAATGGGTGGAATAATCATTTCAAGGATTTTTAAGAGGCTAAAAATTCATTTGTTATATTTTGCAAAAATTCAACACCATTCAAGTTTTACACAATATCCAACAGGATATGAGCATTCATTGACTTGAGTCAATAAAATGATGATTTGAGGGATATAATACATTTAACAATCAACTACACACTACCATATTCTTCAAGTCCAATGAAATAAAAAATCTCTTAGACTGAAATCAAGTGTGTTGAAAGTAAACAACTTTTAAGAACAACTTGATGATGGATAAGAATGATTCTTTTAAAACAATTCTCCAATTGATATACACATTTTGTTTTTGAAACAAACTATCAAATGAGATACATCTTGTTCACTCAAGAACTAATGCTTTTCACACACTATAGTCCCTGGATACTAAAGATTTATCCATTATCAAGTCTCAAAGGGGTAAATGATGACCTTTTTACATGAAAATATACGTTTTTCAGACGCCAATATTTCCAGTTACTCAGTCATCATCAAAAAGCATAGGACATATTTATTTTGTTTTGAGATTGTTTTTGATTTTAATCCTCTTTGAACAGAGATAGCATTAGTGCCTCATGACATACATGGCACTTCATTCATTGTGAAGGTGTGCAGTTTCTCAGCACATGTGCCATTGCTCTGTTGAATTATCAGATTTTGGAGAGTTTTTGAGAAAAGAAATCACTTATATCCAACATCAGTTGCAAACAAAAACATGTTTAAAATCAAGGCACACATTATCCTTCAGTCTTTGAAAGAAATCTGAATTTCTATAGATTTAAAGAGTATAGATGAGAGTTGACAAATGAATATAGTAGATCACTCAAAGGATCATTTTGAGACTCTAGACACCTGAATGAGAACATCATGTAAGGAGATTGATGTAATGCAAGAAAAGTTTTGAATTTTGCAAAGGACATTATTTGAATTTTCTAGCTCCCCCTGAGATGAGGATTTCAACCACTTTTCATCAGAATAAAGATATGCAAGTTTGTGAAATCAGAAATAATTCTCTTTAACAATAAAAGCTCCCCCTCAATAATTGCATTTTCATTTCTTGGTACTTGGCGGAGACATATACTCTCGCTTAGTGAAAGTGTCCAGACAAGCATAACTTGTCCTTCTCCAAGTCACCATTTGATATACCAAGAAATTCAACACAATATAAGTTGAAGAATTCATTGTCAAAAGGAATAGAAGTGAAATGGAGAGAGATATGATCAGTATGAATTAAGGAAGCAAATGATAAGAATGATGCAAAGAACTCCCCCTCAGAAGGTGCCTAACACTCAACCCAATCCCAGGTGAGAAATCAAGAAAATGGACATTTACAAAGACCAAGTTCTCTCCTTAAAGATGAGAATCTACTGTCAGGAAGGGGTTGGTGAAGATGTCAACAATTTGCTTTTCAGTTTCTATGAAGTGGAGTTCAAAGGATTTCTTTGCTACCTCATCTCTCAAGAAATGATGCCTAATTTCAATATGCTTGGTTCTGGAATGCTGAATGGGGTTTTTAGACAGATTTATTACACTTGTGTTATCACATAGAATAGGAACACAACCTAAGTCTTTGTTATAATCAAGAAGTTGATGTTTCACCCAAAGAATTTGAGTTCCACATCTACCTGCTGCAACATACTCGGCCTCTGCAGTGGACAGAGCAACTGAATGTTGCTTCTTAGAAGCCCAAGAAATTAGGCACCCACCTAAGTATAAACACAAGCCACTTGTGCTTTTTCTATCTAATTTACATCCAGCATAGTCAGCATCACAATAGGCAATCAAATCTAACTTGCAATTGGCAGGGTACCAAATTCCTAAATCACATGTTCCAAGAAGATATTTGAAAATTCTTTTAACAGCTAACATGTGACTTTCTTTAGGATTTGATTGAAATCTAGCACACAAACACACACTAAACTGAATATCAGGTCTAGAAGTTGTAAGATAAAGTAGAGAACCAATCATACCTCTGTAGGTCTTTGGGTCTACTGACTTACCAAGAGAGTCTTCTTCTAGCTTAGCATTAATAGCAATTGGTGTGTTTGAATGCTTGAGGTTCTAAAGTCAAACCTTTTCAAAAGTTCCTTGACGTACTTGGTTTGACTGATGAAGATTCCCTCATGTGTTTGGTTAACCTGCAATCCCAATAAAAACTTTAGATCTCCCATTAAACTCATTTCAAATTCATTTTTCATTTGATTTGAAAATTCATTACACAGGCCTTTATTGGTTGATCCAAATATTATGTCATCGACATAAATTTGGACTGCAATTATTTGATTATTGACTATTTTTGTGAACAATGTTTGATCAACATTTCCTCTAGAATATCCTTTTTCAAGCAAAAAAGAACTCAAACGGTCATACCAAGCTCTTGGAGCTTGTTTAAGACCATATAGAGCCTTATGAAGCTTGAAAACATGGTTAGGATGTTTTTCATTTTCAAATCCAGGAGGTTGTTCAACAAAAACATTTTCCTTGATATATCCATTTAAAAATGCACTTTTAACATCCATTTGATAAACTTTGAATTTCATGGAGGATGCAAAAGCAAGGAAAATCCTAACTGCTTCTAGTCTAGCTACAGGGGCATATGATTCTTCAAAGTCAATTCCAAACTCTTGATTGTACCCCTTTGCAACTAGCCTAGCTTTATTTGTAATGACTTGACCATTCTCATTCAACTTATTTCTGAAAACCCATCTAGTGCCAATGACTGTTTGGTCACTAGGTCTAGGTACTAATTCCCATACTTGATTTCATTCAAATTGATGAAGTTCATCATGCATGGCATTAATCCAATCAGAACTTGATAAAGCTTCATCAATTGACTTTGGTTCAATTTGGGAGATTAGAGCTAGTGGGTCTTCTTCAATATCATGCAGGAATGATGATCTAGTCCTAACTCTATCATGCAAATTGCCAACTACATTATCTAATGGGTGATCTCTCAAAATTCGATGTTCAGAAATTACCTGTTGAGGGGTACTTAAATCTAGAGCAATGTTACTTGATCCACTTGAAGATGGTGAATTGATGTTCAAGTTCTCACCAATGTCTTCAAGCTCCTCAATAGTTGGTGAAGAGTCCACAATGAAATCATCCTCTTCACTGTCTTGTCTTTCCCTGCAAGATTTAGAATTATTAGTTGAAAAGGAATTTTCATCAAAGATAATATGTGGAGATTCTTCAACAGTTTTATTTTTGAGAATGTACACTCTGAAAGCTCTTGACACTTCTGAATAGCCAAGGAAGATGGCTTCCTGACTCTTAGCATCAAACTTGTCAAGATTTTCTTTATTATTGTTGTGTACATAACATTTGCACCAAAGGTTTTGAAATAAGAAACAATTGGCTTTTTGTTTTTCAATAATTCATAGGGGGTTTTTCTGATTTTTGGTCTGATCAAAGCTCTATTCAGAATGTGATTTGCTGTGTTTACAGCTTCAACCCAGAAGGATTTGGGCAAATTGCTTTCTAAGAGCATGGATCTAGCCATTTCTACAAGAGTTCTATTTTTTCTTTCCACAACTCCATTTTGTTCTGGAGTTCTTGGTGAAGAAAACTTGTGAAATATTTGAAGTTCAGCACATAAATCAGAAAAGGATTGGTTTTCAAATTCACCCCCATGATCAGTCAAAATGTTTTTTATTTTGTATGAAAAGTTTGTTAAGGCATTGGTACAGAATTTCCTGAACTCAAGACAAGTATCACTTTTATGGGACAAGAAGATAACCCAAGTAAATCTGGTAAAATCATCAATGATTACAAACCCATATCTCTTGCCACTTAGACTTAGAACTCTTGTTGGGCCAAAAAGGTCCATGTGAAGTAGTTCTAGTGGCCTAGATGTGAGTACCTCATTGAAGTTCTTAAAGATTTCCTGGTTTGTTTTCCTTGGGCACAGATCCTACAAACTTGATTTTCAATGTTAGAGAAAGATTCAGGAAGACCCTTAACCAAGTTCAGCCTTAACAATTTATTCAAAGTTCTGAAACTTTCATGGCCAAGTCTTTTGTGCCAAGTCCATGCAATTTCATCTTTATTAGCAACAAAACAGAGATTTTCAGGAAAGTTTTTATTAAGGTTGATCATATAAACATTGTTTTCCCTTTTTCCAAAAAATTTAATTTTATCAGTTGATGAATCAATGATCTTACAGAAATTGGATTCAAACACAACTTTGTGACCTTTGTCACATAGTTGGCTAATGCTCAGCAGATTATAATCTAGACCATCAACTAATAAAACATTATCAACAGAGTTTGAGGAAGATTGACCAACTTTACCAGATCCAATGATCTTTCCTTTATTTTTACCTCCAAATGTTACTGAACCTCCCTCCTTCTCTAGCAGGAATGAAAATTTGGCTCTATCTCCAGTCATATGTCGTGAACACCCACTGTCAAGGAACCACACATTTGAATTGGGTGCACGACCTTCCTGCAAAGTCAATCAGTGAAGAGAAGATTTTGGTACCCAAACAGTGTTGGGACCATCAGAATGTTTGGACATTGTTATCAAATCTTTTCTCACCCAAATTTGATTTATTTTTGATTTTTGTTTTATTACAGTGGTGTTCTCAGTCTTTTTCACTTTCTTCTTTCCCTTAGGAATGAAAACACCAGTGTTTTTATTTTTGGTAGGAGGGGAAGTTTTCATTTGAACATGAGAGTTTAGATGAGGAGGTGGAATCCAAGGATTTTGTTGGTACATCAGAAAATTTGGATAGAAGAATTGGGGATGATACCAACATGGGTTGTAATGCCATTGGTTCCAATCAGCTTGGTATCTTGTCTTGGAAGTCCAAGGTTTTCATGAATGACTTCCTTTGACTTTTTCTTATTTTCAAATTTTATTTGAATTTTTTATTTTATTGTTTATCTTGGTTTCCTTTTCCAGCTTTTCAGACAATTCTTTGAATTCATGGGTGGCCTTTTGAGAGGCTAGCTTAAGCTCATCAATCAAATTCAGAAGATTTTCTTTTTCTTCATTCAGTTCTGTTACTTCATTTTCTAGTTCATAAATTCTTTTGTTTGAGGATTGGTTATGATAAATGTTTTCAATTTTCTTTTTGAGATGTTTATTTTCTTTCCTCATTTCAGTGTATTTTTCAACAAGTTCTGCATAAGCATCTTGCCAATCTTCAACTGAAAAATCTTCGAAAGATGTGCCTACCTTTCCATCTGAGCTATTGGCCATGAAGCATATCTCCTCACTTTCAGAGCTTGAGGATTTTTCTTCTTCTTCCTTTTCACTTGAGTCTTCATCAGACCAAGTGGCTACCATGGCCTTTGGCTTCTTGAACTTGTGAAACTTCTTGTGCTTCTCCTTCTTGTTTTCAGGACATTCTCCCTTCATATGTCCTGGCTTGTTGCACCTGTAACAGATGACAATTTCGTCAGATTTTTGATTCTTGTTAGAATTAGCATTAGAAAAGGAAGTGTTTCTTTTACCTGATGAGTATTTCTTTTTGCCAGAAAGTTTTCCTTTTCTATATTTCAAGAATTTTCTGAATTGCCTGGTCATGAGGGCAATCTCATCCTCATTTGACTCAGACTCATCAGAACTGGTTTTATCCTAACTCTTGTCTTTGTTACTAGATGAGGCCTTTAGAGCTACTGGCTTGGTTTTGATTATATGTTCTTCATTTCTCTTTAGATTGATTTCATATGTCATTAAAGATCCTATCAATTCATCCAAAGAGATTTTGGACAGATCTTTAGAATCTTCAATGACAGTGGCCTTTGTGTGCTAAATTGAGGAGAGTGAACGTAGAATCTTTCTTACTAAGTCAGCATCCGTATAGTCCTTACCTAAGGCCTTCAGTCCATTGACTATGATCATAAACCTGGCAAACATTTCAGAAATTGTCTCATTAGATTTCATCATGAATAATTCATATTCAGAGATAAGAATGTTAGCCTTAGTTTCCTTAACCTGAGATGTTCCCTCATAGAGTAACTCAAGTTTATCCCACATCTCTTTGGCAGATTTGCACATTGAAATTCTTGAGTACTCTTTAGGGTGAACAGCACATTAAATCATATTCATGGCACTGTAATTCAATGTAGCTCTTCTTATCTGTTCCCTAGTCCAGGTTTCTTCCTCTCCCTGGTTCTCATAGGGGCCTACCTCCACTACTTTCCAGATTTCATAATTTTGGGCTCTTAGAAAGACTTGCATTCTATTTTTCCAATAAGAATAGTCCGTTCCATTAAAAAATGGTGGCCTATTAATGGAATGACCCTTAGCTATGAACCCTCTGGAATCCATTGAATTAAAAAGATGGTGCAAGAAGGAAACACTCAGCAAGCAAACAAGCAAGCAAACAAATCACATAGAACACTCAGAAATTACTCAGATCAAATCAGATCAAGTATAAACCTGCTCTGATACCAATTGAAGGATCGATAAATGATGAGGACAAGATCTAGAAGGGGGGGGGGGGTTGAATAGATCTAGGCCTACTAATGCGGAAGCTTAACCAATTTTAAAAAACTCTTGAATCAGAGGCGAATTGAAAAACAGATTTCACAGATCTGAGGATAAATTGAGTGAGTTGTGCAAATGGAGTGTGTGAACAAATTGATTAGATGAATTCAAACGATCCTATGCATGCATCTAACGAAGGATAAATTCAAACCACAATCAGATCAATGCACAGAGATTTTTTAGGTGGTTCGAAAATCACACCATGTGATTCCTACATCCACCCCTCACACACAGTGAGGATCCACTAACCAACCTGGGTACACTACACCCACTGGAGCTTGACAACTCCAACACTTGAGTTTACAACTCATACGACCTCTAGAGCAAGACTACTCTAGAACCTGAGCAAGACTGCTCAACATACAACTTGAGTACGACGACTCAAAGGCCACTGAGCACAACGGCTCACAAACAACTTGCTAGAAAAACACAAGACTCAGATCCTCTAGCAACAGATCTAGTCCAACAAGAGTTAATTCATGAGACTTATGCAACAACCCATGCACAATCTCAAAATCACTCAGAAGAGAAAAGGAAAATGAGAATTGTATTGATAGCTTTTCTCTTCAGATGTACTCCCTTATAGAAGGTCGAATTGTGAAGAGCTTTGATCTCTGGAAGTTCCTGGGCGATGCTCTGCAATCTGTTCTTCAGGATCTTCCTTGAATTCGTCACAAGAGTCAGCTTCTACTTGCTCTGCCTCCTTGAGGTGCTTCTTCAACGATCAATCTCCACTTCCCATACTTGACCAGATGAGAAATGGCTTCAGGAAACACCACGAGAGCAGGAGCAGGGAGATGAACTCTTCTTGCCGCCAAAACCAATTTCTAGAGGCTCTGAGAAGGTTCTTGTTAGATGGATGCCCAATAGGAGGGTATTTATACCCTAAATATCCCAAAGATACCCTTGGGGTACGTGGGCACAAGATCCAAGATTGATCCATCATCTCCCTAGGGTGCCACGTGTCCAGGAGGAGTCTTAAGTGAAAACCTTTCCGGAGTGTGTCGACCTACCCATAGGGTGTGTCGACACCCTGTCCCAGACTGGCAAATCAATTCCCTGGGAGAGGTCTCTAGTGTCGACCTGAGATGATCCAGTGTCGACACCCTGTGCCAGACAGCAAAACAGGCCTTCTGGGAGAGGCATCTAGTGTCGACCTGCCTGCATTTGGTGTCGACCTGACTGAAGAGACCTTTTGACTTGTTTCTCTGGGACCTGTCACTAGTGTCGACCTGCCCTGGTCTAGTGTCGACACTAGTTGATCTTTTCTTCACATTTCTGCCTTTGCTCTGAGCCATTGTGTCGACACCACTGATGGTTGTGTCGACACTACCTTTGCAAGAAAATGTTGTCCCTGAGAAAATAAACACATAAATCATTAGTTAAATGTATTATCATGAATATAAATGATAAATGTGCTTGGAAACATGCTTTTTGAATATTGGTAATTCAGGTGATGTATTTCACATGTTCCAATTTTTATGCATTAAAATCACAGCTTGTTATCATCAAAATATGAGGGGAAATGATTTGTATTCACACTCAACCCAACAGACATAACTCCTTAATTTTAAGGATACTCTATCAAAACTATCCCTTAATCCCTTAACTAAGGGGACACTCTGCCAAAATTAATTATTGATTTATTATTAATTCTTGTTGTTACTCTGTCTAATTTTTTTAAACCCTCAATTATTCCAAATTCAGATTTTTTGTAAAATTCCTTCTTTTAGTCATGGTTTTTTAATTATGGACATCATGTCAAATTAGATATATATACATACATATATATATATATATTTATCATGCTTAATTTTTTTAGATATATTGAATTTCAAGGATGACCATTTATTTTTGAAATAATATTTTTCTGTTCTTAGTATAAACTGAGCAAGTGTGTTCATCCATCACTACGAGAAAAAAATATAAAGATAATAAACATTTATTTTCAAATAAGTAATTATTTTAGAACAAAGACAATGATCATACTTTAAAGTAAATTTCAAAGTAAGATCACATTAAAAATTTTGACGCATCTATAATTCCATCTATTTTGTTCTACAATATAAAACATTAATTACATTTATGTAGATTTAAAATAATTCATAAAACAAAATGGCGATGCAATATATCATGGAAAAGCACCCAAAAAAAATAAAAAACATAAGTATTTTATTCTTGAAACATTTACCGAAATGTTTAATCATCTATTCTTATTAATGTCATGTGTATGGTGACAGTAGACAGTGATAGTAATAGAGATGGTAATAGTAATAGTAATAGTGACGATAATAATAACAGAGTCGGTGATAGTAGACAGTAACAGTAACAAGGTCGGTAATAGTAACGGTAAGCCAGACATGTTCTTTATCATATAAATAGGTGTGAAACTCATAAAAGTCAATAAAATTAAAGAATATGATTGCAAATCAAAAAGCCTTAATCACTTGCCTCTTGCATGCCAAACCAATAACGAATTAAGCTGAAGACCGCCTTCGATATTATGTGCGTCTTCTATTAGATCACCATGATATGCCTCAACCAATGCCTCCAGAGCGCAGTTCCTACGAGCAGAACCTCCTCCTTAGTATGAAGAAGAAAACCTCATGCTCTCCCTTTCTAGATCTTGGCCGCCCCTTCTCTCTCCCTCCTATGGCATGGATGGGAGAGGGATGGGAGGAGAGAACCCCCTCCTATTTATAGGCCTCTAGGTCTCTTCAGATGGTGCCACCTCGGCATTTTCCAGAAGCTTCTTACGATCAGGATGGTGACACTTGTCACCATCTCCTCCATGCATATCCAACATGCCACCTCATAAGGACACCTCAGCATGACACCTCCTCATGCAATCATGGCAAGGACACCTCAGTGTAACACCTCCTCATACAGTCATTGCAAGGACACCTCACCCCTCTTTCAGAATCTTCCTTAGGTGCCATCTCATCATACCATATTACCATACCACATTTTGTAAATTATTTGCTTACATATCCAATCCGTTTGCATATATACCCATTCCATCCTACATGAGGGTAATTATCCAAATGATCTCTAATTGAGGATCTAAAGATAGTTTTAGAAACATATAAAATTTACATTTAACCCTTATGAAATTGGTCAATCATAGCTTAAACCCTAACTTTTAATAATTATGTTCATACTTTTCTATTATAAATATGCACAATCATTACATTTATCTTTCTTAGTATTTACATATACACTTGTTCTCTAAAATTAAAAGTTATATAGTGGTGAAATACATACAGTTTAAACATCTAATACCGCAGTGATGCCAACCCTAAACCGATGGGTATGGTGATGCTGATAGAGAGCAAGAAGAATTCATGCAAAAATATATACAAAAAACTGGGGCATCACTCATAAGCTATCACCTTGCCTACTTGCATCAAGACATCACCTAGTCCCACACCTGACGCATCGGTATACACCTCGAATTCTCCCCCTTCCGTGGGTAGGGAGAGAATAAGAGCTGTAGTTAAACATTCCTTTATGGTTAAGAAGCTTTTCTCACAATCCTTAGACCAGACAAATGGGTTCTCCTTCTTGGTCAATCTAGTTAGTGGAACAACAATCTTGGAGAAAACTTTGATGAATCTTCTGTAATAACCTACCAATCCTAGAAAACTTCTCACTTTAGTCACATTGGTAGACTTCTCCCATTTCATTACAGCTTTATCTTTAGCGGGATCGACTGCCTGGCCTTTCCTTGAGACGACATGTCCTAAGAAGGACACCTTTTCTAACCAGAATTCGCATTTGCTCAACTTGGCATACAACTGGTTATCCCTCAGTAATTGTAATGCTATCTTCAAATGTTCCTCTTGTGCTTCCTTAGTCTTGGAGTAGCTTCAGATATCGTCAATGAATACCACCACAAATTTATCAAGGTACAAGCAGTATGCATCATTCATCAATGGCATAAAGGCTACAAGAGCATTTGTTAGTCCAAAAGGCATGACAAAAAATTCGTAATACCTATACCTGCTCTTGAAGGCTATCTTGTGAATATCCTCCTTTGAAATCCTCAACTGATGATATCCAGACCCAAGGTCATTCTTAGAGAAATATTTAACTCTAGATATCTGATCAAACAACTCATCAATTCTTGGTAGGGGATACTTATTCTTGATAGTGAGTTGGTTCAATTGTTTGCAGTCAATGCATAGTCTCATGGACCCATCCTTCTTCTTAACAAACAATAGCGGGGCTCCCATGGAGAGGTACTGGGTCTGATGAACCCTTTCTCTAAGATCTCCATTAGTTGATCTTTTAACTCCTTCAATTCTACAGAAGACATTATGTAGGGGGCCTTGGAGACGGGGATAGCTCTTGGAATTAGAGTAATTAAGAAATTGATTTCTCTTTCATGGGGGATACCAAGAAGCTCATAAAAACACATCCAGAAAGTCTCTAACCACATTAATATCTTCTATCTTCACACCCTTCTTTTCCATAATCATTGAAGCAAGGACTTCTATACACCCTCTTCTTATCATCATATAGGCTTGAAGGACAGAGATGAGGGATAGGCACTTATGGCCCTTCGTACTTGTATATACTAAATTCAGATATTCACTGAATGTTATTCTACTCTTCCAAAATTCCACTCTAGCACCATGTTGGGTCAACCAATCTGCCCCAAGGATCACATCGTAGTGCTCCATAGGCATGCATATTAGATCAGTCAGTAAGTTCTTCCCTTGGATATCCACATTGGAAAAAGGAAAATGTCGAAAAAGGGTGGCCTTTTCCCCAATGGGTGTTGCAACAGAAAACTCAAAGCCTAAAGGTTCTGGCTTTAGGGAAGTATTGTCCACAAATTCTTATGATATGAAAGAGTGTGTTGCACCAGTATTAAATAAAACAAAGGTAGGTGTAGAAAGAATGGTAAAAGTACTTTCCACTACTCCTCCCTCCTCCGAAGTTTCGGGTTCCACCAGAGCTTTGAGACGACCCTACCGTCTTTGACTGGTATGGTGCTTGTTCTTTGTTGCTTGATCTTTAATCATAGGGCAGTCTGAAATCCTGTGGTCTTGACTTCCATAGTGCAGACACCGACCTTGAGCTCTCCAACATTGTTTAAATCGATGTCCTCCCTTGTCACAATGCTTATACTTTTTAGGTGGAATTACTGCTACCTGCATGCCAGACTCTCTGGTCTCTTATCTTATTGTACAACTATCCCACCATTGGGCCTTTTCCTCCCAACAGTTGGCTGGAACCTTTTCTACAACAGAGACTTGTTCCTTCTTGACAATCCTTCCCTTAATCTTCTCTGCAGTTTCCATGGCATCCCCAAGCAACTGAGCCTTCCTTACCATGTCTGCATAGGTCTAAATGTCCATCGATGCCAGTTGAGTGATAAACTGGGGCCTTAGACCATTCAAGAATCTCTTAGCCTTCATCCTCTTAGTTCCAACCAGATGGGTAGCGTATCTGGCCAAATGAGAGAATTGGGCCTCGTATTCAGCCACAGTTAAACCTCGTTGCTTTAGTGCAACAAATTCCACTACCTTTCTTTCTTGCACCCTCTTAGAAAAATACTTGGTATTGAAGTGTTCGACAAATCTCTCCGAAGTAACCTGTTGACCTTCCAACATGGCTTCAACATATTCCCACCATGCACGAGTGTTCTTTTCCAGTTAAAAAGTTGCTAGTAGGACTTTGCCTTGGTCATTGCACTGCATGACCCTAAAGACCCTTTCAATTTCATTGACCCAATGCTCAACAGCTTATGGATCAGTTCTACCCTTGAACCTTGCTGGGTTCATGCTACTAAAATTCCTATGGAGTTCTCTAGCTCCACGGTTCCCACCACCTTAAGTGGCTTGCATAATCGCTTGGGTCAGATTTTGTAGTGTCTGCCCCATCTATCTGGCCTGGGCCCATTCAATAGCCATTTGGAGTGTGAAGTGTCCTCAAAGGAAGAATTTTTTTTGCTAGATCTTTAAACATATCGCATGTTACTATTACCCCATGGCTCTACCCTACCTTACAGTTGGAAGTGGAGAATTTAACACCTGGGGGTCTTGGTATGATCCTAGCCAAGGTCTTTCCTAACTCCCTGGGACCTTAAGACATCGATGCTCTGATACCAATCAAATTGTTACGCCCCAATGCAGAAAAAATCTGAGTGTGGACAATTATTCAGACAATCGGTCACACAGAGCATAGAATTATAAACTAACTCATTTATAAAAACTCGATAATCCATTACATCCTTTATTCTTCAGAGCCACGTAGGGTCCAATCATACAAACTACATGACGTATTAGGATGAAATTATTACTACTACTGGTCTATCTAAAATAACTCTTTATTCCCTTCTATGACTTCACATTTCACTCTTGCTTACTCCCTTCATGGTCCATATTGTAGCGTATTGACCATTCAGATCATGGCTAAATGGTTATGGAGGCCCGTGTGAGGCCCATAAGTGTGTGTTACAGGTGTTTGCACAAGTTGTGAGGCTTTGTGGGCCGGCAGTTTCGGCCCAAAGCACTCACTGGTTCACTGTCTGTGAACGCAACAGTGGTGGGTGTCGCGTTCTGAACGCGATGGCCCTGGGTGTCGCGTTCTTAAAACTGCTGTTTGACGGTCGTCATCTGCATGCACACCACGTGTCGCGCGTTGGGCGACTTGCTGACGTCGGCCTTGGGAAGGCGATGGCCTCCTACGTCACGTTCAGGTCGCGACGGAGGGCTACGTCGCATTCCCAATTGTGATGCGTTTTAAGTTTAATTCGGCCAAATAGAGCTCCAGTGAGCTTTGCTCGGCCAGGGGAGGTTGTTGCGGGGATTCTCAGGGCGATTCGGTGATTTGGCAGTGTTTTTGGTGTGTTCCCGCCGCGAGGACGTTGCACGGAGTGGGGGAAATGCCGGGTCGTGGTTGTTCTTCGCGTTCTTCACGAAGGTAGGGAGATTCCACCTTGATTTACTGCGTGGATTGCATGTGGTGCATGTTTAGGTTGTTTAATATTTTATAAACGGTAGATATCATGCTAGGGCATTGAGAAGAGCAAGAAAAATGGGTTTAAACACCGGTTTATAGGGTTTGTGGGGGAGATCCGGTGAGGGGTCCCCGGATTAGGGTTCCTACCTATGAAGGCGACGGACCCTCCTGTCGCGTTCAGAATGTGACAGGCCAACCCGTCGTGTTCAGGTTTCTGAATGCGACCTATCGGGTTAGAAGGCGACATGGGACCCTGTCGTGTTAATAGGTCCGAGGGGCTTTTTGTGTGTGCATGTTGGTATGGCTATCCGATTATCGTGGTTTTTGTACATGGCAAAGGTAGGCGGTGCGTTGGCACCTGTAGCGCTCAGGGAGCGTGCTGTTCACGTGGTTGTCATAGTGTTCACATGGTTTGTGCGGTGTGCACGTGGTTTGTGTGTGCGTAGCGAGTAGACGCCTACCGTGGTTACCTCTTCATTTGGGAGCCCCAGATTTGTGTGAGCCAGGCACGTGAGTGCTCGAGGCTTGTCCCGGTACTTGTGTACTGTCAAGGTCTGTGTCGTCTTCCTAGACACCCTCACTCTTGTGTAGAGTTGTATGTCCGGCTGAGGGAAAGACGGCAGTGGGACAACGACTTGTGAGAGTTTGTGTTTTGTTGCTTGTAGCACGCTCGTGGTTGGGGGTTACGGACACCAGTAGACGTACTGGGCCCCAGCTAGTCCTGTTTTCCAGTGCCTCACTTTAGGGAGCTTGGGCTGGAGTCCCTAAAGGTGTCAGGCGTGGGCCTGCGGCAGTGTGGTCCACAAGGGTGGTGTTGGTTGGTCTCCACAGTTTGTTGGTTTGTTCTAGTGGAGAGCTGAAGCTGGACCTTTCGTCCGTGGCTGCGAGACTGAGAGGTAGTCCTGTGTGGTTTGTCCAGGTCAGTTGCTGGTGTCGCGAACCAGTCTACGTGACCCGAGTTTGGCGTTTTCCTACTTTAGCATGTACACCTGGTTGTGATTTGCCGTTTAATTATTAAAGCTTCTTTAATTAATAGCATGTGATAAGTAGAGTTTTAGAGCTTTAATATCCAGCTTAGATAGTTCAATAAATTGTAGCATAACTTCCTATTGTTGTTACTTGTGAGTTTAGTTTGCTCGGTTTCTAGGGGAGTTTCCCTACTGAGCCAGTGACTTGTGAGGCTCACCCCTATCCTTTCAGGTGAGGGAGGGCAGGAGGCTTCTCATCCTTCGTCTAGTTCTGAGCCGCACCGTAGCGGGCAGGGTCTGCACCTCCAGCAGTTTAATTTTCCTTTCTTTGTACACCTCGGGGTATGCCCCAGGTTGTTGTTGTAGTTGTGTCTGGTTATTGTTGAGGACTGGCTATTATATTTCTTGTAAATATTGTGAGATGACAATCATATAATATTTGAGCTATTTCCTTTATATTTCTACAGACTTGTGAATGGTATCCCTTGTGAGGCTTCGGCTCATTCGTAGAGGGCGGAGTCGGATCAGGCACGTTATTAGTTAACGGGTCTGAACGAGGACCGCTACAGTGGGTATTGGTGTAAGAACCATATGAATATAAAGGAATTGGAAATTTGCATAGCTTGTTCTCTACTTTAGCCCACTTCTGGTAGTTGACCCTAGTTTTTGTATTGATTAGTTGTATACGTGTGGTTGGAATATTGTTTGTGCAGGATCAGAAATGGTAGATAGGAGGGATTGGGGAGGTGGTGGAGATGAGTCGGGAGAGGAGTCTACGCAGTGGATAATAGAGAGAATATGGGAAAGCCTTACAGATATTCGGATGAGGTTGGACCAGCAGGCATCGGTACAGCCAGCAGCTGCGGTACCACCAGTGTAGAGGAGGTAGCACCAGCAGTACCAGTGGCACCAGTTCTACCACCAGGAGTTAGGGTACCACCCTTTATATCCATACCCCCAGCAGCACCGGCACAGCGGAGCACTGGGTGCATGAGATAGAGAGAGTGTTTGTGACGATGAGGTGCTCGCAGACAGATAGGGTGATTCTTACCACCTACCAGCTGCGAGGCTTTGCACAAGAGTGGTGGAGATTGAAGATGCAGACGGTGTCTGCGGGAAGGCCAGAGGATACCATCACTTGGCTAGAGTTTTTGACGGTTTTCAATGGCACTTTCTTTCTAGTTCAGATACAGCATGCAAAGAGGGAGCATTTTCGGACTTTACAGCAGGGGAATATATCGATGTTAGAATATCAGATGAGGTTTATAGCATTGAGTAGATATGCTCCATATGTGGTGACTGATAATACTATGATGGTAGAGTACTTCATTAGAGGCTTGCGAGCTGAGTTACAGGATGCAGTGATTCCCCTCATGTGCAGGACGGTGGAGGAGGCGGCATAGAGAGCAGCGATACTAGAGAGGACTGTTCGGGCCAGACAGGGACAGTCTCAGGCAGGCGGTTCAGGTAGTTTCCGACTTCCCCAGCAGTCCACTGGCATCAGCAAGGGTAAGGCACCCTCAGGAGCTTCATCATCGTCAAGATTTTCAAAGTGGGGTAATAAGCTGAAGAAGATTTCAGAGGAGGTGGTCGAGGTGGAGGCAAACAGCAGGGCTTCCAGCAAGGTCTTCAGCAGGGCCGAGGTTACAGGCTAGCTCGGAGGAGTCGCAGCAGAGCACAGCAGGGCAGCCCACAACTTTTCCCAGCTTCAGGTGTTATAACTGTGGGCACCAGGGCACTTAGTAAGAAATTGTCCACTTCCTCGGGAATATAGTTATGGCAGAGGGACTCAGCAGCAGAAGCAGCCAGCAAGCGAGGCAGAGGTGCACCATACCGGCGAGGAGGACGGGGTCGAGTGATGGCATTACCAGAGCTCAGGCAGAGGCATCCAATCTCATTGAAGGTATATTACCACTCTTTGACTTTTTCCTACTAGAGTGTTGATTGATCCAGGTGCTTTCCATTCGTTTATTTCCGAAGATTTTCTAGATAGCATGGTATATCCCCTAGAAGAGAGGCAGTGTGAGTTGGTAGTAGAGGTTCCTTTCGGTGGCTACGTGCTCACTTCTTATTTCCTGGATGAGGTTCTGATAGTGGTTCAGGGCAATTAGTTGCCAGCTAGATTGTATGCTCTGTCGTTGAAGGATTATGATGTGATAGTGGGGATGGATTGGTTGGAAGCCTATGGGGCATTGGTTGATTGTAGAAAGAAGAGGGTCAAGTTTTGCAGGCCCGGTGGAGTAGTGTTTGAATTTCAAGGTATGTCTTTTGCACTCCTAAGCTTATTATTTTTGCACTTAGGGCTAGGAGGTTGATTAATGCGGGGTGTGTAGCGTACCTTGCTCTTCAGTTAGCCAAGTTGAGTCTGGCAAGTCTGTAGATTCAGTGCCTGTGGTTAGAGAGTTTTCAGATGTGTTTCCTGAGGACTTGCCAGGGTTGGCTCCACACAGGAGGTGGATTTCACCGTTGAGTTGCAGCCATGTAGTATGCCGATATCAAAGGCACCATACAGAATGGCACCAGCAGAGTTGAAGGAATTGAAGAAGCAGTTGCAGGAACTGTTAGAAAAGGCTTCATCAGACACAGTCATTCGCCGTGGGGAGCGCAGTATTATTTTGTCAGAAAGAAGGATGGTAGTCTGAGAATGTGCTTGATTACAGGCAGCTGAACAAGTCACAATAAGAATAAGTTCCCCTTCCCAGAATAGATGCTTTTATTTGATCACTTCAGTCGCCAAAGTATTTTCCAAGATAGATTTGAGGTCAGGGTATCACCAGTTACGGATCAAAGAGGAAGATATTGACAAGATAGCTTTTAAGACCAGATATGGGCATTACGAGTTTTGTGGTGATGCCGTTTGGCTTGACAAATACGCCAGCAACCTTTATGAATTTGATGAACAGGATATTCCACCTGTATATGGATTGGTTTGTTATGGTCTTCATTGATGATATCTTGGTGTATTCAGCATCAGAGGAGGAGCATGCAGCACACTTGAGGATCACTTGCAAACATTAAGAGATAACAGTTGTATGGCAAGTTTAGAAAATGCGAGTTCTGGTTGAAAGAAATTCAGTTTTTGGGTCATATAATATCAGGTGAAGGTGTTGCAGTTGATACGACCAAGGTAGAGGCAGTGATGAAATGGGAAGAACCGAAGACAGTGTTAGAGATTAGAAGCTTTTTGGGTCTTGCAGGATATTACAGATGGTTCATCCAAGATTTCTCGAAGATAGCAGCTCCAATGACAAGGTTAACAAGGAAAGGGGTACCCTTTGTATGGTCTTCAGATTGCAGGCGTAGTTTTGCAGAATTGAAGAAGAGGCTTACTACAACACCATATTGGAAATTACGTCAGGGAGTGGTGGATTTGTTTTGTACACAGATGCATCAAGGAGAGGTTTGGGAGCAGTGTTGATGTAGCATGGCAAGGTGGTAGCTTATGCCTCCAGGCAATTAAAGAAGCATGAAAAAAATTATCCAACACATGATTTAGAGTTAGCGGCAATTATTTTTGCATTAAAGATTTGGCGGCACTATTTATATGGTGAAAGGTTCGAGATATTCACTGATCTTAAGAGCTTAAAGTACATCTTCTCTAAAAAAGATCTGAATTTGAGGCATGTAGGTGGATGGATATTTGAAAGACTATGACTTTAGTTTGGCATACTGTCCAGGTAGAGCTAATGTGGTAGCTGATGCACTGAGCAGAAAGGCAGTTATGAATCAACTTATGATCAGAGAATGAAAATTTTTTGAAATGTGGCAGAAAATTCATTATATGTGCCTAATAGTCAGCGGCAAGCAATATTAGCAAGTAGTGCAGTGGAACCTTCTCTATATTGGCAGATAGTGGAAGTACAGAGGACAGATGATAGTTTAGCAGATATTGTAAGAATGGAAGAAGTGACTATTGGTGATGACAGTGTGGTCAGACTTAAGGGACGTTATATGTGCGCCAGCGGATGCTGAGGTTAGACAGAAGGTGTTAGAAGAAGCTCATAGGTCGAGATATACCTTCATCCAGCAGTACAAGATGTATCAAGATATGAAGAAGCACTTTTGGTGGCCCAATATGAAGAAAGAGATTGCAGAATTCATAATAATGTGGCAGTTTGTCAGCAAGTAAAAGTAGAACATCAGAGGCCAAGAGGTTTGTTACAGCCGTTACCCATTCCACAATGGAAATGGGATGATATTACTTTGGATTTCATAGTTGGTTTGCCCAGAATATCAGTAGGTCACAATGGAATTTGGGTCTTTGTGGACAGATTGACCAAGGTTTGTAGATTATTTCCAGTAAGTATGTCATGGTCAGTGGATAGATTAGCCAGATTATATGTGGAAAGAGTAGTACCTTTGCATGGGATTCCAGTCACTATTGTTTCAGATCGAGATCCCAGGTTCACATCAGTTTCTGGAGGAGTTTGCAGAGAGTGGTTGGCACAGAATTGAGATACAGTTCGGCTTATCATCCACAGACAGACGGGCAAATAGAAAGAACAATCCAAACAAAAGAGATATGTTAAGAGCTTACTGTTTAGTATGGGGAGGTGTATGGGAGCGCCACTTGGGCATGGTAGAATTTGCCTATAATAATAGTCATCATGCAAGTATTGGAATGACACCCTATGAAGCATTATATGGCAGACCGTGCAGGACACCATTAAATTGGCATGAGGTAGGTGAGAGATAGGTTATGGGTCCAGAATTGATCTGGCAATGTGCAGAGACATGAAGTTCATCAAGGAAAAGCTTCAGACAGCGTAGAGTCGCCAGAAGAGTTATGTAGATACCAGACTTAGGCCTTTGCAATTTGAGGTTGGAGATTATGTCTTTTTGAAGGTTTCTCCTACCAAGGGTGTGCTCAGTTTCAGCAAGAGAGGCAAATTGAGTCCAAGATATGTTGGGCCATTCCAGGTAAAAGAAAGACTGGTGAAACAGCTTACAGATTGGATCTGCCAGCAGATTTTACAGATGCACATGACGTGTTTCACATCTCAATGCTCAGAAAGTATTAAAGATCCTACCCAGGTGGTTAGTTATCAAGAGATGATTTGATGCCAGACATGACAATGCCAGAATATCCAGTGTAGATTACAGGTCACAGAACCTAGAAGCTTAGAAATAAAGAATTGAACTAGTGAAAGTCAGATGGGAAAACAGGCAAGGCGGAGAGGATACATGGGAACTAGCATATGAGACAATAAAAGCATATCCATACTTGTTTGAGTAAGCCTATAATTCTTTTAGGTGATAGTACCATGCTTGTTAATTGAAAGTTTTTGGTGTTGATTTCCGTCTTAAATTTCGAGGATGAAATTTCTTTTAGGTGATAGTAATGTAGCGTATTGACCGTTTGGATCATGGCTAAATGGTTATGGAGGCCCGTGTGAGGCCCATAAGTGTGTGTTACAGGTGTTTGCGCAGGTTGTGAGGTTGTGGGCCGGCAGTTTAGGCCCAAAGCACTCACTGTTTCCTGTCTATGAACGCGATAGTGGTGGGCATCACGTTCTGAACGCGACGGCCCTGGGTGTCGCATTCTTGAAACCGCTATTTGGAAGTCGTCGTCTGCATGCACGCCACGTGTCGCGCGTTGGGCGACTTGCTGACGTCGGCCTTGGGAAGGCGACGGCCTCCTACGTCGCGTTCAGGTCGCGACAAAGTTCTACGTCGCAATCCCAACTGTGATGCGTTTTAAGTTTAAGTCGGCCAAACAAAGCTCCAGTGAGCTCTGCTCGGCCAGGGGAGGTTGTTGTGGGGATTCTCAGGGTGATTCGGTGATTTGGGGTGGTGTTTTTGGCGTGTTCTCGCCGCGAGGACGTTGCACCGGAGCGGGGATGTCGGGTCGTGGTTTTTCTTCGCGTTCTTCGCGAAGGTAGGGAGATTCCACCTTGCTTTAACTGCGTGGATTGCATGTGGTGCATGTTTAGGTTGTTTAATGTTTTTATAAATGGTAGATACCATGCTAGGGGCATTGAGAAGAGCAAGAAAATGGGTTTAAAACACCGTTTATAGGGTTTGTGGGGGAGATCCAGCGAGGGGTCCCCGGATTAGGGTTCCTGCCTGTGAAGGCGACGGACCCTCCTATCGCGTTTTAACGTGACAGGCCACCCGTCGCGTTCAGGTTTCTAAATGCGACCTATCAGGGTGTCGCGATCAGAAGGCGACATGGGACCCTGTCGCGTTAATAGGTCTGAGGGGCTTTATGTGTGTGCATGTTGGTATGGCTATCCGATTATCATGGTTTATTGTACATGGCAAAGGTAGGCGGTGCGTTGTGGCACCTATAGCACTCGTGAGCGTTTTTGTTCACGAGGTTGCCGTAGTGTTCACGTGGTTTGTGCGGTGTGCACATGGTTTGTGTGTGCGTAGAGAGTAGTACGACGCCTACCGTGGTTACCTCTTCAGTTGGGAGCCCCAGGTTTTGTGTGAGCCAGGCATGTGAGTGCCCAGGGCTTGTCCCGGTACTTGTGTACCGTCGAGGTCTGTGTCATCTTCCTGGACATCATCACTCTTGTGTAGAGTTGTACGTCCGGCTGAGGGAAAGACGACAGTGGGACAGCAACTTGTGAGAGTTTGTGTTTTGTCGCTTGTAGCGCGCTCGTGGTTGGGGGTTACGGACACCAGTAGACGTACTGGACCCCAGCTAGTCCTGTTTTCCAGTGCCTCACTTTTAGGAGCTCGGACCGAGTCCCTAAAGGTGTCAGGCGTGGGCCTGCGGCAGTGTGGTCCACAGGGGTGGTGTTGGTTGGTCTCCACAATTTGTTGGTTTGTTCTGGTGGAGCGGCAGCTGGACCTTTCGTCCATGGCTGCGAGACTGAGAGTAGTCCTATGTGGTTTGTCTGGGTCGGTTGCTGGTGTCGCGAACCAGTCTACGTGATCCCAGTTTGGCATTTTTCCTAATTTAGCACGTACACCTGGTTGTGATTTTCTGTTTAATTATTAAAGTTGCTTTAATTAATAGCATGTGATAAGTAGAGTTTATAGCTTTAATATCCTGCTTAGATAGTTCAATAATTATTAGCGTAACTTCCTACTGTTGTTACCTGTGAGTTTGGTTTGCTCCGTTTCTAGGGGAGTTTCCCTACTGAGCCAGTGACTTGTGAGGCTCACCCCTACTCCTTTCAGTGAGGGAGAGCAGAGGCTTCTCATCCTTTGTCTAGTTCTGAGCCACACCGTAGAGGGGCAGGGTCTGCACCTCCAGCAGTGTAATTTTCTTTCTTTGTGTACACCTCAGGGTATGCCCCAGGTTGCTGTTGTAGTTTTGTCTGGTTATTGTTGAGGACTGGCTATGTATATTCATGTAAATATTTGTGAGATGACAATCTTATATATATTTGAGTTGTTTTCTTTATATTTTTACGGACTTGTGAATGGTATCCCTTGCGAGGCTTCGGCTCGTTCGCGGAAGGCGGAGTCGGATCAGCACGTTATTAGGTTAACAGGTCTGAACGACGAGGACCACTACACATATCCTCAGGCTCACTACCTGAAAGTGTTAACAAATAGGCATGCGAAAACTACACCCTGTAGGATTTACATCTCCATGTGTGGGCAAGGTGATGCGGGACAAACCTATTCGAGAGAAGAGAGAGAGAGAGAGAGAGAAGAGAGAGAGAGGAGAGAGAGAGAGAGAGAGAGAGAGAGGGAGAGAGAGAGATAGAGAGCGAGAGAGAGAGAGGAGAGAGAGAGAGAGATGAGAGAGAGAGAGAGAGGGATAGCAGGGATTGCAGGGGGAGAGAGAAGCCAGATGAAGGGGGATGGGAGAGGACAGCACGCAGACGAAGGAGGGAAAGGAGAAGGGGACGACAAGGAGAAGGGAAGGGGGGGGGGGTGAGTGAGAGAGCTGCACACACAGTCCTGGGAGGCTTCGGCCCCAAGAAGCACTCATTCCATTCTTCTCTTCGTCTCTTCCCTTTTCTCTCTCCTCCAAAAAGTTTCATACAATTCTATATATAGGACAAGCCCCATAAAACCCTACTATTTATCTATCCACTGGACCAAAATACCCCAGAATGACAAAATATCAGCCTTGTCCACATCTATAAATAAGCTCCACTTATCAAAAATTAGACATTTAAATCTACCTAACTAAATCAAACTCCACTAAAAATGAAAATACATAATAAAATAAAATTGATGTCAATATTTCGCTAACGTCTGCATCTCGAGTCTCATTCCGCGTCATCATGAGTCACGGTCCCCGTCAATCTCCCCCACTTCGAAAAAATTCGGCCTCGAATTTTAAAGTGTCGAAGTAGGAGGAAGATATACACCAGAACATGAGTGAAACACGCCGTACAAATCATAATAGCACAAATCTCGAACTGTCGACCAGAGTGTGCTTCAAGGAAATCTAACCACACCACATCAAAGTCACCAGAATCAATGTAAAAAACACATCTATCATAGGCGGATGTGACTGCCAGAGAGCTTTGAGATCTCAAATAAATGATCTGAAAGTGCATCAAAATCGCTTCAATCATCAAGAGTGATCCCATGACTCCACTATATAGCTGTCTCGCGTACTTCAATGGAGTCAGTCATAGCCACATTCTCAATCATCTCCTTAGGCTCTACCATAGTGGGTGGTAGTGGACAATGCACCTCTACCTGAGCATCATCCACAGTTGGCAAGATTGTAGACTCTAATTTCTATTTCAGTGTCACTTGGATTAAGGTTGACAAGCTTTAACATGTGAACTTCTTTGAACTTTAGGCACATAGGCAGGAAACTTGAACATGCACCCTGGATAATCAAGATCTCAGACGGTACAATAACTCTCGTCAGCAAATACATCAACACGCTCACTTTGTAACTTTCTGACCCACAATGAGGTAAAACTGGTCGGTTGGCAACTAGACGACTGCTGCGAAGGAATTGTAGCCCAAGCGCCAGCATGATAGATAAGATCTTTGTGCTCCGATTCCCTTTGAATGATAGAGAAAAGGGCACAAATATATTTCCACTTCAGAATCAATTAACTTCCCCACTTTGAGAAAGTGAATCCACGACGGCTTGAGAGACATAATTGCATGATTGTAGCGGATCAAATATCAACAAAATAACCCTTCTATTTGATAATCGCACTAGCATCCGAAATACAGAAGAAATCATAGTGCCCAAAATGCTCACAGTCTGAGTTGGTGGCGGCTGAAGTGGACGAGCCAGATCGGAGGAAGGGCATGCACCAGGGGCCACAGAGACCGATCGCCTGTTGCTGCTGCTCACCACATGGACGAGAGGGGTTGCATTGCGTGTGGGGCTCTGTCCGGTGCGGAGCGACCAGGGGAGGAGGATGACGTGGCCGCGATCCAAGAGAGCCAATTTCTTGTTGCTGTTTCACCACGTGGACGAGAGAGCAAGGCGAGGCGGCGCTGGCGTTGACGTCGGGAAAGGCCGGCGGCGCACGGACGACTGCTATCGGTGGCCGCAGTGGGGCGCGGCGACCGGGCACCTATCCCGATCCACGCAGCGGGGAGATCACGCAGCTGGGGCATCCACAGAGGACTCCTATGCGCTCGACGAGGGAAGCGGCGTGACGTGGGGAGCTTGGGAGGAACCCGTGCGGGGCTTTGGCGCGATGGAGGTTCGTGATGGGGGAAGGGCATACGACGCAGGGCTTCCAGAAATTGGGGGGGGGGGGGGTCGTGCTGGGTGGTAGCGGGGGCGTGGAGAAAGGGAGAACAGGGAGAGGATGCACAGGGTTCTGGGAGAGCGAGGCCGAACGGGAAGGAGGAGACTGGGGACTGTAACGGGAAGAGAAGCGGGGGTGAGAGGGAACCGGGAGAGAGGGAGGACGGCGCAGGGCTCACGAGCGAGTGGGGGGGTGGGGTCCAACGGGACCGGCGCGCACGGGCCGGCGACGAGAGGCGGGGCGGGGCCAGTGTTCGCGTGGGAGAGAAGGGTATTCGGCACGGAGGTGGGAGCGCGGAGGAGCCGGCGCTGGGGGTTCCGAAAATGGGAGGGGGGGGGGGGCGCGAACGGAGAGGGGGGGCCCGACGGGGTCGCCGGAGGCGGTGCGACGGGGCCTAGGGGCGGCTCGACGAGGGCCAAGGGACGCTGGAACCAGCGTGAGAAGAAGAAGACGCAGGAATCGTGCTGAGGGAACAAGAGGAAGAAGAAGAGGGAACTGGCTAAGGGTGCTGGTGGCGTGGCAGTCGGGCGCAGAAACGTTTGGATTGGAGTTTTGCTCTGATACCAAACTGATGCAGGACAAACTTGTCCGAGAGAGAGAGAGAGAGGGATAGAAGGGATCGCAGGGGGGGAGAGAAACCAGATGAAGGGGGGGGGGGGAGAGAGCAGCATGCAGATGAAGGGGGGGAAGATGACGGGACGACAGGGAGAGAGAAGGGGGGGGGGGGTTAGGGAGTGGCCTGCGCACAGCTCTGGGCAACTTCTGCCCCAAGAAAATGTTTTCTTCTCATCGTCTATTCCATCCTCCTCCAAAAAGTTTCATACAATTGAATATATGGACAAGCCCCATAAAACCCTACTATTTATCTATCTACAGGACCAAAATACCCCAGAATAAAATGACAAAATACCAGCCTTGTCCCACATCTGCAAATAAGCTCTACTTACCAGAATTAGACATTTAAATCTACCTAACTAAATCAAACTCCACTAAAATGAAAATACATAATAAAATAAAATTGATGTCAATATTTCGCTAACGTCTGCAGTCTCGAGTCTCGTTCCGCGTCCGTCATGAGTCACGGTCCCCGTCACAAGGTATAAGTATTTAACACATTAAAGAATAGTCCAAAGATAGCAGATGTATAACATGAAAACACAACATAATAGCATGTGTCGACATACATATGTGCAAAGGTCGATATGTACAAGCAAGTGTCGGTAGACAGAAATAAATGAGTCATGACAGGGGTTTCACAGTGATTAAAGGAGATGCTTACCAACATGGATTTAACAAGAATTGAAGGATCAAAACATATCAAATGAATAATCAACAGGATTGGTAATATTTCACAAATCAAACATATCAAATCAAATCAAATAAGGGCACTTTCAAATCTTACACACATATTAATGTCAAGACAAACACCACAAGTCTATACTCCCACAGTTATCTAGTACGTTGGGATGCTCCTCCCCAAGACTAGACAGGGTCCTAATTGCACAAGCATTAGTCTTTGGACCTAAGTCCCATATAGTGTCAATCACACATAACACATTATGGCCAAAGTATTTCAAGAATAAGGGCAAACAGTAAACATGAACTTGGTGATTTTTAATGGCAGAAGAGTAACTAGTCAAGATGATAGAATCTCATGATAACAACAGTTTTAAGACAATTATCGACGTGAAGTATAACTAAGCCAGGTAGCAAAAATAGATAGGGTGAGTTCACATCTTTCATAACATTGTCCTTTATTTGCATGGTGAGTAAGATCATCATGAAAGGGTTTCCAAGTCACATGATGAGATGATCAATCTAGGACAATTAAAAGTCATTAGAATAGATCTCCTATTATTAAAACTTTTACACTTATTAAAAACCTTTTATGAATACATGACAGACCAATCTATGCTCTCCAACAAGATCAATCGAAGTGCTAACACAGAACAGTTGAAGTGTTAACAAGAAACAATTGAAGCTATCTCACTAACCAGTTGAAGCTATATAACTAAATAGTCAAAGTGCTAACACGAAACAATCAAAGTGTTAACAAGGAACAATCGAAGTTGTAACACTAACCAGTCAAAGCTATATAACTAAACGGTCGAAGTTAGATAACTAAACAGTCGAAGTGCTAGCACAGAACAATCGAAGTGTTAACAAGGAACATCGATGAGACTATATTTAAAAAAAAAATTAAGAAAAAAGGTGCAACAGGGTCAGTGACTGGTCAGTGCATTCCCTCCCAGTAGGTGGAAATGGACCCACTCTCTCGGGCGATCAGCCTGCAGCATAGATATTTATTTATTTGAAAGGTAGTATTTACAATACCTTTCGGGTATACCCCGAACCAGGAACAAAATATCTCCAAATAAAGAGACTAACTAAATCTAAAACTACCAAGCCACATATGATCACCAACAAGGGAGCTGAAATAAGACCGGGGCAGCAGTGTAGAGGAGTTAAAAACCTCATTCCTACACGTATTACATGCATAATTAGCCAAAGCATCAACAACTTGATTAGCTTCCCTATATACATGAGAAACTCTAACTCCATAAAGCTGAATGAAATCATAAACTTCACGCCACCATCTCAAGTAGTCCAGGTTGTAGCAGCACCAATCTGGATGGATCGAACCAGAGAGAGAGAGTCAGAGCAGATGCCAGAAAGAATAAACCATGATCCACGACCAGAGAACACTGTCACACATAACTCGAACTTCCGCTAAAATACATGAGCCAGCACCATAATAGTGAGAAAAAGCAAGGATAACATTGCCATGGGAATCCTGAAGCAGCCACCACCCCCACATTTGCCCGGATCACCCTTATTGGCATCGTCCACATTTAGCACTGTAGAGGTATTCTTTAGTTCCACATTGAAAGATAGTGAGAACAAGTGTGTGCTTATCAGCAAGAGCCTCACCTCTTCTCCCAAGAGGACCCTTTTAAAGGACAAAACCTCAAGCATGGGGACAATACCTCTTGGGAGGCACAGTTAAATCATGTCTCTTCATTAGTGCCGTCTGTGGGAACGAACGAGAGGCCATGCGCCCTACCCGAGCGTCTCATCTTCATGAGACCCGCACACCCTTATCCTCACCGGAGGGGCTGTGTAGAGGTATTCTTTAGTCCCACATTGAAAGATAGTGAGAACAAGTGTGTGCTTATCAGCAAGATCCTCACCTCTTCTCCCAGAGGGCCCTTTTAAAGGACAAAATCCCAAACATGGGGACAATACTTCTTGAGAGGCACACTTAAATCACGTCTCTTCAAGCACCATTGCATCTATAGGGTAATCCATCTCATGACCAGCTTACACCTTTTGAGAGATATGTTCACAGGAAAACCCAGATCCGAGATTGCCTTCATTTGTAAAGGAGAACAATGCACCTTGAAATCCACTTTAGCAATAGCAGCAGAAACCATGAATTGTATATTTTGAATAATGTGATTAGTAGATATCTTGAGATTTTCATATCTCATTTTGCATATGGCCTTCCAGATTTACCAAGAATGAGCATGGAACAGTAAATGGTAATAAAGCCATGCGGATTACTAAGGCTACAAGTGCTAAGGATTTCCCAGAGTCTAACAGAGATATGAGAGTACTGAATACCTTGACCACCAACAAGAAGAGGTGATACCCATTTCCAAAGAGATTTAAGCCAAATCGCTATCAATAAAAAGGTGATCCAAGTCCTCAGCCTGGGGACACCTGTAGAAAGAACAACGGGAAGCTAGGATATGCCACAGTCCGAAATCTTGGAATCAACAGGGATGGCCCTGTAAAGAAGCTGCCAGCAAAACATAGAAGCTCTCCTACTATAATGGTGGTGCATCATACATACAAAGAAGAGGTGGCCGTTTAATTCCTGGAGTTGTAAGTTGATCATAGGCACTATTCACAGGGAAGATACCACTGGCAGATGCAGACCAAACACACATATCATCATGAGAAGATAGCCGAATTTCCTCGAAATTAACATGCAGAAGACATTGCAGGGGATGATCAGAATTAAGGAGAACTTCCTGAATAGTGTCTGAAGGCCCAAGGTACAAAGTAGTTAAATTTTGGCAGAGTGGCTTCTTACCAACCTAAATATCATCCAAAAACCTGATTTTAGCACCATTCCCCATAATCCATCTTGTATTGCAAGTAAAAACATCAAAAGCCAATATAAAGATCCGCTTAGAGACTCCATACGGGTATGTTTTAAGAGGGAAACCATCACCATCCAGTAGTGTCGGACACCACAAGTTGGCCTGCAAGAAGGATGTGCATGGGAGGACCAGTACCCATGTGCACAACATCCTCCCAAAGAGGGAGAAAGTCCACGTAATCACGTGGGTCTTCGTGCGGGGTCGACCCCTTGCTGGCATGGCCTGCCTGCATCAGTCGCAGACCAAATGGGAATACCCCCCTGGAAGCCCGCATCCGCGCCCCGAGGACACGTCCGCCTGGACGCCAGTGCCCATGCTCGCCAGCACCCCCACCTGCACACCCGCGGCAGCCAAGCCTGCATGCCTGTGAACCACCACGCCTTCACCCTTGCGAACGGCCCTGCCTTCACCCTTGTGAGCCACCATGCCTGCAGGCCCACCAGCGTGGCCTGCATGCCCACGACCACCACCGCGCCCACCTGCGTGGCCTGCATGGCCGCGACTACCCCCGCGCCTGCATGTGCGGCTTGCATGGCTGCGGACACCTCCGCACCCCTTGAGTGGCCGCGGACTGCATCACCTGCATAGCCGTGGACCACGTTGCCTACATGGCCACGTGGGCGCAGGGTCGATCGGTCGCTTATTTGCATGCGCGGGCATGGCGGGGACGAACCCCCGCTCGACTACATGCACGGGCATGGCGGAGACAGCCCGCCTATGTGGTGCGCTCCAAGTTCCCCGCCAGATCGCCCTCCTAAATGGCACGAAGAAACATCGCCCGGACGTGGAGAAGGAGAGGTGTGCAGTGCTACAATGTAATCCCTTGCAGTCATCAGTTGCCAAAATCTAACTGGCACCATAGACTCCTGCGTGGGTGATGGGTCACTACCAACCACACTATTGCCATCATCATCCGTGGAGATCTCTGTTGGTTTAAAATCGTCTTCGTTCATTGCAGCAAGTTCTTGCGCATGGAGTCATCCGACAACATCGTGGAGAGAGGAACGTTGAGGCTCTGATACCAATGTTCAATTTAGATCGGGGTGTGTACCTTGTTGTTGTGGATACTCATAGGATCGAGAAGAAGGCTACTAGAGTCTTCTTCGTTATTTCCTGATGGAAGAACACCATAGCATGTGTCCCATACCACATGTGCATAAGACGACCGTTTAAGAGAATGATGAATGGAATCTCTGCTTCATCATTGTGTGAGCTCTTGGATTATTGATCCATCTGTACCCTTAGAACTTGAGATCTATGTCATGAAAAGGAAGCTTGATGTAGCTACTTTAGCGTGCTCCTTAGGGCTATGATTGATACAGTCTAGCGGGACATGACTAGGAAAATAGTTAAGACTAATTGAATTGACATAAGAACTCAGGAAAGACATCTAAATATTGCACCATGTTTGGTGGCTCATACCTCGAGGGCCTTTGTCGACTTAATAGCGATAAAGTCATGAGTACAAAACATTCGAGTTTTGATGTCGCTAGTTTTTAAGAGATCTAGGATGTCAAAGCTGGTGAATATTGAAGATATCTAGGGTACTACGTGATTTCTTTAGAGTATTGTGATATGTTAATTTTGGTGATAACTTAATAGCTCACTATTCATCTGTAGTATTGACTCTTGTAAGGTCGCTCACTCTATTCATCGTATGAAAGATTGTGAAGCAAGTCTCCAGAGATGAATTGCTCTTAGTGAGCAACTGACATTTTATTATGCCCTGTGTGGGCAAGTGGGAGATGTTAACCGATGGTAGTTACCATCTGTGGGTTGCCCACGTAGGGGCACCAAAGGTTGATTTGGCAACCTTTGGATGAAGAAAAACTGCACAAGCGGTTGTCTCCTGAGTCCTATGGACTCTTTATATACCTCCCATATGCATCTAATGAAGGAAGGTTTTTTTCCTGCTCTTAGAGTTGGTGCATCCTTGCACTCTCTCTCTCTCTCTCATGTTAGACTTCTCACAAGGGCTATCACCATCGGATCCCTAAGGTGTTTAGAGTGAGGAAATAACGAAGAAGACTCTAGTAGCCTTCTTCTCGATCCTACGAGTATCCGTAATGACAAGGTACACACCCAATCTAAATCGAACAAGTAGAAACCTTTTCCTAGCATATATGGCCTAAAAGGAAGAGCCGTGACAAATGTTCCAGATCTGCTTGACCGCCAGAGAAAGTTGGACGTGCCATAGGCTTCTAACCCCAAGCTCGCCCTCCAGAGCAGGACGCTAGATGGTAGACCAAGGAACCCAATGCTTGTGAGGCACGCCATTGGAACCAACCCAAAAGAAGGTAGCACAAAGCCTGTCAATGTAAGAAGAAAAGCTTTTGGAATCAAAACAACAGTAGCTAAATAGATTGGGGTAGATGAAAGAACTGAATTTACCAAGGTTACCCTTCCAGCCTTGGACAAAAGCCTGGATTTCCATGAACTGATACGAGCATTAATCCTGTCCAGGAGCGTCTTATACTCAACCACTAAAGTTCTTCCTTGTCTAATTGGAACCCCCAAGTAGTGCATCACTCCCTTTGGGCGCTGAAATCCACTCGAACGACTAATTCTAGACACCACCTGATTAGAAGCATTTTTAGATATGAGAAAGTTGCTTTTATTTCGATTTATCCTCTTCCCAGATGATTCTTCATAAAACTTCAGGAACTTTAGAAATTTCCAAACATTTGAGGCTTGTTCGTTAAGAAAAATCACGTGTCATCAACATATAATAGGTGGGAAATTGTCGGGCAACCTCTTAGGCTAGAATAAGGCAAGGTAACCCCTGTTCCTGAAGCATAGATAGGCCCCTACTAAGAGCTTCCTTCATAATGATAAACAAAGCTGGGGGAGAGGATCCCCCTGATGCAAACCTCTTGAAGAACGAAAATAACTAGCTAGAGAGCCATTAAAGAGAACGGAGAACCAGCAGTTAGAAATAAGCATGGCGACATAAGAGTTGTATCTCTTATTTTGATGATGTCTAACTATGATCTATATAAGCCAAATACATAACTCAAATAATGTCTAACTCTCTTCTTAATTAATCCAGCAGAAACTGAAGAATAGTGAGTGTGTCGACATAGCCTTGTCAGGGTGTCGACACACCATGTCCTTCTAGAAAGTAGAAATTTAAGATTACAGTCTGTGGTGTTGACACATCTTTGTTAGGGTGTTGATACACAAGCTCTTCCATTGAGCTATTACACGCATTCAGGTCAAGTGTGTCGACACATCCTAATCATGTGTCGACACATGTTGAGTTCTAGTGAAGCTGTCTCAAAAATTAGGTTAACTGTGTCGACACACATTCTCCATGTGTCGACACACTCCGACTAGAAGTTCAAAAATGGAAAACACCTTAAACACGTCAACTAATGGGATGATCGAATTGACCTCGAATTCTATGCCCACGCACTCCAAGATACGATGTAGGTACAAGAGGCTATAAATACCTTCTATTAGTTCATTACTAGAAGTGAGCCATACACACATCCCAGAAAGAGCTTGTGGAGGCTAAAGAAAGCTCTCCAGAGCTCTGCTCGAGTTCCAGAACTTGCAGACTTCAAGATCCATTTGCAGAGACTGGTTGCAGATCAAATTCGTCATCAATGCCCGTGGTTTCACATCATATGCCTGAAGTTTGAAGTCAGAGAATTTCGATTCAGGCTCAAAGGGGGAATCAAAACCAGTTCTTCTACTCTACTCTTCTCCAAAGTCCAAACTAGTTTTATGTACTTAAATTTCATCTTCTTCACTGTGTGTTGTGGGAATTGAGCAATCCTTGTGCTCAATCTCACGTGTGTGTGTACATTGATCTGAGACCTCCATCATCTCAGGTCGTGTGACATTGTGTGTGTGTTTCAAACTCGCTTGATAAGCAGATTGTGTGTGTGTGTGGACAATGGACGTAGGATATACAAGTTGTGTAGTCTGAACCACCTTAAATCATTGTGTTCTTGTGGTTTGACTTCATTTAACGTTAGATGATTGATAGGCATGCTCATTAATCCATACTGCTATCATCTATCCATCCTTGAATTCTCACTTTACACACATAGCCTGTCTTAATTTTGATCTGTGCTCACTCTAGAATTCTACAGTAACTGTAGATCTCGAATTTGCTCAGTGTTTGGTTTAAATTGTTTGAATTCTATTCAACACCCCCCCTCTTCTAGATTTCCTTTATAGCTAATTCTGCAATTTTTCAATTGGTATCAGAGTTGGTTATCGTTTTGCCTACTAAGTGTTTGATTTAATGATCAAGAGTGATCCGCTATGAATGTGAACAGGGGTTTCGTGGCTGAGGGACACTCAGTCACTAGACCACCATTCTTTGATTGAACTGACTACTAATATTGGAAAAATAGGATGCAGGTACTCTTGAGAGCTCAGAACTATGAGCTATGGAGAATTGTAGACAAAGGACCTGCTAAGCTGCCTGAAATTGAAGACACATGGACAAGAGAGAAAATTCGTAAAGCTACACTCAACTGGAGTGCAATGAACATGATATGAGTCAAGTGTCGATAGACAATACTATCAAAGGCCAAATAAATCAAAAGCAATGAGGTTCTAAGATCTAGTAATGATCAAGACACCAAGAGATGCATATTCCCTATTAAGGTATGAGAAAAGACAAGATTTCTGCACAGTATATTTTGAAAACTTTTCATACACTTGAAAACACAAGGAAAAGAATGATCGATCGACCGAAGTCTAGAGTTAGGTTGACCAATTACGGTAAAGAACATAAGTTAGAAAGTAATGATTGTAGGTCTTATGAGAAAAGAGAAAGGTTAATAGGAATTTGTTTAGTTTGGCCCGACAAAACCTACCTTTGATTGTTTCTTCCTAGTTCTTGGTTTCTAGTGATCGAAGTAGGGAGAAAACGATGACTCCTCAAGCTCCAAGCTTCTTGTTCTTCCTTCTTGCTTCTGAGGTTGTTCTCACGCCCAACAATAGAAAGGGATGAATGAAGTCGCCGGCCAGAGAGACCTCAGAAGGGTTTATATAGGGGTAGGAAGTTAGACTCTGGGTGAGGGGTTTCTTCTTGGCATGGCAAAAGTCTTGCTATATCAAGAACTTCCTTAAGTCTACCTTGACTCCATGAGAAAGATTGTTTCACTTCCTAATAGGCTTAGAAAAGCTAGGTTCCATGGATCTGGGTTTCTAATTTGCAAGGCAAGGCCCTACCACGTTTTGGAACTTCCGTAAGTCCCTCCTAACAGAAGAAAGGAAAGACCAGAGTCCCACTCTATTTTGGGTTTAAGAGTTCCAGGCTTCCTACAATAATTTCAAGGAAATCTAGATCCCAAAGCATTCAGGATTCCACGTAGTCCACCTAATATTTCCTATTTCCCATCTGTTTTCATAATTAGATCAAAGACCCCAAGCAGTCCAGCTTGAATTGGGAAGCATGAGTTCCTAACAGACATGTGTCCAAGTAGGATTAGGAACAAAATCTCCAACCGATTTCTAATTTTAGTAATTTCCTACTATCATCGGAAAATATGTCTCCAATCGATTGCCCTTGAGTCACTATGACTGGGACCAAGTCCCCAATCAATTGGTGTTTAAGTGTCCCAACTATTATTGAACACTTAAAATTCCTAATGCTTTGATGTATACGAAGTAACACTTCGACTAACAAAAAAAAAGGTTCGACTAACACGAAGAGAAACTTCGACTGGCAATAGTTGCGACTGACGAAGAAGAAACTGGCTTCGACTGACGACGAAGAATTTTGACTTCGACTGGAACTTCTACCAATAAAGAAGAAATCTAATTTTGACTAGAACTTCGACTGGCAAAGAAGAAATCTAACTTCAACTGGAACTTCGACTGACAAAGAAGAAATCTAACTTCGACTAAAAAGAAGAAATCTAACTTCGACTAGAACTTCGACTAACAAAGAAGAAATCTAACTTCGATTGGAAAGCAATAGACACTTCGACTAGCAAGCAATAGATTACTAAACACTTTCTAATTGGCGTTATCAGTGTTCTTTATAACATTGTTTCACAAAAATTATTTATCCATAATAATAAGTCTTTTATTTATTGGATTATATATACATATACATATATAAATCCAGGTTGCTACATCCTCCCCCACTTAAGAGAATTTGGTCTCCAAATTCAAAGACAAAAGAAATTTTTTACTTACTTGGGAACAGTTATGGGAATCTCTTGCACATAGCTTCTTCCAGTTCCCATGTTGCTTCATGCTCTAGGCATTGGCTCCATTGAACCTTGACCGTAGGAATAATTCTATTCCTCAATTTGTTGTACTTCTTTGTCAAGTATCTTGTATGGCTTCTATTCATAGGTCAGTCCTTTTGTACTACTAAGTCATCATTATAGATAATATGGTAAGAGTCATATACATACCTTGAGAGCATAGACATATGGAATAGATTATGTACTCCATCTGTAACGACCCTCTTTATACTAGTACAATTATATCAATCCATGTCGATATAGAGCGTGCCGTCATAGTGGGACATGTACCCAACACTCCAAAGTAGGTAGAGATGTACACAAATAGCAAGGGAGAGTACAATGGAAGTAAATGAAAATCTTATTCCATCATCACCACACACATCGCACAAGCTATATAGTAGCAAAATAATATAACACGTCCATGATAATCAAGTACATAATACGTCAATGTCTCACGTACTAAGTAAAAAAGGAAAAGTACAATGCTATAGCAATAGCTATCTAAGTCACAAGCTACTCCTCATGCTCGGAGTCGCTCCTCGCTATCTCCTTAGTCTCTAAAGCCTCTGTCTCACCTGTATGATCAAACAAGAATGAGTCTATGCAATAGACTCAGCAAGCAACCTATTGTCCACATCCATTCACTTACCACATACACTTTATTCAAGTGCAACACATCAAGTAAACTATTACATGATTCACATGGCAATTAGTAAGTACTATGTAAACATGCTTTAATATACCAACTAAACATGGATTTCCTATAACACATAATGGTTAACATAACTAACTATTATGACATGTGTTGAACCACTCTTATATTTTATCCTTTATTTTGGTGATAACAAAACTCATGATTATCTTACATATCATGAATATGTTGTGTCCCTGGTTTTGATGATGTCATGAACCAAGTATAACTGTCATAATTATCTAAGAATTCTCTAACACATGCTTACTTATGATAGGAAAATTCTCAAAGCCAAAAGATCATTTGTGCGTCGACACACATGCCTGAAGGTCGACACACATGGCTTGTCAGTGACTTACTGATGGCAGTGAACCACTTGAGTCGACACTAGCCAAAAGTCAGTTGACACATGCTATCTTTTCAGAAGTGCTGAAGAGAAAAGAATCACTTGAGTCGACACCTAGTCAATGTTCAGGTCGACACGTGTTAATCCTCAAGTCAGCTTTAAATAGAAAGAATCCCAAGAGGTCGACTCTAGATGAGCTCAGGTCGACTTACTATTTCAACAGGTCAACACTTGATAGCAAGCAGGTCAACACTAAGCATATCACAGTGAGTCTTCTTTGAAGATAATGGATAACGGCGATGCATGAAGTCATGAGGTCAACACTACTGGAGGATTTGCATTGATTATAGCCAGTTTAACTGTGGTCAACACAATGCAAAGACATGTCGACACATAATCTCTTTCTCCCAGTAAATAAAAGGAATTGCAACGTGTTCTTTCTGGGCACATGATCCAAGGGCCAATTATTGGTGATTCTCGGCGAACGCTTACAAGGTTCTTGAAGAGAACCTTTTTGGCAGAAAATATCTCCCAACGAATTGGGATTCTGATAGGGCCCACCTGAAGATTCTGATGTGCCAATCAAAAAGGTGTGCGGCGTCATCTTCGAAAGAAACACACAGAAGAAAACACAGAGCAGTAGATAAAGTGCAGAGGGAGAGAGAGCTGAAGAAGAAAGAGAATCCGGTACACATAGCTCAATAGGAAGAAGAGATGCTGCATCGATTCTTCATCTTATTTGAAGCCCTATCGTTATCGATTGAAGTAGAGCTTCGGAGTTGCAGTTCAATCAGACGCAATTCGATCCTTGAGCTGCATCCAGAAGAAGAGGTGATGAATTTAAGTCTGGAGAAGAAGCAATTTGGAATTCAAGTGGAGAATTGATTAGATCTCAACTCTAGTGAATCTACAACAAGAGTGTTTGACAAAAATCCTCTCTCTTTTAGTGATTTCTCTTGTGCGATTTTTTCTGTTTCTTCTGAACATTACACCACGTGGTTGTCTGCTCCGGATGGAGTAGATGAATAGATCCTACACTTGTGTGTTAGAATTGTGAGATTGTCATAATCTTGAGCTGTGAATCAGCGGTGTTGAAGCTATGTGTCAGCGAATTGTATGAAGCTATGAATCAGCGGAGGATGTGTGAGTGTCTCACACTCTTGGATTGGTGATTAAAGCCTCACTTGTTTTGTAAGAGGTGGATGTAGGTCTCCACACTAGAGCCGAACCACCTTAAAATCTTGCGTGAATTGTGTGGTGTGCTGTCTAATTGTTCTGTGTTTTGAAACTGTTAGCTCTTATATATCTTAAGTCTGTTGAATTGTGTTCTTAAAATTTTAAAAAGACTAAGATCTATCCCCCCTCCTCTAGATATTCATTCCATAACCAACACGTGGTATCGGAGCTAGGCTCTCATTTCTTGCTTTAATAACCAGGAGAGATTCTTGTGGAATGGATTCCAGAGGATACATAGCAGAAGGTCATTCTGTGAATAGACCCCCTTATTTTGATGGAACTAATTATGTCTATTGGAAAACTCGTATGTAGGTGTTCCTACGAGCTTAGGATCATCAAATCTGGAAGGTAGTCAGTAATGGACCATATGAGCTACCTGAAGATGAAGAGAAATGGACCCCAGAGGTAAAATCAAGAAGTTAAATGCTAACTAGAGTGCTATGAACATTATCAATGATCTCTCCATCCTACAGAGTTTTCAAGGGTCTCCTCATGTGCCAGGGCAAGGAGATATGGAATTGTCTAATGGTCATCTATGAAGGTACGTCTGAAGTAAAAGAAACAAAATCTAACATGTTAGTTTCTGAGTATGAAGCATTAAAATGAAACATGATGAAACCATCTCAGAGATGTGTCCGGGTAGCTGACTTTGTTGACAAATGGTTTAATGAATCTAGTGAAAAACCTACACTGAGCAAGAACTTGTTAGAAAGATTCTTAGATCCTTGACCCCTGTATGGCATACAAAGGCCACTGTGTGGAAGAGTCAGAAAATCTGTGAACTACAATTATTGAGAACTGATTGGTTCTTTGATGACCTATGAGTTGGGCTTGAAGAGAACAAAAGAAGATGTCAAGAGAAAGAAGCCACTGGCTCTCAAAGCAAGTCCAAGCATCAAAGAAGTATCTGAAGAAAATGAGTCATCCAGCTCAGAAAAGACTCAAGTGAGTTTGCACTTATCACAAGAAAGTTCAGAAATTTCTGAGAAAGGAAGGTAAGAGATTTCTAAAAAGGAGACCACAAGTAAGTAATTCTTCAAAACTAAATAATTTTTAAATAAAATATCTGACAGAGTCATGTGCTACAATTGTAGAAAATCAGGGCATGTCAAATCAAAATGTCTTGAGCCTCAGAAGAAAACTCACCTAATTGGATGAAAAGCAAGCAGAAGCAATGGTTGGGACTTGAAGCGAAGAGGAAGATGATGATGAAGAAGAAAGCTCAGAAGCTGATGAAACAAACACCAAAATTTGTTTGATGGCCAGAGAAGGAGAAGATGATGAAGGAAAAAGGTAACATACCAGCTCCATTTAAGTTTTTTCATTCAGTGATTGGGAACATGTTTACTTTGAATTACTTGATCAATATGATGAAATCAAAAAGGAAAACAAAGTGCTTAAAAGACAAATAAATCATTGTTCATGATACTTCAATGGAAGAAAGGAAATGTAACTTGTCCAAAAAAAATTCTTTATTAAAAGAAAATGTTAGTGAATTGAAGCTTAAGGAATTTGAGCATGTGAAAAAAATGAAATTATTTACTGAAAAATATGATGCTATCAAGAGTGTAAATGCTGAAATGAAAAAAGAAATTGAAAAACTTTCAGAAATAAGTAACTAAAAGACAAGAAGCTCTAGAAAAGTTTGTTAGTGGAAAAATAATCTGGAAGCCTTGTTAGGAAAAAAGTGAATTTTAACAAAGAAGGTTTAGGCTTCAATCCCTCAAAGAAAAAGAAATTGGTTTGAAGACAATAACGTTTATTTCTTTAACAAACTCAAAAGCCTCCTCATCGAGAAATCAACAAAATGGAAGAAAAATTTAGAGAAATGAGAAAAGGAAAGATGTTAAAAATTCTGAAATTGGAAAATCCAAGGAAAAGGTCAAGGTAAGCGCTGGATTCAGATCAACAAGATGCCTCATTGGAATAAATCTTGGCAACCATATAATTGGAAAGGTCGACACACTACATATGGCAGGTCGACACTTCTATTCGCCAAAACTCAGGATATGTCTGGATGGACTCGAACAGGTCGACACTACCCCTTCAGAGTGTCAACACACTCTCACATTTTTGCTAGATCTAGTCTTCTAGGATACTCTAAAAGGTTTAGTTGTCATGATCATTCATGGTTCCTTCAAAAGAACAACGGAGGCAAATATCTAAAGGTTACTTTATGAACATGAAAGGAACAGTGACCAAAAACCTTTAGAAACAACAAAAAGAATAAATAATAAAGTGAAACCAAAAATACCATTCAACCCACAATAAAAAGGCAAGCATGGATTCCAAAAAGTCTGTTATCATATGTCCTTGAATTATGTGATTTGAAGGGACCCAAATGTACTTGGGTTCTAAAGATTTTTCTTTGAATGTGTTGCAGGTATGTCTTACAGCCAAAACAACAAGTGGTATCTTGACAGTGGTTGTTCAAGACATATGACAGGGGACAAAGACAAATTTTGCTTACTATCTGAAAAGAAATCTGGACATGTGACCTTTGGAGGAAACAGCAAAGGAAAAATTGTTGGTTCAGGTAAAGTGGGTAAAACTCCTTTAATTCGATTGATGATGTACTTCTGGTGGAAGGGTTGGAATACAACCTACTGAGCATAAGTCAACTCTATGACAAAGGTCATAAGGTAATTTTTGATTCTCTTAGATGTACCATGTTTTAGCCAAATTCAAACTGTATCAAATTCACTGGTAAAATAATCAATAATGTTTACATGGTTGACTTAGATGAACCTGAAAATGACAATCTATGTCTTGCTACTAATAAGAATGATCTTGCATGTTGTGGCATCGTAGACTAGGCCATGCTAGCTACAATATGCTACATAAACTGGTTAAATTCAATATGGTAAAAGGTTTACTAGAAATTTCCTTCAAGTAAAACATCTGTGAAGCATGTGCTCAAGGTAAGCAAACAAGAAAATCCTTCAAAAGTAGATCTGAAAGTCAATCTTCTAAACCTTTTGAATTTATTCACATGGATCTGTTTGGACCCACAAGGACCAACAGTCTTAATGGGAAAAGGTTTAGATATATACTTGTTGATGACTTTTCAAATTTATTTGAGTATTCTTTCTTGCTTACAAAAGTGATGCTTTTATAGAATTTTTGGAATTTTATAAGAAAATTCTACAGGAAGGAAATACAAGATAATCTCAATTATGTCTGACCATGGTGTGAGTTTAAAAATACTGATTTTGAAAATCATTGCAGGGAAGAAGGAATTACTCATAAATTCTCATCACCCAAGACTCCTGAACAAATGGAGTGGTGAAAGACGCAATCGACTTTGGTAGAAATGGCAAGAACTATGATGATTGAGAGTGGCTTGCCTAGAAAATACTGGGCAAAAGCAGTTAACACCTCTTGCTACATCATAAATCGTGTAATGGTAAGGCCTCTAATCAAAAAGGCACCTTATGAACTTCTGAAAGGTAAGAAACCTTCCATTTGAGTAGTATCCGTCTAACTTCGAGACGAAGTTTCTTTAAGGGGGAGAGGGTGTAAGGCTCTTGAATTTTACCCTCTTATATAGGTGTTTGATTGTGTGAGAAATTAATACTTGTGAGTGTAGCTATGTGTATAATATATATATATATATATATATACTAATTGAGTATTGTTGTAAATATATGTATATATATATATATATTCGTTGTGCATATTTTTATTTGCATTGTATAAATAGTATTATTTTAAAGTATACATTGTATATTATATGTACATGCATTGAGTAAGTGTAATTTTCTATAGTTTGTGAGTTATGGCCGAATGTCCAGTAGGCGTCACTATAGGTGGACGCTAATCCCAATTCAGCGGCCACATCGATGGATGCTGACTCCTGTTAGGCGGCCAGTAAGGTTGATGTTTACTTCCCGAGATCTGCTGCGTTTCAGATCCGGAAACGCCCTGAAAATTTCGCCTTCTGTTTGGTAATTGACCCCCAACGGTCAGGAAACCCTTCTAAACGTGTCCCTAAGCCCTTGGTGTTATAAAAGACTCAGATTAGGACGATGTTAGGTCTTTTGACTCTTTTGTCAAAACCCTAGTTCTCTTGTGCGAACCCTAAATTTTGAGCCCGTGGATCCGACGATTGGTGACTCCTTCTGGCGATCTTCTGAAACTGGAGGGGAGTCTAAGCATTGGGAAGGCTTCTAAGACACCGGGTGGCAGTCTGCATCGACACAGAACCCGGATCGAGGAGGATTTGAAGGCTCTTTGGCTCAGGCCGAGGAGGGCTTCTTCGAACCAAATCTTCATTTGTAGAATTTTTCAAAGGCAAGTAACCCATACCCATTGTCCATACATACGTCTTGTAGGTCTCATGCATTTTTATGGAATTTATTCGTGCCTTGGAACCCCCTTTCTATCAAATTTTTCGAGTTCAGTCTGTGTTTTGCACAAACAGGAACTTAACGGCAACCTTTGCTGCCGTTAAGATCCGAGGTTAGCGGCCACCTATGTTGCCGTCAACTAGGTAAGCGGCCACACCCTTGCCGCTGAGTTCTTCAAGCAAGAACAATGTGCTGTTGGCCCCTTTATAATTTATTTTTCAGATTTCTGCGCATAAGGATACTGTAAATTTTATATGCTATGTAATACTTCGAGTGGATGATGTTGTGAATTTTTGTTGAATATTCTATTTATTAAAATTTCTGAAATATATGTTAGACAGTTTTTTTCCAACCTTGAAAGTTACTGATTGTGTGATCCATGTGGAATTTAGTTGTTAGAGAATTTCTGTACAATTTTTATGGGTATCAGTTCATGCCATGAGAGTTTGGAAATTTTTTGATATCTATGTAAATAGTTATATTTTTCTAAACTGAAAATCAGAGAGTATGCATTGGTTGTTTTAAATATCTAATAAATCGTATGATGTAAAATAAATTCTCAAAAATTGTATGCAATATCTTGACTGTTGAACACAAATTTTAGAATCAATAAATATGTATATGGCACCGTGTACCATGCTTAATTGATGACTTCATAAATTAGGTAGAATGCATGTTTTAATTATCATAAATTGTGTATGACTCCGAAAAATATATAATTAGGTATACATGATGCATAACCTGTACACAGTTTGTAGTTACATTTTCATGTGAATTGGACAATAGTAGGTACTGATTTGATCATTATATGTTGAAATAGCTAGTTAAAACATGTTTAGTGTAATTAGTGATAAATTAGATAATTACAGTATGATTCATGATTGAATTGTAACTGTTTAACTCTATAAACAGTAGTACCATGTTAGGTAACCTGAACCATGTACATGTATGTGAATATGGAGTTAATGTGTTAAACAGTGTGCAAATAGTGTGTGTTTAAAAATGGAAAATGTGTAAATGTGCCATGGGTGACACTGCTACCTTAGAGGGCTGAGGAACTGTACCGTAGTAAAGTCCCTACGGGAAGTTTCATATGAGTATGAGATCCCATGGGCATTGGGATAAAATTCTAGAGGTGGACAAGTACCACTGGTTAGGGTGGAGAGTGCTTCTCCCGGTTCTGTGCAGTAACTAAGGTCTATCACTATATTGCCTAGGTGATGGATATGTGTGTGATGAGATAAGTGTGTCCTTCTAAAGGTGGTTTGGACTATGTGTCACAGTATTTAAAGAAAAATGTGATTATGTATATGTGAAATTGTGTAAAGTGTAAATAGTTATGTGAATGTGTAAGGTAATGTGAGAGCATGTGAATTTGTGAATTATTATATGAATATGTTAAAAATCATGTCAAAACAGCAAGCTATTTATGTATAAAATTGTGTTATGCATGTGAGAATGTCTATAGAATCCATGCTAGGAATATCTCTTTCATGATGTGTAATTTCCATGCTTAACATGCCATTGTATTACAAGATAAATATAATAAAATGTGATTTGAATTAGCATGTTAAAGAATGTTTAGAAAGCATGTGATAGGTTTATTTGATTATGAAAAGAAATATAAAGCATGTACCCTATACTATAAGATTGTAGAAATATCATGTTTAGATTTTTAAAAGAATGCTTAAACCATGTTACATGTATTGATGGTTTTGTTTAAAAGTAAAATGTCTATATGATGTATGTATGTGCAATGTGCATGGTTTTGCTTGCTGAGTCTTTTAGACTCACTCTTGCTTCGGTGTACAGGTGCAGGTATCTCTACTTCTTCCGAGGAGACCGTCAGGAGTGACTCGGAGCGAGAGTAGAAGATCTTGTGGAAATATCGGCGTTGTAGTTTATTTTCATAAGTATGTAATAAAGGACGACGTGTATTTAGGTTGTGGACAATGTATTTAATTTAAAATTCAGTTATGGGAACTTTAAATCTTTATTGTACTATATAGACAGTGGATAAATGTGGATGATGGAATAATAAATTTACATTCAGTTATTTTATTCCGCTGTTATGTGTTCATATTTGTGTACGTCTTAGCCTATTGAATATGTTGGGTAAATGTCCCACTATGGCGACGCTTTCTATATCGATGTGGGTTGGTATAACCGTACCGGTATAAAGAGGGTCGTTACATTGTCACAGTGGTGTCGACACATGTTAAGTGTGTGTTGACACATGCATTGTATGCAGGAAGCAGTGAAGACGAAAAGTTGTCAGTCGTGTCGACACCACTGCAGAGTGTGTCGACACAGCCACTGCATCCAGTGAACAAGCTAAAGCCAATAGTCAGTGGTGTCGATGTCACGCCCCGATTTTTAGCAGCGGAATAAATACCGGGGGACGTGATCGATACAGATAGATGTATCACAGTTGAATAACTCAGAGTCACAATTGAACAAAAACACATTTGAGACTATAGTATGGTCACCAAAAATATCCTTTATTCCATTTCATTCAACTAGTTACAACCTTACATAAGAAAGAACTCACTGTAAAGAGTTCATTATTCAAATGAAAATGTTTCTCAAATACATCGACTACTCATATGTCTATTTCTAAATTGTCAACTATTCATATGACGGGTGCTCATCACTCTTGTCCTGCCCTATCCGACTCCTCTGGTTGGCAGGATGATAGGGGTGAGCGAACTAGCTCAGTAGGATTTACATCTCAATATTGTGCGGGCACTAATATACATGATTAACATTTTAAATAGGCAGATATGCACATGAATATGATGACAATGCATGCTTTTCTAACAAGTTGAACAGAGGAATAGAACGGATGACAGATCAAATCAAATATCGAATTGCATATACAATGGACAGATATTTCAAGAGTAGAATCATATCAAAAGAGATTGTCCATATTCAGACAGATATCATGCGTTCACATGATCAGACGTATCATATCAAATCATATCATATCAGATCAAATCAGACTTATCATATCAAACAAAGGCACATTCACACAAATCTTGCTTATTTGTTTGTGCTATGCCAAGCACCAGAAGTCCATACTCCCGCGGTTAATAAGTACGTTGGGGCGCTCCTCCCCAGGACCGGACCAGGCCCCTTTTTTTGCACAGGCATTGGATCAAATTTGGACCGGAGTCCCACGTTGTGCCGAACAAACATATTCATATTATGGCTACAGAGTTTCAATGACAAGCTTATAGTAAAAGGAACATGATCATTCATAGAGTCAAGGTATGACAAATAGCTCAAGAGAATAAGGCAGGATAACGACGTATCTTATGTTTCATAATACATTAATGTCTTGACATGAGGATGTTTCTAAAGACAGATCATATGCAGAACATATGCTCTCAATTCCCCAAGGAGGGTGTGCCTATTCGTGCAAAAGTGTAAGTGACAACTCACGGATCTTCCTAGCATGCATGCATATGGGCAATTAATTAATCGAACACCGGAAAACATGTAACTATTGAAACTCATATGCAAATCATGACATTAACTCCACTAACAGGTCCATACTAACATGTATTCATCCCACATTCATATCATATTCTTATCTTATCAGTTGACAAAGAGGAAAGATCACAAGATAATCCAATGAACATAAGGACAATCACAATTACACATTAGAATCATATTCGTATCATTACCATTTTTCTTCAATGGGTTGATTTCTTTTAGGTCCATGCATACTATATAACATCATGCACATGCTAATAGACACCATGCAATGATCAGACCTAAGACATGAAAATGTTTTGCAAAGGTAGTGTCGACACACCCCTTACTGGTGTCGATACAATGCTTCAAACACAAGGCAAAAAATGCAGAACTGGTCAAGTAGTGTCGACACTAGATCAAGTAGTGTCGACACTAGAGACAGCTTCCAGAAACCCCATTCAACAGGTCTAGATAGTGTGTCGACACTAGATCAGGTAGTGTCGACACTAGAGACCCTCCCAGAAAACCTTCTGGCCAATTCTGGACAGTGTGTCGACACTAGATCAAGTAGTGTCGACACTAGTGACCTTCCCAGAACAGACTTCTGGCCAAACTGGGACAGTGTGTCGACACTAGATCAACTAGTGTCGACACTAGAGACCTTCCCAGAACACCTTCTGGGCTGTTTTGGGACAGTGTGTCGACACTAGATCAAGTAGTGTCGACACTAGTGGCCCTCCCAGAAAAAACATATAAGTCGTGTAACCAGAAAACACATCACATGCAGCAATTCACTTTCCCCTCTTATAACTCTCTAACGAATGGCATTTAGACAAAATGTTCAACACAAAAGATGACGAGGACCACTATTAGAAGAACTTTTATGTTGGGGGTTTGATCAAATGCGGTCTCGAATCTCGAGAAAACATTTGAAGAATATAAAGCTAACTGCATCCCGAAATCACAGTATCATGCAGTGACTCTCTTACCATGCTTATAACTCTCTAACGAAAGACTTTTGGATAAGACGTCTAACATCAAAGATGATCGTGACTTCAAGTAGAAGAACTTTCATGAAGGAAGTATAGTCTAATTCGGTCTCGAATCATGTGCATAATAAGAAGAACGGGAAAAGCCCTAACTGTGCGCGACTTAGGGAAAACTACGAATACGCAATGTATACTCCATGAAATTGAGTCAAACCAAGTGCAAATGATCCTAGACTCGAAATCTACATGATGGTGTTGATTTTCTTTAATCTTGGCTTGAGAACACCTACCTTCGAATGCTATGAACTCTCTGCAGATTTCTGGGTTGATGCAGAGCGATGTTGAGGAAGACCACGATTTTCCCCAGCCGTTCTCCACTTCCCCAGCGCTCCAAACTTGCTGCTCACGACCCCAACTTGTTGTTAAACCTTCTCCAAGAGTTTAAGGATGAGTTCTTATAGATTTAGGGTGTACCAACAAGTCCTAATGGGACTAGGAAAGGGCTGCGAATTCTGTTTTCTAATTTCCAAGAAATCTGGGATTCTCTCACCCAAAGGAGGTAGCAAAGGTTTAGGAAACCACCTCTTAGAGTTGGGTTCGGTTTTGGCTTACCTTGCATGACTAATTACCTTAATTTTAACCCTAACTTGCCCTCTCTAATTATGGCATAATTACATACACGAATTTATGGGTAATTTCCTGTCCCAATTTATTTTATATCCTTGGGCCAAATGTGCTCCATTGGCCTAATTTTGTTAATGGGTCATTAACACATGGTGTTGGAAGTCTCTCCAATATGTTTATTTAATTTATTCTCCTTTATTTCCAAAGTTTTAAATCACTAAATTTTCAGGGTGTTACATCCTCCCCCACTTAAAAAAAATTTGGTCCCCAAATTTACACGTAATGATGTAGTTCGTACCTGAGAATAGTTCTGGGTGATTTTTCTTCATTCTTTCCTCTGTTTCCCAGGTGGCATTAGTAACTCCGTCTCGACTCCATTGGACCTTCACCATAGGTATGGTACGATTCCTGAGTTGTTGAATCTTCCGATCCAACAATTTGATCGGCTTCTCTTCATAAGTCAGGTCCTCCCGAATCTCCAAGTCCTCGTGGTTGATTACATGGTCGGCATTGAATAAGTACTTCCTCAGCATGGATATGTGGAACACATTATGCACGATCGCCAGCTGGGGAGGTAGTGCAAGCCTATACGCCACCTGACCAATCCTTTCCAGAATTTCAAATGGCCCTAAGAACCTGGGACTCAACTTCCCTTTGATCCCAAATCTTTGTATTTCCCTTGAAGGTGAGACCTTCAAGAAAACATGTTCGCCAACCTGAAATTCCAGTTCTCTCCTTCGCTTGTCTGCATAACTCTTCTGCCTAGATTGTGCTATCTTTAGACGTTCCCGGACAATTTGAACCTTTCTGACAGTCGCCTCAATTAAGTCGGGTCCAACCCATTGGTTCTCCCCAACCTCTTCCCAACAATAGGGTGATCTACAACTCCTGCCATATAAGGCTTCAAACGGAGCCATCTTGATACTTTCCTGATAGCTGTTGTTATATGCAAACTCCATCAGGTACAACTGATCATCCCATCGCCCTCTAAAATCTAGCACCAGAGCACGAAGCATATCTTCCACAATTTGATTGGTCCTTTCGGTTTGTCCATCGTTCTGAGGATGGAAAGCAGTACTAAAGTTCAGCTTAGTACCCATTGCTGCTTGTAAACCCTTCCAGAAGTGTAAAGTAAATCTAGGGTCCCGATCCGATATTATGTTAGATGGAACCCCATGCAATCTGACTACTTCCTTAACATATAATGCAGTCAATACATCCACAGACCATGTACTCTTGATCGGCAAGAAGTGAGCCGACTTAGTCAATCGATCAACTATTACCCAAATGGCATCCATACCACCTCTAGTCTTGGGCAATCCCATGATAAAGTCCATACCGATGCTATCCCACTTCCATTCGCCCAGCATCATACTAGCTAGCATAGCTCCTGGTTGTCTACTTAGAGCGTCTGCCACTACATTGGCTTTCCCAGGGTGATATTGAATGGAAAAGTCAAAGTCCTTGAGGTACTCTAACCACCTTCTTTGTCTCATGTTAAGCTCCTTCTGTGAGAACAAGTATTTCAAACTCTTGTGGTCAGAAAAGACTTTAAATTGCTCACCATAGATATAATGCCTCCAAATCTTCAAGGCGAATACTATAGCTGCTAACTCCAGGTCATGAACCGGGTAGTTCACTTCGTGGATCTTCACTGTCTTGAGGCATAAGCTATTACTTTCCCTTGTTGCATTAAGACGCATCCCAGACCTGTTCCAGAAGCATCTGAATAAATTTCAAATCCTCCCTCTTCAGTGGGTAAGGCGAGGACAGGAGCAGTAGTCAGACACTTCTTCAAGTTGTTAAAGATTTCTTCACATTCATCAGTCCACACAAACGGATTTTCCTTCCGGGTCAGCTTGGTCAATGGCACTGCAATCTTTGAGAAATCCTTTATAAACCTTCGATAGTATCCAGCTAATCCTAGAAAGCTCCTGATCTCTGTGACGCTTGTCGGTCTTTCCCATTTCAACACAACCTCAACCTTTGATGGATCAACAGCGATACCATCCTTGGTTACCACATGCCCTAAAAAGGATACCTCCTCAAGCTAGAATTCACATTTACTTAGCTTGGCATATAATTTATTCTCCCTTAAAATCTGTAATGAAATCCTCAAATGCTCCTCATGCTCTTCCTTTGTCTTGGAATAGATCAATATATCATCGATGAATACCACCACAAATTTATCAAGATATGGGCGATGAATGCTATTCATCAACTGCATGAAAACTGCAGGGGCATTTGTTAGTCCGAAAGGCATAACAATAATTCATAATGCCCATACCTGCTTCGGAAGGCTGTCTTGTGAATGTCTTCTCCTTTGATCCTCAATTGATGATAACCGGATCTGAGATCTATTTTAGAGAAGTATCTAGCTCCAGATAATTGATCAAACAACTCATCAATCCTTGGCAGAGGGTATTTGTTCTTGATAGTTAACTGGTTTAGTTGTCTGTAATCTATACATAGCCTCATTGACCCATCTTTCTTCTTGACGAAGAGGACATGTGCACCCCATGGCGATGTGCTTGGTCGGATGAAACCCTTCTCTAACAGTTCCATCAGTTGCTCCTTTAATTCCTTCAGTTCTACGGGGGACATTCTATATGGTGCCCTAGATACTGGTGCTGCTCCAAGGACCAACTCGATGGTAAAATCGACCTCTCGCTCAGGAGGAATTCCTAGCAAGTCTTCGGGCAAAACATCAGCGTATTCGTTGACAACATGGATGTCCTCAACTTTGACTTCCTTCTTTGCGATGACAACAGCAGCAAGAAAGGCCATACAACCTTTCCTCATCATACTTTTGGCTTGTAGTGCAGAGATAAGTGACAATCTCCTGCGGTTTCTATCCCCGGTGAACACTAGTTTTGGGTAATGGCTAAAGGTTACTCGACTTCTCCTACAATTGATACTAGCCCCATGTTCAGACATCTAGTCTGCTCCCAGTATCACATCCTACCCCGCTATGTCCATACATATTAAATTTGCTGGTAGGTTTTGGGTTTCAATCAACACTTCACTGAATGGCATATGGTTTGTAAGATTGGTGCCAGGACCAATCGGGGTTGACACAACTATTCCGGATTTCATTGGGACGGGTTTCACAGGTAGGGTATCAACAAATGTTTGAGATATAAAGGAATGCATAGCTCCCGTATCAAAGAGAACATATGCGGGTCGGGAAAGAATAGTAAGTGTACCTTCCATGATACCTCCTTCTTCAGCAGCTTCCAGTTCCTGAATAGCTTGCAAGCGGCCTTGCCTCTTCTGTTCATTCGGACGTTTGTCCTGAGGGGCTTGTTCTTTCAATATTGGGCAGTCCGAGATCCTATGGTCATGACTCCCACAGCGCAGGCATCTCCCTTGCGCTCTCCAGCATTGTTCAGACCTGTGACTAGCTTTGTCACAGTGTTTGCACCTTTCTCCCGTCGTCACCACTATCTGCTTTCCTAACTCCTTTGGCTTTTTATCAGCTGGTTCATTTACCCTGCCACTGGGCCTTTTCTTCCCAATGGTCGGCTGATACCTTCCTGTAGAAGACACTTGCTCCCTTTTCACGGATTTTCCCATAATTCTTTCAGCAGTCTCCATGGCATCCTCCAATAACTGAGCCTTCTTTACCATGTCAGCATAGGTATGAATGTCCATTGGCGCCAGTTGAGTGATGAACTGGGGCCTCAAACCATTCAGAAAGCGTTTTGCCTTCATCCTTTCTGTCACAATTAAGTGAACAGCATATCGGGACAGACGAGAGAATTTGGCCTCGTACTCAGCCACATTGAGTCCTCTCTGCTTCAAAGCTGCAAATTCGGCTGCTTTCCGCTCCTGGACTCTCTCATAGAAGTACTTGGTGTTGAATTGCTCAATGAACTGAACCCATGTCAGTTGCTGGCCATTCAGTGTTGCTTCTACCGACTCCCACCATGCCCTGGCATCCTTTTCCAATTGGAAAGTCGCCAGCAGTACTTTGTTCTGGTCCGTGCATTGCATGACCCTGAATATCCTTTCAATTTCCTTAACCCAGTGTTCAGCAACATCTGGGTCAGTACTCCCTCCAAACCTAGGCGGATCCATATTCCAAAAATTTCGATGGAGATCACCGGCTCCGCGGTTACCTCCACCCTGGGTGGCTTGCAGGATAGCCTAAGTCAAGTTCTGTATTGTTTGTTGCATGTCCCTAGCCTGGGCACGTTCAGCAGCCATTGAGGTAATAAGTACCTTCAAGATAATAATATAGGTCAGTCATCTAAATATATCACATGTGACTTCTATTCCCATGGTTCTACCCAAGCTCACATTAGGTACGATAGATTTTGACTCGTGTGATCTAGTTTCATTCTATGTTCCTATTCCCTTGGACCCTAAGGTTTAGGCTCTGATACCAACTGTCACGCCCCGATTTTTAGCAGCGGAATAAATACCGGGGGACGTGATCGATACAGATAGACGTATCATAGTTGAATAACTCAGAGTCACAATTGAACAAAAGAACACATTTGAGACTATAGTATGGTCACCAAAAATATCCTTTATTCCATTTCATTCAACTAGTTGCAACCTTACATAAGAAAGAACTCACTGTAAAGAGTTCATTATTCAAATGAAAATGTTTCTCAAATACATCGACTACTCATATGTCTATTTCTAAACTGTCAACTATTCATATGACGGGTGCTCATCACTCTTGCCCTGCCCCATCCGACTCCTCTAGTTCCTCATCACTACCTGAAAAGGGCAGGATGATAGGGGTGAGCGAACTAGCTCAGTAGGATTTACATCTCAATATTGTGCGAGCACTAATATACATGATTAACATTTTAAATAGGCAGATATGCACATGAATATGATGACAATGCATGCTTTTCTAACAAGTTGAACAGAGGAATAGAACGGATGACAGATCAAATCAAATATCGAATTGCATATACAATGGACAAATATTTCAAGAGTAGAATCATATCAAAAGAGATTGGCCATATTCAGACAGATATCATGTGCCGAACAAACAGATTCATATTATGGCCACAGAGTTTCAATGACAAGCTCATAGTAAAAGGAACATGATCATTCATAGAGTCAAGGTATGACAAATAGCTCAAGAGAACAAGGCAGGATAACGACGTATCTTATGTTTCATAATACATTAATGTCTTGACATGAGGATGTTTCTAAAGACAGATCATATGCAGAACATGTGCTCTCAATTCCCCAAGGAGGGTGTGCCTATTCGTGCAAAAGTGTAAGTGACAAGTCACGGATCTTCCTAGCATGTATGCATATGGGCAATTAATTAATCGAACACCGGAAAACATGTAACTATTGAAACTCATATGCAAATCATGACATTAACTCCACTAACAGGTCCATACTAACATGTATTCATCCCACATTCATATCATATTCTTATCATATCAGTTGACAAAGAGGAAAGATCACAAGATAATCCAATAAACATAAGGACATCATAATTACACATTAGAATCATATTCGTATCATTACCATTTTTCTTCAATGGGTTGATTTCTTTTAGGTCCATGCATACTATATAACATCATGCACATACTAATAGACACCATGCAATGATCAGACCTAAGACATGAAAATATTTTGCAAAGGTAGTGTCGACACACCCCTTACTGGTGTCGACACAATGCTTCAAACACAAGGCAAAAAATGCAGAACTGGTCAAGTAGTGTCGACACTAGAGACAGCTTCCAGAAAACCCATTCAACAGGTCTAGACAGTGTGTCGACACTAGATCAGGTAGTGTCGACACTAGAGACCCTCCCAGAAAACCTTCTGGCCAATTCTGGACAGTGTGTCGACACTAGATCAAGTAGTGTCGACACTAGTGACCTTCCCAGAACAGACTTCTGGCCAAACTGGGACAGTGTGTCGACACTAGATCAACTAGTGTCGACACTAGAGACCTTCCCAAAACACCTTCTGGGCTGTTTTGGGACAGTGTGTCGACACTAGATCAAGTAGTGTCGACACTAGTGGCCCTCCCAGAAAAAAACATATAAGTCATGTGTAACCAGAAAACATGTCACATGCAGCAATTCACTTTCCCCTCTTATTACTCTCTAACAAATCACATTTAGACAAAACATTTAACAAAAATATGACTAGGACAACTAGTAGAAGAACTTTGATGTTGGGGGTTTGATCAAATTAGGTGTTGAATCCTAAGAAAACATGTGAAGAACATAAAGCTAAGTGCAGCCTGAAATCGCAGTATCATGCAGCGACTCTCTTACCATGCTTATAACTCTCTAACGAAAGACTTTTAGATAAAATGTCCAACATAAAAGATGATAGTGACTTCAAGTAGAAGAACGTTCATGAAGGAAGTTTAGTCTAATTCGGTCTTGAATCATGTGCATAATAAGAAGAACGAGAAAAGCCCTAGCTGTGCGCGACTTAGGGAAAACTACGAATACACAATGTATACTCCATGAAATTGAGTCAAACCAAGTCCAAATGATCCTAGACTCAAAACTCTACATGATGGTGTTGGTTTTCTTTAATCTTGGCCCGAGAACACCTACCTTTGAATGCTAAGAACTCTCTGCAGATTTCTGGGTTGATGCAGAGCGAAGTTGAGGAAGACCACGATTTTCCCCAGCCGTTCTCCACTTCCCCAGCGCTCCAAACTTGCTGCTCACGACCCCAACTTGTTGTTAAACCTTCCCCAAGAGTTTAAAGACGAGTTCTTATAGATTTAGGGTGTACCAACAAGTCCTAACGGGACTACGAAATGGCTGCGAATTCTGTTTCCTAGTTTCCAAGAAATCTGGGATTCTCTCACCCAAAGGAGGTAGCAAAGGTTTAGGAAACCACCTCTTAGAGTTGGGTTCGGTTTTGGCTTACCTTGAATGACTAATTACCTTAATTTTAACCCTAACTTGCCCTCTCTAATTATGGCATAATTACATACACGAATTTCTGGGTAATTTCCTATCCCAATTTATTTTATATCCTTGGGCCAAATGTGCTGCATTAGCCTAATTTTGTTAATGGGTCATTAACACATGGTGTTGAAAGTCTCTCCAATATGTTTATTTAATTTATTCTCCTTTATTTCCAAAGTTTTTAAATCACTAAATTTTCAGGGTGTTACAGTCGACATAGCCTACCTGTGTCTCGACACTCACTGTCCCTCCCAGAAGCCAGTTCTGAAGCAGTAGCTAGTGGTGTCAACACAGTCTGCCAATGTGTCGACACACTTCGACTGAAGCTCAAAAACGAGAATTTTTTTGGACACGTGGCTACATGGGAATCAAGGGATTTGACCTAGATTTTTATGCCCACGCACCCCAAGGCAACTCATGGACATATGGGGCTATAAATACCCATGATCCTCGTACCCCAAGGGAAGCCAACCCCATACAACTCCCAGAAGTAGCTTTTTGGTGGCAAAAGGGGTTTTTCCAGATCTTGCTCCATCTCCAGAAGCTGCAGACCATCCTTTCAAGAGGAAGGACGTGGGAATCAAGGCCAATCTCTAGAGAGAAGTTTGATGTGCTGAGAAAGGGAGCAGATCCAAGTGAAGAGCAGCAGCAGAAGAAGAATTTATGGCAATTCAGATGCCATTGGAGCAGAGCATCGCAAAATTGAAGGGGATCTTCATCGAATTCCTTCAAGTCTCTTCAATTCGAGCTTCTGCAAGACCTCTTCACCAAGGAACATCCAATCTACATCTATTTTACCCATTTCTTGGATTGTTCTTCTCACTTTCATCTGTGAGATCTGTGCATGAAGTTCTGTGCAGATTTCTATGTATGATTGAGTCTGTGAATCATATCTAGCCTTTTGTGGTTTGAGCCGTCGTGCTCAATTTGGAGTCGTTGTGCTCCTGTTGTGGTTTGAGTCGTTGTGCTCAGTTTTTGAAGTCGTTGTGTATGATGCCCTGAATTTTTATTCACTTATAATTGTGCATGTGCATTTGATTGTTGCAAGTATGGTAGGTGTATTTAGTAGTGTATATTGTAATTCTATATCCCTCATGAATAACATGCATGTATTTTATGATATTTAGGTAAGAATAGGCAATTAGCTAATTGTGCATATTGTGTATATTAAGAATCCCATGCATATAGTACTTAAGTAATGTTGTGCAAGTTTAATCTAATTACCGGTGCGCATGTTGTATCTATCTATTTCATGCATAATGTACATAAGTATGTTACATCCGTGTGTGAATACTATATATATGTCAAATCAAGTGTGTGCATGCAAGAACTATTTTGTTGAATAGATTATTCCTAGCTAACTTGATTCATATTGCCTGCTAATGATTGTGAAGCCCTCACAATTCTTGTCATTTTATTTTTGCCGCGTGTTGAGTCACGCTTATGTAAAACATCATGTACGCATAGGTAGATATCTACGTACATATTATCTTGGTATATTACATAGGCATGTGTATATTAATTGTAAATATTGCTTGATTTCATGTTGTAGTAGTGTGTATATCATATTACATATATGGCATGTAAATATATATAGTGTAAGCATGGTTTTCTGCATGTTTTTAAGCTCTGGCCGAAGGCCAATTGACGTCAACATCGGTGGACGTCCATGTGAGTCAACGTCCATATCGTTGGACGCTAGCACTTCAGTAGGCGGCCATGGATGTGGACGCCTATCTCTCTGAAACTTAGTGCGCAGCAGACCCCGAAATTCCGGGGGCAAGCTACCTCAACCATTTGGGAGACATCCCCAACGGCTCTCAAGCCTTCACATCAACCCCTGCGTGGGATGAGAGGTCTCTCTCCTATAAACAAACCCTTCTTGCAACCCCAAAACCCTCTCTTGGCTCTTGCAAGGAGGAGAAGAAGAGAAACCCTAAGCCCTGTGAGAAAACCTGAGCTTTGAGAGCTCAGATCCGGCGATTTGGAGCTTCATCCGGCAATCTACAACGACTAGAAGCTAGCTTGGACATAGGAGAAGGCTTCCCCGACCTCAGACTGGACGCTACAACACCTCAGACGACGGAGTGAAGGTGTTTTGGAGGCTTCTTGGGACTGCCCAAGGAGAGCTTCATCGCCCATTTTCACCCCTTTGGAGATTTTACAAGAGGCAAGTAAACCCTAGATCTTAAGCTTGTGCATGTTCCCTAAGTCCTAGGTATTTTGTGAGTTTTAATTCGTGTCTTGGATCCCCCCATTCTTCTTGTTTTTGGAGCTCGGTTTGTCTTTTTGCACAAACCAGAACTTGGCGGCAAGATCCCTTGCCGTCAAGCTCTTCGATTAGCGGCCAATGATATTTCCGTTAATCTCCTATAACGGCCAGACTATATCGTTAAGTTCTTCAGGACAGAACAGTGAGCTGTTCTCTCCTCCTATATGATAAATTTCCGATGTATTTTCGCATGAGGATATATTGTAAACACTATATGTTATGTAATATGGTTAATGGAATGTGTTTGTGAGATCTTTATATTTTTCTGTGATTTATCTAAGTTGTTATAATTATGTGAAATGCATGTGAAATGAAGATCATGGGTACTTTTCTCTCTCTAGAATCTAGAGAGAGAAGCTCTGGTTCGCCTAGGGTTACCTGGTGGCGCCGCCGGCCCTTGGGCCGTGATGGCCTTGGCGGGGGGGCCGCCGGCCTCGTCCGCTTCCGGCTCTGCCGCGGTTGGTCGTCCGGTTGCAGGAGTTTTGTCGGAGAGTCTTCCTGTAAGGCCCTCGAATTTTGTTGCATTATTGTATTGCATATAAATAATTCATGTTGTGTATGTACGTATGTAAATATCTACGCAAGTACTAGTTAGTATACTACTGTGTGCATGTGTATAAATTAGTTGTAAATAATGTATGAATGGTATGATGCTAGTGTGTACATGATAATACATACATATGGCATGTATATAGGTGTGAATTGTGCATGGTTTCTGCATGTTTTAGGGTTCTGGCCGAAGGCCAGATTGGCGTCAACATCAACAGACGTCGATGTGGTGTCGGCGTCAACCATATGGACGCCAGCACTAAGTCTAGCGTCCAGCGATGTGGACGTCAACTTCTCTGACCTGCATGCGTTGCAGAGCCAGAAATTCCGGAAGCAAGCCACCCCAACCATTGGGGAGCTGTCCCCAACGGTCTGAAGGGCCATCTTGTCACCCTGCGTGATAGGAGAACCCCTCTCCTATATACAGAGCCATTTCTGCAACTCACACCCTTCTCTTTGCCCCTTTGCAAGAGAGGAAGAAGAGAGAAAAAGAGAAAACCCTATTTTCGGACTGTGAGAAACCCTCACTTTTGCAACCCAAAATATGAAGCTCTGAAGCTTGATCCGGCCACCTGCTGCTTCAAGGAGTTTGCTGGATCATCGAGGAAGGCATCCCTGACCTCGGATTGCTCTGGAGCTGCTCAAGAACCCGGAGGAAGGCCATCTTGGAGGCTGGTTAGGAGCTTCTTGGGACAGCCCAAGGAGAGCTTCACCGAGCCCTAGATCCGTTTGAAGTATTTTCTGAGGCAAGTACCCTACCTATAGTGTTCATGTATGTGTCTAGGATGGTTTTACCATTTTTACATATTTTCCTCGTGTCCTGGATCCCCCATTCTTCTTGATTTATTGGAGCTCGGTCTGTGTTTCTGCACAGACAAGAACTTGGCGTCAATGCCCTTGACGCCGAGATCCAGTGCGCGTCCAGCGATCTTGCCGTCCACTCCTGGAACGGCCAGAGACCGCCGCCAAGTTCACCTGAGCAGAACAACAAGCTGTTCTGCCCCTCTATATGATAAATTTTGATATGTTTCACGATGAGGATATAATGTAATCTCTTATATGCTATGTATACTAGCTAATGTGATGGATGGGAATGTGAATGTACATTTATTTGTGGATGGTAGAGCTTATTTACATAATTAAAAGCATGTGGAAGAACGTTCATGTGTATGTTCTCACCATTATCCTGATAATCCGTTGTAAAATCATGTTGTCCTAATTTTGTTAGAACACGCTTGTACAACCCTATCTAGGCTCTGAGTTTTCTGGAATTTTTCATGCTTGTATGAATTATCGAATTTTCTGTTTTGAGAAAATAGAAATCATGCGCAGATCACGATAAATCTTCCGTAAATTGTGTATTGCCCAAATAAATTCGGGAAATTCCTGTGGTATTGTGCATATTAAGTTCAGGGTTATGGTCTGTTAAAACTGAATTTCTATGTTATACATCATGATAAATAGAATTTTGAATAATGCGGGTTGATGTTAAATTTTCTGCAACTATATTTTAGATCAGAAAAATGTGAAAATTTTCATGTGGAGTATTAAACCCGAAATTAGTCTGTGGTTAAATTTTCAGGTCATTTGGACCAGTATATGATGCAGTATGAATTTTCCCATGTAAAAATGTGAAACTAATGCATGCCGTTGTAAAATGATTTGATTTTGTATATAGCAACCTGATTAGTGAAATTTCCTTAGTACTAAGTTTCTGTAATTGTAGTGCCATGTTAGGAAAATAGAGAAGTGTGCATGTGAATGAGAAAGTGAATGAAATGAGAGTGACATGTGTAAACATATGTGTTAAAATCGGTAAAATGTGTAATGTGTAGCTTATGCCAAATGTGACATTGCTTCCGTAGAGGGCAGTGGAACCGTATCAGGGAAAAGTCCCCCTGAGAAGGTTCAAAGTGTTGTGACCCTAAGGGCATTAGGGGGAAATCCTGGAGGTGGACAAGTACCACTGGTTAGGGTGGAGACTTGTTCTCCCGGTCTGCACAGTCCAAGAGTCGCCATTGAATTGCCTAGATGGCGTCTATGTGATGTGATGTGTTGTGTCCTTCTTTGGTGGTTTGGACTATATGTCACGGCACTAAATGTGAATGTGTAAATGTGTATGTGTTCATGTGAAAAATGTGAATGTGAACCATGTGTAAAAGTGTATGTGTAAATGTGAAATATTGCAAATTTGAATTTGTGTAAAAATGTGAAACCAAAATGTGAGGAGGTGAGTTAGTAATCCATGTTATGACAATCTGAAATCATGCTTAAACAGTAGCTTTACTATGTTATGATCATGTATATGTATGCAAATGTCTAGAATCCATGCTAGGGATAATTGTTAAGAATATATAACCACTTCCATGCTTGGTTGTTCACATGATGTGATTAAATCGTTGGTTGTAGCTCTCATGTGTTAGATTTTAGTTTCTAAATGCATGTAAAACCAGCAAGCCTAAAGCATGTAAATGGTTTCGTATATGCGTAGGAATGTGTAGATTCCATGTTAGGTATGTTTCTTTCCATGTATGTTTGGAAATCCATGTTAATGGCTTTCATGTCTTAGTTGGTTGAAGATAGATTTTGTGTGAAAAATGCATAGAAAGCATGTGATAGGTGATTCTAAGTTAGGAAATCTGAAAGCATAGCCATGTGTTTAATTGTAGATTCACCATGATAGGTTGCAAATTTAATGCCAAGCATGCTACATGTTGTGTCTTGTGAACGTGTATGTAGAACCTACTATGATATGTGCATGTACGGTGTGTGTAGAAGTACTTGCTGAGTCTTTTAGACTCACTACTTGCTTCGGCGTACATGTGTAGTTGGTGACGAGACACTCGTGGAGGAGACGTTGGAGACCGACTCCGAGCATGGAGATTAGAGTGTTGGTGTACTTGTGGCATTTTGTGATTTTCACAGTATGTAATTTGAACATTGTACTAGCATTATCATGGAAGAATGTATAAGTATGGACATCTATGTATTTGATTTTCAGCAATTTAAATTATGTGGACTTTTAGTTCTTAAATGTTATCGAATCATGTATGTTAAATGTGGATGATGAATGAAATAAAGACAATGGTTCTTTTACTTCCGCTACTCTGTTCTTATATTCACGTGTATCTCAACTGTATGTTATCGTTTGGGTAAATGTCCCACTGTGGCAACGTTCACTATATCGACGTGGGTTGGTATAACCGTACCGATATAATGAGGGTCGCTACAGAGATTGGTATCAGAGCAACCGGTTGATATTGCACATGAATATACATCAGTCATCATCTTCATTACATGCAAAGTCTACATATGAATGTCCACATGTGTAGAATTGATTAATAATGAGCGAAAAATAGATAAGAAAGCAGTTAGGAAATAAATTAAAGTAGCTCTATTGATGGCTGAAATTTATTACAGCCTTGGCTTCGAGAGGTAGGCGTGGCGGAGTGCCGGCCCGTGAGGATGAGCCGAGACGTGACGAGCGGGCAGAGCAGCAGGCCCCGGCACTGCAAGGTCCTGTACTTCCCCCACCGCCGCCTGTGGATTATGGAGTATTCATGCAAGGTCTAGTGCAAGCCATGCAGACGCAGGCTCACACTCAGGCAGCACTCCAGGCACAGTTGGAGGCTCAGGTTAGACTAATAAAGTGGTTAATAGTCTGTTCTATTTAATTATGCGATATTATGTTGATTGTGAAACTCTTGTTGTGTACTGTAGTAGGCTCAAGTACCAGCTCAGGACCAAACAAACTTCACTCCCTTTCTGGTGAGCTGGGTCAAAGGGGCGGCGATGGATGAAAATCCCTCAATGAATCGCCGATAGTAACCAGCTAAACCAATAAAACTATGAATCTCCGAAGGGGTCTGGGGAGTCTCCCAATCCATAACTGCCTGGACCTTCGCTGGATCAACTGCTACACCAGTACTGGAGATAATATGCCCGAGGAAATGAACCTCGCGCAACCAGAAATCGCACTTGCTGAACTTAGCATACAGCTTGTGCTCACGAAGAACCTCTAACACTACCCTCAATGCTGACGGTGTGTGGCCTCGTCCGGAGAGTAGACCAACACATCATCAATAAACACTACGACAAAGCTATCTAAATACGGCCTAAACACCCTGTTCATGAGATCCATGAACGCTGCAGGGGCATTGGTCAATCCGAAAGGAAGGACCAAAACTCATAATGTCCATAACGGGTTCTAAACGCCGTCTTGGACACATCCTCACTCTGAATCCTCAACTGATGATAACCAGATCGCAAATCAATCTTTGAAAAGACTGATGCCTCTCGCAACTGGTCAAACAAATCATCAATACGAGGTAAGGGATACCTGTTCTTTACAGTCACTTGGTTCAGCTTTCTGTAGTCAATGCATACCTAAGTGACCCGTCTTTCTTCTTGACGAATAATACAGGTGCGCCCCAAGGGGAAACACTAGGGCGAATAAATCCCTTATCAAGCAATTCCTGCAACTGCCTCCTCAATTCGGCTAACTCCGCAGGTGCCATCCGATATGGAGCCTTCGAGATAGGAGAGGTGCCCAGAAGCAACTCTATGGTAAACTCTATCTCTCTATCCGGTGGCAACCCAGACAAATCATCAGGAAAATCCTGCACTACCTCAATCTCTGCAAGGGTAGGTGACTCATCAGCCTCTGGAACTAACACCACGCTGGCAAGAAAAGCGTCACAACCCTTGTTCACCATGCGCATCGCCTTCATGGCAGAGATGACCATCTTTCCCGCCACGTTCCTTGGAAAGGGATGAGAGAACTCATCCTCACCAAGAATGCGGAAAACAATCCTCTTCCGACGACAATCCACTAACGCATAGTGCTCCTCTAGCCAATCCAGACCAAGAATAGCATCATAGTCCTTCATCTTTAGCAAGAAGAAACACCCATCTAGGACTCTATCCTCAATGCACACAGGTAACGACGGAATACACTTCCTAGTCGATACCGTACCCGCAGGGGTGTGCATAGACAAAGGGACCTCTAACTCCTTAGACTCTACACCTGACTCTAGGGCTAACTGCCTAGCGAACCGCTCGGAAATGAACGAGTGAGTAGCACCCGTATCAAACAAAACCCGAGCGTGCACACCTAAAAGCAAAACCGTACCTTCGGTGACATGCTCCGCCTGCTCGGCGTCCTCGCGCGCTAAAGCAAACACTCGAGCTGGGGCTCGAGGCCTTCCTGGTCTTCCTGCAGCTGGCGCTGCTGCCGCTACTGCTGGGGCTGGCGCTCCGCACTGGACTCCCTGCTGAAGTATTGGGCAATCTTTGATCTTGTGGTCGCTGCTCCCGCACTTTAAGCATCTACCCGCTACCAACCAACACTCGGTACCACCGTGTGTCTTCCCGCAATGGGGACACTCTTTCTTCACACCAGGGGAACGTACAGAAGGTACCTGAGAACTGCCGGCTGCCACTGATCTCTGCTGGGTCTGGTACGTTGCTTTCTTTTTGTCTTGCCGCTGGAATGTCGCTGCTGGCCTCTTCTGCGAAGCTTTCTTTTCTTCCAGGTATTGCTCCATTTCACCTTCCTGCCTACAAGCAGCACTGAGGGCCTTGTCCAATGTGTGGTGGTCAAACGCCACGAGTCTCGTTCGCAGTGATGGCTTGAGTCCCATTACGAACTTCTTTGTCTTTCTGCACTCATCTTCCACGATATGAGGTGCATACTTAGAGAGTTCAGAGAATCTTGCCTCATATTCCAGTACGGTCATGGAGCCTTGAGCCAAAGATAGAAATTCCTGTTCCATCCGATCTTGCACATGCTCGGGGACGAACTTAGCCCGAAAGAGCCTTACGAACTCGTCCCAAGCAACCTCTACTGCGCCGTCCTCAAACCGCGTACGCAGTAGTGAAGACCACCATACATCAGCTCTTTCCTGCAATACACCTTCATAAGCACCATCTAAACAATTCTAACTTAACAACATACAATCATACAAAATTAACACATACCTGTAGCATGTAGGTGGCTAAGGTGACCTTATCCTCATCTGCACACCTGATGGCTCGGAAGATCTTTTCTATCTCCCTCATCCAGCTTTCTGCCAACAACGGATCGCTCTCCCCCTTAAAAGAGGGTGGCAGCATCCTCCCTGCGATGGGATCTCTTGCACCTGCTACGGGGCCTTCACCTGTTGGCGGCTTGTCCTTCGCGTGGGTGGTAGCTGCCTCGTTGGTTCTGCCTGATGTGCCAACCTTCGTCCATGAGCCGGCTTACACAGACAAGGGGGAGCCGGCAGTATTCTTTTCACGTGAAGAGATGGACGCATCGTTAGTTCCTTTCAAGTTCTCAGTTGTGGCTAAGACTGCGTATGGACGCCCTCCTATTCCAGAGATTCGATCGCACTTGACTTCCAGATGCAGCATTAAAGATCCTTTTCTCATCAGTGCTTTGGACAATTGGCACTTGCTTCTCCGCTTCAAGAGTCAGGATGACTATCTTCGAGTGCTTCTTCGGGAATCCTTACATGTCCAAGGCAAGTTATTTAGATTTTTTAAATGGACTCCTCTCTTTAAATTGTCTGAAGAACCTTCCATCATCCCTGTGTGGATCGATTTCCCTGCCCTGCCAGTTAATTTATACCAGAAGAATTTGCTTTCATCGATTGCGGCAAACGTTGGGCCGGTGCTTCAAATCGCCCACGCAACGGAGTTACTCATCAATACCAAGGCGGCCAGGGTCTGTGTTGAACTGGATCTCCTCAAACCCCATCCTGAGCATGTCTGGATTGGGATGGGGGATTTTGGTGGATTCTGGCAAGAGGTGTCGTATTTAAGTCTTCCGGAGTATTGTTGTGTTTGTCGGCGGCTAGGGCATGGAGGGCAAAAGTGTCGTTCTGTGAAAGACTCGGTTATTGTGGGTCGACCTCCTCCTGCTACTAAGGTGGCCCCAATACCCTCCAAGGTTTGGGTTCCCGTTGTGGCTGACGTCCATAAAGGTGTGCATGGCGATCCCATGCAGGACATTGCTTTTAATGCTCAAGAGGGGAGCACGTCGACAGCGGTGCATGGGGATCGTGTGGGGGAGGATCATGCTTCGCCGAGCCGTGGGGACATGCGGGCTATTGTTTCGCCTGGCCGGCGGAAGGAGGAAGTTATTGTTCCCCAGATTGAGGTTTCTGGTCAGGATCAGGATTTTCACGAGTGTAACTCAGGGGTGGTTGTTCTTCAGGGGAGTATTCTGGAGCAGGGGAGTCCATCTTTAGCCTTGCATGGAAATTCGCATGAGTCTTCTTACCATAGAGGTGGCGATGATAATGGTTTGGCGGCACAGGCTGTTGATAAAAGTGGTGAGGAGTGTGTTGCTGGGACATCTCATGATGACCAGGATTGTTCAGATGGATTGGTTCTTAGACAAGACCGTGGTGCTGATTGTGGTCTTGACATGGTCTCCCTTGCTGCTATGGATAACAGTCTTATGCCTTTCAACTCGGCGGTCTTGGTGGATAGACCTCGCAGAGATCCAGTGGTGACTAGAGCTCGGGCTCGATCGGAGGATAGGGGTAAGGATCCAGCGATATGATGAATAAGGCCGTATTTTGGAATATTAGAGGCATTGGGAATATAGCCTCGAAAAGGAGTCTTAAAAATTTAGTTTCTTGTCTTCATCCTTCTCTGGTTGCGGTTTTTGAACCTAAACAGTCTATTGATAAGGCTGCGAGAGTTGCAGCTTCTATTAAGCTTGATAATTTTGTGGGAAATATGGATCATGAATCTAAGATCTGGGTGTTTTGGGAGTCCTCTTTATCCTTTCATGTGGTGGATAAATCCGATCAGTATATTACTTTGGGCCTGCGTTCTCTCTCAGCTAATTTCTATATTACATGCGTTTATGCTTCATGTGACTCTGGTAGAAGGCGCCTTCTTTTTGAAGACCTGCTGCTCTTTGGCACCTCTGTGGATGCCCCTTGGTTGATTGGTGGGGATTTCAACTGTATTGCTCATCCGTCTGAGAAACTCGGTGGATTATTTGGTAACACTTCTGGCATGATCGATTTTAATGCTTTTGTTGCTGCTTCTGGTCTTTTTGATGCTGGTTATATGGGGTCTTCTTTTACCTGGAATAAAAATAGCACTGGTAGTGGAAATATCTGTGCCCGGTTGGACCGGGTTTTAATTAATGACAAATTGCAAGATTTATGGCCTAACCTTGTGGTGAAGCATTTGGAGAGGGGCCCGTCCGACCATTGTCCGTTGGCAATCTCCTCGGTCATCTCTCCCCGTTGGCCGAGTCATTTTATTTTTCAGAACATATGGACTACTCATAACTCCTTTTTACAAGAGGTGGGTAAAGTGTGGAATGGTACAATTGTGAATGATGTTAACCCCATGATTTGTCTTCAGGCGAAGCTTAAGAAAGTTAAGCAACACCTTAAGATCTGGAATAAGGAGGTTTTCGGCAATGTCACCCAGATGGTTACTTTGGCAGCTGAGGAGGTGGAGCGTATGCAACAGGCTTTTGATGGTTCTCCTACGGAAGGCAATAGATCGTCTTTGTCTGCTGCTAATGCCTTGCTTTACCAAGCCTTGAACAGGGAGGAAATTTTCTGGAAACAAAAGTCTACAGTTGATTGGTTATCTAATGGAGACAGGAACACAACTTTTTATCATGCTACAGTAAAATGCAATAGAAGAAAAGGTTTTATTCACAGACTTAAAATTTTGCCTTCAGATGACTGGTGTATGGAGCAGGATGTTCTTAAGGCTGAAGCGGTCAAATTTTTTCAGCAGCTTCTTACTTCGGAGCCTCATGTGGTGGATATGGATCTTATCTCTAATATCCCTTCTATTGTCACTTCTGATCAGAATTTTGAACTATGTTCAGTTCCTTCGGCAGAGGAGGTTAAAAGCACTATCTTTTCTATGAATGGTCACAGCGCCCCGGGGCCTGAGGGGTTCTCAGGGCTGCTTTTTACTCAGTGTTGGGATATTGTTGGGGTGGAGGTTATAGGTGCGGTTCAGGGGTTCTTTGCTGGTTTTGGGCTTCCCAGAGGTTTATCATCCTCCCTTATCACATTGATTCCGAAGGTGGAGGTTCCCAGAACCTTTAGTGATTTCAGACCTATCACTCTTTGCAACTTTGTTTACAAAATTATCTCGAGGATTCTTTGTGGCCGTTTAACTCCTATTTTACATCAGCTCATTTCGGATAATCAAAGTGTCTTTGTCAAGGGGAGGTTTATCTTGGATAATGTCTCCCTCTCTCGCCACATCCTGAGAGATATCCACCGCAAAGTTAGGGGTCATAATATCATGTTCAAACTTGATATGGCTAAAGCCTATGATCGTATGGAATGGGACTTCATTTTACAGGTTATGAGGAAGTTTGGGTTCTCCTCGAGGTTCACCTCTCTAGTTGGTATGTTGTTGGCGAACTGCTGGTCTTCAGTTATATTCAATGACTCGATTGGTGGGTTTTTCAAATCTTCCCGTGGCATTCGTCAAGGTAACCCTTTGGCTCCGATCCTCTTCATCATTGCTTCTGAAGTGCTTAGTCGCGATTTATCTGACCTATTTTCTAGTGGCCGGATCAAGCATTTTAGTGGCCCTCGTGGTGGTTTGCAGGTGTCTCATTTATTATATTCCGATGATACTCTAATTTTTATGAATGCTGGCATCAATGGTGTGAGGTTATTGTTGAAGTTTCTTCAGTTATATGAAAGCAGGTCCGGTCAACAAGTTAATGCTAGCAAAAGCGGTTTCCACATTTCTCACAAAGTGCCGTTGGATTTGGTGTCTCGCATATCTGCCTTGACAGGCTATAGACATCAGACTGGTTCTATGAAATATCTGGGAATTCCTTTGAAGGCAGGGAGACTTAAGGTTCAAGACTTCAGATTTCTTGTGGATAATGTTACTCGTAAATTGGCTGGTTGGAGGGCCAATGTCCTTTTCCAAGCGGGTCGAGCGGTGCTGATCCGTTCGGTTCTTTTGAGTCTCCCGGTGTATCTGGCTAGTTCGCTCTCCATTCCTAAGTCAATCAGTAACCAGGTTAACCGGGTCTGTGCTAATTTCTTCTGGCAGGGGGCGGATGGCCAGCAACGTCGCCACTGGGTTGCTTGGTCGGCTCTTCAGAGACCCTTTGTGGAGGGCGGTCTGAATTTCAGAAACATTGATGTTCTTCAGGTAGCGATGGCTACTAAGCATATTTGGAATATCATTCATGGTGACTCTCTTTGGTCTAGGTATGCCAAGCATCGGTTTATTAATCAGTCACATCTCAGTGATATTTCTGTTCCATTTCCTCTTGGCATTTCCAAGCAGATTTTTGTTAAAGCTAAGGAAGTTGTTTTGGTTAATATTCATTGGCTTGGAGGAGATGGATCTTCCGTGAATTTTTTCAAAGACACTTGGATTTGACCTTCACCTCTGATGCATGTGCTTCGGGATAATTCCTTTGTCCAGGAGTCACGGAATATTATGGTCAATGAGATGGTGCATGATACAAATAATCCGGTATGGACTGTCTTGAACATTTCTCCGAGGTATGTTCATAGCTTGCTGACTACCAGCCAGGATGATTTTATTTGGGCGGCCAACCCCCATGGTAACTTCACTGTTAAATCAGCTTATGACTTTGCTTTTTCCCATGGAGTCTCACGTGGTGCATGGGCAAAACTTTGGCACCATGCGATTCGTCCTCGTGCTGCTATGTTTGCCTGGCGCCTTCTTCATCGGGATGTCCCCGTGGATTCCAGAATTGTCGAGTGTGGTGTGCCGCTGGTTTCCATGTGTTCCTACTGTAAAGTTCATGCCCAAGAAAGCTTGGACCATCTGTTCATCTCAAGTGATATTGCTAAGGAGTTATGGTCCTGGATCGCCCCCCTTCTGAGTAACCATATCAATTGGAGCTCTCATGTTACTACAAGGTTTTAGAGTGTTCTTTCTTCAACCAGGATTAATTCGCCATTGTTGTTTGCTGGTATGGCTACCTGTATCCTCATGCTCTGGGAGGTTTGGAGGACCAGATGTTCTGCTCGGATGGAGGGAATTATTCGCCCTCTGGAGGTTCTCAAGTGTTCGGTTATTTATTCCGTGCGCCGCATCTTGGAGACTGTGAAGTTCAAAGGCTCGATCTCTTATCAACATTCCTCTATTCTTCACTCTTTTGATTTTCATGTGGAGGCTAGAGTTAAGATTCCTTTCCCGGTCAAGTGGATGCCTCCGTCGGTAGATTTGTGCCTTAATGTTGATGGTGCTTCTAAAGGAAACCCGAGTGACTGTGGCGGAGGAGGTTGTATTAGAGATACTCATGGGAACTTTATTTGTGGATTTGCCTTCTTTTATGGTTCTGGGAGCAGTATTTTGGCGGAGACAAGGGCGCTTCATGATGGGCTGCGATTAGCTATTGACCGTCAACTCCAGATCTCGGTGGTTTTTTTCTGATTCAGCAACTCTGCTTAGTGCCATTGCTGCTGGGCGGCTTCCTCACTGGGCTGTGTTTCCATGGTGGCGCGGGATAGTTGAGATGCTACACATATTAAAACCGCAGCTGGTGCATACTTTCCGGGAGGGTAACCAAGTGGCTGATTCCCTGGCTAACTTCGCTTGTAGCAATGCGTCTAGTTTTCTTTTTTCGGAGTTGTCTTCTATTCCTCCTTTGACCAGGGGCTCTTTATTGGTTGATAAGACGGGGCTTCCTAGCTTCAGGAAGTGAGCTTGAGTTTTGCTTGTACTTGGGGGCTTTCCTTGCTGGAGATCATTTTATGATGTCGGGTGTACTATTCCTCATTTCATTCAATAATATCTACCCCTCTGGTGCTCACCGTGTGGAGTGAGAACATCTTCTCCTGCTGGGAGGGGGTGCACTCTGCTTGTCGCTGACCCATTGGTGGCTTTTTATAAAAAAAAAAAAAATCATGGGTATGGTAGCTTACTGTTTGCATGATCCATGTGTAATCAGACTTTCATAAAATTTCCAAATGATGTAAATGCATGACAGTCCATGTCCCGAAAATTTGGGAATTTTTCCATGAATATGAAACTTGTTATAATTTCTGTATTAGAAAATAGAAAGCATGCCTAGATTGTTTTAAAACTTCAGAAATTGTATGTTGTGCAAAAATTTCGGGCAAAATATCTGTAACATTATGAATGATAGGTACAGACCTATGAACAGTCAAATCGAACATTCATGTTATGTTCCATGATAAATTGAATTATAAATGGCATGAGATCGGATGTTTTAATTTCTGTAAATGTAATATGACTCCGAAAAATATGAAAATTTTCATGTGTGATCATAAACTTGAAATTAGTCTGTGGTTAAATTCTCATGTTATTTGGATCACTGTAAAGTGCCCTATGAAATTTCCATGCGAAAACGAGTGTTCAACGCATGCTAATATGAACATGGTTAATTATGTATGTTTCAACCTGATTAGTGTAAGGTACTGAATGTTTGATTTCCGTCAACCGTAGTATCATGAATATAAAAACAGAGCCATGTGAATAAGTGATAGAATGTGAAGACATGTGTATATCATGTGTAATATGTGTGTTAAAAATCGGGATGTGTAATGTGTAATAATTGGGCCGAAAATGACACGGCTACCCTAGAGGCTTCGAGAGCTGTACATAGAAAAGTCCCTATGGAAAGCTCTATGTGTGAAAAGTTCGTCCTAAAGGCATTAGGGAAATCCTGGAGGTGGACAAGTACCACTGGATAGGGTGGAGAGGGCTTCTCCCGGTCTGCGCAGTTACCAAGATTCACTAATGTATTGCCTAGGTGGTGGGTATGTGATTATGAGTTGTGTTATGCGTTATGTGTTATGAGATGTGATGAGTCGTGTTATGCGATGAGTTATGAGAATGAGATATTTGTTAGTGTCCTCTACTGGTAGTTAGGACTATGTGTCATGGCAATTTGTTTAAGCAATGAAATATGAATAAAGTGTGAAATGATATGTGAATGTGGCACATGGTGAGCGCAAACGACATGATATGTGATAAGCGAAAACAAGAGTAAATGATATGATAGTTATGTGAAATGAGATGTAAGGGAGAGTTAATGCAAAAGAGAGTGTACTTGCATGTGAAAAACTAGTTTATTAGCATGCTATGGTTATGTTTCCTTATGCTAATATCTCAATTGAAATGTCATGCTTAGTATCATATCATGTAGCTTACAATTCGTCATGTAACGGTGTATGTGAGTAAACTTAGACAACCATGTTGTTTATGCAACACAAAATATGAACATGTAGACTTGTGAAGGGATAAGATAATATGTGAATAATTATAGATCCATCTAATTGAATGTAATGCATGTAAGAACAGCAAGTAAAGTGTGATTATGAACATGGTAAATACGTGAATAATATTTGGATTCCATGCTAGTTGAAGTGCTCAATTAGTATAAAGTTTCACACTTAAGTGCTTATTGTTGCCAAATGGTTTTACCATGTTTAACCTTCAATTCATGCTATAAAAGGTGAAGCTATGTGCATGAGATTTTATATGTTAAAACAGTAAGTAAATTGTACAATTAAATACGAAAAGTGCATGTGAAAAGAAAGTAGTCATCATGCTAGCTTGTTCTTTTCCCTTATGCTCAACTTTTATGCTTTAGTGGTAGAGACATCTATGGCATGAAATAATGTGTGGACGAATCATGCTACTTGTTAGGTGTATGAAATGTGTACATGTGTATAATGTAATGCTCATGATTTAGAATAGAAATATGATAGACTAAAGTATGCTCATGTGAATAAAATATGTGTTGCTAGTTAAGAGTAAGGACCATGTGTACCCTTGTGATTTGATGATAGTGTGCACCTCTTTAATGTTAATGGCTTAGTGTGAGTGTGACATGCTTAAGTTTAAGTCTTTGGTTTGCTTGCTGAGTCTTTGGACTCACTCTTGCTTCGGCATACAGGTCGACAGGTATCGTGTACTAGAAGGAAGCATAGTGAGGATCACCATTTAGAAGACTATTTTGTGGAGCTGCTACTAGTTGTACTTTTCTTTTTCTCATAGTATGAAAAGAATTATTGTATGGACAATATCTGGACAATGTAGTTATTCTATCTTGTATTAATGTGGACATTGTCTTTCTAATTCACTATTTAGATTGTGGGATGTGTGTTGGTGATGGATTAAAAGTTGAGTTATTTATTTTATTCCGCTGTACTCTATTGCTATCCAGGTACATATCAACCTATCGACTAGTGTTGGGTACATGTCCCACTGTGACGACGCCTTTTATACCGATGGGGATTGGTATAATCGTACCGGTATGAAGAGGGTCGTTACAGAGATTGGTATCAGAGCCCAAGGTTGAGACTGTACATGGATAGACCATCACTGTCACAACATTGCAAAGTCTTCATAGGGAATTGTTCATATATGTAGAATTTACTAATAATGGATGGAAGATAGTAAGGAGAATAGTTAGAAGATAGTAACCTAGGTTCTAACTGAGTTACTTATTTTGCAGACCATGACTGGACGTGGTAGACGTAGTGCTCAGTCTAGGAGGTATGAGCAGAACCGCAAGTTGATTTTTTAGTTCTTTTACCACAACCTTATGCTTATTATATAGTTCATTTACGACTTTTTCTAAGTCTTCTGATTCTGACCCTAAATCTGTGCATGAATTGAATGAGGGTTCAGAGAGTACCTCATCTAGTCCTACCACGAGGGCTAGATTTACCTGCTCATTTTCTGATCCTGAGTTTGATGAGCTTGATGATTCTGAGTTTGAGGCCTCATCATTTTCCCAAGCAGCCGCCATGGCTTTTCTTTTAAACTTCTTGTGCTGCTTTTTAGGCTTCACGGTTTGACCAGTCTTTTTGAGTCTTGGGCAATCTGGTCTCAGATGTCCAGGTTTTCTGCATTCATAGCAGACTGGTTCTTTTTCTTTTTTATCTTTCTTTTGAATCCTTCTTGATCCATTTTTCTTCTTCTTGAGAATTTTCTGAAGCTTGGACAGTACATCATCTACATCACTGTCTTCAGAATCTGCATCTTTTGAACTAGAAGAAGAAGAAGTGGAAGGAGCAGCTGCAACTTTAAGAGCATTAGTGCATTTCATTTTGGATGAACTTTCAAATAATCGCTCCATATTTATTTCGTGAGCCATGAGAGAACCTATTTGATTATCGATAGACAATTTGGTTAAATCATGGGCTTCTTCTATAGCTGTTACCTTAGGTGTCCATGATATAGTTAAGGATCTAAGTATTTTTCTAACATTTTCTTCGTCAGATAGATTTTTACCTAAGGAGTTTAATCCTGCTACTATAGTTGAAAAACGATTATACATAGTAGTAACATTTTCATTTGAAAGCATTTTAAATTGCTCGTACTCTGCAACAAGAATGTCTATTCTAGTTTGTTTTACTTTATCTGTTCCTTCATAGGTTACCTGTAGTTTATCCCATATTTCTTTGGCAGATTTACATGCAGATACTCTACTGAATTCTCTTTTAGATAAAGCACAACATAGATAGTTTTTTGCTTTAAAATTTAAAGATAATTTAACTTTATCTGCTGCTGTAATAGCAGTAGTACCTTCTGCAGGAATAATAACGTAATCACCTACCTCAATTACCTGCCACAGATCAAAGTCTGCGCCTCGAATGAAGCACTCCATCCTCATCTTCCAATATTGATAATCTTCTCCATCGAAGAATGGAGGTCTGGTGACGGATTGGCCTTCAGCATATCCTTGAGCTGCCATGGATCTTTGCTCTAAGATCGTTGGATCTTCTTGAAAGTTCAAAGACTCGCTCTGATACCACTTGTTGGCCCTTTCGGTATGGCAGCAAGCTAGCCTAGAGGAGGGGGGGGGGGGGTGAATAGGTTTTTCTGAAATCTGAAATAGAAACTTAAACGCAGAAATTAACACTTGAAGGTTTGGTTAGTTTAGTGTGATAAAGAGTAGTAGTGCGGAAGCAAATAAACAATCACACAAAGGACACAAGGAATTTATCCTGGTTCGGCCCTTCCCACATGGAAGTCCTACGTCCAGTCCCCAAGCAACCTCTTGGGATTTCACTAACCAAGGGTACAATCCCCCTTAAGGACACTACAACACCCAGCACACCAGCTGGTCTTCTTCTCTTTCCCGGGCAAGAAGGCAACCCACTTCTATTACAGGTAAAGAAGCCAACCTCCTAGTACAAACCCCAGTGTGGTTCTGCTAGACACTAACCCCTAGCTAGGTTATCAACTGGTACAAACCCCAGTTAGGTTCAGCTAGACACAAACCCCTAGCTGGGTTATCTACTGTATACAGTCCTACAGCTGGACAGAAGTCTTTCTTAGAAAAGAAAGATCAGACTGGGAGGTATTACAAGATGGACACAATGAACTCTAGCTCACAGTCACAGACTCTCCCCCAAGATTATAATGAGCACAAGGAGAATGGAAGAGAAGAAGGCTTGAAGGCGATGAAGACTTTTGCTTTGAAAGCTTCTGCAGATTTTGGCTCGAGCTCTTCTCTCTTGTTTTGAGTGTATGTGGCATTTGAGGTTTCTCACTTGGATGTACACTCCTTCAAAGATGTTCAGGAAAAAGGCTCTACTGTTCTTCAGCAATGCTTCATCTTTTATATGAGCAGCTTTTGAATGGATCCGTTGAAGAGATCCGTTGGAGTTCTAGCCGTTGCTCATCTCTTATTTCTTCTAATATTTTGTGGTCTACGAGGTCTGCACACATAGAAGAGAGTGTTAGCACAAAATAATGTTTATGATAAACAGTGCATACCACTGTGTTTCTGCTAACATACTGAAAATAGAAGGACATCTTTTTCTGACAAGCAAGCAGCTTTATTCAGTCAGAAGATATTTGCCTTTTCATTTAAGCGCCAAACATATTTGAAATATAAAGGCAATCTGTGTTTGAACAGAATCAATGAAGAAATCGTTATGTGAAGAGTCGTTGCTCATTTGTAAACAAATCGTTGAAAGATTATGAACAAATCGATATGATCATTTATGAAATCGTTATGCACGCAAATCGTTATGATCTCCTGAAGAAATCGATGTGATCACTTATGAAATCATTATGAGATCAATTTCTTATCAAATCGTTGCGAAGGCAAATCGATGTGAGGGCAAATCATTGCACTCACTTATGAAATCGTTATGAGTCTTAACAAATCGATGTGAGAATCAAATCGTTGTTCTCACTTATGAAATCGTTATGAGCCTTAGCAAATCGTTATGACTAGAAAATCGATGTAAAACTTATCAAATCGTTATGAGAACAAAATCGATGTGAACAAATCGTTATGGCTATAAAAGGAATCGTTCTATGATCGATTTCTTAACAAATTGTTATAGCCACTTAGCGAATCGTTGTAACTACTAAACGAATCGTTATAGCGCTTTAATTTGGCACTTGAACTGTAATCGATGTATATGGATTAAACATCGATTTTATCAATTTAGTGCGCCATATTGCATCAATGAAAGACTTAGCATTTTGCTATGAGATTGATGCGACTCAGATGAAACAAAATATTCAATAGTATTTAATCAACAAAGATATATATGTTGGGTTTTCCATATATCATGTTTTTGATGATCACATTAATATCCTTGAACATTGATTTAATGCAAAATTGATGTGCTAACTAACATGAAAAACACCATGAAAGTGATTGAGTTAAACATTGCTAAATCATACAATGTATATCACTAACAATGTATTTGCATGTAGGTGCACAAGCATGAAAGATGGAGCATTGAAGAGATGAGCAAATAGCACAAAAAACTGTCAAAGAGGTGTATCTTTCGATAGGCTCAGGGCAGGTGTCCACAGATTCAGACAGTCATTCCAAGACAGAACTCAGGTTTGCATCTCTGAGTGCACCTGTCGACAGATGCAATGTACCTGTCGACAGATACACACAGGCAACCCAGGACAGAACTCAGGTTTTGTATTCCTGAGTGCACCTGTCGACAGATGAAAATTGCCTGTCGACAGATACACTCAGAAACTCAATTTCTGAAACCCAGTTCTCAGCCTGAGTGTGCCTGTCGACAGATGCAAGTGCACCTGTCGACAGACGACGGAAACATGAGATTTAGAGTTTCCAAATCCGGCCCCACTTGGGTGTTTCCTTCCTCCACGACCCCCACCTTTACCTAACACTATATAAGCATCCTTTTGGAGCCAAATTCACAGAGAGCAGCCTCCCAACCAAGAGCCTCCAAGGGACCAAGAGGAAAAGCCCCAAATTGCTGCTCTGCTTCAACTTTCTGCCCAGATCGTTGTGGAATCGCCATCCATGCGAAGTTGAAGCCGGATCGTCATCAATTCAACCTTCTACATCGATCAATCTACATCCAATCGAAGTTTGAAGAGCGTTTGGACGATCCACGAGAAGAATTCCAACTGGATTTGTTCCCCAACTCTAAATTCTTCTCCATTTCACAATTTCCATTCCATCGTGTGTGTGTGTGGTTGTGTTTCGAGCATCCCTTGTGCTTGATTCACGAATTTGTGGTTGTTCTGATCGTGGTTCATCAGACAACGTGTGTGTGGTTGAGTTGTTGTGTTTAACTCGCTCATAAACAGTCGTTTCTGCGTGTGTGTGTGGACAGTGGATGTAGGATACACGAGTTGTGTACTCCGAACCACCTTAAATCATCGTGTTCTGTGGTTTGTTCGCGTTTTGCGATAGATGATTGGTAGGCACGGTGTTCATACGCACGTTTGATACCCTGTTCTCAATATATCAACTCAAGCTTTCTTAATCTCAATCAAATTCTAATCAAGTTTCATTAAGATTGCTGCTGCACCGAAAAGAAGCCATCAGTATTTAGAAATTGCCGTAATCTATTCAACCCCCCCCCCCCTTCTAGATTACCATATTGTGTTAATCCGCATAACCCTTCAATTGGTATCAGAGCAAGGTTTCTCCGATTTACAGTTTTCGTAATTTGATCTAGCGATCAGGAGATTTTCGATCTTATGGATTCTAGCAAAGGGTATATGGCCGAGGGACATTCAGTAACCAGGCCACCCTATTTTGATGGCGCTGACTATTCTTATTGGAAAAATCACATGCAGGTATTTTTGAGAGCTCAAAATTACGAGCTGTGGAAGATAGTCAGTAAGGGACCATATGTGTTGCCCGAGGACGAAGACGAAAGACCAAATAGCTAAAGGAACTCTCAACTGGAGTGCATTAAACATGATGCAATGTGCGGTGCATCCAAAGGAGTTCTCAAGAGTCTCCACATGCTCAACAGCAAAAGAGATGTGGGACAAACTTGAACTCATTTACGAAGGTACGTCCGAGGTAAGGGAAACTAAAGTTAGCATGTTAGTGTCTGAATATGAAATGTTCAAGATGAAAACTGATGAAAACATATCAGACATGTTTGCAAGATTCATGCTAATAGTTAACGCGCTAAAAGGTCTTAAGAAGGAATACTCTGAAAGTGACTTAGGAAGAAGGATACTTCGATCCCTTACTTCATCTTGGAATACTAAGGCCACTGTCATTGAGGATTCCAAAGACCTTTCAAAAATGAAATTGGATGAACTAATTGGCTCCTTAATGACATATGAAATCAACATCAAAAGAAAAGAATTAGAAGAAAATCCTAGGAAGTCAATTGCTCTAAAAGCATCCAACAAAACATCAACAAGCTCCAAGAAATCCATTCAACAAGATAGTGATGAGCAAGAAACATCTAGTGAGAGTGATAATGGTGAAATGGCAATGCTCACTAGACAATTCAAGAAATTTCTGAAGTTCAAAAGGAGAGACACAGGTAACTCTAAACCTTTTCAAAAGAAAAATTTTTCACAGAAATATGAGTCCAACAAAAAATCTGATATTGTTTGTTATGAATGCAAGAAACAAGGGCACATGAGAGGATAATGCCCGGAACTCAAGAAGAAGCTGAAGAAGGAAAAATTCACCTCCAAGAAAGCCAAAGCAATGTTGGCCACCTGGAGTGATGAAGATGAAGATGCACAAGAAACATCCAATGATGAAGAAGTGCAATGCTTAATGGCAAGGAGTGATGACTCCATCGAGGTAAACTTCTCATTTAATGATTTCACTGCAAGTGAATGGGAGGAAGCATACACTACTCTATTTGAAAAATTTTGTGAATATAAATCTGAAAATAAAGCATTAAAAAAGAAATGCAACTCCCTTGTGCATGATAAAAACAATGATGAACGAATTGCATTCCTGACAAAAGAAATAGAAATGATGAAAGTTGATGAAAAGACTGATAATGAAGAGATGGATTGCTTGAAAATGAGATTGCAAGAAACACAAAAAGAAAAAGACTGTTTAAGCCATTCTCTTGAATTCCTTCAAGAAGAACAATTAGAAACAAAGAAAAAGTTGGAACAAACTGAAAAAGAATTGAAAGAAAAATCTGAGGACTTAATGAAATTTGTAAAAGGGAAGCAAAATCTAGATGCGGTTTTGGGCGCTAAAATACATGTAACCAAGCATGGGTTAGGATATCAACCTGTCAAACAAAAGAAAATAGGAGAGTCATTGATCACTTCCTTTGTTGATCCTAGCCCAAGCACAAGCAAGCATGTTCCCACAAAGCATAACTCAAGGCAGTCTCAGACCAAAGCAATGCAACCCAAACAAAATGTTCCCAACAAACAAAAGAAAAAGCCACCTGTCGACAGATGGAATGGTGCCTGTCGACAGACAAGAACAACTTCAACTAATAAACAGTCTATCAAGCAACAAAAATTGAAAAGAAAATTCCTTCATGCAATGTGTGTAAAAGATTGGCCATGATGAAAAACAATGTTGGAATAATCCAAAGAAACAGAAATTCAAACAAGTTGGATTCCCGAACATCTACTTTGTTGCATGAATGAAATTTTAGGACCCAAAGTGATTTGGGTACCAAAACCTTATTTATGTCTCTTCTTCAAACATCGGATCATACTATTGATGACTCTCTTCTGCATGTTATTCCTACTATTGTTTCAGAAGCCTAGAATACGGAGCTGACTGCAACTCCTTCTAAGGAGGAGATCAAGGCGGCTGTTTGGAGCATGAATCCTAATAGCGCCTGAGGCCCTGATGGTTTTACTGGCTATTTCTGTTGGGTTGAGTGTGTTTTGGAATTTCTTAAAGTTGTATTTAATGATAACCAATGAACATCACTCATACTTTGATTTTGATGATGACATATTATGATTTTGATGATGATATGTTGAACATGTTTACATTCTATACATATCACAATAATGCTTAAACAACATGTTCTTGATGTTTAATATCTCATATTTTAATGATAATATCTTGTACTAATGATTTCTGTGTTAAATTTACAGGTGTATTCAGATTTTGTCATGGTAGTGTCGACACACCCATTGATGGTGTCGACACTGGGTCAGAGTCCCTGAAGCTTTTTCATGAAGACAGAGTCAAGTGTGTCGACACAGCCCCAGGTAGTGTCGACACTAGTCTCAGTCTCCAGAAGACCCAGTTGCCTGACTGGGACAGTGTGTCGACACAGCCAATGGCAGTGTCGACACTAGTCTCAGCTCCCAAAAGACCAGTTCTGCGCAAATGGGACAGTGTGTCGACACACTCCCTGGTGGTGTCGACACACGCTGAAACTCAAATCGTGATTTTATCTGGACACGTGGCCGCTTGGGGTTCAAGGGGATCTGCGTAGGTGTGCCACGTCTAAATTCTGTTTCCTAGTGGAGAAAGACGGAGGACAAGTCATCTTTGGAGGTAACAACAAAGGCCAAATAATTGGCACAGGTAATGTTGGTAAGTGTCCCTCCAATTCAATTGAAAATGTACTGTTGGTTGATGGCCTTAATCACAACTTGCTTAGCATAAGTCAATTGTGTGATAGAGGTCACAACGTCATGTTTGAATCAAATTCATGTCAAATTGTTGATAAAGAAACAGGAAGTGTAAAATTTTCTGGAAAAAGAGTGAATAACATTACTTAGTTGACTTAGATGATCCAGAAAATGACAACTTGTGTCTTGTTGCAAATAGACAGGATGAATTGACCTTGTGGCATCGTAGGCTTGGCCATGCGAGCTACAACGTGTTGCACAAGATCATGAAGCTCAAATTAGTAAGTGGACTTCCTGACATTTCTTTTAACAACAATGAAAGTTTTTGTGATGCATGTGCACAGGGAAAACAGACCCGGAAGTCTTTCAAATCTAAAGCACCGGTAAGCACATCTAAACCATATGAACTGTTGCACATGGACCTTTTTGGACCAACCAGAACTCTAAGTCTCAATGGCAAACGTTTTGGTTTTGTCATTGTAGATGATTTTTCTAGGTTCACATGGGTCAAATTCTTGGCACACAAAAGTGAAACACTTACAATCTTCCAAGAATTCTTTAACAAGATTGAGCATGGCAATGTGAATAAAATATGTTCAATCCGCACCGATCACGGGGGAGAATTTGATAACAATGCTTTTTCTGATTTTTGCAGGCACCAAGGGATTGAACATCTGTTCTCTTCCCCAAGGACTCCAGAACAAAATGGAGTAGTGGAGAGGAAAAACAGAACATTGGTGGAAATGGCTCGCACTCTTCTAGTTGAAGGCCAACTCTCCAAAAGCTTTTGGGCAGAAGCAGTGAACACTTCATGCTACATTCTAAACAGAGCCATGGTAAGACCTGTGATAAAGAAAACCCCCTACCATTTGTTGAAAGGTAAGAAAACCAACCTTGGGTACTTCCGAGTTTTTGGCTCAAAGGTATTTATTCATAACAATGATAAATCTGATTTAGATAAATTTGAAGCCAAAAGTGATCAAGGTGTTTTTCTAGGCTACTCAGAACACTCTAGGGCATATAGGGTGTTTAACAATAAAACACGCACTGTGGAAGAAACTCCACATGTTATTTTTTATGAGACTTATGCCAAATCTAACAGCTTGAATGTTAACAGGACTGAAAAAGAGGATGAAGGAACATCGCTTAAGGACCTACAAGTCAAAGCAAAAGACAAATCTGAAGAAGATTCCAAGACCAAAGGTGGATATCTTCACAGGGACTACGATGAAGATGATGAAATAGCATTCAGAAAACAAGATGAAACACTTGAAGAGAATCCACCAGAAAGTGAACCTCCTGAAGAACGACATTCACAAGATCAAATTCCTCAAGGACAAGATACTCTCGGCCCTTCAACAATCACAAATGTGAGGTATTCCAAAGATCACCCACTTGATGATGTGATAGGTAGTTTAAATGATTCTGTTCAAACGAGGTCTCAAGTAAGAAAAATAATTGAACATGATCTTTTTGCTTTTGTTTCTCAAGTGGAACCAAAAATGTTGAAGAAGCCTTAAAAGATAACTCGTGGATTGATGCTATGCATGAGGAACTTGGTCAATTTCAAAGAAATAATGTATGGAGTTTAGTTCCTAGAACCCTTGAAATTTCTATCATAGGAACTAGATGGGTGTTTAGGAATAAACTTAATGAAGAAGGAAAAGTGGTCAGAAATAAAGCAAGACTCGTTGCAAAAGGATATAGTCAAGAATTTGGTGTAGACTTTGAAGAGTCCTTTGCTCCAGTAGCCAGGTTAGAAGCAGTCAGAATTTTATTGGCATATGCATGCTCCCATAAGTTCAAACTTTATCAAATGGATGTTAAAACTGCTTTCTTAAATGGCTATATAAAAGAAGAAGTCTATGTCTCTCAACCACCAGGTTTTGAAAATTCTGAAATGCCTAACCATGTGTATAAATTGCACAAAGCTCTTTATGGTTTGAAACAGGCACCTCGAGCTTGGTATGATAGACTAAGCAATTTTCTGGTAAGCAAAAACTACTCAAGAGGTAAAGTGGACCAAACTCTCTTCACTAAGAAAGTTCGCAATCACATGATTGTTGTTCAAGTTTATGTGGACGATATTATATTTGGTTCAACTAACCCTTCACTGTGTGAAGAATTTTCTAAACATATGCACAGTGAATTTGAGATGAGTCTAATGGGGGAGCTTCAATTCTTTCTTGGTTTGCAGGTGAAACAACATAAAGACGGATTCTTCATAAATCAAGAAAAATATGTCAAAGAGCTTCTCAAACGATTTCAATTTGAGCAAGCTAAACCGGCCTCCACCCCAATGAGCACAAGCATCAAATTGGAAAATGATGAGAAAGGTAAACCGGTAGATGCAAAGCACTTCCGAGGTATGATTGGCTCACTCCTTTATCTTACTGCAAGTAGACCGGATATACAATTTAGTGTTTGCCTTTGTGCTAGATATCAATCTAGTCCAAAGGAAAGCCATTTAATTGCAGTCAAGAGAATTTTCCGATATCTCTCAGGCACATGCAATTTGGGTTTTTGGTACCCAGCAGGCAGTAGTTTTGATTTGATCTCATATTCTGATGTGATTATGCTGGATGTAAAATTGATAGAAAAAGCACTAGTGGATATTGCCAATTCCTTGGCGGTTGCATGGTTTCGTGGGCATCCAAGAAACAACACTCGGTTGCACTCTCCACTGCAGAGGCAGAATATGTCGCTGCAGGAAGTTGTGCAGCTCAAGTGTTGTGGATCAAAAGTCAGTTAGCTGACTATAATGTTGAAATTGGATGCACACCTATCCTATGTGACAACACAAGTGCTATCAACCTTTCAAAAAACCCTGTCCAACACTCAAGGACTAAACACATAGAAATCCGTCATCATTTCTTGAGAGATGAAGTTGCCAATAAAACCTTGGAACTTAATTTCATTCCCACAGAAAAACAATTGGCTGATATTTTCACCAAACCCTTGTCTGAAGATAGATTCACATCCTTAAGAAGAGAATTGGGTTTGTGTAAAATGCAATGAAACTGACAATCCATATTGGAGTACATGCTCTTTATGTGTGAATGACTATGTGGTATATCAAATGGTGAACTGTGGAAGAACAAGTTCGGCTTGTTTGAAAACTATCATCATGCGTGAGAAAATATTCTCCGCCAAGTATCAATAGTCCCATTTCATATAAAGGCCCTGTACTTCACATAGGATTTTTAGTTTCCTTACATTTTATCATGTTAACTCCATGAAACAATGCTTTTTCTGTGATCATGTGCTTGTGTATGACTTTCTTTAAATGATCATGTTTGTCTTGTATCAAATGCTTGTGTGAATCCTTGCTTAGATGTTGTGTCAACACGTGCACACACTATGGGGGAGTGAGTTAAGGGTAGATGAGTATTTTCTTGAGGAAACTCTTCCTACATCTCCTTGTTGAATTCTCACTTCCTTGAACTCAATGTGCAATCAATCTAAAACCAGAAAAATCCAATCTGTTCATATCTGTCGACAGTCTCACTCCATCTGTCGACAGGTACACTCAGTTTTGTTCTGACTGAAACTTCAATTCATCAGTCTGTGTGCATCTGTCGACAGATACACACATTCTTCTTTATTTTTCAATTCCTTCTTCATACTTCTCAAGAAAGTGTTCCTTACTTGATTTAAAGGTAAACATTGGTTTGTTTGTGTGCAATATAACCTTTTCATATCCACTTCATGTCAAAGTCGTGAACCAAGTCTAAATGATGTTTGATGCAACACTTGATTGAGGTCTATTTAGATCATTTTGAACACAATGAGCAAACTAAATGATTTTTAAACATCTCCTTTGAATAACTCCCTTGTCGTTAAACATGAATCTAAAATGATTTAAAAAATCAGAAGGTTCTTGAATTTGATGTTCTACATTATAACTTGCCTAAAGAAATCTCATGTACTTGACGAAAAGCAAAAAAAAAAAAAAAAAAGAGAAAAGCTACCTATTTCTTCGGTTCAATCAAAAAATTTATCTTTCATTTATGGGATGGAGGTAGAGCAATGATGAAAATCACTAAGTAACCGGGGACATGGGCATCACCAATGTCGGTCTTCGCGTCAAAAGGTTGTTTCATTATCTCTATACAATGGCTTGATGGACACTCACATTGAGTAACTGGGGGTATTGGCATCACAAATGTCTACCTTCACATGAAAAAGTGAAAGTGCTCCTCATTGCCACTCTTTTCCATCTTCGTTGTTTAAAGATTCTAAAATCATACCAAAATAGAGTGAAGCCTCCGAAAACTTTTTATGTCAAGTCCAATGTGCTTCTTATGGGTAAGATGTTCTTGTGGCCATCTAATTCAAATGTCATCTGACTATCATCTCTATTTAGATGCATGTTTTTCTTCAACGGCCTTAATCAAAAGAGTTATTTAATTTTCACTGGCTATTGTGAAATGTGTTCTTCATGATCTAATTAAAGAACTTATCTGTTTTAATTCAAACTCATTTTAGAATTGTGTCATGTCTTCATCATAATGGATATGCATTTTTATCTTGTACATACACCTATTTTACCTTAAAACACCAAATGAACACTTGTCCCTTTGAAAAATCTTATCAAAAATCAAGTTTTAGCCAAAAAAAAAAAAAGGTTATCTGTCGACAGATAGATTGTCATCTGTCGACAGCCGGCGGCCCAGATCCATTTTTGAAGCAAACCCTCGCGCCGGTTCAAGTCCTTTTTGTGGGGCCTCTCTTTTAAAACCCTTCTAAACCTATTCTAAGGCATCCCACGACCACTTCTCACCTTCCCCTCTCATTTCCTCCTCCTCTTCTCCAAACCCCTCTTCTTCCCCCTTCCGGGCTCAAGATCCGCTCCGTCTCCGACGATCCTGCTGCTCCTCGTCTGGGATCCCTCCACTCTCCCTTCCCAAACGCCATTCTCACCCTCCTTCCTGAGATGGCACCCAAATCAAAGCTTCTCTCTCGCCGTCGTCGCGCTTCGACGGACGCCGGAGAAAGTTCCAGGGCTCCTTCCGAACGTCGCAGCAAGCATCGCGAGGATCGGTTGCCGGAACTCAATGTTCCTCAAGGTCTCCGTCTTATCCGGCCCAACGGCACCTTCAAGAAACTCGTCCAATCCCGGTATGTGGACTTCGAGTCCTTAGCACCGATGTTCCCCTCACTCCTACCCTACTTTGACACTCAAGGGTGGACATCCTTTTTGTACTCACACTTGCAATACTCTCCAACTGCCGTCACAGAGTTTTTCAATAACCTAGGGCTTTCCGATCAGGGAGATCTCTTCTCTTCGGTGAAAGGCATACGTTTTCGCCTCACCGCCAATCTTATCTCGACAGCCCTTGAAATTCCAAACTCAGGAGTTGAAATCTTCAACTACACTCCTTCCGCTTCTGAGTACTATGAACTTCTCACGTTGCAACCTTATGACTCCACTAAGGAAATTGCTCGTCTAAATGCCAACTCCTTTCCTCCTTTGATCCGGATGATCCATCACATCTTCACTACCTTGATCGTCCCGAAGGATGGAAGCCGAGAATTAGTCACCGAGGTCCACAAGTCTTTGTTCATATTCTTCCTCAAGTGTCAACAAATCAATCTGCCTGAACTCATGATAAGCCTCATCCGTCGGTGTTTCTCAAACACCAAAAGATCAATGCCATACGCTTGCCCCATCACCTCTCTTCTCATTTTCATTGGCATTCCTATCGCTTCAAGTGAGCTCATCTCCTTGAAATCCCGCAGTGCTTTTGACCTCACTGCTGCTAACCGAATGGGCTACAAGATTGTAGACGGTGTAGTCACAAGGACTCTCAAAGGAAAGGAACCACAAGGAGTTGAAGAGTCATCTGCTGAAGAAGACAATGAAGCCGATGAAGCTAATGAAGGCAGTGATGAAGACTCTCAGGATGAGCAAATGCCTGATCAACCTCAAGAATTTGATGATGTACCTGTGCCTCAAGAACAATCTCTTCGTGATTACTTGGCACAAATGCATCAACAAATGATCTCAGGTTTTGCTCAGATGAAATCAAGATTTGATCAAGTGGACGCTCGCCTCAACTCACTGGATGAGTCTCACGTGCAAATCCGAGACCGGCTTGATTTCCTCTACTCCGAGAGAGATGGATCCCGTCATCCTCCACCTGCTGGACATGACAATGAATAGAGGGTCTCAGGGTCGTTAGAGGTCATTAAGAGTCTTAGCTGGGAGTTAGTCTCACTTGTCCAGTCATCTTTTGCTTGTTCATGTTATTTCCCTTTCTTTTGATTTTTATTGAGTCATGTAATGATTGTCTCTTGTACTGTGAAATTTGAATGATCAATCAATGAAAACTCACAGTTCATGTTTATTTGTCTCCTAATGTGCATGACTTGACATTTTGTATGTTGTCAAAAAGGGGGAGAACATCAATATGCATCAATTGAATGTTTTTGTCATCATCAAAAAGGGGGAGATTGTTGGGTTTTCCATATATCATGTTTTTGATGATCACATTAATATCCTTGAACATTGATTTAATGCAAAATTGATGTGCTAACTAACATGAAAAACACCATGAAAGTGATTGAGTTAAACATTGCTAAATCATACAATGTATATCACTAACAATGTATTTGCATGTAGGTGCACAAGCATGAAAGATGGAGCATTGAAGAGATGAGCAAATAGCACAAAAAACTGTCAAAGAGGTGTATCTGTCGACAGGCTCAGGGCATGTGTCGACAGATTCACACAGTCATTCCAAGACAGAACTCAGGTTTGCATCTCTGAGTGCACCTGTCGACAGATGCAATGTACCTGTCGACAGATACACACAGGCAACCCAGGACAGAACTCAGGTTTTGTATTCCTGAGTGCACCTGTCGACAGATGAAATTGCCTGTCGACAGATACACTCAGAAACTTAATTTCTGAAACCCAGTTCTCAGCCTGAGTGCGCCTGTCGACAGATGCAAGTGCACCTGTCGACAGACGACGGAAACATGAGATTTAGAGTTTCCAAATCCGGCCCCACTTGGGTGTTTCCTTCCTCCACGACCCCCACCTTTACCTAACACTATATAAGCATCCTTTTGGAGCCAAATTCGCAGAGAGCAGCCTCCCAACCAAGAGCCTCCAAGGGACCAAGAGGAAAAGCCCCAAATTGCTGCTCTGCTTCAACTTTCTGCCCAGATCGTTGTGGAATCGCCATCCATGCGAAGTTGAAGCCGGATCGTCATCAATTCAACCTTCTACATCGATCAATCTACATCCAATCGAAGTTTGAAGAGCGTTTGGACGATCCACGAGAAGAATTCCAACTGGATTTGTTCCCCAACTCTAAATTCTTCTCCATTTCACAATTTCCATTCCATCGTGTGTGTGTGGTTGTGTTTCGAGCATCCCTTGTGCTTGATTCACGAATTTGTGGTTGTTCTGATCGTGGTTCATCAGACAACGTGTGTGTGGTTGAGTTGTTGTGTTGAACTCGCTCATAAGCAGTCGTTTTTGCGTGTGTGTGTGGACGGTGGATGTAGGATACACGAGTTGTGTACTCCGAACCACCTTAAATCATCGTGTTCTGTGGTTTGTTCGCGTTTTGCGATAGATGATTGGTAGGCACGGTGTTCATACGCACGTTTGATACCCTGTTCTCAATATATCAACTCAAGCTTTCTTAATCTCAATCAAATTCTAATCAAGTTTCATTAAGATTGCTGTGCACCGAAAAGAAGCCATCAGTATTAGAAATTGCCGTAATCTATTCAACCCCCCCCCCCCTTCTAGATTACCATATTGTGTTATTCCGCATAACCCTTCAATATATGAAATTATCATAAGTTTTGTTACACCAAAATACCAAGATCACAGATAACCATAGAGTGGTTCAACAATCTCCCCTTTTTGGTGATGACAAAATTTATGTGAATTTTTTGAATGATAAAACATTTAAGCAGAAAAATTCATAGAGCATACTTACTCTCCCCCTTTTGTCAATATCCAAAAAGGTCTTACCGTGAATCTCCTTCGTTTGAGAGAGATTCTTACCATAGAGGGGTTCAAACTTTTCTCCCCCTTACTCTTTACTCCCCCTAATCAGAGCTCCCCCTTAATGAGAGGCTCTATCACTGCCTTGAGCACCCTTTGTTCCTGATGCTCCAAGGCTTCCCTGCAAACAACTCATTTAGATGGTAGGTACCCAAAACTTGTTGGGTCCTTGATGGTTAGAGGCATGAAAGTGTCCTTTAGGAATCCAAACTAAGTGCTTGGTTGTGCAGGTGTTTACTGTGTGTCCTAGTTTATTGCAATGAGAACAATGAAAATACTGTGTTTTACAGTTCTTATTGCTTTTATGACACTTTCCAGAATCCTTTTTCACTTGATGAGTTTGCTTATTTGAAAAGCCCGTTCTTGAGGAGTGATGGATTCTTTTACAAATTTAGGTGATGGATACTGTTCAGCAGATTTGACTTGTTTTCCCTTTTCTGAGGATCTGTATCCAATACCTTACTTATTTTTTCCAGATTTTGATCCTTTTAAGCATAGGGCTAAGGATGTTTTACCATTAGTTAGTTTACTAACTAATTCTTTAAATATACGTTTCTTCAGTTAGAGTTTTTTTTTCCTACTAACTCTAACTTCTCATCCTCCGTTCTTTTTAACTTTTCATTTTGAAGAGAGTTATTATCCTTGCATTCTTTAAACGCTCTTCTAACTGTTCCAATTCTGACTTAAGATCAGAATTAGTGTTTTCTAAACAGGTAAGGTTGCTTTTGAGATTTTTTAGTTCTTTTACCACAACCTTATGCTTATTATATAGTTCATTTACGACTTTTCTAAGTCTTCTGATTCTGACCCTGAATCTGTGCATGAATTGAATGAGGGTTCAGAGAGTACCTCATCTAGTCCTACCATGAGGGCTAGATTTACCTGCTCATTTTCTGATCCTGAGTTTGATGAGCTTGATGATTCTGAGTTTGAGGCCTCATCATTTTCCCAAGCAGCCGCCATGGCTTTCCTTTTAAACTTCTTGTGCTGCTTTTTAGGCTTCACGGTTTGACCAGTCTTTTTGAGTCTTAGGCAATCTGGTCTCAGAGTCCAGGTTTTCTGCATTCATAGCAGACTGGTTCTTTTTCTTTTTATCTTTCTTTTGAATCCTTCTTGATCCATTTTTCTTCTTCTTGAGAATTTTCTGAAGCTTGGACAGTACATCATCTACATCACTGTCTTCAGAATCTGCATCTTTTGAACTAGAAGAAGAAGAAGTGGAAGGAGCAGCTGCAACTTTAAGAGCATTAGTGCATTTCATTTTGGATGAACTTTCAGATAATCGCTCCATATTTATTTCGTGAGCCATGAGAGAACCTATTAGATTATCGATAGACAATTTGGTTAAATCATGGGCTTCTTCTATAGCTGTTACCTTAGGTGTCCATGATATAGTTAAGGATCTAAGTATTTTTCTAACATTTTCTTCGTCAGATAGATTTTTACCTAAGGAGTTTAATCCTGCTACTATAGTTGAAAAACGATTACATAGTAGTAACATTTTCATTTGAAAGCATTTTAAATTGCTCATACTGTGCAACAAGAATGTCTATTCTAGTTTGTTTTACTTTATCTGTTCCTTCATAGGTTACCTGTAGTTTATCCCATATTTCTTTGGCAGATTTACATGCAGATACTCTACTGAATTCTCTTTTAGATAAAGCACAACATAGATAGTTTTTTGCTTTAAAATTTAAAGATAATTTAACTTTATCTGCTGCTGTAATAGCAGTAGTACCTTTTGCAGGAATAATAACATAATCACCTACCTCAATTACCTGCCACAGATCAAAGTCTGTGCCTCGAATGAAGCACTCCATCCTCATCTTCCAATATTGATAATCTTCTCCATCGAAGAATGGAGGTCTGGTGACGGATTGGCCTTCAGCATATCCTTGAGCTGCCATGGATCTTTGCTCTAAGATCGTTGGATCTTCTTGAAAGTTCAGAGACCCGCTCTGATACCACTTGTTGGCCCTTTCGGTATGGCAGCAAGCTAGCCTAGAGGGGGGGGGGGGGGTGAATAGGTTTTTCTGAAATCTGAAATAGAAACATAAACGCAGAAATTAACACTTGAAGGTTTGGTTAGTTTAGTGTGATAAAGAGTAGTAGTGCGGAAGCAAATAAACAATCACACAAAGGACACAAGGAATTTATCCTGGTTCGGCCCTTCCCACATGGAAGTCCTACGTCCAGTCCCCAAGCAACCTCTTGGGATTTCACTAACCAAGGGTACAATCCCCCTTAAGGACACTACAACACCCAGCACCCCAGCTGGTTTTCTTCTCTTTCTCGGGCAAGAAGGCAGCCCACTTCTCTTACAGGTAAAGAAGCCAACCTCCTGGTACAAACCCCAGTGCGGTTCTGCTAGACACTAACCCTAGCTAGGTTATCAACTGGTACAAACCCAGTTAGGTTCAGCTAGACACAAACCCCTAGCTGGGTTATCTACTGTATACAGTCCTACAGCTGGACAAGAGTCTTTCTTAGAAAAGAAAGATCAGACTGGGAGGTATTACAAGATGGACAATGAACTCTAGATCACAGTCACAGACTCTCCCCCAGATTATAATGGCACAGGGAGAATGGAAGAGAAGAAGGCTTGAAGGCGATGAAGACTTTTGCTTGAAAGCTTCTGCAGATTTTGGCTCGAGCTCTTCTCTCTTGTTTTGAGTGTATGTGGCGTTTGAGGTTTCTCAATTGGATGTACACTCCTTCAAAGATGTTCAGGAAAAAGGCTCTACTGTCTTCAGCAATGCTTCATCTTTTATATGAGCAGCTTTGAATGGATCTGTTGAAGAGATCCGTTGGAGTTCTAGCCGTTGCACATCTCTTGTTTCTTCTGATATTTGTGGGTCTACGAGGTCTGCACACATAGAAGAGAGTGTTAGCACAAAATAATGTTTATGATAAACAGTGCGTACCACTGTGTTTCTACTAACATACTGAAATAGAAGGACATCTTTTTCTGACAAGCAAGCAGCTTTATTCAGTCAGAAGATATTTGACTTTTCATTAAGCACCAAACATATTTGAAATATAAAGGCAATCTGTGTTTGAACAGAATCCATGAAGAAAGAAATCGTTACGAGCATGACTTATGAAATCGTATGTGAAGAGTCGTTGCTCATTTGTAAACAAATCGTTTGAAAAATTATGAACAAATCGATATGATCATTTATGAAATCGTTATGCACGCAAATCATTAGATCTCCTGAAGAAATCAATGTGAGGGCAAATCGTTGCACTCACTTATGAAATCGTTGAGTCCTTAACAAATCGATGTGAGAATCAAATCGTTGTTCTCACTTATGAAATCGTTATGAGCCCTAGTAAATCGTTATGACTAGCAAATCGATGTAAAACTTATCAAATCGTTATAGGAAACAAAATCGATGTGAACAAATCGTTATGGCTATAAAAGGAATCGTTCTATGATCGATTTCTTAACAAATTGTTATAGCCACTTAGTGAATCGTGTGTACTACTAAACGAATCGTTATAGCGCTTTAATTTGGCAACTTGAACTGTAATCGATGTATATGGATATGAAACTCGATTTTATCAATTTAGTGCGCCATATTGCATCAATGAAAGACTTAGCATTTTGCTATGAGATGAAGGTGTTTGGAGGCTTCTTGGGACTTCCCAAGGAGAGCTTCATTGCCCATTTCACCCCTTTGGAGATTTTACAAGAGGCAAGTAAACCCTAGATCTTAAGCTTGTGCAGTGGCCTAAGTCCTAGGTATTTTGTGGGTTTTAATTCGTGTCTGGATCCCCCCATTCTTCTGGTTTTGGAGCTCGGTCTATCTTTTGCAAGACCAAAACTGGTGACAAGATCCCTTGCCGTCAAGCTCTTCGATTAGCGGCCAACGATATTGCCGTTAATCTCCTATAACGACCAGACTATATCGTTAAGTCTTCAGGATAGAACAATGAGCTGTTCTCTCCTCCTATATGATAAATTTTCGATGTATTTTCACATGAGGATATATTGTAAACACTATATGTTATGTAATATGGTTAATGGAATGTGTTTGTGAGATTTATATTTTTCTGGGATTATCTAAGTTGTTAGAATTATGTGAAATGCATGTGAAATGAAGATCATGGGTATGGTAGCTTACTGTTTGCATGATCCATGTGTAATCAGACTTTCATAAAATTTCCAAATGATGTAAATGCATGACAGTCCATGTCCCGAAAATTGGGAATTTTTCATGAATATGAAACTTGTTATAATTTCTGTATTAGAAAATAGAAAGAATGCCTAGATTGTTTAAAACTTCGGAAAATTGTATGTTGTGCAAAAATTTCGGGCAAAATTTTTGTGACATTATGAATGATAGGTACAGACCTGTGAATGGTCAAATCGAACATTCATGTTATGTTCCATGATAAATTGAATTATAAATGGCATGAGATCGGATGTTTTAATTTCTGTAAATGTAATATGACTCCAAAAAATATGAAAATTTGCATGTGTGATCATAAACCTGAAATTAGTCTGTGGTTAAATTCTCTGGTTATTGGGTAACTGTAAAGTGCCTATGAAAGTTTCCATGCGAAAACAAGTGTTCAACGCATGCTAATATGAACATGGTTAATTATGTATGTTTCAACCAGATTAGTGTAAGGTACTGAATGTTTGATTTCTGTCAACCGTAGTATCATGAATAGGAAAACAGAGCCATGTGAATAAGTGAGAGAATGTGAAGACATGTGTATATCATGTGTAATATGTGTTTTAAAAATCAGGATGTGTAATGTGTAATAATTGGGCCGAAAATGACACGGCTACCTAGAGGCTTCGAGAGCTGTACATAGAAAAGTCCCTATGGAAAGCTCTATGTGTGAAAAGTTCGTTCCTAAAGGCATTAGGGAAATCCTGGAGGTGGACAAGTACCACTAGATAGGTGGAGAGGGCTTCTCTCGGTCTGCGCAGTTACCAAGATTCACTATGTATTGCCTAGGTGGTGGGTATGTGATTATGAGTTGTGTTATACGTTATGTGGTATGAGATGTGGGAGTCGTGTTATGCGATGAGTTATGAGAATGAGATATTTGTTAGTGTCCTCTACTGGTAGTTAGGACTATGTATCATGGCAATTTGTTTAAGCAATGAAATATGAATAAAGGTGAAAATGATATGTGAATGTGGCACATGGTGAGTGCAAACGACATGATTGTGATAAGCGAAAACATGAGTAAATGATATGATAGTTATGTGAAATGAGATGTAAGGGAGAGTTAATGCAAAAGAGAGTGTACTTGCATGTGAAAAAACTAGTTATTAGCATGCTATGGTTGTTTCCATATGTTAATATCTCAATTGAAATCCATTCTTAGTATCATATCATGTAGCTTACAATTCGTCATGTAACGGTGTATGTGAGTAAACTTAGACAACCATGTTGTTTATGCAACCCAAAAATATGAACATGTAGACTTGTGAAGGGATAAGATAATATGTGATAATTATTGATCCATCTAATTGAATGTAATGCATGTAAGAACAGCAAGTAAAGTGTGATTATGAACATGGTAAATAACGTGAATAATATTTTGATTCCATGCTAGTTGAAGTGCTCAATTAGTATAAAGTTTCACACTTAAGTGCTTATTGTTGCCAAATGGTTTTACCATGTTTACCTTCAATTCATGCTATAAAAGGTGAAGCTATGTGCATGAGATTTTATTACGTTAAAACAGCAAGTAAATTTTACTATTAGATATGAAAAGTACATGTGAAAAGAAAGTAGTCATCATGCTAGCTTGTTCTTTTCCCTTATGCTCAACTTTTATGCTTTAGTGGTAGAGACATCTATGGCATGAATAATGTGTGGACGAATCATGCTACATGTTAGGTGTATGAAATGTGTACATGTGTATAATGTAATGCTCATGATTTAGAATAGAAATATGATAGACTAAAGTATGCTCATGTGAATAAAATATGTGTTGCTAGTTAAGCGTAAGGACATGTGGTACCTTGTGATTTGATGATAGTGTGCACCTCTTTAATGTTAATGGCTTAGTGTGAGTGTGACATGCTTAAGTTTAAGTCTTTGGTTTGCTTGCTGAGTCTTTGGACTCACTCTTGCTTCGGCATACAGGTCGACAGGTATCGTGTACTAGAAGGAAGAATAGTGAGGATCGCCATTTAGAAGGACTATTTTGTGGAGCTGCTACTAGTTGTACTTTCTTTTTCTCATAGTATGAAAAGAATATTGTATGGACAATATCTGGACAATGTAGTATTCTAACTTGTATTAATGTGGACATTGTCTTTCTAATTCGCTTTAGATTGTGGGATGTGTGTTGATGATGGATTAAAAGTTGAGTTATTTATTTTATTCTGCTGTACTCTATTGCTATCAAGGTAAACATCAACCTATCGACTAGTGTTGGGGACATGTCCCACTGTGACGACACCCTTTATACCTATGGGGATTGGTATAATCGTACCGGTATATGAAGAGGGTCGTTACATTGTGCTCCATGTTGTGTGTTTGAGCTGAGCTCAAGGGTGTTTGGAGTCGTCATGCTTTGGTGTGAGTTGTCTCTTTTGAGTAGTGAAGCCTCACTGTGGTGAGGGGTGGATGTAGGAATCTATAGCAACTATAAAATTTAATACTTAAAAATTCAAAATAATAATTTCTTTAAATCGAAATAGTAGAACATACGTACCCACTATAGAGTATGTGCAAGAACACATTGGAAAATTCTTTAAAAAATTATAAATCAACCCCAGAACATTTTCCTAAGTGTTCTACTAAGAATTCAAGCAACGAAAAATCCGATGGCCAAGTGTACGTCACAATGTGACTAATTATCTAATTAGGAACTAAGTCGGAAAACTGTTAACACGGAAAAATAATGCGCCCATAAATTAAACGAACATGTCTGAGAGACTTCCAACATCATGAAATGATTACCCATTATCGGAATTGGACCAATGGACCTCTCATGGCCCATGAATAAATCAAGTAAGAAAAATATAATAAATTCTGAAATTCTATTATTTCCATATTTAAAATGGAGAATTTCTAAGTTAAATTCCATTAAGAATGGGCTTTGTTAAATGGACCCTCTAGAATTTATTGGGCCAAAATAGGGATTTTTAAAAGGGGAATAATAGGGAAAATACCTTAAATTCGTAACTTAAATATTGCTGAAATAGAAAAGAGGTATTTAAGCATTAAATAGCTAATTAAGATGGAATGGATTCTAAACTACCCTAATAGGTTGGCCACGAATTGGATCCTAACCTAACCCAAATTGGACATGGCAAGCTTGGAAGGTGGAATTAATTAGGAAATCTCAGAATTAAATAGGAGTTAGAGTCCTATTAGGAAATAGAAACATAGGAAGCATAATACTCTCATAAATCCCCCATGGACGGCCTAGCTCGTTGCCAAGGGTTGCTGGACTAGGAGGAGAGGCCAAGGAGGAGGAGATCTCGTGGGGGAGAAGAACCTCTCAAGCTCTCTCTCTTGTTCTTCAAGTTCTAGCCCTAGAAGAGGAAAATGAGTAAAGGTAGGCATTCTCACAAGCAAAAAAATCATAAAACTCGTTTGTAGGTTGATCCAACATCATGATCAAAAGCCCTCTGATTTCATATTTTTCCATCGAGCCTATATTTTTCTCTTAATTTTCAATCTGCAACTAGCATGAGCCCGAACCCTTTTCTAAAATCTTGATCCATGTATACTCGACCCCATGCTCTCAAATTTTAACTGGAGGTACTGATGCTAGTAGGCTTCGTTTGCTCCTAAAAGCCCTAATTTTCATCCACCATATTGCTCGAATTAAATCTTTCATCTCAACTGTACATGTTCTATGTCTTCATGAATACACTAATTAAACCATACTGAAACCTTTGCTGTTTTCAAATTCCATTACTGGAAGTACCCTTGCATGTCTAGATTCGTTTAAAATTGGTTTTATGAATTTTCATCATTGTACATTTAGTTCTTATTTTCTGAACCACCCTAGTCAATATAAGGAAGTTCTAGACGCAATCCAAGAAATGGCTTTCCCGGTCGGACTCAGGCGCAGGACCTAAGAAGGTGACGGCCCGATAGGCCGCGGTCTCAGGGCTGGTCACGACAGTACCACCCATCACGTTCGAACGCGACAGAGGTTGTCGTCGAGTTCTGTCTGCCTGATTGATAAGCCGTCGCATTCTATGCAAGGCCCTGTCGCGTTCTGCTCTTACCCCGTCGCGACCCTTACTAGGGTACGTCGCGACCTAGGACTTTGCATGAAAAACCCATAATTTGTGATGCTTTGACCCTCTACAGTGCTTGTACCCTCTATTATAGTCATACGCAGTAAATACACTTGTCATAATTGAATATTTATGTGTTTTAAAATACATGCACATGACCACCTTCTATCTACAATTTCTCTTACACTTGCACACACTTTGAACCATCCATAAGGGCTTAACTTGGCATGAAATTATCTCATAATACATCTGATTTATGTCAATATATTTAAATTGACCCTGTTTTAAATGAACTTGTCTACGATTCTCGCGATGTTTTGGGAGTACCGTTATTAACGCTCCACTGTTCTAGAATTCCTCTAGAACGTCAGGCACTTGTTTTCTATACACACACTCTCTCTCTTGACTTGGATGAACTCTCCGTCAGATACTCCTTCTGTCGGACTAGTGAGTCTTTGTGCAAGGCCTCCATAAGTCTCCTCTGTCATGGGTTCCCACATGTCGACGAGCTGGTTGTACCCTAACACCTATGATACATTGAGGGATCAGTAAGATCCATACGACCTTAGATTGTTCTCTCTTATCTAGCGCTAAAATGGGTCTTGTGACTCTACTGACTTGAATGCATACTGCTGAGGGCACGGAGAGTGTCCGAGGGGCTCCAATCTAGTCCTGGGGGCAGAGAGCCACCCGAAAATACCTGCAGAGGCTAATGACAGTGTCTGCATTTGCACCGGGTTCTGACTGACTATTCTGAATTAGCTAGACATCTGACTGTTACACTGTTACTGTTAGTCTGTTAATTCAGACATACTGCACTGTTACTGTACTACCACTGACTGTTACTGAACTGATACTGTCCTGATTGAGCGACTAGTCGTACTCTCCTTGCTCTACTTGATACTTGCTATCTTGAGTTATTGCATTCTATCCTGACTTAGTCGCATTCAAAGTGCTATATTCTCTCTCGGCTATCTACGGATAAACAAAGTGCCATTACTATTCGATTGACGAAAGTTAATTAAAAGTGCTATACTATTTCGATTGTTGAAATCAATCAAAGTGCAATTACCCTTTACATGGCCAACTACTATCTCTCCTTGCTATACATGTTTCTTGCTATTGCTTGACGTTGACGTTATTTGCCATCGTGTTGTTATCGTTTCTATCGTAACTGACTTTAATCATCGTGCTATACTTCATCATCTGCTATCAGAACCATGTACTTGTGTATTACTTTCTCGACTTTACATGACTCTCTATCGTTAGTTACTCTGCTTTTAAAGCCTGCTTGACTATTGAGATTTAAGTCCTATTAGGCGTCATTGCTCACCCTTCGTTATTGTTATTTGTGTCTCAGGTAAGTCGGACAATGACGTTACACACACCAAGGGACAGGACCAGAGTGATGAGCGACCTAGAGTCAGTTGAAGAAGTTACCCTAGTACATAGAGTCTAATAGTTATTACTTTAGATTTTTTCTAATGTAGTGATGTCAATGAGCCCTTTGCATGGCTCCAAATTAGTGGTTGTAATAGTCTTAGTGATTTTATAATGAAATCAAGAGTTATTCAATTATTTCATTAGATGCTCTGATGTTTGCGTCTGTATGCGCAATTTACGTTACCATACTCGTTGCTCACGTTTCCCGATTTTATTCCACTGCTAAATTGGAGGGGCGTGACAGTTGGTATGAGAGCCTAGGATGTCTTATTAGGATATTTTAATATCTAGGATGTTTTAGGTGAACTTCCATGACACGCGGTCTAAGTCAACCAGCATACCTATGTGAGAATTGGGTAGAACCATGGTTATGACCTAAATATATTTAAATATATATCTATGTAATAGCTTAGTAATACTTTAGCATCCAAAGTCTAAAAAGTAATAAATAAAATGTTATTGCTCGCAGGAGACTAGAGGAGATGGCTGATGAGCATGCACAAATGCACGAATTACAACAGACTGTACAGGGGTTAACTGAAGCCTTTAACAACGTGATTCAAGCAGGAGCAAGAAATGGGGTAGGAGATTTATATGGAAACTTTCAACGATAAATCCCCCTAGGTAATGGACTCCAGATCCCGATGAAGCTGGAAATTAGGTGAAGGCGATGGAATGAATCTTTAGAGTTATGCAATGTTCAGAGCAGGAGAAAGTCCTTCTGGCAACCTTCCAGTTGGACCGCGATGCTAGAGCTTGGTGGGAAGATGCCAGTCGACAATACCCAACATCAACATAGAGTGGGATAAATTTTTAAAACTCTTCAACACCAAATATTTTTCTGGAGGATTCATAAGAAGAAGGCAAATGAATTTGCCAATTTAAAACAACGAATGATGTCTGTAGCAGAATATGAAGCGCAATTTGAAAGACTAGCAAAATATGGACACATTTTGGTGAGTAGGGAAAAGATGAAGGCAAAGATATTTTTAGAAGGGTTGAGACTTGTGTACTGGGAAAAGTTGGCTCCACTAGATCCAGATCCCGATGAAGCTGAAATTAGGTGAAGGCGATGGAATGAATCTTTAGAGTTATGCAATGTTCAGAGCAGGAGAAAGTCCTTCTGGCAACCTTCCAGTTGGACCGCGATGCTAGAGCTTGGTGGGAAGCTGCCAGTCGACAATTACCCAACATCAACATAGAGTGGGATAAATTTTTAAAACTCTTCAACACCAATATTTTTCTGAGAGATTCATAAGAAGAAGGCAAATGAATTTGCCATTTAAAACAACGAATGATGTCTGTAGCAGAATATGAAGCGCAATTTGAAAGACTAGCACAATATGGACCACATTTGGTGAGTAGGGAAAAGATGAAGGCAAAGATATTTTAGAAGGGTTGAGACTGTGTACTGGGAAAAGTTGGCTCCACTAGACATTGAAGTATATCAGTCATGGTATTGAGAGCTCAATTAGTAGAGGACACCATGGAACTTCTTGAAAAATCCATAAGAAGAAGGTGTTAAAAAGGGAACGTGATGCTCATTCCAATGATAATAAAGGAAGAAGAAATACAGTAGATAGCAAGAGAATAAAAGGGGAAGTGAAGCGGAAGGAAGTCTGTGAATTTGTGAAAAGTCAGGAATCAGGTTGATAACTGTTGAAGAGATGGGCAGATGCTTGCAATGTGGAAGTCAACAACATCGAGTCATTAATTGTCCAACAAAGAAGAACCAAACTCCACACCAAGGACGATTATAAGCCCTTGTGGATAAAAATCGTGCCAATGAGGGTGGACAAGGTACCATCACTAAACCCTTAGTTTAATTTCATATATTTTCGCGATAGCAAAGCCCTAAGTGGGGGTGATGGAATGAAATATCCATAATAAATTGGTAGTCGTTCATATCATATGAATTTGGGGACCAATTCTTTTTAAGCGGGGGAGGATGTAGCAACCCTGAAAATTTAATACTTAAAAATTCGAAATAATAATTTCTTTAAATCAAATAATAGAAACATACGTACCACTATCGTATGTGTGAAAGAAAATATCATAAAATTCCTAAAAATTATAAATCAACCCCAGACATTATTCCTAAGTGTTCTACTAAGAAATGCAAGCAACAAAAAATTGATGGCCAAGTGTACGTCATAATGTGACTAATTATCCAATTAGGAAACTAAGTCGGAAAACGTTAACACGGAAAAATAACGCGCCCATAAATTAAACGAATATGTCGAAGAGACTTCCAACATCATGAAATGATTACCCATTATCGGAATTGGACTAATGGACCTCTCATGGCCCATGAATAAATTCAAGTAAGAAAAATATAATAAATTCTGAAATTCTATTATTTCCCTATTTAAATGGAGAATTCTCCTAAGTTAAATTCCATTAAAAATAGGCTTTGTTAAATGGACCCTCTAGAATTATTGGGCCAAAATAGGGATTTTTAAAAGGGGAATAATAGGAAAATACCTAAATTCGTAACTTAAATATTGCTTAAATAGAAGAGGTATTAAGCATTAAAATAGCTAATTAAGATGAATTATTCCTAAACCTACCCTAATAGGTTGGCCATGAATTTGGATCCCAACCTAACCCAAATTGGACATGGCAAGCTGAATTTGGATCCCAACCTAACCCAAATTGGACATGGCAAGCTTGGAAGGTGGAATTAATAGGAAATCTTGGAATTAAATAGGAGTTAGAGTCCTATTAGGAATAGAAACAAAGGAAGCATAAATACTCTCCTAAATCCCCCATGGCCGGCCCTAGCTCATTGCCAAGGGTTGATGGACTAGGAGGAGAGGCCGAGGAGGAGGAGATCTCATGGGGGAGAAGAACCTCTCAAGCTCTCTCTCTCGTTCATCAAGTTCTAGCCCTAGAAGAGGAAAATGACTAAAGGTAGGCATTCTCACAAGCAAAAATCATAGAACTTCGTTTGTAGGTTGATCCAATCATCAGGATCAAAAGCCCTTTGATTTCATATTTTCCATTGAGCCTATATTTTCTTCTTGATTTTTCATGTTTTGTAACTAGCATGAGCCCGAACCCTCTTCTAAATTCTTAATCTCCATGTATACTCGAATCCATGCTCTCAAATTTTAACTTGAGGTACTGATGCTAGTTAGGCTTCGTTTGCCCCCGAAAGCCCTAATTTTCATCCACCATATTGCTCGAATTAAATCTTTCATCTCAACTGTACACTGTTCTATGTTCTTCATGAATACACTTGATTAAACCATGCCAAAACCTTTGCTGTTTTCAAATTCCAATTTACTGGAAGTACCCTTGCATGTCTAGAGTTGTTTAAAATTGGTTTCATGAATTTTCATCGATTGTACATTTAGTTCTTATTTTTTGAACCACCCTGTGTCAATATAAGGAAGTTCTGGACCGCAATCCATGAACATGTCCTTTCCCTGTCACACTCAGGCACAGGAACTGAGAACGCGACGGCCCGATAGGCCGCGTTCTCAGGACTGGTCGCGACAGTACCACCCGTCGCGTTCTGAACGCGATAGGGGTTGTCGTCGCGTTCTGTTTGCCTGATCTGATAAGCCCGTCGCGTTCTGTGCAAGGCCCTATAGCGTTCTGCTCTTACCCGTCACAACCCTTACTAGGGTACGTCGCGATCTGGGACTTTTGCATGAAAACCAATAATTTTTTATGCTTTGACCCTCTACAGTGCTTGTACCCTCTATTAACAGTCATACACGCAGTAAATACACTTGTCATAAATTGAACATTTATGTGTGTTTAAAATAAATGCACATGACCACCTTCTAACTACAATTTCTCTTACACTTGCACACACTTTGAACCATCCATAATGGCTTAACTTGGCATGAAATTATCTCATAATACATCTGCAAATTTATGTCAATTCTATATTTAAATTGCCCTATTTTAAATGAACTTGTCTATGATTCTCGCGATGTTTTGGGAGTACCATTATCGACGCTCCACTGTTCTAGAATTCCTCTAGAACGTCGGGCACTTGTTTCTATACACACACTCTCTCTTGACTTGGACGAACTCTCCGTCAGATACTCCTTTGTCGGACTAGTGAGTCTTTGTGCAAGGCCTCCGTAAGTCTCCTCTGTCCATGGGTTCCCACATGGTCGACGAGCTGGTTGTACCCTAACACCTATGGTACACTTGAGGGATCAGTAAGATCCATACAACCTTAGATTGTTCTCTCTCTTATCTTGAATCACGCCGGACCTCTGGACCTGTGCATAACATGGCCAGTGGAAGGGTAGTGAATTCCACCTGACAGTCTACACCGATCACGCGTGTTGTGCAACTGTTATTATCGCTTTTTTAACGTTGTCTTACGAATATGTCCTTGGCTCATCTACTGTCTCTATACTCTTTTCTATTCATGTTCACTCTACTATCTCGTCTATTCATCTAGTACTCTCTTGGTACCCTTTGAGCTGTGTGGCTCCTACTGTTTTGTATTGTTCATGACTGTCTAGTGCTAAAATGGGTCTTGTGACTCCACTGACTTGAATGCATACCGCTGAGGGCACGGAGAGTGTCCGAGGGGCTCCAATCTAGTCCTGGGGGCAGAGAGCCTCCCGAAAATACTTGCAGGGGCTAATGACGGTGTCTGCATTTGCACCGATTCTGACTGACTGTTCTGCATTAGCTAGACATCTGACTGTTACACTGTTACTATTAGTCTGTTAATTCAGACATACTGCAGTGTTACTGTACTACCACTGACTGTTACTGAACTGCTACTGTTGAGCGACTACTGTCGTACTCTCTCCTTGCTCTACTTGATACTTGCTATCATGAGTTATTTCGTTCTATCCTAAGTTAGTCGCATTCAAAGTGCTATATTCTCTCTCGGCTATCTACGGATAACCAAAGTGCCATTACTATTTCAATTGACGAAGTTAATCAAAAGTGCTATACTATTTCGATTGATGAAATCAATCAAAGTGCAATTTACTCTTTACATGGCCAACTACTATCTCTCTCCTTGCTATACATGTTCTTGCTATTGCTTGACGTTGACGTTATTTGCCATCGTGTTGTTATCGTTTCTATCATGACTTGACTTTAATCATCGTGCTATACTTCATTCATTTGCTATCAGAACCATGTACTTGTGCTATTACTTTCTCGACTTTACATGACTCTCTCTATCGTTAGTTACTCTGCCTTTTAAAGCATTAATCATTTAAAGCCTTCTTGACTATTGAGATATAAGTCCTACTGGGCGTCATCGCTCACCCTTCATTATTTGTTATTTGTGTCTCAGGTAAGTCAGACAATGAAGTTACACACACCAAGGGGACAGGACCAGAGTGATGAGTGACCTGGAGTCAGTTGAAGAAGTTACCCTAGTACCATGGAGTCTTTAGATTTCTTTCTAATGTAGTGATGTCAATGAGCCTTGTGCATGGCTCCGAATTAGTGGTTGTAATAGTCTTAATGATTTTATAATGAAATCAAGAGTTATTCCAATTATTTCATTAGATGCTCTGATGTTTGCGTATGTATGCGCAATTTACGTTACCATACGCGTTGCTCACGTTTTCCCTGATTTATTCCGCTGCTAAATTGGAGGGGTGTGACAGAATCACTGGTGTGATTTTCGAACCACCTAAAAATCTTTTGTGTAATGGTTTGATCTGCTTGTGTGCGCTAGATGCTTGCATAGTATTTCGCTTTCACACTAAGTGTTTAATTACTTCACACATTATCTACAGACACCCACACTTCAGATCAGTAAATTGTTTGTCTGAATTGATCTCTGATTCGAAGTAATTTTGAATTGCTTAAGCTTTCACAATAATTGGTGTCAGATCTATTCAACCCCCCCTCTAGATCTGATCCATCCACCTATTTGATCCTATAAGGGCAAGAGTGATGAGCACCCGGCATATGTAGAGATGAAGTATTAGGAATAGACGTTTGAGTAGTTTATGTAATAGTGAACATTTTCTCGGAGCTATATTTGAATAATGGACCTTTAGTTGGTTCATCTTATGTAAGATTGTAACTAGTGGATTGAAATGGAATGAAGTGTACTTTGATGACAATATTATGGTCTCAAATGTGTTGTTATGTTTAATTGTGACTGTGCTACTCAACTGTGATACATCTATTTGTATCGTTCACGCATCCCGATATTTTTCCACTGCTAAATATTGGGGCATGACATTTGGTCTCTGAAAATCAAGAAGATCGAACGACCTTAGAGCAAAGATCAAATGGCAGTCCAAGGATTTGCAAAAGGCCAATCCATGGCCTCCACTATTTGATGGAGAAGATATCAATACTGGAAGACTAGGATGAAGTTCTTCTTATATTAGATGGCTACAACTATCAAATCTAGAGTATCATATAAGATGGTGATCTCCAAATCTCCAAGCCCAAGGAAGAATGGACAGCTGAAGAGAAAAAGAAGATATCTCTAAACATCAAGGCCAAAAGCTTCATGTATTGCGCGTTGACCAAGCAAGAGTTCAACAAAATTTATGCGTGCAAAACAGCAAAGGATATGTGGGAAACGCTAAGGCTCACATATGAAGGGACTGACAACGTAAAACAAACCATGATTGATATCTTGGTGACAAAATATGAGAAGTTCCAAATGGAACAAGGTGAGTCCATATCTCAGATGTATAATGAGTTTACTGAAATTGTCAATGGACTTGCAGGTTTGGGAAAGAAGTATAGCCAGGGAGATATGGTCAGGAAGATCCTAAGATCTCTCCCCAAGGAGTGGACTCCAAAGGTCACTGCTATAGAAGAAGAAAATGACCTCTCCACTATGACTTTGGAGAAGCTCATTGGATCTCTCAAGACCCATGAGATCAACATGAAGAGATGATAAGAAAACACTTCAAGAGGAAGGTCAATCAATGCATTCAAAGCTGAGGAGAGATGTAACACCCGACTTCCCAGCTTTCTGTCCAGTGTCTTGGATGACTGACCACTAACGCGTCCGGGCTGGGCAACGCGTTAGTGTCGCGTTCTTGGTGTCCGACGCGACAGTCATCCTTGTCGCGATGAGCTTGTGTGTCGCGTTCTTGTCGCGCCTTACTTCTCCGTCACATCTTCGTGTTGCGCACCATGACAGCAACCCTGTTGCGATGGGGCAGAGCATCGCGACAGCAACCCTGTCGCGACAGGAAAATGCGTCGTGACAGCAATCCTGATCGTGACAAGCAAACACGTCGTGATAAGGTCGCGCCCGACCGGGCAGACGCCTCTTCTGGTGTCGCGACGTGCACCGCGGTTGCGACACCAGCAGAGAGGCAGACCCACGGGATGCTCTATCCCGGGGTCACCCACAAGCCACACACATACCACATGGGGGAGGGGAGCATGGAGAAGCAGTAAACACTATCTACAAACCCGAGGGGCTCCCAATCCACCCGGATCAAGAAGAGCACAAGCAATCCCTACCTTAATCGAAGAATGAACCCCAATAGGGCCCTTCATGTCGGATTGGCCACCTCCTCCTCTCTCCACGCAAGCTCCACGACATCGGGACACCACACACGACCCTCCTCCTCGCCTGAAACACATAAAGGGGAGAGAGGGAGGCGGAGCACTGCCGGAGGGGAAGGAGAAGAGAGGGAAAAGAGAGAAATGGGGGATGGTCACCGGCCAAGGCCTTATGCCTTCGGCACCCAAGACGCGACGGGGCGACGCGTCGCGTTAAAGACCTTAACGTGATGGGTCAATGCACCGTGACAAGAACGCGACCCCTAGGGATGCCGCGACAACGTGACAAGTTGTACTGACACAGCTGCCACCCTGACAGGCGTCAAACGACAAAAGGCACAGAACACTGTCACGACCTGTTGACTGGGCGTGACACGAAGACGCGACGGAGAAGCAAGGCGCGACAAGAACGTGACACACAAGCTTATCGCGACAAGGATGACTGTCGCGTCAGACACCCATGACGCGACACTAACGCGTCACCCAACCTGGACACGTTAGTGGCTAGTCATCCAAGAACTGGACAGAAAGCTGGGAAGTCAGGTCTTACATCCTACCCCCCTTAAAACAATTTCGTCCTCGAAATTGAGGCAAGCCCAAAAGATCACAAGGCATGAAACGAAGCATAGGGAGCAAACGTAAGACCAATGTGAATAAGCCACTAAGTCTCAACGTGACTTCCTCGTGGCAACAATCGCACAGCCAAACACGCGTGGAGCACACGAAACGTAGGTGCGAAAAGCCAATAAGTCACACCACGACCTCCTTGTGGCATCACCCACATCGCCAAATGTGTACGGTGCACACGAAGTCGGAAAACCAACGGCTCACACAATGGGCTCTAAGCACACGGGGAGCACGCAACCGAAACCCAACGGCTCACAACATGCTTCAAACGCAGGTGGAGCACCAATCTGAGAAACCAATGGCTCACTCTAGCCACACGTGGGGCGCCCCAATGGAACGACAACCCCACAAGTGCCGAGAAATGCCAAAACCAACTTGAACAACAGAAAACGCCAGCCAAAAACTGCACGGCTGCAGCCACCAACTTACCTCGCTGTTGGGACCGACCGACCAGCAACCCACTCTGTTGCCAACAAAACCCGATAGAGGACGCAGTTTCTGACAGCAACACGAGAATCGCCGGTCAGCAACTCACTCTATCGCTAGCGAAACCTGATAGAGTACACAGCTGCTGACAACAACCAGAAAAAATGCCTGAGAGTCAAGCACAACACTCAGGAGAACAGCCTCACGCTACTAGCAGCAACTAGCATTGGTCACCAGCCCAACCGAGAAAACCACATGAGAGACAAGAACCAGAGCAAGGACTCGCTCGCGAAGAATCCTCAACGCATGAAACAACATCCACCGCCACCACTAGGTCTCACCCAGACCTTCCTCGCGGTCCCATTCGGACAACAAACGCACGCGGAGAAACCTCAACACGCGAAAATGGCATCCACTGTCACCACTAGGTCTTACCCAGACCTTCCTCGTGGTCCGACAAGGACACTAAATGCACACAGAGCCACAAAAACTAGGAGTTACACGCTCCACAACATGGCACACCACGACGGAAGCATGGAAGACATCTGAGGTTAAGCCAAAACTGAGCACCGCACAACATCGACAAACCACAGGGTCGAGTACTAGCGAGCCAATAGGCCTCTCTGTCACCAAACAAACTGACAGGAGACTCCACCATCGGCTTCCAGACTCACCAACACCATGCACAACGGAGAACCAACGAGGAGTTGGCGGCACACCCGCCACGCGCACACAAGGCTCAACGCAGGTACCAACATGCCTGTAGACACCCGATTATGACTAATGGGTTGAACCACATTTCTTGTTATCTTAGTGGGCCCCTAATTGGTCACTCACCTTGAGCCCATCACTTGCCTTGAATTGAGCCCATTACTCCATTAAAATGCCTTGAAATCCCGAAATCTATCATTTGAAAGAGTCCTTAGAGGATTTGACTCCTGTTTATCATGTGGTTAGAAACAATAATCCAAAATAATTCGGATTCCTTGTCGCGACGCAGTGTGGCGCCGCGACTCTAGTCGCGACGGGTTAGGCCGCCGCGACAGCCCATGCATTATCCATGCACGTGGGAAATGCTGTCGCGACCCCCCGCACCGTCGCGTCTATAGTCGCGACCCCGCGATCTGACGCGACAAGGACCGAAATCCCTGGCCTCCGCAACCACATCCTATTTATCCTCTCATGTACTTTTGACTTGGTCCAAGAGGTTTATCCCGACCCCTTGAGCACTTATTCGGCCCTAGGGACTCTCCTAGGCTTCCCTAAGGACTCTACATCCGATTTTGACAGAGCTTTATCTCCCATTTATAATTTCCACATCTTTTTGAGGAGATAATACCTAATTTTCTCACTCCAAGCTCTATATAAGCAAAGCCACTCCTCATGGACGAAGAGAGCCTGATAATCACCCCGAAGGGCTGTCAAAATCTCCTCTGAACAAGACTTAGCCACGCAGCCATTCATTCCACTGATTTCCTTCACTTTCCACTCCTCATAACTCACTCATTTCACCATCAATGGAGCAAGGAACGTGAAGAGGGCGACTTCAGCAATCTCTTGTACCTCTTGACACATCATTTGAAGCTGCATCCACGCCAGGAAGTCGCCCTAATGGGGCTCATCATTTCTTCTATCCCTCCTTTCTATTTCTACATGCATTTTTATGTTCTTTTTAAATAGAGCACATCTATAATCTACCCACGTTTTCCCACACCCACAGGGGTTTAGAACCACCCCAGGTGCGTTCTCACCATGATCTCCCACCTCACTTTGTCTTTTAGAATAGATGCTACACTTTACATGTTCTAATGGGGTCTTCTTTTTGTGTTTTCGTTTGATTGGCAGGCAAGCAAGCAAGGTCTACGAGAAGCTCTGGTACTCTGGCCGGCTGGAGGACTAGAAGAAGGTCACTACAACAATCTCCCGCAATCAGAGAACGCGACGGCCTTGGGTGACGCGACATAGACGCGGCGGCCATGACGACCGCGACATCAGGTTAGTCTTCCTGTTCTCTTTCCTTTTCCTAGTTTAAGTTAGCCGTCGTCTTCTCACGTCATTAGGCAACTTATCTAGGTGGCGATCACATCCTATTTTCCATGCTATCATATTTGATATTCATGTCTGTGTCGAGGGAAGCACAATCCCTGTGATTACACCTTTTGGCGATCACGGTGGGACCTTCATTGCCACCCTCGTAGATTTTGATTGATTGCTTGCCATGTTTCCTTGTTTGTATATCGTTATAATGTTTTGTTAGGGTTTTGTTCTTCATTCCCTGCATTTTTCTTCGCTCTGTCATTGTCGCGACCGATCGCGGAGTCGCGAAAAGGTCGCGTCGCAGAAGGCGGACGCGTCATCAGGTCAGTGCTTCCTGTTCCCTATGTCCTCTTTGTTCGATGTCCATGAGACCATGAGTTGTTCTTAAGGTGCCTTGATCATGCTTGCTCGTGTTTCTGTCCAATAGTATCCTGTTAGGGTTCGGATTTTCCGTTTAGTTTCATCTGTAAGTTTTCAGTTCCTGTCGCGGTCGAGGAAGCGGACGCGACAAGGTCGCGGTGGGTACAGGCGACGCGTTAACAGGTTTGCTTTGTATGTTATTGCTTTCATCCATATATCGGTCTCTGTCTGTTCCCCGATTCATGTTGTATCATTATAGTTTCTCTGGGTGTTCCTTAATTTGGTAAGTTAGTCTGTTTGACTCGGGTTGGTGACTCAGTGCGCTTCCGGGCCTCTGTCCTTATCGCGGCCACCCGCGCTGACGCGATAGTGTCGCGACGTATCTGGCCGTCGCGATTCAGCCCGAGGACCTCTGTGTCACCCTGTTTGCTCCTCATCTCCATGCTTGCATACATTTAGTCCCGTGCATACGCTGTTCATCCCATTTGGTTAGATTCCCCCTTGGTTGAGTGGGTCCTCTCACCTGCGAGCACTCGTAGGCTGACTCGGGCCCACCTTCCGAGGACCTCCGTAAGTCCCCGTGGCCGTACGCACGTTGCGGTTCGCCGGGCTGGTTGTACCTGTTGTACCCATAGTTTGGACTACCCCACGTGAGTGTGTACCGTCCTTAGTCATACCGGAGCATTTGAGTCCATTCCAATCAGGGACCGCATGACCGAGTGACATCTCTTTAATCAATTCACTTAAAAGGTCAAGTTCGAACCATAAGAAATTTGCGTAGTAAGCATGACAACTTGAGTGCTCTGATCCCCCTTCTTCTCTCTGTCTTTCTTGTTGTGATAGAGTTTAGGTGTGTACCCCCCCCAATTTGGCTGGAGGGTGTATGCGTCATTGTTTAGGGAGATCGAGTCAGTCCCCTCCAATCCTCGTGCTCTATCATAATCCCCTCTTCGACATGGACCAATTTCGCGTCCTTGCCGACAATGCCCTCCCCCTTGGTCTGCTTGAGGAAGTGGCCCAACCTTCTATGGCCACTCTCCCGGGGCATATCCAACCTCCCTCCATTACTGGGATCCAATCCCGTCCTCCTTCTCCTCCCGGGGATGATGACCCCCATTCTCAGTTCAGCCAGCTCCTTCCTCACCTTACTCCGGACCAAGTCCGAGAGTTCATAGCTGCTGCCAAGGGGAAGCAACCTCTATCTCCCCGGGGTCAAGACCTAGCCCGACCGGCAGAATCCTCCGTCCGCGTCGCTTCAGCCCCCCACCTTTCTTCATCTGGGGCAGACCCTACGCCTCTCCGCCCTCGGGCCATTCACTTTTCAGAGCCAAGCTACCTCCCCCCACGAGAGGTTCGGCCTCGTTCTCCTCCCACTACTTATTACACGGCCGAACCAGCTCCGCTTCCTCGCGAGAGGTCTCACTCCTTCGAGCAGCCACGCTCCCTTGTCCCAACGCATCAGATCTATTCTCCTTCCGATTTCCTAGCGGAATGGACGAGTATGAAAAAGGAGCTTCATGACCTCCGGAGACAAATTGATCCTCGGAAGGTAGCTGACATTGCCCTCCCGTCTTTCCAATACCTCCGGGTGCCTCCCCAGTCCGAACTCCCTGTATATCGACGATACTCTGGGGTAGGGGACCCCTATGTTCATCTGAAGGACTTTGTCTATGAATCGGCACCACACAAATATGATCGCCATCTCATGGCATATCTGTTCAGGAAATCACTAGATGGTCCGGCCTTGGAGTGGTTCTATTCATTGCCCCCGAGGAAGCAGAGGATTTCCGAATTGTCCAAGAAAGATTTCTGCAGCAATTCCAAGATCGGGTGGGACCCGAATATTCTTTTGTGGACTTAGTGGCCGAGAAAATGAAGCCAGAAGAAGATTTCTCCACCTATGCTGATCGGTGGCGTTCATTGGCCGCCAAAGTCCGCTGCCCAATGCCTGAGGAGGAGAAAGTGAAGCTGCTAATTTCCAACGCTACACCCACCTACCGAGCCATTCTAACCATGAACGACATCTCCACCATGCACCAATTGTATAGTCGAGCCCGGTTCATCCAAACCCAACTTAAGGACTCGCCCATACATTCCATGTTTGAGACCCCCAAGGCCCGTTATGCCAAGAAGCCGCAAGGCCCAGTCACCGAGGGGATCCAGACCAATGAACAGGTAGGTGCCGTTAGCAACCCTCAAGGCCCAGTAGGTAGGTCCCCCTATAACCAACAAGCCCAACAGCCTTGGAACAACAACAGCAATAGGCAGCCACCTCCCCAAGGACAAAACCCTCCCCAAGACCAGCGCCAATACTCCCAAGTCCCTCCACCACAAAATGGCTATGCACCCAGGAAACCCAATGGGCCCAAGAGAACCCAATACCCTCCATTGCCTGAGTCTCTAGCCGATGTCTTTGCAGCCCTCATGTCCCTAAACGCTTTAAGACTCCCTCCTGAGAAGGCAACTGGAATATGGCGGCCGATCAAACAAAGTATTGCGTCTATCATCGTCATCCGGGCCACAATGTGTCTGATTGCTTCCAATTCCGGGACATGATATACGATCTCCATGAGCAGAATCAGATTGATTGGGCAGAAATGAAAAGGTTGATCCAAACTCTGAGGGACCAACAAGGCCAGAGGCAACAGCAGCAGCAACAGAGGCGACAGCAGCCGCAACAACAACAACAACAGCAACAGCAATACCAGCCCTTCCAGCAGCAACATCAACAATACCCGCAACACCAGCAACAGCAGCAACAGCAGCAGCCGCAGCAGCCGGCAAATGATCTAGGCATAGTCCGTAATCCCATGCCACAACACCAACCCGCTCCGAACCCTCAACCAATTCCGCCGCCTCCTCCGCTGCGCACGTTAACCCCGTCGTTCACCATGCACCACCAGAAGCCCAGTGGGTCTTCGATGACGATCATGAGGTAGGCCAACTCCTGGCCATTTCTCACGTCACGCCCACTGCCCCCACACCTATATCCGCCACGCCTCCTTCCCTTACACCCCATATTGCCACCATCACCTCACCATCCTATTTTCCCGTCACCTCACCCATCATTCCTCCACCAAACAACACCTCCTTTTCACCTATGCCAGCACCTCTACTAGCCAACCCCTCTATCCTCGACACCACAGCCTCTCCACTCCACCATAACCTTGCCCTCCGGAGCGGGCGAATGTTTCATCGGATGTATCCTAACACATCCATGCCAATGTCAGGTCAACAAACCAACAACCAACAGCAGCAAGACGCAGAAGAGATTGATCCGGCACCGGGAACCCAATATGACATCTTAAAGCACCTCGATCAGACTCCCGCCAAGATCTCCATATTGGAGCTCATCAAGAGGTCACAGACTCATCAAGACGCTCTCAGAACTTTCTTGCAAAGAGTCATGGTCAGCGAGGACATGAATCCAGACAACCTGCCCTCGGTGCTCTCCATAGTGAACAGAGGACCCACCATTACCTTCTCTGATGGCGAGTTGGCCGCCCCCGAAGCAAGGAAAATGCCCCTGTGTGTAACACTTACCATAAACAAGGTGGCAATCGATGCGGCTCTGGTGGACACGGGAGCCTCCATTAATGTATGTCCACTAAGCACTCTTAGAGCCTGCAACATATCGGAACGTCAATTGCAGCCCACGCCTACCACTATTGCTGCATATGACAATTCGCGGCGTGCCTGCCATGGGGTCATCACTCTGCAAGCTGAATTAGGCCCTCTCGTCATGTCTGTGGAGTTCTATGTGCTGAACATTGATCACACCTACAAGGCCATTCTAGGGCGCCCGTGGATTGAATCATTAGGGGCAGTACCCTCTACAGCGCATCAATGCCTGAAGTTTCCTTTCCAAGGAAGGATAGTCAAGGTCAAAAGTGTGACCACAACACATACGGTCGAAGCCGTTGAGAGAGTGCTGCCATCGGTATGGCCATCTAATAGGCCCGTAATGTCAGTGCTTGATGTTAACTACACTTGGGCCTATACTTTCTCTTCAAATCGTCCAATCGGGTCTCCCCCTGTGATGGCAGTCAAGAAGGATGTGAGCAAGAATACAAAGGGGTGGGACATTATGTTCAGACTGGGTTATCAATCAGGGAGAGGCCTGGGTGCTCATCTCCAGGGGCAGACCAAGACTGTGGCCACCGCCAAGAAGTTCACAAAGCGTGGCCTTGGATATTCAGAATGGGCTGCGCTTCTACCCTCCTTACAATCGGATCATGGTCCACTCACTTGGTCCCTATATGAGCACTTCGTCAAGGGGCCCATCCAACCTGGGTACGACACCACAACAGAAGCCTCAAGGTCAGCTTATCAAGTTTTAGAGGAGCAGCGACCCAGCAAGAAGAAGAGGGCTGAAGAGGAAACTGAAAGTCCAGACCAAGACGATGCCATCTCGTCAATCAGTGTTCTATTTGAGGAATCAGAGGCTGGGGCAGAACCGCCGGAATCAGAGGAGCCCATTTCCGCAATGAACAATCTCTTCACTGAAGAAGATGTACCGCAGGTAACAGCACTATCAACTGCAGTAACCACCGCCAGGCGACAGTTGCCCGGGTTTGGTGAGGAGAACCAGTCAGTTCGTTCACCCCCGCTCATACAGGAATTCTGGCCAGGGCCCTCCCGGCCTCCTACTCGTTTCATTTCAACCTTGCTCAAATTCAATGTTAGTTCCATTCCTTTGCCTCTCCCCTTCATTGTACAAATCTCACCCTCCGCCGTCGAGGCATTCATCCGTCCTTCACCCCGCTTCGTCATTTTCTTCAATGGTTCAATCTTGTTTTTTTTACCGAAACCATTTAATTTCGTGTGATCCCTTAAAAAAAAAAATAATAATATAATAATAATAATAAAAAAAAAATGTAGAAAATTCAAAATCCAAAATTTCTCTTGCTCCCGATCTCGACGGCGATCCCCGTCACCCCTCTCTTGCTCCCGATCTCGACGGCGATCCCCGTCACCCCTCTCTTGCTCCCGATCTCGACGGCGATCCCCGTCACCCCTTCCTGCTCCCGATCTCGACGGCGATCCCCGTCACCCCTCTCTTGCTCCCGATCTCGACGGCGATCCCCGTCACCCCTCTCTTGCTCCCGATCTCGACGGCGATCCCCGTCACCCCTCTCTTACTCCCGATCTCGACGGCGATCCCCGTCAACCCTCTCCTGCTCCCGCTCTTGACGGCGATCCCCGTCGCACCCGCTCCCCAATAGCCACCGTCGTCCTTTTCGCTCGCCTGGTGGTCAGCCATGACCATTTCGGGCAATTCGGGTGAGGGGCCTTCTGTTCCCCTACACCCCATTGCTGTTGCCGGCACCCTGAGCTCGGGTGGCCCGCTTCCTCCTCCAGCCCCATCGGAGGATCTTCGCGGCCCTGCCGCGCCTGTCACTTTCCCTTCCAATAAATCTCTGGACGCTTCTCCAGAGCCTCTTGTAAATATCAAATCTAGCTCAAGTTCAGGGGTAGTTCCTAGTGAGTCCCCGTCCCCGTCTAGGAAGAAGAAGGGTAATGGCGTGCCCCGTAGATACCTCTTAGACCTAGTCCATAGATGTGGCGCTCTTCTAGCTATCGAAGAGTTCGTCAAAGAAGCGGTAGTTCTGAATTTAGAGGAGATGCCAGTAGAGGAAGGGCTAGATGACGGCTTTGGGATATATGAAATCATAGCCGAAGAAGACCCATCAGATGAGAATGGTGTTGAGATAGAGGACGCTGCTGAGGCGTATGCTAGTGGTATGAGAAGATTCGATGAACCTACCTCAGCAGTCGACGAACCTACTAAGGAAATAAATGTGGGAACGCAAGAGGACCCTAGGCTCTTAACCATAGCTTCTGATCTCCCGCCTGAAGAAGAGGAAGAGCTCATAGAAATATTAAAGGAGTTCAAGGATTCATTTGCCTGGTCTTATGATGACATGCCCGGCATTGACCCCGTTTTGGTGGAGCATAGATTAATTTTGAAGCCAGGGGCAGTTGCCGTCAAGCAGAAACTAAGAAGGTTCCTCCCCCACATCGCTTTAAAAATGAAAGAGGAAATTGATAAGCTACACCAAGCCAAATTCATCCGTGTAGTCCTCTATCCTTTGTGGGTGGCGAATATCGTCCCGGTGATGAAGAAAGACGGAAGAGTGCGCATCTGCATAGATTTCCGGGATTTGAATAAGGCATGTCCTAAGGACGATTTCCCTTTACCTCACTTGGATGTTCTGATCGATAATACAGCGGGGTTCGAAACTCTATCGTTCATGGATGGGTATTCCGGCTATAATCAGATTCGTCTAGCCCCGGAAGATCAAGAAAAGACCTCCTTCACCACCCCGTGGGGAACATACTGCTATGTGGTCATGCCGTTTGGACTAAAGAATGCCGGCGCCACTTATCAAAGAGCAATGTTAGCTATCTTCCACGACATGATACATATTGATGTTGAGGTTTACGTGGATGATATCGTGGTGAAGTCGCGGACTCTAAGAGAGCATTCCTCCGTCCTTGCTAAAGTGTTCCATCGCGCACAAGAATATCAACTGAAAATGAATCCAAAAAAGTGCGTATTTGGAGTTTCCTCGGGGAAGTTGCTGGGTTTCATAGTTAGTAAACGGGGGATTCAAATAGATCCGCACAAGGCCAAGGCAATCAATGAAATGCCTCCTCCTAAGAACATATCTGAGCTTCGAGGATTGATTGGTCGACTGCAGTTCATAAGGAGATTTATATCTCAGCACTCTCAAAGATGTCGTCCTTTCTATGAATTGTTGAGAGGAGGGGTCAGTTTTGAATGGAATGATAAATGCCAAGAGGCCTTCAATGAGCTCAAGAGTTACCTCATGAATCCGCCCGTGCTTCAAGCGCCCATCCCTGGGAAACCCCTGATCCTATATCTGTCAACAATTGAGGACTCCCTAGGAGCTGTCCTTGCCCAACATGATGAATCCGGCAAAGAAAGGGCAGTCTACTACCTATCTAGACTTTTCAATCCTTCCGAGCTCAAACTCACCACAATGGAGAAAACTTGTGCGGCGCTGGTTTGGGTGGTGCAGAAATTGAAGCACTACTTCCTAGCTCATAAGGTGAGTTTGATTTCTAGAATGGACCCTATTAGGTATCTCCTTGAGAAGCCAGTCCTCGCCGACAGATTGGCGCGTTGGCAAAGTTTCCTCTCTCAGTTCGATATCTCCTTTGTTGTTCAGAAAGCCGTGAAAGGGTATGCCATCGCTGAGCATCTTGCTCACCTTCCTCTCCCTCACAGTGATACGGTTCAGGAGGATTTCCCCGATGAAAACCTATCACTCATCTCTCATGATCCCTTCTGGTCACTCCATTTCGATGGAGCTCTCAATTCTAGGGGACGGGGCATAGGTGCAGTCTTGCTCACCCCAGAAGGGATCACCATTCCTTTGGCTTATCAACTTCAGTTCTACGCCACCAACAACATCTCCGAGTACGAGGCCCTCCTAGCCGGTCTTAAGCTTGCCTACCTTTTAGGCGCGCGTCACCTCAAGATCATAGGAGATTCTCAACTCGTTCTTCGGCAAGTCCTCTCTACCTATCGCACTCGTGACCCCAAGCTCAAGCCGTATCAAGATCTGGTCACATTCTTAGCCAAGCAATTCCGCCAACTCGTCTATATTCATACTCCTCGCTCCCAAAACATTCTGGCCGATGCTCTGGCATCGTTAGCTTCGTCTCTCTCCTTCCCTCTCAGTCATAGCTCTGAGACTATCACCGTCCAGAGATTAGAGGCTCCCTCAACTCAGGATCCTTGGTTCTCAAACCTTAGGAGCTCCCTAGTATTGAAGGCGGAGAAGAAAGAAGCAAAGGAGTTGTTGCTTGTTGAATTAGGGGAGTTGATGGAAGAAGAGAACCCTTGGTACCATGAGATTGAGCAGTTTTGCAGAGACGGCACCTTCCCAGAAGAAGCCGAAGCAGAGGATAGGCGAGCTATCCGTAGAGCAGCTTTAAAGTACACCCTCGTGGGTGAAGTTCTCTACAGACGCGCTCTAAACGGAATGCTCCTCAGATGCGTGACTGATGAAGAGGCTTGGAAGATAGTAGAAGGATCTCACTCCGGTGAATGCGGAGGGCATGTGAATGGTCAGATGCTAGCCAAAAAGATCCTTAGGCAGGGCTACTACTGGCCAACCTTAGAAGAGGACTGTGCCACCTACGTCCGTAGGTGCGTCAGATGCCAAGTCCATGCCGATAAAATTCATGCTCCGTCTTCCTCTTTGCATCCGCTATCTTCTCCTTGGCCTTTCTTCATGTGGGCCTTTGATATCATTGGACCTCTCGGTGATCCCAATGCTCAGATAAAACAAAAATCTTTCATCCTTACTGCTACTGAGTATTTCACCAAATGGGCCGAAGCGGAAGCGTTTGCAGAAATCAAAGGCTCGACCGTATGCAGATTCATCATGAAGAACATCATTGCGCGGTTTGGAGTACCTGGCAGCATCGTCACCGACAATGGACCCCAGTTCATATCACAAGACCTCCAAGACCTTTGTAAGAAGTTCAATATTTCCTTGCATCATTCGTCTCCTTATTATCCGCAGGGCAACGGTCAGGCCGAAGCCACAAACAAAACACTTTTGAAAATCTTAAAGAAAACTTGTGAGTCTAATAAATTCGCTGATTGGCCAGAAAAGCTAATTGAGGCTCTGTGGGCTTACCGCACCTCCATCCGTACACCTACGGGGCAAACCCCTTTCTCACTTACATACGGAATGGAGGCGGTATGTCCACATGAGATTCTCATCCCTTCGCTAAGAATTCAGTTGGACAAAGAACTTAATCCCGATGAACATCGGGAGGCGTTACTTACACAACTAGAACTCTTGGATGAACGGCGTCTAGCTGCAGCCGATCACGTGCTTTCATATCAAAACAGACTCTCAAGGTCTTTTCAAAAGAAAGTAATTGAGCGTAAGTTTCAAGAAGGAGACATGGTTTTGAAGCGAATTTTATAAAACCTGGAGGTCCAAGGTCAAAATTATCTGCAAATTGGGAGGGGCCGTACGTCATTAAAGAAGTGTACCCGGGAAACGCATATAGGTTGGTTAATGCCGATGGTGATGAACTCCTCATCCATGGAATGGATTATATCTTAAAAGATTCTACCCCTGATCGAAAGTCTTTGGATAACAACACCAATTAATAAGTAGCCATTTGCCAAGTGTTTCGCTCCTTCATCATATTGACGAAATAATATTTATGTGCAATCACATACTCAACACAGGTGGCCTAAGGTCATTGTCTCTTCATATACAGTGTTCCCGCTTAGCCCTTGCTCGGGGAAACAAAAGGTCAATTCTCTCCCTACTCGGACGAGGTCTAGGGGCAAAGGGAAAGCTAACCTGTAAATCTGCAACGGTATAAATCATGTGTTTGAAGTCTCAAAGAGGGACGGGCAGTCCTAAGAAAAGCATATGGCGCAAAAATAAAGCGACAAAATAACAAAGTGAAGGGGCATGTTAAAGAGTGGCAGTACAGTTCCCCGCGGGACGCCCTTGAGCCCGGTCGCATGCATGCCCCGGACAAAAGAAAAATATTGTGGCCCTAAAGTCCCTGGACAACAGATGAATAGCGCATGTAACTCATTCGTTGCAAGTCTTACAAGTAAGCTACCCCAACCCCAAGATTAAGTCTTACCTCATTTACCTTCTTCCTATCCCCCTAAAATGACCCGAGAATCCATGTGCTTGGTCTGTGTTGGAACATTGATTGTCACAGGGACAAGAAAACTTGGCAAACCTAATATGAATATACGTTGCACATAAATCTTACTCGCCAAAGTGACATAGAAGTGAGGCTCACGGTCAATCACTCAACATTAAGAGGTGTTGTTATCAAAAGATCCTCAAAATCCAAAAAATCAAAAGATCCCCAAAATCCAAAAAAATCAAAAGATCCCCAAAATCCAAAAAAATCAAAAGATTCCCAAAATCCAAAAAAATCAAAAGATCCCCAAAATCCAAAAAAAAATCAAAAAAAAATCCCCAAAACCCAAAAAATCAAAAGATCCCCAAGATCCAAAACCCAAAAAAATCAAAGATCCTCAAAATCAAAAAATATGAATGGTTTTTTTTTTTTTTTTTCTTAAAGGCATGTACATATTTCTTTTCCTTTAGCATGCATTATTTTCATAGTCTTTTCGCCTATTTAATAAGGCTCGACCTCTTGACAAATTTCGGAGTTAGCTTTTTATCATGTTCTGTGCAAGAGGCCGGGCCTAAGAACAGATCTAACTTGTTCTTCTAAGTGTGTGCAGGAACAGGAATTTCAGAAAGCAGAGTATGGCATCGCGCTCAAATCACTCTCTCTTGCTTGTTTGAATCTCGCCTCTCACTCGTGTCAATCACAAACCATTCATTCATTATAAACATTGGCATAAAAATAAAACTGCACTAAGGTATGAACAAGATGTACATCGATAAAAGGGGAGGTGGCTCACAAGACTCCTCACTGACCGCCACCACTCTCCCCAGATCCCTCTCTCCTATCTGGAGGTGGCAACATCTCGCCACCCCCTCTGCCCTCATGAGCACTACCCTCGCCCTGCCGGCACCTCTCCTCCTCCTCGTTCCTCCGCCTGCTGGAGGAACCTGCTAGGTACTGCCCGACGGAGGCACCGGTCGCCCTGCTGACGCTCACGCCACTCCGACTCCGGCTGCGTGAACGACCGATGTCCGTCACGATCTGCTGGAGGCTCCGCGCCAGTGTCTGCTGCGCTAGCAACTCTGCACGCAGTCGGGTGACCTCCTCCTGATCTCCGGGTGACCTCTGTACCCGCAGCATCGTCAGCTCCCTGGTCATCTCCTCCACCCGTGCCTCAGCTGCCTCTGCTCGGATGCGCAGCTGGTCTCTCTCGCCCTGGGCGGTCTGGGCCTCTCCCCGGAACCGATCTCGCTCACTCTGTAACTCCATGGCATGCTCGTGAGCCAGCTCCAAGTCCCTCTCCTGCACAAACAAGTAATTCATCAGCATCATTTGGAAATAAACAACTCAAATGCTTAAATAAACTTACCCGCTCCTCCAGATGCCTCTGAGCCTCCTCAGCTCTCAGCACCGCCCCTGTCAGTCGAGCCTCCATGAGCGATGGAGACCCTCTTGCGCTCCGAGAGGAGGAAGCACCACCTGCACCAGTGCCCCTCACTCTCTCTAGCTCACTCCGCTGCACGCAAGGCATGTCAGTTTCGAAATCTTGCTTAAATTAAAGGAGCTGAAAGATGAGCACAGTACTTACCAGCTCTGTCACCTGCCTCTGGGCTGCCTCCCGATCCTGCACCGCTGACTGGAGCAAGGCTCGGAGCGATGCAATCTCACCGGTCAAGTCCACCTGCAAGGAATCACAAAACGTCAGTTCTAATCATTAAATCCCAGTTCTTGAGTTGTGGGTTAGAAGGTTCTACCTGGTGTCGGGTGCTCTTATACACCTTTCCTCCGTACTTCAAGGCGTACGCCTGAAGGTAGGCATCATCGGTGGTCGCATCCGATCTCACCCCCTTGCCCTTTCGCTCCCAGTTCTCTATTTGCTCGCGAGCCCGCTCCCTCCAGTCTGTCGTGTCATGGAGCCCCCGGAAGCTCCGACCTGGTCGGCGGAACCGGTCCCGGACAGGGAACTCCACGACACCCTGCCTGAAGCCCAAGGAGCGCTGGGTCAGGAATAGGTTCAGAGGTAGCACGAGGTTGAGTGCATGCAACCACACCGACCTACCGAAGTAAGGGCGGGCCTGCACCAACCAAGGCTGTCCCTCATCACCCTCCTCCAGATATGGCTGCCAAACCACCTGCAAGAAAGAGAAGCGATCAATCAGTTTAAGCAAATAATTCTAAAGAGGGGAATAAAGGGTACTTACATCCAGATAAGGGTAGCTGTCAAGTGCCTCCTGGAGGTGCTCTAGCTGGTCGGTCAAGTGGCGAGTGTCCCGGCGAGAGTCCCAACGGCGTGCAATGGGCACAAGGCCCGGCCGTGTGAGCTCCCCTCTCCTCAGGGCTGGGAGGTGTAGATAGGCCCAAACCTGCAAAGTAAAAGCAAATTAGCTGGCAGTTTAAGCAAAATTTTGAAGCTTGAATTTAAGAAAAGTTAAGAGAGAAGGTGTACCTGAAGGAAGGGATAGAAGCCACTCGTAGACGTCTGTCGCTCGGAGGCGCTCAAGCCGTCAAACTGGTGCGCTAAGAAGGCTGCCCCCCAGGCATACCCCCCTACCTCACCTAGATCCGCCAGCAAGGGCAGGAAGCGGCAGTGGACTGCGTCGCCCCTCGTGGCAAACAAAAGTCTACCAAGAAAGAGGACGAGGAAGCGACGCAAGTCCAAGTCCGCCTGCGGCCCAGGCTCACTCGCCAACTCCCTCCTACTGACTCTAGCCAGCCGCTCCAAGTACTCGTCCTCAGTCTCCCCTGCGTTCTTCCCCGCCTCAAATAGACCTAGACTCTCCTGCAAGGCTACTCTAGGCACTAGGGAAGACCTACGCTCTACGGGAAGGTCTAGGAGTCGCTCGGCTAGGTCATGGTAGCAAGGATAGGTGTACCCGCTCACTGCCCGACCATACACTCTGAGCCCTGTGATCCGGCTCACATCCTCTAGGCTGGGGATCATATGTCCCCAAGGGAACGCGAAGGCATTCGCCTCCGTGTCCCACCTGCTACGCAGGGCCTGGGTGAGGGCCGGATCCACCCTCATCCTCTCAATCCTGAAGACCTGCCCGAACCCCATCTCGTCTACCCTATCTCTCTGAAAAGGGGGGAGGGCCAGGAAGGCAGCCAGTACCAGTGTCCATGACACTCGAGCCCTCATTTCACCCTGCAAAAGTTCATTTAATGTCAGGTTCAGTTTCATTCCTGTGTTCGGTCAGTGTCGCGACGGTCTTTGCAGCCGCGACCTTGTCGCGACGGTGCGGGCCGCCGCGACCTTATCGCGTCACCTTCACAGGCCGCGATAAGGTCGCGACCTCCCTAAGCGCCGCGACACTTTCGCGACGCCCCGCCCTGTCGCGACACCGTGTCGCGACAGGTCGGGCTGACGCGTCTCCAGGTTCAAACCGGCCGGAGCCTCCTTTGTTTGACCCTCGTTTTCATGGGCGTCTCGCCCTACATTCACCCTCAAGGGGCTCCGTTTATCACCCTACTACTACCATTCAAGGTTTGAGAGAAGGGTACTTACCGTTTTCATGGCCTTAGCTCGCCTCTTTCGTTCCTCTTCCACGTTGGCGACCGGGGTCATCCCCTCGCCCTCCTCCTCTTCCATTGCAACCTCGAGCACCTCCTCTTCGACCGGAGGCTCCTCCGCCCGCCGCCGCAAACTCCGGCGCTCCACATGACGTTTCCTTCGCGACGAGCCCTCACCGATGTCCTTTCCTCCTTCCATTGCAGCGAAGGTCGTCTCAGGTGGTTTTCTTGTTTGAGCTGGCAAGAGGGTCGGAATGCAGGAGCTAGGAAAAATTTCAAGGGTTTGAAGGTTCAAGATTTTGAAAACTGGAAAGAAGAAAGGAAGGGGGGCGTTTGTTTTTTTGAACCGATCGGTTCGTGACGCGTCGCAACGAGCCGTCGCGTTCATGTCGCGTCAAGATGGGGCGTCGCGAAGATGTCGCGACGCACCGCTCGACCGCGACATATAGGCGACGCTCCTGACTGTCGCGTCATCAACAGAGCTCTAACGTTGCGCAGAAAATTCATTCTTATTCATTCATATTCAAAATCTTTACATTCCCTAATCAAGCAATGCTTTCAAATGCTGACCTAATTACCATCTGACCTACAAATCAAATCAAATCAAATGAATCAAGCATTTCCTCCTGCGGGTTGAAGCATCTTCAAAGCTTCTACGTACTCTTGGACCGTCTCATCATCTTCCTCCACCTCTGCTAGGACTACGCTCATAGCACATCCCTCCCAATGGACGATGGCACCGCGCATGTCACGTTCATCCTGCGCATCGCCCCTCTTCCTCTCTTGGATAGGTGGGAAGTGTGAAAGGGTCGGAACCACTGTCCGGGCCGCACCGCACTGGAGGTAGCAACGATCCGGGTTGTAAGAAGCGAGTGTCTCGTTGCCCAGCAATCTCAAGGCAAGCCCGGTGCGCTGAGGGAGATGGATTATCTTGCCGTGCATGAATCGAGGGCGCGCGTCAAAGTTCGCCACGATCAAGCTTCGGAGGTACCCGCGCCACGCTTGGATGCCCTTTATCTGCGCCGTCTTGCACCAAGCCCGGGTGCTCATGTGCAGTGGTCCGCCCACGTATGCCAACGGATGGTTCAACATTGTCTTACACTCCGCAGTCAAGCCCGCCTCCGCTCGAAATTGGATGTGCATTCCCATCCACAATTCGAGAGCAATCACCGACCCGTAGAAAGGTCCTCCGAGTGCTGCGGAAGATAGACCAGCATATAAATAACTCAAAACGGCTTGGCCGATGGTCAAACCTTCCGAGACGGAATCAATAATGCTCAGGTTGGCGAAGGAGATAGCCCCGTCTTCAGAAGGAAAGAGGATGATCCCGCAGATGCAGATGGCCGCCGCCTTGGCAATGGCACCGTGTCTCCCGGTTTTTCGTTTGCATTGTGAGACGATCCACTGTGCGATGGGAAGAAGGTGGACGTGCATGCCACTGGTCATGGAGCGTAGGTCGTTCTTCACGGAGGTTAGATTGGCTAGAATACTCCATGAGTTGATCTGTTCCACGGTGTACGATAATTTCATCTCCTCGCCTCGGTGGTAGCGCGGAAGACCAAGCATAATCTCCATTTCTTCCAAAAGTACTGTAGCTTCAAAGTCGGAAAAGACGAAGGAGTGTGTTTGAGTGTGCCACAGCTCGGTAAGTGCGGTGATGCTATCCCACGTATGAACGATCGTGTTGTACCTTTTGGCAAGCACTAGCACCGTGGACAATCCCCACTCCTTTAGGAGGGAAATTGAGGCCGAAGGTAGCATATCGAGCATCGGTCGCAACCATGGTAGCTTGGAGAATCGCCTATGACCAGGGAGGATCTGAAGAAAGGAGGAGGAGGAGATGAGAAGGAGAAGAAAACAGAAAACAAAAAAAAAGCAAAAAAAAAGAGTTATGCAGGAAGTGCAGAAGTTCAGAAAAAAAATCCACTTACGTGAAGATCCGGGCGGGAATAGATGTGTCCCGGGATAGCTGAGAGGTGCTGAAGGTCGGTGTAGGATTCCCTAGCTACCTTCGGGCCGGAGTAAGGAGGGATGACCTCTGCAAACTCTGAAAGCTTCCTCTTCATGGCTGCAAAGCTGAAGAAGGATGAAGAACTTGGAAGTAGAAGATGCCAGGAGTTTAGCTGCGGGTTAACAGCCCAAATCCTCTATTTATCAGCCTTAGGGAGTTAGAAACCCACTCTAATCCCGCAACTAGGAGTTAGGATAAGTCTAGGAAAGGTTTAGGAGTCCTAGTGCTAGTCTAGATGCCTTAGGATAAGTCTAAGTCCCGTTTTTCTGCCTTTGCAGGACTCTGTCCGAGTCGCGACGACGCGATCTGACGCGACTATGTCGCGACAACGCGCTGCGACGCGACAAGGTCGCGGTCGTTGGGTGCGTCGCGTTTAGATCCAAATGTTTCTTTTCTTCTGTTTGTGCTTTGTATGTGTTTCCTTGACTATGTTCATTAAATTCATCTGTCATCTTGTAATTATTGTGCTTATTTCCTCATGAATGATTCAAAAAGTCAGGAAAAGGTCGTCACAGGTAAGTCAGGTATTGTATCTCTACCCCTACTCCCGGCATTACTATATGATATTCTACTTATTATATCTCTTCAAGGACCAGCTGGTTCTCAATGTGCGCTGGGATTTGAGTTCCCCTTTAACAAAAAAACAGTGATGATCTAGGTGCATGTTGATAACCATTGGATAGGCCGTTGAGCTAGTTAAGATCGGGGACGATGGATTCAGGCCTGCACTGCGGTTGTAGGTAGTCTCTTGACCTGTTCTTATCTGGCTTAGCAATATTATCCTTGATATATTTTATATTTTCTCTTTTTCTCTGCATTTGTTTTGATGATTTCTTTTACTTTAGCCCAGCATGCATCATGTAGGACTTTGAGCTTTCCTGACTCATTCCAGACCATTGATGAGCTCTTATTGAGTGCCCAATCATCCTTCATGTTTTAAATACAAGAAACCCAATTCCACTCCGAATCGGAAGGTCTGCCTCCGAGTGAGTTGTTCCCGTCAGTTTGACAAGAATTTCCCTGTCTGGATTCCTTATCCAAACTTTCTTTTTCCTTTGATCCGTTTTGGTTGCGAACCGCTCCCAGGACAGAGTCATGAGTTACCTGCCTGGCACGCACACGTCCTTCCAAAACGAAACCTGCAGGCCAATCGGCTAGGGTACCTCTCAATCGAGAGGTTGATCACCCTCCTCTTCTTCTTCTCGTCCAGACTTGTGCTCTTCTTTGCATTCTACTCGAACAACCGACTCGGGGCTTTCACAATGATTCCAATTGCCTGTTATTAACATCGGGTGTCTCTTAACCTTGGCCTCTACTTTTCAGTCCGCTCTGCATCATCTCCGTTCCACTGTCACTTTACGACATCTCCACGCCACTTCTGTTTCGCTCCCCTGCAAAGTAGAAGCCAAGGAGGGGCAATCTGTAGACACCCGATTATGACTAATGGGTTGAACCACATTTCTTGTTATCTTAGTGGGCCCCTAATTGGTCACTCACCTTGAGCCCATCACTTGCCTTGAATTGAGCCCATTACTCCATTAAAAATGCCTTGAAATCCCGAAATCTATCATTTGAAAGAGTCCTTAGAGGATTTGACTCCTGTTTATCATGTGGTTAGAAACAATAATCCAAAATAATTCGGATTCCTTGTCGCGACGCAGTGTGGCGCCGCGACTCTAGTCGCGACGGGTTAGGCCGCCGCGACAGCCCATGCATTATCCATGCACGTGGGAAATGCTGTCGCGACCCCCCGCACCGTCGCGTCTATAGTCGCGACCCCGCGATCTGACGCGACAAGGACCGAAATCCCTGGCCTCCGCAACCACATCCTATTTATCCTCTCATGTACTTTTGACTTGGTCCAAGAGGTTTATCCCGACCCCTTGAGCACTTATTCGGCCCTAGGGACTCTCCTAGGCTTCCCTAAGGACTCTACATCCGATTTTGACAGAGCTTTATCTCCCATTTATAATTTCCACATCTTTTTGAGGAGATAATACCTAATTTTCTCACTCCAAGCTCTATATAAGCAAAGCCACTCCTCATGGACGAAGAGAGCCTGATAATCACCCCGAAGGGCTGTCAAAATCTCCTCTGAACAAGACTTAGCCACGCAGCCATTCATTCCACTGATTTCCTTCACTTTCCACTCCTCATAACTCACTCATTTCACCATCAATGGAGCAAGGAACGTGAAGAGGGCGACTTCAGCAATCTCTTGTACCTCTTGACACATCATTTGAAGCTGCATCCACGCCAGGAAGTCGCCCTAATGGGGCTCATCATTTCTTCTATCCCTCCTTTCTATTTCTACATGCATTTTTATGTTCTTTTTAAATAGAGCACATCTATAATCTACCCACGTTTTCCCACACCCACAGGGGTTTAGAACCACCCCAGGTGCGTTCTCACCATGATCTCCCACCTCACTTTGTCTTTTAGAATAGATGCTACACTTTACATGTTCTAATGGGGTCTTCTTTTTGTGTTTTCGTTTGATTGGCAGGCAAGCAAGCAAGGTCTACGAGAAGCTCTGGTACTCTGGCCGGCTGGAGGACTAGAAGAAGGTCACTACAACAAATCTCCCGCAATCAGAGAACGCGACGGCCTTGGGTGACGCGACATAGACGCGGCGGCCATGACGACCGCGACATCAGGTTAGTCTTCCTGTTCTCTTTCCTTTTCCTAGTTTAAGTTAGCCGTCGTCTTCTCACGTCATTAGGCAACTTATCTAGGTGGCGATCACATCCTATTTTCCATGCTATCATATTTGATATTCATGTCTGTGTCGAGGGAAGCACAATCCCTGTGATTACAAATCTGGACGAGAAAATTAGGTATTATCTCCTCAAAAAAAACCATTCATATTTTTTTGATTTTGAGGATCTTTTGATTTTTTTTGGGTTTTGGATCTTGGGGATCTTTTGATTTTTTGGGTTTTGGGGATTTTTTTTTTGATTTTTTTTTGGATTTTGGGGATCTTTTGATTTTTTTGGATTTTGGGAATCTTTTGATTTTTTTTGGATTTTGGGGATCTTTTGATTTTTTTGGATTTTGGGGATCTTTTGATTTTTTTGGATTTTGAGGATCTTTTGATAACAACACCTCTTAATGTTGAGTGATTGACCGTGAGCCTCACTTCTATGTCACTTTGGCGAGTAAGATTTATGTGCAACGTATATTCATATTAGGTTTGCCAAGTTTTCTTGTCCCTGTGACAATCAATGTTCCAACACAGACCAAGCACATGGATTCTCGGGTCATTTTAGGGGGATAGGAAGAAGGTAAATGAGGTAAGACTTAATCTTGGGGTTGGGGTAGCTTACTTGTAAGACTTGCAACGAATGAGTTACATGCGCTATTCATCTGTTGTCCAGGGACTTTAGGGCCACAATATTTTTCTTTTGTCCGGGGCATGCATGCGACCGGGCTCAAGGGCGTCCCGCGGGGAACTGTACTGCCACTCTTTAACATGCCCCTTCACTTTGTTATTTTGTCGCTTTATTTTTGCGCCATATGCTTTTCTTAGGACTGCCCGTCCCTCTTTGAGACTTCAAACACATGATTTATACCGTTGCAGATTTACAGGTTAGCTTTCCCTTTGCCCCTAGACCTCGTCCGAGTAGGGAGAGAATTGACCTTTTGTTTCCCCGAGCAAGGGCTAAGCGGGAACACTGTATATGAAGAGACAATGACCTTAGGCCACCTGTGTTGAGTATGTGATTGCACATAAATATTATTTCGTCAATATGATGAAGGAGCGAAACACTTGGCAAATGGCTACTTATTAATTGGTGTTGTTATCCAAAGACTTTCGATCAGGGGTAGAATCTTTTAAGATATAATCCATTCCATGGATGAGGGAGTTCATCACCATCGGCATTAACCAACCTATATGCGTTTCCCGGGTACACTTCTTTAATGACGTACGGCCCCTCCCAATTTGCAGATAATTTTGACCTTGGACCTCCAGGTTTTATAAAAATTCGCTTCAAAACCATGTCTCCTTCTTGAAACTTACGCTCAATTACTTTCTTTTGAAAAGACCTTGAGAGTCTGTTTTGATATGAAAGCACGTGATCGGCTGCAGCTAGACGCCGTTCATCCAAGAGTTCTAGTTGTGTAAGTAACGCCTCCCGATGTTCATCGGGATTAAGTTCTTTGTCCAACTGAATTCTTAGCGAAGGGATGAGAATCTCATGTGGACATACCGCCTCCATTCCGTATGTAAGTGAGAAAGGGGTTTGCCCCGTAGGTGTACGGATGGAGGTGCGGTAAGCCCACAGAGCCTCAATTAGCTTTTCTGGCCAATCAGCGAATTTATTAGACTCACAAGTTTTCTTTAAGATTTTCAAAAGTGTTTTGTTTGTGGCTTCGGCCTGACCGTTGCCCTGCGGATAATAAGGAGACGAATGATGCAAGGAAATATTGAACTTCTTACAAAGGTCTTGGAGGTCTTGTGATATGAACTGGGGTCCATTGTCGGTGACGATGCTGCCAGGTACTCCAAACCGCGCAATGATGTTCTTCATGATGAATCTGCATACGGTCGAGCCTTTGATTTCTGCAAACGCTTCCGCTTCGGCCCATTTGGTGAAATACTCAGTAGCAGTAAGGATGAAAGATTTTTGTTTTATCTGAGCATTGGGATCACCGAGAGGTCCAATGATATCAAAGGCCCACATGAAGAAAGGCCAAGGAGAAGATAGCGGATGCAAAGAGGAAGACGGAGCATGAATTTTATCGGCATGGACTTGGCATCTGACGCACCTACGGACGTAGGTGGCACAGTCCTCTTCTAAGGTTGGCCAGTAGTAGCCCTGCCTAAGGATCTTTTTGGCTAGCATCTGACCATTCACATGCCCTCCGCATTCACCGGAGTGAGATCCTTCTACTATCTTCCAAGCCTCTTCATCAGTCACGCATCTGAGGAGCATTCCGTTTAGAGCGCGTCTGTAGAGAACTTCACCCACGAGGGTGTACTTTAAAGCTGCTCTACGGATAGCTCGCCTATCCTCTGCTTCGGCTTCTTCTGGGAAGGTGCCGTCTCTGCAAAACTGCTCAATCTCATGGTACCAAGGGTTCTCTTCTTCCATCAACTCCCCTAATTCAACAAGCAACAACTCCTTTGCTTCTTTCTTCTCCGCCTTCATACTAGGGAGCTCCTAAGGTTTGAGAACCAAGGATCCTGAGTTGAGGGAGCCTCTAATCTCTGGACGTTGATAGTCTCAGAGCTATGACTGAGAGGGAAGGAGAGAGACGAAGCTAACGATGCCAGAGCATCGGCCAGAATGTTTTGGGAGCGAGGAGTATGAATATAGACGAGTTGGCGGAATTGCTTGGCTAAGAATGTGACCAGATCTTGATACGGCTTGAGCTTGGGGTCACGAGTGCGATAGGTAGAGAGGACTTGCCGAAGAACGAGTTGAGAATCTCCTATGATCTTGAGGTGACGCGCGCCTAAAAGGTAGGCAAGCTTAAGACCGGCTAGGAGGGCCTCGTACTCGGAGATGTTGTTGGTGGCGTAGAACTGAAGTTGATAAGCCAAAGGAATGGTGATCCCTTCTGGGTGAGCAAGACTGCACCTATGCCCCGTCCCCTAGAATTGAGAGCTCCATCGAAATGGAGTGACCAGAAGGGATCATGAGAGATGAGTGATAGGTTTTCATCGGGGAAATCCTCCTGAACCGTATCACTGTGAGGGAGAGGAAGGTGAGCAAGATGCTCAGCGATGGCATACCCTTTCACGGCTTTCTGAACAACAAAGGAGATATCGAACTGAGAGAGGAAACTTTGCCAACGCGCCAATCTGTCGGCGAGGACTGGCTTCTCAAGGAGATACCTAATAGGGTCCATTCTAGAAATCAAACTCACCTTATGAGCTAGGAAGTAGTGCTTCAATTTCTGCACCACCCAAACCAGCGCCGCACAAGTTTTCTCCATTGTGGTGAGTTTGAGCTCGGAAGGATTGAAAAGTCTAGATAGGTAGTAGACTGCCCTTTCTTTGCCGGATTCATCATGTTGGGCAAGGACAGCTCCTAGGGAGTCCTCAATTGTTGACAGATATAGGATCAGGGGTTTCCCAGGGATGGGCGCTTGAAGCACGGGCGGATTCATGAGGTAACTCTTGAGCTCATTGAAGGCCTCTTGGCATTTATCATTCCATTCAAAACTGACCCCTCCTCTTAACAATTCATAGAAAGGACGACATCTTTGAGAGTGCTGAGATATAAATCTCCTTATGAACTGCAGTCGACCAATCAATCCTCGAAGCTCAGATATGTTCTTAGGAGGAGGCATTTCATTGATTGCCTTGGCCTTGTGCGGATCTATTTGAATCCCCCGTTTACTAACTATGAAACCCAGCAACTTCCCCGAGGAAACTCCAAATACGCACTTTTTTGGATTCATTTTCAGTTGATATTCTTGTGCGCGATGGAACACTTTAGCAAGGACGGAGGAATGCTCTCTTAGAGTCCGCGACTTCACCACGATATCATCCACGTAAACCTCAACATCAATATGTATCATGTCGTGGAAGATAGCTAACATTGCTCTTTGATAAGTGGCGCCGGCATTCTTTAGTCCAAACGGCATGACCACATAGCAGTATGTTCCCCACGGGGTGGTGAAGGAGGTCTTTTCTTGATCTTCCGGGGCTAGACGAATCTGATTATAGCCGGAATACCCATCCATGAACGATAGAGTTTCGAACCCCGCTGTATTATCGATCAGAACATCCAAGTGAGGTAAAGGGAAATCGTCCTTAGGACATGCCTTATTCAAATCCCGGAAATCTATGCAGATGCGCACTCTTCCGTCTTTCTTCATCACCGGGACGATATTCGCCACCCACAAAGGATAGAGGACTACACGGATGAATTTGGCTTGGTGTAGCTTATCAATTTCCTCTTTCATTTTTAAAGCGATGTGGGGGAGGAACCTTCTTAGTTTCTGCTTGACGGCAACTGCCCCTGGCTTCAAAATTAATCTATGCTCCACCAAAACGGGGTCAATGCCGGGCATGTCATCATAAGACCAGGCAAATGAATCCTTGAACTCCTTTAATATTTCTATGAGCTCTTCCTCTTCTTCAGGCGGGAGATCAGAAGCTATGGTTAAGAGCCTATGGTCCTCTTGCGTTCCCACATTTATTTCCTTAGTAGGTTCGTCGACTGCTGAGGTAGGTTCATCGAATCTTCTCATACCACTAGCATACGCCTCAGCAGCGTCCTCTATCTCAACACCATTCTCATCTGATGGGTCTTCTTCGGCTATGATTTCATATATCCCAAAGCCGTCATCTAGCCCTTCCTCTACTGGCATCTCCTCTAAATTCAGAACTACCGCTTCTTTGACGAACTCTTCGATAGCTAGAAGAGCGCCACATCTATGGACTAGGTCTAAGAGGTATCTACGGGGCACGCCATTACCCTTCTTCTTCCTAGACGGGGACGGGGACTCACTAGGAACTACCCCTGAACTTGAGCTAGATTTGATATTTACAAGAGGCTCTGGAGAAGCGTCCAGAGATTTATTGGAAGGGAAAGTGACAGGCGCGGCAGGGCCGCGAAGATCCTCCGATGGGGCTGGAGGAGGAAGCGGGCCACCCGAGCTCAGGGTGCCGGCAACAGCAATGGGGTGTAGGGGAACAGAAGGCCCCTCACCCGAATTGCCCGAAATGGTCATGGCTGACCACCAGGCGAGCGAAAAGAACGACGGTGGCTATTGGGGAGCGGGTGCGACGGGGATCGCCGTCAAGAGCGGGAGCAGGAGAGGGTTGACGGGGATCGCCGTCGAGATCGGGAGTAAGAGAGGGGTGACGGGGATCGCCGTCGAGATCGGGAGCAAGAGAGGGGTGACGGGGATCGCCGTCGAGATCGGGAGCAAGAGAGGGTGACGGGGATCGCCGTCGAGATCGGGAGCAGGAAGGGGTGACGGGGATCGCCATCGAGATCGGGATCAAGAGAGGGGTGACGGGGATCGCCGTCGAGATCGGGAGCAAGAGAGGGGTGACGGGGATCGCCGTCGAGATCGGGAGCAAGAGAGGGGTGACGGGGATCGCCGTCGAGATCGGGAGCAAGAGAAATTTTGGATTTTGAATTTTCTACATTTTTTTTATTTATTTATTTATTTTTTTTTTTTTTAAGGCATGTACATATTTCTTTTCCTTTAGCATGCATTATTTTCATAGTCTTTTCGCCTATTTAATAAGGCTCGACCTCTTGACAAATTTCGGAGTTAGCTTTTTATCATGTTCTGTGCAAGAGGCCGGGCCTAAGAACAGATCTAACTTGTTCTTCTAAGTGTGTGCAGGAACAGGAATTTCAGAAAGCAGAGTATGGCATCGCGCTCAAATCACTCTCTCTTGCTTGTTTGAATCTCGCCTCTCACTCGTGTCAATCACAAACCATTCATTCATTATAAACATTGGCATAAAAATAAAACTGCACTAAGGTATGAACAAGATGTACATCGATAAAAGGGGAGGTGGCTCACAAGACTCCTCACTGACCGCCACCACTCTCCCCAGATCCCTCTCTCCTATCTGGAGGTGGCAACATCTCGCCACCCCCTCTGCCCTCATGAGCACTACCCTCGCCCTGCCGGCACCTCTCCTCCTCCTCGTTCCTCCGCCTGCTGGAGGAACCTGCTAGGTACTGCCCGACGGAGGCACCGGTCGCCCTGCTGACGCTCACGCCACTCCGACTCCGGCTGCGTGAACGACCGATGTCCGTCACGATCTGCTGGAGGCTCCGCGCCAGTGTCTGCTGCGCTAGCAACTCTGCACGCAGTCGGGTGACCTCCTCCTGATCTCCGGGTGACCTCTGTACCCGCAGCATCGTCAGCTCCCTGGTCATCTCCTCCACCCGTGCCTCAGCTGCCTCTGCTCGGATGCGCAGCTGGTCTCTCTCGCCCTGGGCGGTCTGGGCCTCTCCCCGGAACCGATCTCGCTCACTCTGTAACTCCATGGCATGCTCGTGAGCCAGCTCCAAGTCCCTCTCCTGCACAAACAAGTAATTCATCAGCATCATTTGGAAATAAACAACTCAAATGCTTAAATAAACTTACCCGCTCCTCCAGATGCCTCTGAGCCTCCTCAGCTCTCAGCACCGCCCCTGTCAGTCGAGCCTCCATGAGCGATGGAGACCCTCTTGCGCTCCGAGAGGAGGAAGCACCACCTGCACCAGTGCCCCTCACTCTCTCTAGCTCACTCCGCTGCACGCAAGGCATGTCAGTTTCGAAATCTTGCTTAAATTAAAGGAGCTGAAAGATGAGCACAGTACTTACCAGCTCTGTCACCTGCCTCTGGGCTGCCTCCCGATCCTGCACCGCTGACTGGAGCAAGGCTCGGAGCGATGCAATCTCACCGGTCAAGTCCACCTGCAAGGAATCACAAAACGTCAGTTCTAATCATTAAATCCCAGTTCTTGAGTTGTGGGTTAGAAGGTTCTACCTGGTGTCGGGTGCTCTTATACACCTTTCCTCCGTACTTCAAGGCGTACGCCTGAAGGTAGGCATCATCGGTGGTCGCATCCGATCTCACCCCCTTGCCCTTTCGCTCCCAGTTCTCTATTTGCTCGCGAGCCCGCTCCCTCCAGTCTGTCGTGTCATGGAGCCCCCGGAAGCTCCGACCTGGTCGGCGGAACCGGTCCCGGACAGGGAACTCCACGACACCCTGCCTGAAGCCCAAGGAGCGCTGGGTCAGGAATAGGTTCAGAGGTAGCACGAGGTTGAGTGCATGCAACCACACCGACCTACCGAAGTAAGGGCGGGCCTGCACCAACCAAGGCTGTCCCTCATCACCCTCCTCCAGATATGGCTGCCAAACCACCTGCAAGAAAGAGAAGCGATCAATCAGTTTAAGCAAATAATTCTAAAGAGGGGAATAAAGGGTACTTACATCCAGATAAGGGTAGCTGTCAAGTGCCTCCTGGAGGTGCTCTAGCTGGTCGGTCAAGTGGCGAGTGTCCCGGCGAGAGTCCCAACGGCGTGCAATGGGCACAAGGCCCGGCCGTGTGAGCTCCCCTCTCCTCAGGGCTGGGAGGTGTAGATAGGCCCAAACCTGCAAAGTAAAAGCAAATTAGCTGGCAGTTTAAGCAAAATTTTGAAGCTTGAATTTAAGAAAAGTTAAGAGAGAAGGCGTACCTGAAGGAAGGGATAGAAGCCACTCGTAGACGTCTGCCGCTCGGAGGCGCTCAAACCGTCAAACTGGTGCGCTAAGAAGGCTGCCCCCCAAGCATACCCCCCTACCTCACCTAGATCCGCCAGCAAGGGCAGGAAGCGGCAATGGACTGCGTCGCCTCTCGTGGCAAACAAGAGTCTACCAAGAAAGAGGACGAGGAAGCGACGCAAGTCCAAGTCCGCCTGCGGCCCAGGCTCACTCGCCAACTCCCTCCTACTGACTCTAGCCAGCCTCTCCAAATACTCATCCTCGGTCTCCCCTGCGTTCTTCCCCGCCTCAAATAGACCTAGACTCTCCTGCAAGGCTACTCTAGGCACTAGGGAAGACCTGCGCTCTACGGGAAGGTCTAAGAGTCGCTCGGCTAGGTCATGGTAGCAAGGGTAGGTAAACCCGCTCACTGCCCGCCCATACACTCTGAGCCCTGTGATCCGGCTCACATCCTCTAGGCTGGGGATCATATGTCCCCAAGGGAACGCGAAGGCATTCGCCTCCGTGTCCCACCTGCTACGCAGGGCCTGGGTGAGGGCCGGATCCACCCTCATCCTCTCAATCCTGAAGACCTGCCCGAACCCCATCTCGTCTACCCTATCTCTCTGAAAAGGGGGGAGGGCCAGGAAGGCAGCCAGTACCAGTGTCCATGACACTCGAGCCCTCATTTCACCCTGCAAAAGTTCTTTTAATGTCAGGTTCAGTTTCATTCCTGTGTTCGGTCAGTGTCGCGACGGTCTTTGCAGCCGCGACCTTGTCGCGACGGTGCGGGCCGCCGCGACCTTATAGCGTCACCTTCACAGGCCGCGATAAGGTCGCGACCTCCCTAAGCGCCGCGACACTGTCGCGACGCCCCGCCCTGTCGCGACACCGTGTCGCGACAGGTCGGGCTGACGCGTCTCCAGGTTCAAACCGGCCGGAGCCTCCTTTGTTTGACCCTCGTTTTCATGGGCGTCTCGCCCTACATTCGCCCTCAAGGGGCTCCGTTTATCACCCTACTACTACCATTCAAGGTTTGAGAGAGGGGTACTTACCGTTTTCATGGCCTTAGCTCGCCTCTTCCGTTCCTCTTCCACGTTGGCGACCGGGGTCATCTCCTCGCCCTCCTCCTCTCCCATCGCAACCTCGGGCACATCCTCTCCGACCGGAGGCTCCTCCGCCCGCCGTCGCGAACTCCGGCGCTCCGCTTGACGTTTCCTTCGCAACGAGCCCTCACCGCTCTCCCTTCCACCGTCCATCGTAATGTGGAGTCGCTTCGTTGAAGTCTTGAAGCCCCAAGGTAGCCGGAATGCAGGGAGCTAGGGGAGGATTCCAAAGTTCTAAGGTTTGAAGGTTTTGAAAACCGGAAAGAAGAAAGGAAAGGGGGGGCGTTTGTTTTTGAACCGTTCAGTTCTTGACGCGACGCAACGAGCCGTCGCGTTCATGTCGCGTCAAGATGGGGCGTCGCGACGATGTCGCGACGCACCGCTTGACCGCGACATATAGGCGACGCTCCTGACTGTCGCGTCATCAACAGAGCTCTAACGTTGCGCAGAAAATTCATTCTTATTCATTCATATTCAAAATCTTTACATTCCCTAATCAAGCAATGCTTTCAAATGCTGACCTAATCACCATCTGACCTACAAATCAAATCAAATCAAATGAATCAAGCATTTCCTCCTGCGGGTTGAAGCATCTTCAAAGCTTCTACGTACTCTTGGACCGTCTCATCATCTTCCTCCACCTCTGCTAGGACTACGCTCATAGCACATCCCTCCCAATGGACGATGGCACCGCGCATGTCACGTTCATCCTGCGCATCGCCCCTCTTCCTCTCTTGGATAGGTGGGAAGTGTGAAAGGGTCGGAACCACTGTCCGGGCCGCACCGCACTGGAGGTAGCAACGATCCGGGTTGTAAGAAGCGAGTGTCTCGTTGCCCAGCAATCTCAAGGCAAGCCCGGTGCGCTGAGGGAGATGGATTATCTTGCCGTGCATGAATCGAGGGCGCGCGTCAAAGTTCGCCACGATCAAGCTTCGGAGGTACCCGCGCCACGCTTGGATGCCCTTTATCTGCGCCGTCTTGCACCAAGCCCGGGTGCTCATGTGCAGTGGTCCGCCCACGTATGCCAACGGATGGTTCAGCATTGTCTTACACTCCGCAAAGCCCGCCTCCGCTCGAAATTGGATGTGCATTCCCATCCACAATTCGAGAGCAATCACCGACCCGTAGAAAGGTCCTCCGAGTGCTGCGGAAGATAGACCAGCATATAAATAACTCAAAACGGCTTGGCCGATGGTCAAACCTTCCGAGACGGAATCAATAATGCTCAGGTTGGCGAAGGAGATAGCCCCGTCTTCAGAAGGAAAGAGGATGATCCGCAGATGCAGATGGCCGCCGCCTTGGCAATGGCACCGTGTCTCCCGGTTTTTCGTTTGCATTGTGAGACGATCCACTGTGCGATGGGAAGAAGGTGGACGTGCATGCCACTGGTCATGGAGCGTAGGTCGTTCTTCACGGAGGTTAGATTGGCTAGAATACTCCATGAGTTGATCTGTTCCACGGTGTACGATAATTTCATCTCCTCGCCTCGGTGGTAGCGCGGAAGACCAAGCATAATCTCCATTTCTTCCAAAAGTACTGTAGCTTCAAAGTCGGAAAAGACGAAGGAGTGTGTTTGAGTGTGCCACAGCTCGGTAAGTGCGGTGATGCTATCCCACGTATGAACGATCGTGTTGTACCTTTGGCAAGCACTAGCACCGTGGACAATCCCCACTCCTTTAGGAGGGAAATTGAGGCCGAAGGTAGCATATCGAGCATCGGTCGCAACCATGGTAGCTTGGAGAATCGCCTATGACCAGGGAGGATCTGAAGAAAGGAGGAGGAGGAGATGAGAAGGAGAAGAAAACAGAAAACAAAAAAAAAAAAAAAAAAAAAAAGGCAAAAAAAAGAGTTATGCAGGAAGTGCAGAAGTTCAGAAAAAAAAATCCACTTACGTGAAGATCCGGGCGGGAATAGATGTGTCCCGGGATAGCTGAGAGGTGCTGAGGGTCGGTGTAGGATTCCCTAGCTACCTTCGGGCCGGAGTAAGGAGGGATGGCCTCTGCAAACTCTGAAAGCTTCCTCTTCATGGCTGCAAAGCTGAAGAAGGATGAAGAACTTGGAAGTAGAAGATGCCAGGAGTTTAGCTGCGGGGTTAACAGCCCAAATCCTCTATTTATCAGCCTTAGGGAGTTAGAAACCCACTCTAATCCCGCAACTAGGAGTTAGGATAAGTCTAGGAAAGGTTTAGGAGTCCTAGTGCTAGTCTAGATGCCTTAGGATAAGTCTAAGTCCCGTTTTTCTGCCTTTGCAGGACTCTGTCCGAGTCGCGACGACGCGATCTGACGCGACTATGTCGCGACAACGCGCTGCGACGCGACAAGGTCGCGGTCGTTGGGTGCGTCGCGTTTAAATCCAAATGTTTCTTTTCTTCTGTTTGTGCTTTGTATGTGTTTCCTTGACTATGTTCATTAAATTCATCTGTCATCTTGTAATTATTGTGCTTATTTCCTCATGAATGATTCAAAAAGTCAGGAAAAGGTCGTCACAGGTAAGTCAGGTATTGTATCTCTACCCCTACTCCCGGCATTACTATATGATATTCTACTTATTATATCTCTTCAAGGACCAGCTGGTTCTCAATGTGCGCTGGGATTTGAGTTCCCCTTTAACAAAAAAACAGTGATGATCTAGGTGCATGTTGATAACCATTGGATAGGCCGTTGAGCTAGTTAAGATCGGGGACGATGGATTCAGGCCTGCACTGCGGTTGTAGGTAGTCTCTTGACCTGTTCTTATCTGGCTTAGCAATATTATCCTTGATATATTTTATATTTTCTCTTTTTCTCTGCATTTGTTTTGATGATTTCTTTTACTTTAGCCCAGCATGCATCATGTAGGACTTTGAGCTTTCCTGACTCATTCCAGACCATTGATGAGCTCTTATTGAGTGCCCGATCATCCTTCATGTTTTAAATACAAGAAACCCAATTCCACTCCGAATCGGAAGGTCTGCCTCCGAGTGAGTTGTTCCCGTCAGTTTGACAAGAATTTCCCTGTCTGGATTCCTTATCCAAACTTTTTTTTTTCCTTTGATCCGTTTTGGTTGCGAACCGCTCCCAGGACAGAGTCATGAGTTACCTGCCTGGCACGCACACGTCCTTCCAAAACGAAACCTGCAGGCCAATCGGCTAGGGTACCTCTCAATCGAGAGGTTGATCACCCTCCTCTTCTTCTTCTCGTCCAGACTTGTGCTCTTCTTTGCATTCTACTCGAACAACCGACTCAGGGCTTTCACAATGATTCCAATTGCCTGTTAGTTAACATCGGGTGTCTCTTAACCTTGGCTTCTACTTTTCAGTCTGCTCTGCATCATCTCCGTTCCACTGTCACTTTACGACATCTCCACGCCACTTCTGTTTCGCTCCCCTGCAAAGTAGAAGCCAAGGAGGGGCAATCTGTAGACACCCGATTATGACTAATGGGTTGAACCACATTTCTTGTTATCTTAGTGGGCCCCTAATTGGTCACTCACCTTGAGCCCATCACTTGCCTTGAATTGAGCCCATTACTCCATTAAAAATGCCTTGAAATCCCGAAATCTATCATTTGAAAGAGTCCTTAGAGGATTTGACTCCTGTTTATCATGTGGTTAGAAACAATAATCCAAAATAATTCGGATTCCTTGTCGCGACGCAGTGTGGCGCCGCGACTCTAGTCGCGACGGGTTAGGCCGCCGCGACAGCCCATGCATTATCCATGCACGTGGGAAATGCTGTCGCGACCCCCCGCACCGTCGCGTCTATAGTCGCGACCCCGCGATCTGACGCGACAAGGACCGAAATCCCTGGCCTCCGCAACCACATCCTATTTATCCTCTCATGTACTTTTGACTTGGTCCAAGAGGTTTATCCCGACCCCTTGAGCACTTATTCGGCCCTAGGGACTCTCCTAGGCTTCCCTAAGGACTCTACATCCGATTTTGACAGAGCTTTATCTCCCATTTATAATTTCCACATCTTTTTGAGGAGATAATACCTAATTTTCTCACTCCAAGCTCTATATAAGCAAAGCCACTCCTCATGGACGAAGAGAGCCTGATAATCACCCGAAGGGCTGTCAAAATCTCCTCTGAACAAGACTTAGCCACGCAGCCATTCATTCCACTGATTTCCTTCACTTTCCACTCCTCATAACTCACTCATTTCACCATCAATGGAGCAAGGAACGTGAAGAGGGCGACTTCAGCAATCTCTTGTACCTCTTGACACATCATTTGAAGCTGCATCCACGCCAGGAAGTCGCCCTAATGGGGCTCATCATTTCTTCTATCCCTCCTTTCTATTTCTACATGCATTTTTATGTTCTTTTAAATAGAGCACATCTATAATCTACCCACGTTTTCCCACACCCACAGGGGTTTAGAACCACCCCAGGTGCGTTCTCACCATGATCTCCCACCTCACTTTGTCTTTTAGAATAGATGCTACACTTTACATGTTCTAATGGGGTCTTCTTTTGTGTTTTCGTTTGATTGGCAGGCAAGCAAGCAAGGTCTACGAGAAGCTCTGGTACTCTGGCCGGCTGGAGGACTAGAAGAAGGTCACTACAACAAATCTCCCGCAATCAGAGAACGCGACGGCCTTGGGTGACGCGACATAGACGCGGCGGCCATGACGACCGCGACATCAGGTTAGTCTTCCTGTTCTCTTTCCTTTTCCTAGTTTAAGTTAGCCGTCGTCTTCTCACGTCATTAGGCAACTTATCTAGGTGGCGATCACATCCTATTTTCCATGCATCATCATTTTTGATATTCATGTCTGTGTCGAGGGAAGCACAATCCCTGTGATTACACCTTTTGGCGATCGCGGTGGGACCTTCATTGCCACCCTCGTAGATTTGATTGATGCTTGCCATGTTTCCTTGTTTGTATATCGTTATAATGTTTGTTAGGGTTTTGTTCTTCATTCCCTGCATTTTTCTTCGCTCTGTCATTGTCGCGACCGATCGCGGAGTCGCGAAAAGGTCGCGTCGCAGAAGGCGGACGCGTCATCAGGTCAGTGCTTCCTTTTCCCTATGTCCTCTTTGTTCGATGTCCATGAGACTATGAGTTGTTCTTAAGGTGCCTTGATCATGCTTGCTCGTGTTTCTGTCCAATAGTATCCTGTTAGGGTTCGGATTTTCCGTTTAGTTTCATCTGTAAGTTTTCAGTTCCTGTCGCGGTCGAGGAAGCGGACGCGACAAGGTCGCGGTGGGTACAGGCGACGCGTTAACAGGTTGCTTTGTATGTTATTGCTTTCATCCATATATCGGTCTCTGTCTGTTCCCGATTCATGTTGTATCATTATAGTTTCTCTGGGTGTTCCTTAATTTGGTAAGTTAGTCTGTTTGACTCGGGTTGGTGACTCAGTGCGCTTCCGGGCCTCTGTCCTTATCGCGGCCCCGCGCTGACGCGATAGTGTCGCGACGTATCTGGCCGTCGCGATTCAGCCCGAGGACCTCTGTGTCACCCTGTTTGCTCCTCATCTCCATGCTTGCATACATTTAGTCCCGTGCATACGCTGTTCATCCCATTTGGTTAGATTCCCCTTGGTTGAGTGGGTCCTCTCACCTGCGAGCACTCGTAGGCTGACTCGGGCCCACCTTCCGAGGACCTCCGTAAGTCCCCGTGGCCGTACGCACGTTGCGGTTCGCCGGGCTGGTTGTACCTGTTGTACCCATAGTTTGGACTACCCCACGTGAGTGTGTACCGTCCTTAGTCATACCGGAGCATTTGAGTCCATTCCAATCAGGGACCGCATGACCGAGTGACATCTCTTTAATCAATTCACTTAAAAGGTCAAGTTCGAACCATAAAGAAATTTGCGTAGTAAGCATGACAACTTGAGTGCTCTGATCCCCCTTCTTCTCTCTGTCTTTCTTGTTGTGATAGAGTTTAGGTGTGTACCCCCCCCAATTTGGCTGGAGGGTGTATGCGTCATTGTTTAGGGAGATCGAGTCAGTCCCCTCCAATCCTCGTGCTCTATCATAATCCCCTCTTCGACATGGACCAATTTCGCGTCCTTGCCGACAATGCCCTCCCCCTTGGTCTGCTTGAGGAAGTGGCCCAACCTTCTATGGCCACTCTCCCGGGGCATATCCAACCTCCCTCCATTACTGGGATCCAATCCCGTCCTCCTTCTCCTCCCGGGGATGATGACCCCCATTCTCAGTTCAGCCAGCTCCTTCCTCACCTTACTCCGGACCAAGTCCGAGAGTTCATAGCTGCTGCCAAGGGGAAGCAACCTCTATCTCCCCGGGGTCAAGACCTAGCCCGACCGGCAGAATCCTCCGTCCGCGTCGCTTCAGCCCCCCACCTTTCTTCATCTGGGGCAGACCCTACGCCTCTCCGCCCTCGGGCCATTCACTTTTCAGAGCCAAGCTACCTCCCCCCACGAGAGGTTCGGCCTCGTTCTCCTCCCACTACTTATTACACGGCCGAACCAGCTCCGCTTCCTCGCGAGAGGTCTCACTCCTTCGAGCAGCCACGCTCCCTTGTCCCAACGCATCAGATCTATTCTCCTTCCGATTTCCTAGCGGAATGGACGAGTATGAAAAAGGAGCTTCATGACCTCCGGAGACAAATTGATCCTCGGAAGGTAGCTGACATTGCCCTCCCGTCTTTCCAATACCTCCGGGTGCCTCCCCAGTCCGAACTCCCTGTATATCGACGATACTCTGGGGTAGGGGACCCCTATGTTCATCTGAAGGACTTTGTCTATGAATCGGCACCACACAAATATGATCGCCATCTCATGGCATATCTGTTCAGGAAATCACTAGATGGTCCGGCCTTGGAGTGGTTCTATTCATTGCCCCCCGAGGAAGCAGAGGATTTCCGAATTGTCCAAGAAAGATTTCTGCAGCAATTCCAAGATCGGGTGGGACCCGAATATTCTTTTGTGGACTTAGTGGCCGAGAAAATGAAGCCAGAAGAAGATTTCTCCACCTATGCTGATCGGTGGCGTTCATTGGCCGCCAAAGTCCGCTGCCCAATGCCTGAGGAGGAGAAAGTGAAGCTGCTAATTTCCAACGCTACACCCACCTACCGAGCCATTCTAACCATGAACGACATCTCCACCATGCACCAATTGTATAGTCGAGCCCGGTTCATCCAAACCCAACTTAAGGACTCGCCCATACATTCCATGTTTGAGACCCCCAAGGCCCGTTATGCCAAGAAGCCGCAAGGCCCAGTCACCGAGGGGATCCAGACCAATGAACAGGTGGGTGCCGTTAGCAACCCTCAAGGCCCAGTAGGTAGGTCCCCCTATAACCAACAAGCCCAACAGCCTTGGAACAACAACAGCAATAGGCAGCCACCTCCCCAAGGACAAAACCCTCCCCAAGACCAGCGCCAATATTCCCAAGTCCCTCCACCACAAAATGGCTATGCACCCAGGAAACCCAATGGGCCCAAGAGGACCCAATACCCTCCTTTGCCTGAGTCTCTAGCCGATGTCTTTGCAGCCCTCATGTCCCTAAACGCTTTAAGACTCCCTCCTGAGAAGGCAAACTGGAATATGGCGGCCGATCAAACAAAGTATTGCGTCTATCATCGTCATCCGGGCCACAATGTGTCTGATTGCTTCCAATTCCGGGACATGATATACGATCTCCACGAGCAGAATCAGATTGATTGGGCAGAAATGAAAAGGTTGATCCAAACTCTGAGGGACCAACAAGGCCAGAGGCAACAGCAGCAGCAACAGAGGCGACAGCAGCCGCAACAACAACAACAACAGCAACAGCAATACCAGCCCTTCCAGCAGCAACATCAACAATACCCGCAACACCAGCAACAGCAGCAACAGCAGCAGCCGCAGCAGCCGGCAAATGATCTAGGCATAGTCCGTAATCCCATGCCACAACACCAACCCGCTCCGAACCCTCAACCAATTCCGCCGCCTCCTCCGTCTGCGCACGTTAACCCCGTCGTTCACCATGCACCACCAGAAGCCCAGTGGGTCTTCGATGACGATCATGAGGTAGGCCAACTCCTGGCCATTTCTCACGTCACGCCCACTGCCCCCACACCTATATCCGCCACGCCTCCTTCCCTTACACCCCATATTGCCACCATCACCTCACCATCCTATTTTCCCGTCACCTCACCCATCATTCCTCCACCAAACAACACCTCCTTTTCACCTATGCCAGCACCTCTACTAGCCAACCCCTCTATCCTCGACACCACAGCCTCTCCTCTCCACCATAACCTTGCCCTCCGGAGCGGGCGAATGTTTCATCGGATGTATCCTAACACATCCATGCCAATGTCAGGTCAACAAACCAACAACCAGCAGCAGCAAGACACAGAAGAGATTGATCCGGCACCGGGAACCCAATATGACATCTTAAAGCACCTCGATCAGACTCCCGCCAAGATCTCCATATTGGAGCTCATCAAGAGGTCACAGACTCATCAAGACGCTCTCAGAACTTTCTTGCAAAGAGTCATGGTCAGCGAGGACATGAATCCAGACAACCTGCCCTCGGTACTCTCCATAGTGAACAGAGGACCCACCATTACCTTCTCTGATGGCGAGTTGGCCGCCCCCGAAGCAAGGAAAATGCCCCTGTGTGTAACACTTACCATAAACAAGGTGGCAATCGATGCGGCTCTGGTGGACACGGGAGCCTCCATTAATGTATGTCCACTAAGCACTCTTAGAGCCTGCAACATATCGGAACGTCAATTGCAGCCCACGCCTACCACTATTGCTGCATATGACAATTCGCGGCGTGCCTGCCATGGGGTCATCACTCTGCAAGCTGAATTAGGCCCTCTCGTCATGTCTGTGGAGTTCTATGTGCTGAACATTGATCACACCTACAAGGCCATCCTAGGGCGCCCGTGGATTGAATCATTAGGGGCAGTACCCTCTACAGCGCATCAATGCCTGAAGTTTCCTTTCCAAGGAAGGATAGTCAAGGTCAAAAGTGTGACCACAACACATACGGTCGAAGCCGTTGAGAGAGTGCTGCCATCGGTATGGCCATCTAATAGGCCCGTAATGTCAGTGCTTGATGTTAACTACACTTGGGCCTATACTTTCTCTTCAAATCGTCCAATCGGGTCTCCCCCTGTGATGGCAGTCAAGAAGGATGTGAGCAAGAATACAAAGGGGTGGGACATTATGTTCAGACTGGGTTATCAATCAGGGAGAGGCCTGGGTGCTCATCTCCAGGGGCAGACCAAGACTGTGGCCACCGCCAAGAAGTTCACAAAGTGTGGCCTTGGATATTCAGAATGGGCTGCGCTTCTACCCTCCTTACAATCGGATCATGGTCCACTCACTTGGTCCCTATATGAGCACTTCGTCAAGGGGCCCATCCAACCTGGGTACGACACCACAACAGAAGCCTCAAGGTCAGCTTATCAAATTTTAGAGGAGCAGCGACCCAGCAAGAAGAAGAGGGCTGAAGAAGAAACTGAAAGTCCAGACCAAGACGATGCCATCTCGTCAATCAGTGTTCTATTTGAGGAATCAGAGGCTGGGGCAGAACCGCCGGAATCAGAGGAGCCCATTTCCGCAATGAACAATCTCTTCACTGAAGAAGATGTACCGCAGGTAACAGCACTATCAACTGCAGTAACCACCGCCAGGCGACAGTTGCCCGGGTTTGGTGAGGAGAACCAGTCAGTTCGTTCACCCCCGCTCATACAGGAATTCTGGCCAGGGCCCTCCCGGCCTCCTACTCGTTTCATTTCAACCTTGCTCAAATTCAATGTTAGTTCCATTCCTTTGCCTCTCCCCTTCATTGTACAAATCTCACCCTCCGCCGTCGAGGCATTCATCCGTCCTTCACCCCGCTTCGTCATTTTCTTCAATGGTTCAATCTTGTTTTTTTACCGAAACCATTTAATTTCGTGTGATCCCTTAAAAAAAAAAAAAAAAAATAATAAAATAATAATAAATAAAAAAAAAATGTAGAAAATTCAAAATCCAAAATTTCTCTTGCTCCCGATCTCGACGGCGATCCCCGTCACCCCTCTCTTGCTCCCGATCTCGACGGCGATCCCCGTCACCCCTCTCTTGCTCCCGATCTCGACGGCGATCCCCGTCACCCCTTCCTGCTCCCGATCTCGACGGCGATCCCCGTCACCCCTCTCTTGCTCCCGATCTCGACGGCGATCCCCGTCACCCCTCTCTTGCTCCCGATCTCGACGGCGATCCCCGTCACCCCTCTCTTACTCCCGATCTCGACGGCGATCCCCGTCAACCCTCTCCTGCTCCCGCTCTTGACGGCGATCCCCGTCGCACCCGCTCCCCAATAGCCACCGTCGTCCTTTTCGCTCGCCTGGTGGTCAGCCATGACCATTTCGGGCAATTCGGGTGAGGGGCCTTCTGTTCCCCTACACCCCATTGCTGTTGCCGGCACCCTGAGCTCGGGTGGCCCGCTTCCTCCTCCAGCCCCATCGGAGGATCTTCGCGGCCCTGCCGCACCTGTCACTTTCCCTTCCAATAAATCTCTGGACGCTTCTCCAGAGCCTCTTGTAAATATCAAATCTAGCTCAAGTTCAGGGGTAGTTCCTAGTGAGTCCCCGTCCCCGTCTAGGAAGAAGAAGGGTAATGGCGTGCCCCGTAGATACCTCTTAGACCTAGTCCATAGATGTGGCGCTCTTCTAGCTATCGAAGAGTTCGTCAAAGAAGCGGTAGTTCTGAATTTAGAGGAGATGCCAGTAGAGGAAGGGCTAGATGACGGCTTTGGGATATATGAAATCATAGCCGAAGAAGACCCATCAGATGAGAATGGTGTTGAGATAGAGGACGCTGCTGAGGCGTATGCTAGTGGTATGAGAAGATTCGATGAACCTACCTCAGCAGTCGACGAACCTACTAAGGAAATAAATGTGGGAACGCAAGAGGACCCTAGGCTCTTAACCATAGCTTCTGATCTCCCGCCTGAAGAAGAGGAAGAGCTCATAGAAATATTAAAGGAGTTCAAGGATTCATTTGCCTGGTCTTATGATGACATGCCCGGCATTGACCCCGTTTGGTGGAGCATAGATTAATTTTGAAGCCAGGGGCAGTTGCCGTCAAGCAGAAACTAAGAAGGTTCCTCCCCCACATCGCTTTAAAAATGAAAGAGGAAATTGATAAGCTACACCAAGCCAAATTCATCCGTGTAGTCCTCTATCCTTTGTGGGTGGCGAATATCGTCCCGGTGATGAAGAAAGACGGAAGAGTGCGCATCTGCATAGATTTCCGGGATTTGAATAAGGCATGTCCTAAGGACGATTTCCCTTTACCTCACTTGGATGTTCTGATCGATAATACAGCGGGGTTCGAAACTCTATCGTTCATGGATGGGTATTCCGGCTATAATCAGATTCGTCTAGCCCCGGAAGATCAAGAAAAGACCTCCTTCACCACCCCGTGGGGAACATACTGCTATGTGGTCATGCCGTTTGGACTAAAGAATGCCGGCGCCACTTATCAAAGAGCAATGTTAGCTATCTTCCACGACATGATACATATTGATGTTGAGGTTTACGTGGATGATATCGTGGTGAAGTCGCGGACTCTAAGAGAGCATTCCTCCGTCCTTGCTAAAGTGTTCCATCGCGCACAAGAATATCAACTGAAAATGAATCCAAAAAAGTGCGTATTTGGAGTTTCCTCGGGGAAGTTGCTGGGTTTCATAGTTAGTAAACGGGGGATTCAAATAGATCCGCACAAGGCCAAGGCAATCAATGAAATGCCTCCTCCTAAGAACATATCTGAGCTTCGAGGATTGATTGGTCGACTGCAGTTCATAAGGAGATTTATATCTCAGCACTCTCAAAGATGTCGTCCTTTCTATGAATTGTTGAGAGGAGGGGTCAGTTTTGAATGGAATGATAAATGCCAAGAGGCCTTCAATGAGCTCAAGAGTTACCTCATGAATCCGCCCGTGCTTCAAGCGCCCATCCCTGGGAAACCCCTGATCCTATATCTGTCAACAATTGAGGACTCCCTAGGAGCTGTCCTTGCCCAACATGATGAATCCGGCAAAGAAAGGGCAGTCTACTACCTATCTAGACTTTTCAATCCTTCCGAGCTCAAACTCACCACAATGGAGAAAACTTGTGCGGCGCTGGTTTGGGTGGTGCAGAAATTGAAGCACTACTTCCTAGCTCATAAGGTGAGTTTGATTTCTAGAATGGACCCTATTAGGTATCTCCTTGAGAAGCCAGTCCTCGCCGACAGATTGGCGCGTTGGCAAAGTTTCCTCTCTCAGTTCGATATCTCCTTTGTTGTTCAGAAAGCCGTGAAAGGGTATGCCATCGCTGAGCATCTTGCTCACCTTCCTCTCCCTCACAGTGATACGGTTCAGGAGGATTTCCCCGATGAAAACCTATCACTCATCTCTCATGATCCCTTCTGGTCACTCCATTTCGATGGAGCTCTCAATTCTAGGGGACGGGGCATAGGTGCAGTCTTGCTCACCCCAGAAGGGATCACCATTCCTTTGGCTTATCAACTCCAGTTCTACGCCACCAACAACATCTCCGAGTACGAGGCCCTCCTAGCCGGTCTTAAGCTTGCCTACCTTTTAGGCGCGCGTCACCTCAAGATCATAGGAGATTCTCAACTCGTTCTTCGGCAAGTCCTCTCTACCTATCGCACTCGTGACCCCAAGCTCAAGCCGTATCAAGATCTGGTCACATTCTTAGCCAAGCAATTCCGCCAACTCATCTATATTCATACTCCTCGCTCCCAAAACATTCTGGCCGATGCTCTGGCATCGTTAGCTTCGTCTCTCTCCTTCCCTCTCAGTCATAGCTCTGAGACTATCACCGTCCAGAGATTAGAGGCTCCCTCAACTCAGGATCCTTGGTTCTCAAACCTTAGGAGCTCCCTAGTGTTGAAGGCGGAGAAGAAAGAAGCAAAGGAGTTGTTGCTTGTTGAATTAGGGGAGTTGATGGAAGAAGAGAACCCTTGGTACCATGAGATTGAGCAGTTTTGCAGAGACGGCACCTTCCCGGAAGAAGCCGAAGCAGAGGATAGGCGAGCTATCCGTGGAGCAGCTTTAAAGTACACCCTCGTGGGTGAAGTTCTCTACAGACGCGCTCTAAACGGAATGCTCCTCAGATGCGTGACTGATGAAGAGGCTTGGAAGATAGTAGAAGGATCTCACTCCGGTGAATGCGGAGGGCATGTGAATGGTCAGATGCTAGCCAAAAAGATCCTTAGGCAGGGCTACTACTGGCCAACCTTAGAAGAGGACTGTGCCACCTACGTCCGTAGGTGCGTCAGATGCCAAGTCCATGCCGATAAAATTCATGCTCCGTCTTCCTCTTTGCATCCGCTATCTTCTCCTTGGCCTTTCTCCATGTGGGCCTTTGATATCATTGGACCTCTCGGTGATCCCAATGCTCAGATAAAACAAAAATCTTTCATCCTTACTGCTACTGAGTATTTCACCAAATGGGCCGAAGCGGAAGCGTTTGCAGAAATCAAAGGCTCGACCGTATGCAGATTCATCATGAAGAACATCATTGCGCGGTTTGGAGTACCTGGCAGCATCGTCACCGACAATGGACCCCAGTTCATATCACAAGACCTCCAAGACCATTGTAAGAAGTTCAATATTTCCTTGCATCATTCGTCTCCTTATTATCCGCAGGGCAACGGTCAGGCCGAAGCCACAAACAAAACACTTTTGAAAATCTTAAAGAAAACTTGTGAGTCTAATAAATTCGCTGATTGGCCAGAAAAGCTAATTGAGGCTCTGTGGGCTTACCGCACCTCCATCCGTACACCTACGGGGCAAACCCCTTTCTCACTTACATACGGAATGGAGGCGGTATGTCCACATGAGATTCTCATCCCTTCGCTAAGAATTCAGTTGGACAAAGAACTTAATCCCGATGAACATCGGGAGGCGTTACTTACACAACTAGAACTCTTGGATGAACGGCGTCTAGCTGCAGCCGATCACGTGCTTTCATATCAAAACAGACTCTCAAGGTCTTTTCAAAAGAAAGTAATTGAGCGTAAGTTTCAAGAAGGAGACATGGTTTTGAAGCGAATTTTTATAAAACCTGGAGGTCCAAGGTCAAAATTATCTGCAAATTGGGAGGGGCCGTACGTCATTAAAGAAGTGTACCCGGGAAACGCATATAGGTTGGTTAATGCCGATGGTGATGAACTCCCTCATCCATGGAATGGATTATATCTTAAAAGATTCTACCCCTGATCGAAAGTCTTTGGATAACAACACCAATTAATAAGTAGCCATTTGCCAAGTGTTTCGCTCCTTCATCATATTGACGAAATAATATTTATGTGCAATCACATACTCAACACAGGTGGCCTAAGGTCATTGTCTCTTCATATACAGTGTTCCGCTTAGCCCTTGCTCGGGGAAACAAAAGGTCAATTCTCTCCCTACTCGGACGAGGTCTAGGGGCAAAGGGAAAGCTAACCTGTAAATCTGCAACGGTATAAATCATGTGTTTGAAGTCTCAAAGAGGGACGGGCAGTCCTAAGAAAAGCATATGGCGCAAAAATAAAGCGACAAAATAACAAAGTGAAGGGGCATGTTAAAGAGTGGCAGTACAGTTCCCCGCGGGACGCCCTTGAGCCCGGTCGCATGCATGCCCCGGACAAAAGAAAAATATTGTGGCCCTAAAGTCCCTGGACAACAGATGAATAGCGCATGTAACTCATTCGTTGCAAGTCTTACAAGTAAGCTACCCCAACCCCAAGATTAAGTCTTACCTCATTTACCTTCTTCCTATCCCCTAAAATGACCGAGAATCCATGTGCTTGGTCTGTGTTGGAACATTGATTGTCACAGGGACAAGAAAACTTGGCAAACCTAATATGAATATACGTTGCACATAAATCTTACTCGCCAAAGTGACATAGAAGTGAGGCTCACGGTCAATCACTCAACATTAAGAGGTGTTGTTATCAAAAGATCCTCAAAATCCAAAAAAATCAAAAGATCCCCAAAATCCAAAAAAATCAAAAGATCCCCAAAATCCAAAAAAAATCAAAAGATTCCCAAAATCCAAAAAAATCAAAAGATCCCAAAATCCAAAAAAAAAATCAAAAAAAAATCCCAAAACCCAAAAAAATCAAAAGATCCCAAGATCCAAAACCCAAAAAAAATCAAAAAGATCCTCAAAATCAAAAAAATATGAATGGTTTTTTTTTTTTTTTTTTTCTTAAAGGCATGTACATATTCTTTTCCTTTAGCATGCATTATTTTCATAGTCTTTTCGCCTATTTAATAAGGCTCGACCTCTTGACAAATTTCGGAGTTAGCTTTTATCATGTTCTGTGCAAGAGGCCGGGCCTAAGAACAGATCTAACTTGTTCTTCTAAGTGTGTGCAGGAACAGGAATTTCAGAAAGCAGAGTATGGCGTCGCGCTCAAATCACTCTCTCTTGCTTGTTTGAATCTCGCCTCTCACTCGTGTCAATCACAAACCATTCATTCATTCATAAATACTGGCATAAAAATAAAACTGCACTAAGGTATGAACAAGATGTACATCGATAAAAGGGGAGGTGGCTCACAAAACTCCTCACTGACCGCCACCACTCTCCCCAGATCCCTCTCTCCTATCTGGAGGTGGCAACATCTCGCCACCCCCTCTGCCCTCATGAGCACTACCCTCGCCCTGCCGGCACCTCTCCTCCTCCTCGTTCCTCCGCCTGCTGGAGGAACCTGCTAGGTACTGCCCGACGGAGGCACCGGTCGCCCTGCTGACGCTCACGCCACTCTGACTCCGGCTGCGTGAACGACCGATGTCCGTCACGATCTGCTGGAGGCTCCGCGCCAGTGTCTGCTGCGCTAGCAACTCTGCACGCAGTCAGGGTGACCTCCTCCTGATCTCCGGGTGACCTCTGTACCCGCAGCATCGTCAGCTCCCTGGTCATCTCCTCCACCCGTGCCTCAGCTGCCTCTGCTCGGATGCGCAGCTGGTCTCTCTCGCCCTGGGCGGTCTGGGCCTCTCCCGGAACCGATCTCGCTCACTCTGTAACTCCATGGCATGCTCGTGAGCCAGCTCCAAGTCCCTCTCCTGCACAAACAAGTAATTCATCAGCATCATTTGGAAATAAACAACTCAAATGCTTAAATAAACTTACCCGCTCCTCCAGATGCCTCTGAGCCTCCTCAGCTCTCAGCACCGCCCCTGTCAGTCGAGCCTCCATGAGCGATGGAGACCCTCTTGCGCTCCGAGAGGAGGAAGCACCACCTGCACCAGTGCCCCTCACTCTCTCTAGCTCACTCCGCTGCACGCAAGGCATGTCAGTTTCGAAATCTTGCTTAAATTAAAGGAGCTGAAAGATGAGCACAGTACTTACCAGCTCTGTCACCTGCCTCTGGGCTGCCTCCCGATCCTGCACCGCTGACTGGAGCAAGGCTCGGAGCGATGCAATCTCACCGGTCAAGTCCACCTGCAAGGAATCACAAAACGTCAGTTCTAATCATTAAATCCCAGTTCTTGAGTTGTGGGTTAGAAGGTTCTACCTGGTGTCGGGTGCTCTTATACACCTTTCCTCCGTACTTCAAGGCGTACGCCTGAAGGTAGGCATCATCGGTGGTCGCATCCGATCTCACCCCCTTGCCCTTTCGCTCCCAGTTCTCTATTTGCTCGCGAGCCCGCTCCCTCCAGTCTGTCGTGTCATGGAGCCCCCGGAAGCTCCGACCTGGTCGGCGGAACCGGTCCCGGACAGGGAACTCCACGACACCCTGCCTGAAGCCCAAGGAGCGCTGGGTCAGGAATAGGTTCAGAGGTAGCACGAGGTTGAGTGCATGCAACCACACCGACCTACCGAAGTAAGGGCGGGCCTGCACCAACCAAGGCTGTCCCTCATCACCCTCCTCCAGATATGGCTGCCAAACCACCTGCAAGAAAGAGAAGCGATCAATCAGTTTAAGCAAATAATTCTAAAGAGGGGAATAAAGGGTACTTACATCCAGATAAGGGTAGCTGTCAAGTGCCTCCTGGAGGTGCTCTAGCTGGTCGGTCAAGTGGCGAGTGTCCCGGCGAGAGTCCCAACGGCGTGCAATGGGCACAAGGCCCGGCCGTGTGAGCTCCCCTCTCCTCAGGGCTGGGAGGTGTAGATAGGCCCAAACCTGCAAAGTAAAAGCAAATTAGCTGGCAGTTTAAGCAAAATTTTGAAGCTTGAATTTAAGAAAAGTTAAGAGAGAAGGTGTACCTGAAGGAAGGGATAGAAGCCACTCGTAGACGTCTGTCGCTCGGAGGCGCTCAAGCCGTCAAACTGGTGCGCTAAGAAGGCTGCCCCCCAGGCATACCCCCCTACCTCACCTAGATCCGCCAGCAAGGGCAGGAAGCGGCAGTGGACTGCGTCGCCCCTCGTGGCAAACAAAAGTCTACCAAGAAAGAGGACGAGGAAGCGACGCAAGTCCAAGTCCGCCTGCGGCCCAGGCTCACTCGCCAACTCCCTCCTACTGACTCTAGCCAGCCGCTCCAAGTACTCGTCCTCAGTCTCCCCTGCGTTCTTCCCCGCCTCAAATAGACCTAGACTCTCCTGCAAGGCTACTCTAGGCACTAGGGAAGACCTACGCTCTACGGGAAGGTCTAGGAGTCGCTCGGCTAGGTCATGGTAGCAAGGATAGGTGTACCCGCTCACTGCCCGACCATACACTCTGAGCCCTGTGATCCGGCTCACATCCTCTAGGCTGGGGATCATATGTCCCCAAGGGAACGCGAAGGCATTCGCCTCCGTGTCCCACCTGCTACGCAGGGCCTGGGTGAGGGCCGGATCCACCCTCATCCTCTCAATCCTGAAGACCTGCCCGAACCCCATCTCGTCTACCCTATCTCTCTGAAAAGGGGGGAGGGCCAGGAAGGCAGCCAGTACCAGTGTCCATGACACTCGAGCCCTCATTTCACCCTGCAAAAGTTCATTAATGTCAGGTTCAGTTTCATTCCTGTGTTCGGTCAGTGTCGCGACGGTCTTTGCAGCCGCGACCTTGTCGCGACGGTGCGGGCCGCCGCGACCTTATCGCGTCACCTTCACAGGCCGCGATAAGGTCGCGACCTCCCTAAGCGCCGCGACACTTTCGCGACGCCCCGCCCTGTCGCGACACCGTGTCGCGACAGGTCGGGCTGACGCGTCTCCAGGTTCAAACCGGCCGGAGCCTCCTTTGTTTGACCCTCGTTTTCATGGGCGTCTCGCCCTACATTCACCCTCAAGGGGCTCCGTTTATCACCCTACTACTACCATTCAAGGTTTGAGAGAAGGGTACTTACCGTTTTCATGGCCTTAGCTCGCCTCTTTCGTTCCTCTTCCACGTTGGCGACCGGGGTCATCCCCTCGCCCTCCTCCTCTTCCATTGCAACCTCGAGCACCTCCTCTTCGACCGGAGGCTCCTCCGCCCGCCGCCGCAAACTCCGGCGCTCCACATGACGTTTCCTTCGCGACGAGCCCTCACCGATGTCCTTTCCTCCTTCCATTGCAGCGAAGGTCGTCTCAGGTGGTTTTCTTGTTTGAGCTGGTAAGAGGGTCGGAATGCAGGAGCTAGGAAAAATTTCAAGGGTTTGAAGGTTCAAGATTTTGAAAACTGGAAAGAAGAAAGGAAGGGGGGCGTTTGTTTTTTTGAACCGATCGGTTCGTGACGCGTCGCAACGAGCCGTCGCGTTCATGTCGCGTCAAGATGGGGCGTCGCGACGATGTCGCGACGCACCGCTTGACCGCGACATATAGGCGACGCTCCTGACTGTCGCGTCATCAACAGAGCTCTAACGTTGCGCAGAAAATTCATTCTTATTCATTCATATTCAAAATCTTTACATTCCCTAATCAAGCAATGCTTTCAAATGCTGACCTAATCACCATCTGACCTACAAATCAAATCAAATCAAATGAATCAAGCATTTCCTCCTGCGGGTTGAAGCATCTTCAAAGCTTCTACGTACTCTTGGACCGTCTCATCATCTTCCTCCACCTCTGCTAGGACTACGCTCATAGCACATCCCTCCCAATGGACGATGGCACCGCGCATGTCACGTTCATCCTGCGCATCGCCCCTCTTCCTCTCTTGGATAGGTGGGAAGTGTGAAAGGGTCGGAACCACTGTCCGGGCCGCACCGCACTGGAGGTAGCAACGATCCGGGTTGTAAGAAGCGAGTGTCTCGTTGCCCAGCAATCTCAAGGCAAGCCCGGTGCGCTGAGGGAGATGGATTATCTTGCCGTGCATGAATCGAGGGCGCGCGTCAAAGTTCGCCACGATCAAGCTTCGGAGGTACCCGCGCCACGCTTGGATGCCCTTTATCTGCGCCGTCTTGCACCAAGCCCGGGTGCTCATGTGCAGTGGTCCGCCCACGTATGCCAACGGATGGTTCAGCATTGTCTTACACTCCGCAGTCAAGCCCGCCTCCGCTCGAAATTGGATGTGCATTCCCATCCACAATTCGAGAGCAATCACCGACCCGTAGAAAGGTCCTCCGAGTGCTGCGGAAGATAGACCAGCATATAAATAACTCAAAACGGCTTGGCCGATGGTCAAACCTTCCGAGACGGAATCAATAATGCTCAGGTTGGCGAAGGAGATAGCCCCGTCTTCAGAAGGAAAGAGGATGATCCCGCAGATGCAGATGGCCGCCGCCTTGGCAATGGCACCGTGTCTCCCGGTTTTTCGTTTGCATTGTGAGACGATCCACTGTGCGATGGGAAGAAGGTGGACGTGCATGCCACTGGTCATGGAGCGTAGGTCGTTCTTCACGGAGGTTAGATTGGCTAGAATACTCCATGAGTTGATCTGTTCCACGGTGTACGATAATTTCATCTCCTCGCCTCGGTGGTAGCGCGGAAGACCAAGCATAATCTCCATTTCTTCCAAAAGTACTGTAGCTTCAAAGTCGGAAAAGACGAAGGAGTGTGTTTGAGTGTGCCACAGCTCGGTAAGTGCGGTGATGCTATCCCACGTATGAACGATCGTGTTGTACTTTTGGCAAGCACTAGCACCGTGGACAATCCCCACTCCTTTAGGAGGGAAATTGAGGCCGAAGGTAGCATATCGAGCATCGGTCGCAACCATGGTAGCTTGGAGAATCGCCTATGACCAGGGAGGATCTGAAGAAAGGAGGAGGAGGAGATGAGAAGGAGAAGAAAACAGAAAACAAAAAAAAAAAAAAAAAAAAAAGGCAAAAAAAAAGAGTTATGCAGGAAGTGCAGAAGTTCAGAAAAAAAAAATCCACTTACGTGAAGATCCGGGCGGGAATAGATGTGTCCCGGGATAGCTGAGAGGTGCTGAGGGTCGGTGTAGGATTCCCTAGCTACCTTCGGGCCGGAGTAAGGAGGGATGGCCTCTGCAAACTCTGAAAGCTTCCTCTTCATGGCTGCAAAGCTGAAGAAGGATGAAGAACTTGGAAGTAGAAGATGCCAGGAGTTTAGCTGCGGGGTTAACAGCCCAAATCCTCTATTTATCAGCCTTAGGGAGTTAGAAACCCACTCTAATCCCGCAACTAGGAGTTAGGATAAGTCTAGGAAAGGTTTAGGAGTCCTAGTGCTAGTCTAGATGCCTTAGGATAAGTCTAAGTCCCGTTTTTCTGCCTTTGCAGGACTCTGTCCGAGTCGCGACGACGCGATCTGACGCGACTATGTCGCGACAACGCGCTGCGACGCGACAAGGTCGCGGTCGTTGGGTGCGTCGCGTTTAGATCCAAATGTTTCTTTTCTTCTGTTTGTGCTTTGTATGTGTTTCCTTGACTATGTTCATTAAATTCATCTGTCATCTTGTAATTATTGTGCTTATTTCCTCATGAATGATTCAAAAAGTCAGGAAAAGGTCGTCACAGGTAAGTCAGGTATTGTATCTCTACCCCTACTCCCGGCATTACTATATGATATTCTACTTATTATATCTCTTCAAGGACCAGCTGGTTCTCAATGTGCGCTGGGATTTGAGTTCCCCTTTAACAAAAAAACAGTGATGATCTAGGTGCATGTTGATAACCATTGGATAGGCCGTTGAGCTAGTTAAGATCGGGGACGATGGATTCAGGCCTGCACTGCGGTTGTAGGTAGTCTCTTGACCTGTTCTTATCTGGCTTAGCAATATTATCCTTGATATATTTTATATTTTCTCTTTTTCTCTGCATTTGTTTTGATGATTTCTTTTACTTTAGCCCAGCATGCATCATGTAGGACTTTGAGCTTTCCTGACTCATTCCAGACCATTGATGAGCTCTTATTGAGTGCCCGATCATCCTTCATGTTTTAAATACAAGAAACCCAATTCCACTCCGAATCGGAAGGTCTGCCTCCGAGTGAGTTGTTCCCGTCAGTTTGACAAGAATTTCCCTGTCTGGATTCCTTATCCAAACTTTTTTTTTCCTTTGATCCGTTTTGGTTGCGAACCGCTCCCAGGACAGAGTCATGAGTTACCTGCCTGGCACGCACACGTCCTTCCAAAACGAAACCTGCAGGCCAATCGGCTAGGGTACCTCTCAATCGAGAGGTTGATCACCCTCCTCTTCTTCTTCTCGTCCAGACTTGTGCTCTTCTTTGCATTCTACTCGAACAACCGACTCAGGGCTTTCACAATGATTCCAATTGCCTGTTAGTTAACATCGGGTGTCTCTTAACCTTGGCTTCTACTTTTCAGTCTGCTCTGCATCATCTCCGTTCCACTGTCACTTTACGACATCTCCACGCCACTTCTGTTTCGCTCCCCTGCAAAGTAGAAGCCAAGGAGGGGCAATCTGTAGACACCCGATTATGACTAATGGGTTGAACCACATTTCTTGTTATCTTAGTGGGCCCCTAATTGGTCACTCACCTTGAGCCCATCACTTGCCTTGAATTGAGCCCATTACTCCATTAAAAATGCCTTGAAATCCCGAAATCTATCATTTGAAAGAGTCCTTAGAGGATTTGACTCCTGTTTATCATGTGGTTAGAAACAATAATCCAAAATAATTCGGATTCCTTGTCGCGACGCAGTGTGGCGCCGCGACTCTAGTCGCGACGGGTTAGGCCGCCGCGACAGCCCATGCATTATCCATGCACGTGGGAAATGCTGTCGCGACCCCCGCACCGTCGCGTCTATAGTCGCGACCCCGCGATCTGACGCGACAAGGACCGAAATCCCTGGCCTCCGCAACCACATCCTATTTACCCTCTCATGTACTTTTGACTTGGTCCAAGAGGTTTATCCCGACCCCTTGAGCACTTATTCGGCCCTAGGGACTCTCCTAGGCTTCCCTAAGGACTCTACATCCGATTTTGACAGAGCTTTATCTCCCATTTATAATTTCCACATCTTTTTGAGGAGATAATACCTAATTTTCTCACTCCAAGCTCTATATAAGCAAAGCCACTCCTCATGGACGAGGAGAGCCTGATAATCACCCCGAAGGGCTGTCAAAATCTCCTCTGAACAAGACTTAGCCACGCAGCCATTCATTCCACTGATTTCCTTCACTTTCCACTTCTCATAACTCACTCATTTCACCATCAATGGAGCAAGGAACGTGAAGAGAGCGACTTCAGCAATCTCTTGTACCTCTTGACACATCATTTGAAGCTGCATCCACGCCAGGAAGTCGCCCTAATGGGGCTCATCATTTCTTCTATCCCTCCTTTCTATTTCTACATGCATTTTTATGTTCTTTTAAAATAGAGCACATCTATAATCTACCCACGTTTTCCCACACCCACAGGGGTTTAGAACCACCCCAGGTGCGTTCTCACCATGATCTCCCACCTCACTTTGTCTTTTAGAATAGATGCTACACTTTACATGTTCTAATGGGGTCTTCTTTTTGTGTTTTCGTTTGATTGGCAGGCAAGCAAGCAAGGTCTACGAGAAGCTCTGGTACTCTGGCCGGCTGGAGGACTAGAAGAAGGTCACTACAACAAATCTCCCGCAATCAGAGAACGCGACGGCCTTGGGTGACGCGACATAGACGCGGCGGCCATGACGACCGCGACATCAGGTTAGTCTTCCTGTTCTCTTTCCTTTTCCTAGTTTAAGTTAGCCGTCGTCTTCTCACGTCATTAGGCAACTTATCTAGGTGGCGATCACATCCTATTTTCCATGCCATCATATTTGATATTCATGTCTGTGTCGAGGGAAGCACAATCCCTGTGATTACAGTGTTCTTTGTACTGTGATTATCTAGGCCCGCTCCCTCCAGTCTGTCGTGTCATGGAGCCCCCGGAAGCTCCGACCTGGTCGGCGGAACCGGTCCCGGACAGGGAACTCCACGACACCCTGCCTGAAGCCCAAGGAGCGCTGGGTCAGGAATAGGTTCAGAGGTAGCACGAGGTTGAGTGCATGCAACCACACCGACCTACCGAAGTAAGGGCGGGCCTGCACCAACCAAGGCTGTCCCTCATCACCCTCCTCCAGATATGGCTGCCAAACCACCTGCAAGAAAGAGAAGCGATCAATCAGTTTAAGCAAATAATTCTAAAGAGGGGAATAAAGGGTACTTACATCCAGATAAGGGTAGCTGTCAAGTGCCTCCTGGAGGTGCTCTAGCTGGTCGGTCAAGTGGCGAGTGTCCCGGCGAGAGTCCCAACGGCGTGCAATGGGCACAAGGCCCGGCCGTGTGAGCTCCCCTCTCCTCAGGGCTGGGAGGTGTAGATAGGCCCAAACCTGCAAAGTAAAAGCAAATTAGCTGGCAGTTTAAGCAAAATTTTGAAGCTTGAATTTAAGAAAAGTTAAGAGAGAAGGTGTACCTGAAGGAAGGGATAGAAGCCACTCGTAGACGTCTGTCGCTCGGAGGCGCTCAAGCCGTCAAACTGGTGCGCTAAGAAGGCTGCCCCCCAGGCATACCCCCCTACCTCACCTAGATCCGCCAGCAAGGGCAGGAAGCGGCAGTGGACTGCGTCGCCCCTCGTGGCAAACAAAAGTCTACCAAGAAAGAGGACGAGGAAGCGACGCAAGTCCAAGTCCGCCTGCGGCCCAGGCTCACTCGCCAACTCCCTCCTACTGACTCTAGCCAGCCGCTCCAAGTACTCGTCCTCAGTCTCCCCTGCGTTCTTCCCCGCCTCAAATAGACCTAGACTCTCCTGCAAGGCTACTCTAGGCACTAGGGAAGACCTACGCTCTACGGGAAGGTCTAGGAGTCGCTCGGCTAGGTCATGGTAGCAAGGATAGGTGTACCCGCTCACTGCCCGACCATACACTCTGAGCCCTGTGATCCGGCTCACATCCTCTAGGCTGGGGATCATATGTCCCCAAGGGAACGCGAAGGCATTCGCCTCCGTGTCCCACCTGCTACGCAGGGCCTGGGTGAGGGCCGGATCCACCCTCATCCTCTCAATCCTGAAGACCTGCCCGAACCCCATCTCGTCTACCCTATCTCTCTGAAAAGGGGGGAGGGCCAGGAAGGCAGCCAGTACCAGTGTCCATGACACTCGAGCCCTCATTTCACCCTGCAAAAGTTCATTTAATGTCAGGTTCAGTTTCATTCCTGTGTTCGGTCAGTGTCGCGACGGTCTTTGCAGCCGCGACCTTGTCGCGACGGTGCGGGCCGCCGCGACCTTATCGCGTCACCTTCACAGGCCGCGATAAGGTCGCGACCTCCCTAAGCGCCGCGACACTTTCGCGACGCCCCGCCCTGTCGCGACACCGTGTCGCGACAGGTCGGGCTGACGCGTCTCCAGGTTCAAACCGGCCGGAGCCTCCTTTGTTTGACCCTCGTTTTCATGGGCGTCTCGCCCTACATTCACCCTCAAGGGGCTCCGTTTATCACCCTACTACTACCATTCAAGGTTTGAGAGAAGGGTACTTACCGTTTTCATGGCCTTAGCTCGCCTCTTTCGTTCCTCTTCCACGTTGGCGACCGGGGTCATCCCCTCGCCCTCCTCCTCTTCCATTGCAACCTCGAGCACCTCCTCTTCGACCGGAGGCTCCTCCGCCCGCCGCCGCAAACTCCGGCGCTCCACATGACGTTTCCTTCGCGACGAGCCCTCACCGATGTCCTTTCCTCCTTCCATTGCAGCGAAGGTCGTCTCAGGTGGTTTTCTTGTTTGAGCTGGCAAGAGGGTCGGAATGCAGGAGCTAGGAAAAATTTCAAGGGTTTGAAGGTTCAAGATTTTGAAAACTAGAAAGAAGAAAGGAAGGGGGGCGTTTGTTTTTTTGAACCGATCGGTTCGTGACGCGTCGCAACGAGCCGTCGCGTTCATGTCGCGTCAAGATGGGGCGTCGCGACGATGTCGCGACGCACCGCTTGACCGCGACATATAGGCGACGCTCCTGACTGTCGCGTCATCAACAGAGCTCTAACGTTGCGCAGAAAATTCATTCTTATTCATTCATATTCAAAATCTTTACATTCCCTAATCAAGCAATGCTTTCAAATGCTGACCTAATCACCATCTGACCTACAAATCAAATCAAATCAAATGAATCAAGCATTTCCTCCTGCGGGTTGAAGCATCTTCAAAGCTTCTACGTACTCTTGGACCGTCTCATCATCTTCCTCCACCTCTGCTAGGACTACGCTCATAGCACATCCCTCCCAATGGACGATGGCACCGCGCATGTCACGTTCATCCTGCGCATCGCCCCTCTTCCTCTCTTGGATAGGTGGGAAGTGTGAAAGGGTCGGAACCACTGTCCGGGCCGCACCGCACTGGAGGTAGCAACGATCCGGGTTGTAAGAAGCGAGTGTCTCGTTGCCCAGCAATCTCAAGGCAAGCCCGGTGCGCTGAGGGAGATGGATTATCTTGCCGTGCATGAATCGAGGGCGCGCGTCAAAGTTCGCCACGATCAAGCTTCGGAGGTACCCGCGCCACGCTTGGATGCCCTTTATCTGCGCCGTCTTGCACCAAGCCCGGGTGCTCATGTGCAGTGGTCCGCCCACGTATGCCAACGGATGGTTCAGCATTGTCTTACACTCCGCAGTCAAGCCCGCCTCCGCTCGAAATTGGATGTGCATTCCCATCCACAATTCGAGAGCAATCACCGACCCGTAGAAAGGTCCTCCGAGTGCTGCGGAAGATAGACCAGCATATAAATAACTCAAAACGGCTTGGCCGATGGTCAAACCTTCCGAGACGGAATCAATAATGCTCAGGTTGGCGAAGGAGATAGCCCCGTCTTCAGAAGGAAAGAGGATGATCCCGCAGATGCAGATGGCCGCCGCCTTGGCAATGGCACCGTGTCTCCCGGTTTTTCGTTTGCATTGTGAGACGATCCACTGTGCGATGGGAAGAAGGTGGACGTGCATGCCACTGGTCATGGAGCGTAGGTCGTTCTTCACGGAGGTTAGATTGGCTAGAATACTCCATGAGTTGATCTGTTCCACGGTGTACGATAATTTCATCTCCTCGCCTCGGTGGTAGCGCGGAAGACCAAGCATAATCTCCATTTCTTCCAAAAGTACTGTAGCTTCAAAGTCGGAAAAGACGAAGGAGTGTGTTTGAGTGTGCCACAGCTCGGTAAGTGCGGTGATGCTATCCCACGTATGAACGATCGTGTTGTACTTTTTGGCAAGCACTAGTACCGTGGACAATCCCCACTCCTTTAGGAGGGAAATTGAGGCCGAAGGTAGCATATCGAGCATCGGTCGCAACCATGGTAGCTTGGAGAATCGCCTATGACCAGGGAGGATCTGAAGAAAGGAGGAGGAGGAGATGAGAAGGAGAAGAAAACAGAAAACAAAAAAAAAAAAAAAAAAAAAAAGGCAAAAAAAAAGAGTTATGCAGGAAGTGCAGAAGTTCAGAAAAAAAAAAATCCACTTACGTGAAGATCCGGGCGGGAATAGATGTGTCCCGGGATAGCTGAGAGGTGCTGAGGGTCGGTGTAGGATTCCCTAGCTACCTTCGGGCCGGAGTAAGGAGGGATGGCCTCTGCAAACTCTGAAAGCTTCCTCTTCATGGCTGCAAAGCTGAAGAAGGATGAAGAACTTGGAAGTAGAAGATGCCAGGAGTTTAGCTGCGGGGTTAACAGCCCAAATCCTCTATTTATCAGCCTTAGGGAGTTAGAAACCCACTCTAATCCCGCAACTAGGAGTTAGGATAAGTCTAGGAAAGGTTTAGGAGTCCTAGTGCTAGTCTAGATGCCTTAGGATAAGTCTAAGTCCCGTTTTTCTGCCTTTGCAGGACTCTGTCCGAGTCGCGACGACGCGATCTGACGCGACTATGTCGCGACAACGCGCTGCGACGCGACAAGGTCGCGGTCGTTGGGTGCGTCGCGTTTAGATCCAAATGTTTCTTTTCTTCTGTTTGTGCTTTGTATGTGTTTCCTTGACTATGTTCATTAAATTCATCTGTCATCTTGTAATTATTGTGCTTATTTCCTCATGAATGATTCAAAAAGTCAGGAAAAGGTCGTCACAGGTAAGTCAGGTATTGTATCTCTACCCCTACTCCCGGCATTACTATATGATATTCTACTTATTATATCTCTTCAAGGACCAGCTGGTTCTCAATGTGCGCTGGGATTTGAGTTCCCCTTTAACAAAAAAACAGTGATGATCTAGGTGCATGTTGATAACCATTGGATAGGCCGTTGAGCTAGTTAAGATCGGGGACGATGGATTCAGGCCTGCACTGCGGTTGTAGGTAGTCTCTTGACCTGTTCTTATCTGGCTTAGCAATATTATCCTTGATATATTTATATTTTCTCTTTTTCTCTGCATTTGTTTTGATGATTTCTTTTACTTTAGCCCAGCATGCATCATGTAGGACTTTGAGCTTTCCTGACTCATTCCAGACCATTGATGAGCTCTTATTGAGTGCCCGATCATCCTTCATGTTTTAAATACAAGAAACCCAATTCCACTCCGAATCGGAAGGTCTGCCTCCGAGTGAGTTGTTCCCGTCAGTTTGACAAGAATTTCCCTGTCTGGATTCCTTATCCAAACTTTTTTTTTTCCTTTGATCCGTTTTGGTTGCGAACCGCTCCCAGGACAGAGTCATGAGTTACCTGCCTGGCACGCACACGTCCTTCCAAAACGAAACCTGCAGGCCAATCGGCTAGGGTACCTCTCAATCGAGAGGTTGATCACCCTCCTCTTCTTCTTCTCGTCCAGACTTGTGCTCTTCTTTGCATTCTACTCGAACAACCGACTCAGGGCTTTCACAATGATTCCAATTGCCTGTTAGTTAACATCGGGTGTCTCTTAACCTTGGCTTCTACTTTTCAGTCTGCTCTGCATCATCTCCGTTCCACTGTCACTTTACGACATCTCCACGCCACTTCTGTTTCGCTCCCCTGCAAAGTAGAAGCCAAGGAGGGGCAATCTGTAGACACCCGATTATGACTAATGGGTTGAACCACATTTCTTGTTATCTTAGTGGGCCCCTAATTGGTCACTCACCTTGAGCCCATCACTTGCCTTGAATTGAGCCCATTACTCCATTAAAAATGCCTTGAAATCCCGAAATCTATCATTTGAAAGAGTCCTTAGAGGATTTGACTCCTGTTTATCATGTGGTTAGAAACAATAATCCAAAATAATTCGGATTCCTTGTCGCGACGCAGTGTGGCGCCGCGACTCTAGTCGCGACGGGTTAGGCCGCCGCGACAGCCCATGCATTATCCATGCACGTGGGAAATGCTGCCGCGACCCCCCGCACCGTCGCGTCTATAGTCGCGACCCCGCGATCTGACGCGACAAGGACCGAAATCCCTGGCCTCCGCAACCACATCCTATTTACCCTCTCATGTACTTTTGACTTGGTCCAAGAGGTTTATCCCGACCCCTTGAGCACTTATTCGGCCCTAGGGACTCTCCTAGGCTTCCCTAAGGACTCTACATCCGATTTTGACAGAGCTTTATCTCCCATTTATAATTTCCACATCTTTTTGAGGAGATAATACCTAATTTTCTCACTCCAAGCTCTATATAAGCAAAGCCACTCCTCATGGACGAGGAGAGCCTGATAATCACCCCGAAGGGCTGTCAAAATCTCCTCTGAACAAGACTTAGCCACGCAGCCATTCATTCCACTGATTTCCTTCACTTTCCACTTCTCATAACTCACTCATTTCACCATCAATGGAGCAAGGAACGTGAAGAGAGCGACTTCAGCAATCTCTTGTACCTCTTGACACATCATTTGAAGCTGCATCCACGCCAGGAAGTCGCCCTAATGGGGCTCATCATTTCTTCTATCCCTCCTTTCTATTTCTACATGCATTTTTATGTTCTTTTAAAATAGAGCACATCTATAATCTACCCACGTTTTCCCACACCCACAGGGGTTTAGAACCACCCCAGGTGCGTTCTCACCATGATCTCCCACCTCACTTTGTCTTTTAGAATAGATGCTACACTTTACATGTTCTAATGGGGTCTTCTTTTGTGTTTTCGTTTGATTGGCAGGCAAGCAAGCAAGGTCTACGAGAAGCTCTGGTACTCTGGCCGGCTGGAGGACTAGAAGAAGGTCACTACAACAAATCTCCCGCAATCAGAGAACGCGACGGCCTTGGGTGACGCGACATAGACGCGGCGGCCATGACGACCGCGACATCAGGTTAGTCTTCCTGTTCTCTTTCCTTTTCCTAGTTTAAGTTAGCCGTCGTCTTCTCACGTCATTAGGCAACTTATCTAGGTGGCGATCACATCCTATTTTCCATGCCATCATATTTGATATTCATGTCTGTGTCGAGGGAAGCACAATCCCTGTGATTACAGTGTTCTTTGTACTGTGATTATCTAGGCCCGCTCCCTCCAGTCTGTCGTGTCATGGAGCCCCCGGAAGCTCCGACCTGGTCGGCGGAACCGGTCCCGGACAGGGAACTCCACGACACCCTGCCTGAAGCCCAAGGAGCGCTGGGTCAGGAATAGGTTCAGAGGTAGCACGAGGTTGAGTGCATGCAACCACACCGACTACCGAAGTAAGGGCGGGCCTGCACCAACCAAGGCTGTCCCTCATCACCCTCCTCCAGATATGGCTGCCAAACCACCTGCAAGAAAGAGAAGCGATCAATCAGTTTAAGCAAATAATTCTAAAGAGGGGAATAAAGGGTACTTACATCCAGATAAGGGTAGCTGTCAAGTGCCTCCTGGAGGTGCTCTAGCTGGTCGGTCAAGTGGCGAGTGTCCCGGCGAGAGTCCCAACGGCGTGCAATGGGCACAAGGCCCGGCCGTGTGAGCTCCCCTCTCCTCAGGGCTGGGAGGTGTAGATAGGCCCAAACCTGCAAAGTAAAAGCAAATTAGCTGGCAGTTTAAGCAAAATTTTGAAGCTTGAATTTAAGAAAAGTTAAGAGAGAAGGTGTACCTGAAGGAAGGGATAGAAGCCACTCGTAGACGTCTGTCGCTCGGAGGCGCTCAAGCCGTCAAACTGGTGCGCTAAGAAGGCTGCCCCCCAGGCATACCCCCCTACCTCACCTAGATCCGCCAGCAAGGGCAGGAAGCGGCAGTGGACTGCGTCGCCCCTCGTGGCAAACAAAAGTCTACCAAGAAAGAGGACGAGGAAGCGACGCAAGTCCAAGTCCGCCTGCGGCCCAGGCTCACTCGCCAACTCCCTCCTACTGACTCTAGCCAGCCGCTCCAAGTACTCGTCCTCAGTCTCCCCTGCGTTCTTCCCCGCCTCAAATAGACCTAGACTCTCCTGCAAGGCTACTCTAGGCACTAGGGAAGACCTACGCTCTACGGGAAGGTCTAGGAGTCGCTCGGCTAGGTCATGGTAGCAAGGATAGGTGTACCCGCTCACTGCCCGACCATACACTCTGAGCCCTGTGATCCGGCTCACATCCTCTAGGCTGGGGATCATATGTCCCCAAGGGAACGCGAAGGCATTCGCCTCCGTGTCCCACCTGCTACGCAGGGCCTGGGTGAGGGCCGGATCCACCCTCATCCTCTCAATCCTGAAGACCTGCCCGAACCCCATCTCGTCTACCCTATCTCTCTGAAAAGGGGGGAGGGCCAGGAAGGCAGCCAGTACCAGTGTCCATGACACTCGAGCCCTCATTTCACCCTGCAAAAGTTCTTTTAATGTCAGGTTCAGTTTCATTCCTGTGTTCGGTCAGTGTCGCGACGGTCTTTGCAGCCGCGACCTTGTCGCGACGGTGCGGGCCGCCGCGACCTTATAGCGTCACCTTCACAGGCCGCGATAAGGTCGCGACCTCCCTAAGCGCCGCGACACTGTCGCGACGCCCCGCCCTGTCGCGACACCGTGTCGCGACAGGTCGGGCTGACGCGTCTCCAGGTTCAAAACCGGCCGGAGCCTCCTTTGTTTGACCCTCGTTTTCATGGGCGTCTCGCCCTACATTCACCCTCAAGGGGCTCCGTTTATCACCCTACTACTACCATTCAAGGTTTGAGAGAGGGGTACTTACCGTTTTCATGGCCTTAGCTCGCCTCTTCCGTTCCTCTTCCACGTTGGCGACCGGGGTCATCTCCTCGCCCTCCTCCTCTCCCATCGCAACCTCGGGCACATCCTCTCCGACCGGAGGCTCCTCCGCCCGCCGTCGCGAACTCCGGCGCTCCGCTTGACGTTTCCTTCGCAACGAGCCCTCACCGCTCTCCCTTCCACCGTCCATCGTAATGTGGAGTCGCTTCGTTGAAGTCTTGAAGCCCCAAGGTAGCCGGAATGCAGGGGAGCTAGGGGAGGATTCCAAAGTTCTAAGGTTTGAAGGTTTTGAAAACCGGAAAGAAGAAAGGAAAGGGGGGGCGTTTGTTTTTGAACCGTTCAGTTCTTGACGCGACGCAACGAGCCGTCGCGTTCATGTCGCGTCAAGATGGGGCGTCGCGACGATGTCGCGACGCACCGCTTGACCGCGACATATAGGCGACGCTCCTGACTGTCGCGTCATCAACAGAGCTCTAACGTTGCGCAGAAAATTCATTCTTATTCATTCATATTCAAAATCTTTACATTCCCTAATCAAGCAATGCTTTCAAATGCTGACCTAATCACCATCTGACCTACAAATCAAATCAAATCAAATGAATCAAGCATTTCCTCCTGCGGGTTGAAGCATCTTCAAAGCTTCTACGTACTCTTGGACCGTCTCATCATCTTCCTCCACCTCTGCTAGGACTACGCTCATAGCACATCCCTCCCAATGGACGATGGCACCGCGCATGTCACGTTCATCCTGCGCATCGCCCCTCTTCCTCTCTTGGATAGGTGGGAAGTGTGAAAGGGTCGGAACCACTGTCCGGGCCGCACCGCACTGGAGGTAGCAACGATCCGGGTTGTAAGAAGCGAGTGTCTCGTTGCCCAGCAATCTCAAGGCAAGCCCGGTGCGCTGAGGGAGATGGATTATCTTGCCGTGCATGAATCGAGGGCGCGCGTCAAAGTTCGCCACGATCAAGCTTCGGAGGTACCCGCGCCACGCTTGGATGCCCTTTATCTGCGCCGTCTTGCACCAAGCCCGGGTGCTCATGTGCAGTGGTCCGCCCACGTATGCCAACGGATGGTTCAGCATTGTCTTACACTCCGCAGTCAAGCCCGCCTCCGCTCGAAATTGGATGTGCATTCCCATCCACAATTCGAGAGCAATCACCGACCCGTAGAAAGGTCCTCCGAGTGCTGCGGAAGATAGACCAGCATATAAATAACTCAAAACGGCTTGGCCGATGGTCAAACCTTCCGAGACGGAATCAATAATGCTCAGGTTGGCGAAGGAGATAGCCCCGTCTTCAGAAGGAAAGAGGATGATCCGCAGATGCAGATGGCCGCCGCCTTGGCAATGGCACCGTGTCTCCCGGTTTTTCGTTTGCATTGTGAGACGATCCACTGTGCGATGGGAAGAAGGTGGACGTGCATGCCACTGGTCATGGAGCGTAGGTCGTTCTTCACGGAGGTTAGATTGGCTAGAATACTCCATGAGTTGATCTGTTCCACGGTGTACGATAATTTCATCTCCTCGCCTCGGTGGTAGCGCGGAAGACCAAGCATAATCTCCATTTCTTCCAAAAGTACTGTAGCTCAAAGTCGGAAAAGACGAAGGAGTGTGTTGAGTGTGCCACAGCTCGGTAAGTGCGGTGATGCTATCCCACGTATGAACGATCGTGTTGTACCTTTTGGCAAGCACTAGCACCGTGGACAATCCCCACTCCTTTAGGAGGGAAATTGAGGCCGAAGGTAGCATATCGAGCATCGGTCGCAACCATGGTAGCTTGGAGAATCGCCTATGACCAGGGAGGATCTGAAGAAAGGAGGAGGAGGAGATGAGAAGGAGAAGAAAACAGAAAACAAAAAAAAAAAAAAAAAAAAAAAGGCAAAAAAAAGAGTTATGCAGGAAGTGCAGAAGTTCAGAAAAAAAAAATCCACTTACGTGAAGATCCGGGCGGGAATAGATGTGTCCCGGGATAGCTGAGAGGTGCTGAGGGTCGGTGTAGGATTCCCTAGCTACCTTCGGGCCGGAGTAAGGAGGGATGGCCTCTGCAAACTCTGAAAGCTTCCTCTTCATGGCTGCAAAGCTGAAGAAGGATGAAGAACTTGGAAGTAGAAGATGCCAGGAGTTTAGCTGCGGGTTAACAGCCCAAATCCTCTATTTATCAGCCTTAGGGAGTTAGAAACCCACTCTAATCCCGCAACTAGGAGTTAGGATAAGTCTAGGAAAGGTTTAGGAGTCCTAGTGCTAGTCTAGATGCCTTAGGATAAGTCTAAGTCCCGTTTTTCTGCCTTTGCAGGACTCTGTCCGAGTCGCGACGACGCGATCTGACGCGACTATGTCGCGACAACGCGCTGCGACGCGACAAGGTCGCGGTCGTTGGGTGCGTCGCGTTTAAATCCAAATGTTTCTTTTCTTCTGTTTGTGCTTTGTATGTGTTTCCTTGACTATGTTCATTAAATTCATCTGTCATCTTGTAATTATTGTGCTTATTTCCTCATGAATGATTCAAAAAGTCAGGAAAAGGTCGTCACAGGTAAGTCAGGTATTGTATCTCTACCCCTACTCCCGGCATTACTATATGATATTCTACTTATTATATCTCTTCAAGGACCAGCTGGTTCTCAATGTGCGCTGGGATTTGAGTTCCCCTTTAACAAAAACAGTGATGATCTAGGTGCATGTTGTTAACCATTGGATAGGCCGTTGAGCTAGTTAAGATCGGGGACGATGGATTCAGGCCTGCACTGCGGTTGTAGGTAGTCTCTTGACCTGTTCTATTCTGGCTTAGCAATATTATCCTTGATATATTTTATATTGTTTCTTTTTTCTTCGCATTCGTTTTGATGATTTCTTTTACTTTAGCCCAGCATGCATCATGTAGGACTTTGAACTTTCCTGACTCATTCCAGACCATTGATGAGCTCTTATTGAGTGCCCGATCATCCTTCATGTTTTAAATACAAGAAACCCAATTCCACTCCGAATCGGAAGGTCTGCCTCCGAGTGAGTTGTTCCCGTCAGTTTGACAAGAATTTCCCTGTCTGGATTCCTTATCCAAACTTTTTTTTTCCTTTGATCCGTTTTGGTTGCGAACCGCTCCCAGGACAGAGTCATGAGTTACCTGCCTGGCACGCACACGTCCTTCCAAAACGAAACCTGCAGGCCAATCGGCTAGGGTACCTCTCAATCGAGAGGTTGATCACCCTCCTCTTCTTCTTCTCGTCCAGACTTGTGCTCTTCTTTGCATTCTACTCGAACAACCGACTCAGGGCTTTCACAATGATTCCAATTGCCTGTTAGTTAACATCGGGTGTCTCTTAACCTTGGCTTCTACTTTTCAGTCTGCTCTGCATCATCTCCGTTCCACTGTCACTTTACGACATCTCCACGCCACTTCTGTTTCGCTCCCCTGCAAAGTAGAAGCCAAGGAGGGGCAATCTGTAGACACCCGATTATGACTAATGGGTTGAACCACATTTCTTGTTATCTTAGTGGGCCCCTAATTGGTCACTCACCTTGAGCCCATCACTTGCCTTGAATTGAGCCCATTACTCCATTAAAAATGCCTTGAAATCCCGAAATCTATCATTTGAAAGAGTCCTTAGAGGATTTGACTCCTGTTTATCATGTGGTTAGAAACAATAATCCAAAATAATTCGGATTCCTTGTCGCGACGCAGTGTGGCGCCGCGACTCTAGTCGCGACGGGTTAGGCCGCCGCGACAGCCCATGCATTATCCATGCACGTGGGAAATGCTGTCGCGACCCCCCGCACCGTCGCGTCTATAGTCGCGACCCCGCGATCTGACGCGACAAGGACCGAAATCCCTGGCCTCCGCAACCACATCCTATTTATCCTCTCATGTACTTTTGACTTGGTCCAAGAGGTTTATCCCGACCCCTTGAGCACTTATTCGGCCCTAGGGACTCTCCTAGGCTTCCCTAAGGACTCTACATCCGATTTTGACAGAGCTTTATCTCCCATTTATAATTTCCACATCTTTTTGAGGAGATAATACCTAATTTTCTCACTCCAAGCTCTATATAAGCAAAGCCACTCCTCATGGACGAAGAGAGCCTGATAATCACCCCGAAGGGCTGTCAAAATCTCCTCTGAACAAGACTTAGCCACGCAGCCATTCATTCCACTGATTTCCTTCACTTTCCACTCCTCATAACTCACTCATTTCACCATCAATGGAGCAAGGAACGTGAAGAGGGCGACTTCAGCAATCTCTTGTACCTCTTGACACATCATTTGAAGCTGCATCCACGCCAGGAAGTCGCCCTAATGGGGCTCATCATTTCTTCTATCCTCCTTTCTATTTCTACATGCATTTTTATGTTCTTTTTAAATAGAGCACATCTATAATCTACCCACGTTTTCCACACCCACAGGGGTTTAGAACCACCCCAGGTGCGTTCTCACCATGATCTCCACCTCACTTTGTCTTTTAGAATAGATGCTACACTTTACATGTTCTAATGGGGTCTTCTTTTTGTGTTTTCGTTTGATTGGCAGGCAAGCAAGCAAGGTCTACGAGAAGCTCTGGTACTCTGGCCGGCTGGAGGACTAGAAGAAGGTCACTACAACAAATCTCCCGCAATCAGAGAACGCGACGGCCTTGGGTGACGCGACATAGACGCGGCGGCCATGACGACCGCGACATCAGGTTAGTCTTCCTGTTCTCTTTCCTTTTCCTAGTTTAAGTTAGCCGTCGTCTTCTCACGTCATTAGGCAACTTATCTAGGTGGCGATCACAGCCAACCACTAAAAAGACGCACAACGACACAGGAACCAAAACAACCGCAGAGGTCGAGAACAACACGTCGACATCAGAGGAACCCAAACCGAAGTAGGGTACCACAACCGAACACACTCGCTCCGAAAGCGAGAGGGAAAACCAAGACACATGCTACAACCAAAGTATAGCGTACGACCGATAGGGCTACCTAGACAAGGCAAAGCAACCACCCCACAACGAAAATGGTACAACCACAAGACACAGGCTAGCATACGTGTCCCAGAGGCGGAAAGCCCAATGCCTCCAATATGGAGCAAACTCGTGAAACAACACACGAAGCTCACGAACAGGCACACGACACAACACACGGTACTAAACTCAGCACCAAGAGCCATCCAAGGTATAACACAATGCACCAAGGCTCCAAACGGCACAAAACCAAAACACTCGAGCATGAGCACATGGTGCTATCACAAGCACCAAAACTAAGCAAAGTGCAACACAGGTGCACCAGCGGCCGAAACAACACCACGGGCTAACAGGAAGGACTCTTCACCAGAGACCCGCCAAAAGCCACACGCAAAGGATCGCAAGCCTGAAAGGGCACAACAAGTCATACCGGCCTCAGCCCTTGAGGCACAAAAACACAAAGCATCGAAAAAATGCTCAAGGTGTAGCACACACAACAGCACCAACGGCCGAGACAACACAAGGCCCACCGAAGGGGACTCTCCACTAGAGACCCACAATAGAAGCACACGGAAAGCCGACAACATCAAGAGTGCAACAACCACGTTGGCTCCAAAAGCACACAGAACACGGAGCACCGACTCTGCTGCATGGGGAGCAAAAGACCACAGTGACTCCCTGGCACGCAAGAGCAAGAAGCACCACCTCTATCACAACCGATAGAGAGGCCAAACACCAAAACGACGACACGAAAAGCCTCCAAGGCACAAGCCGAGGCACAATGGAGCACTCACTGAAATAACGCTTACACGAGCAAGCCAACCAAGAAAAACCAATGCTCATGCAAGCAACCCAACAAGAAAATATTACTACCTCACACCAAACCAATAGGGACCCAATGCCCTAAATTGTCCAGGCAGGCAACAAGAAACAATCACAACGACAAATGGCACGAACAGGTCCACCGACCCACGGTGCCACAAGGAAACGTGGACACGAGGGGAGCAACCAGCTCAACCCAAAAACAACTCAAAGGAAGATGACTCCACCAGAAGGTCGCAACGATGCGCACCCTGGAAACACAACACCACAGTGGAGCATCGCCACCCTGAGCAACCCACGAAAAATAGAGGAAGGAGACACACACAACAAGTCTCTTCCACACACGTGAGAGATAAAACCACAACGCAATACTGACACTTCCACAAGAAGCACAGCCAGCCAGACACCCACTACACTCACCATACCACCATTTGGGAGAGCACGTCGGGCACAAGAAAATGAAACAAACCATCCGAGCCACGGGGACACACAAAGTCCCACCAGCGCAGTCGAGAAACTTGGAAACGAACAACAAGGCAACCTGGCCAGCGTAATGGCCAGACATACGGTGAAAGGCACCACACCTTGACCAACAATGCTCGAGCAGACTGTAACATAAACAGTCCAACCGGCAACAACGATAGCTCATCTCTACATAGAGAGAGAGAGCAGCGACAACCAAAACAACACGAAGCAGCTTTGGGGAGAACCACCACCAAAAGCGCCAAGAGCCGTCCTGGGAGAACCTCACCAAAATGCAGCCCAACCAAATGGCACACTTCGAACCATGGGGGAAACACAACTGTGGCCCAAAATGAACACAGAGCACTCCTGGGAAGAACCTCCGCCAGAAACGACAAAGGGCGATCATGGGAAGAACCTTCACCAGAAGGCACAACCCAAATGACCAAACAACATAGACCTTCAGAGAGAACACTGCAGCAAGTAGAACTGCAGAAGCAACGCAAGCCGGTCCTGGGAGAACCTCCACCAGAACCACCAAGGCACCGTTCTGGGAAAACCCACCAGAACGCACCAGCCAAACCAACAACACACCTCAGACCCTAAGGTAGCACAACAACAGACAGAAACAAGCATGGAACAGTCCTGAGAGAAACCCTCACTAGGACAACAACAAACGATTCTAGGAAACCTCACCAGAACACAGGGCAACCAAGCTATGCACCTCAACCAAAGGGCAATGCAACAACAACCAGAAACGAGCACAAACACACCTCTAGGGAAAACTCACTTCCACCAGAACCAGCAGAGAGAACTCCAGGAGCACCTCACCAAAGCTCACAAACAGCCAGCACAAGGCCGACAAATAACCACAGACAAGTGTTGCAGAGCTCAACTAGCGATGCAACACGTCACACAGAACATCTGCTTAGCCGAGCAACAACACCGACCGAGCAGAGCACAGTGCACAATAGCACACAGACAGGGAACCTCATATACAACTAACACAGCACACACCCCAACAATAGGGGGATAGCCAACAAGGCAAGGACAACTTCGACCGGGTTCCACAGACAACAACCCTACATCGGTGAAGGCCACACCACACGTAGGCTCTCTCAGCCTTCGCGACACACAAACACCCAAATGCGCCGAAGATGACCAAGAGCACCGCACCTAGACTTGCCTGCAACCGTTCTCCACAGGGGGAAGACCATTGCCAGCAAGTCCACCGCCAACCGCGCTACCACGACACGAACACACCGAGCGACCACACTCGCCATGCACGCGACATAGCAACAGCTGCAACCCACCTGTAGCATGCACACGGACCTTGCAAGGAAGCCGCACGCCTGCAAAACAATTGAAAGCACAAGCCTAACACTAGCCGGACGGTGTCAGCAGCATACTAGTATCTTTCTTTGGGACAACTATAGTTATTAACTCATTACAAATCTCAATAGACCATGCTCTGATACCAACTGTAACGACCCGACCTCCCAAACCCCTGCTAGGGACCCGAAGTTTGTGCCGCCACCCATAGATCCGAAGACCCAGAAGGGTTAGAAGAAATAGTCTAGTGAGATATGTACTGAATTTAAATAACTATAATAATATAACAACTGTACAACATGTCCCAAGTAAAAGCACATGTACAAGAAGAAAGGTGCAGTCCTTAAGGGGCATACACCGAGAACTTGCAAACCACAACTCTCAACTCACTCAAGTACAAGATCTCACAACACTCACTCTCACTGCTGCTGACAACACACGGCGCCACAGTCGCCTCCGCAACCCGTTCGACATCGAGCTCCCGCGACGATGAGCCCCTAGCTGAAGGAAGTACGGGGGTGAGCCTCGCGAACAAGGCCCAGTAGGGATTGGCAGTCCCTCACCGGCCAGAGCAGCAGGAACTCTGAAAATAAGAGACTACACTAGAAAGCTGTAAAGCGAGAAAACACTAATAGCAGGGTACTACTAAGCAGTGGAATAGAATAATGCAATGCCACGACAACCAACCAAGGTCGTGATACACACACGACTCCCGCAGAAACCAACGGAGTCGGGCACCAGTGGAAGCAACCCTCGGCACACCCACGAGACCACACAACAACCAGGTGAGAACGAGGTCTCACCACAAGCACAGCCACCTCAGACCTCCACAAGGTCGAGAGCCCACAAGCAGAACCACCCGGACCCGAACACACCACGAGATCGGGAAGCCACACCCACCGGTGCCACCACGGACTGGCACCCAAGAACGGGACTATGGAACCGAGAGGACACCGAAGCGGAGACCACCAGAAGCATGGGCCAACAAGGCCAAACCAACAACACCCACGGAAGCTAGACACTGCCAGGCTACAACCACCATGCAAGCTAGGGCAATGAGTCATACTTGGAAACGTTGTAAGGAAACACCATCACAACAATAGCAACCAAGCCACCGCCACTGACAGCCAAGAGGAGGACACACCAGCCACTCCCTCTGCTTGCTAGCCAGGCTCCTGCCTCTGCCTCCCCAAAAGAGCGAGACAGAGCCGCCACAAAAACACCACAACACAACAACAACTGCAGCCTGGCCAAGCTGCGGCCCCATGCCTAGCACCACTACGTGGCTCCGGAACCAACACAAAGAGAGGCAGTGAGACAAAGGACTGTCTGGGCCGTGCCAGGAAGAGAACTGCCTCAATGACCTCGGCGTCCCGCCCCAGACAAGAGAGCTCTACAAACGACTCAGCGCCGTTGTCCAAACCTCGTTTTCCCCTCAGCTCCAGAGTCCGCCAAGTGGGCTGCCAACTCGAGCATGCTCATAGCCCAGATCACTCCCTCAACAGGCTCCCGAGGATGGGGGTCCCAGGCAATGAAGACAACCTTTGAACGGGACAAGCCCTCAAGTGCCAAGCACCAGGCGAACAGGCGGGGCAAGCATAACAAGAACCACACCGAATCGTTGGCTTGTAACCCACGACAAGCCCAGCAAGCGAAGCACGCACGAACCCTCCAGAGGGCCAACGGCCAAACAGGGCATGCACGAACAAGCCAAAACCTCGGAACACTACCGAAAGCACGGAAGACCCGTCGCTCTGTTGTTAATCGATTGACCGCCAGTCAATCGATTATTAGACAGACACGACTCTCCTGACACAACTGTCAGGACACGGTCACGAAGGTGTCACCTTCGTCACTGAATGTAGCTAGGTAACCTATCGCGTTCGCCACCAGAAGGTCCTAAGGGAAAGCCAGCCCTGGGGCACACGCCGACACCCAAACTAGAACCATGGAAACACCCGAGGCACACACAGGTACTGTCGCGCCCCCCCTAGGCCGTCGTGATACCATCACAAGAAGGAAGGGCGCCGCGACAGCAACCCTGTTATGACGGGGCAGAGTGTCGCGACAGCAACCCTTTCGCGACAAGAAAATGTGTCGCGACATCAATCTTTATCGCGACAAGCAAACGCGTCGCGATAAGGTCGCGTCCAACCGGGCAGACGCCTCTTCTGGTGTCGCAACGTGCACCGCGGTCGCGACCCAGCAGAGAGGTAGACCCACGGGATGCTCCATCCCGGGGCGCCCAAAGCCACAAAACATACCACACGGGGAGGGGAGCATGGAGAAGCAGTAAACAATATCTACAAACCCTAAGGGTCTCCCAATCCACCCGGATTGAGAAGAGCACAAGCAATCCCTACCTTAACCGAAGAACGAACCCTAATAGGGCCCTTCACGTCCGATTGGCCACCTCCTCCTCGCTCCATGCAAGCTCCACGACACTGGGACACCACGCACGGCCCTCCTCCTCGCCTGAAACACATAAAGGGAAGAGAGGGAGGCGGAGCACCGCCAAAGGGGAAGGAGAAGAGAGGGAAAAGAAAGAAAGGGGGAGGGTCGCTGACCAAGGCCTTATGCCTTCAGCACCCAAGATGCTACGGGGCGACGCGTCGCGTTAAAGACCTTAACGTGATGTGTCAACATACCGCGACAAGAACGTGTCCCCCAGGGATGCCGCGACAACACGACAGGTCGTACTGACACACCTGCCACACTGACAGGCGTCAGACAACAAAAGGCATGGAACACTATCGCGACGTTGACTGGGCGCGACACGAAGATGCGAGGGAGAAGAAAGGCACGACATGAATGTGACACACAAGCTCGTTGAGACAAGGATGACTGTCGCGTCGGACACCCACATGTTAGAATGTGGAGCCCGAACTCTGAAGCATATCTCCATAAGGGGTCAGGTCGCGGTTCAGCATTCGACTGCCACAGTCGAAGTCAGAATGAAGCAGTCGATTGAATGATTCGAGTCGCGTAGTCGAATGTCAGATGTGAATGATTCGACTCATGCAGTCGAATGTCAGCATGAAGGATTCGACTCAGCAGTCGAATATCAAATGTGGAGGATTCGACTCATGCAGTCGAATGTCGTTCTGAGGCGATTCAGAGACAGGACCTTTGCCCTTGTGTGACTCGTTTGTGGCGCCCTCTCCTCCCTGTATATAAAGGGGGTTTTGTCTCTTTGTATGTGACACAGTGTATGTCTTTTTCGGGAGAAGAAGCATTGAAAGCTGTTGTGGCCGTGGACGTAGGAAGGCTTCTTGCCCGAACCACGTAAAATCTGGTGTTCTGTATTCTTCTTCCTACCTCCTTCTATCTCTCTCGGCATATACGAGGTGGGTAGGTGAGAGAGCTGGCGTGTGGTCTGAGTGTTGTTCCATCCCAACAAATGGTATCAAAGCCCAGGTTCAGGTTTAGGGTTTGCAGGGGAAGCAATGGCAGCAGATGAAGGAAAGGTAGGATCGAGAAGTTTGATGGCAAGGATTTCGGTTTCTGGAAGATGCAAATCGAAGACTACTTGTATCAGAAGAAGCTGCATCAGCCGCTTCTTGGAACGATGCCAGAAGGTATGAAGAAAGAAGACTGGGATCTTCTGGATAGGCAAGCTCTTGGAGGTGTCCGTTTGAGTTGGCCAGAAACGTTGCGTTCAAACATTGTGAACGAGAAGACCACAGCAGATTTGATGAAGGCGTTATCAAAACATGTACGAGAACCATTGCTTCCAACAAGGTACATTTTGATGCGTCGTCTGTTTAATCTCAAAATGACCGAAGGTTCCTCGGTCACAGATCATATCAATGAGTTCAACGTGATTACAACTCAGTTGAGTTCGTAGAAAGATTTTGATGATGAGATTAAAGCTTTGAATTCTTCTGTCCTCCTTACCTGAAAGTTGGGGTGCTACTGTGACGGCTGTAGTAGTTCTTCAGGATCAAGTAAACTGAAACTCACAGAGATTCGAGATTTGATTCTTAGCGAGGACTGTTCGCAGAAGGGAATCTGGTGAAGCTTCTGGTTCTGCCCTAAACGCTGAAGGCAGGGGAGAAACAAATCAGCGTGGACCAAAAAATCGGAACAGATCCAAGTCCAAGAAAAAGAAATCAGTCCAAACCCAGTGGTGATGGTTGCTGGAACTGTGGTAAGAAGGGCACTTCAAGAGGATTGCAGACTTCCAAAGAGGAAGGATAAGGGGCAGAAACAGGAAGAGACGACTTGCAATGTCACGGCAGAGGGAGTCGAAGATGCTCTGATTTTGAGCATCAACAGTCCCATCGAATCTGGATTTTGGATTCTGGAGCATCTTTCACTCTACCTCATGCAAAGAGACTTTACAAAATTATGTTGCTGGCAATTTGGGAAGGTCTATCTTGCTGATGATGAGCCCCTAGACATTGTGGGGAAGGGTGATGTTCACTTGAAAACAACAAAGGGACTGTATGGAAGAGGAGGGATGTTAGAAATATTCTGGCTTGAGGAGAAATCTGATCTCCATTGGTCAGCTTGACGATGAAGGATATGTCACTACCTTTGTCAATAGGTGCTGAAGATAACCAAGGGTGCCATGGTTATAGCACGGGAGGCAGCAAGATGGGGACTCTTTATATGACTGCAAATGACAAAGATCTAGTGGCAGTGGCAAAATCAGAAGAAGACTCCAGGACCTGGCACTGCAGACTTGGGCACATGAGTGAAAGGGGATGAAGATGATGGCTGCAAAAGGGAAGTTAGGTGATCTAAAGTCCATAGATGTTGGACTGTGTGAAGACTGCATTCTGGGAAAGCAGAGAAAGGTCACCTTCTCTAAAGCTGAAGAAGAAGTTCTAAGCAAGAAAGGCTAGAACTTGTGCACACTGATGTGTGGGGGACCAGCCCCTGTTCGACCCTTGGAGGTTCACTCTACTATGTCACCTTTATTGAGACTCCACTCGGAAGGTATGGGTTATTTTCTCAAAAATAAATCTGATGTGTTCTCTACTTTTGTGAAGTGGAAGGCTGAAGTGGAAAATCAAATGGTGTAAAGATCAAGTGCTTGAGGTCAGACAATGGAGGAGAGTATAGCAGCAAGGAATTTAAAGATTTCTGTGCACTACATGGCGATTCGTATGAGAAAAACAATTCCAAATACTCACAGCAGAATGGGGTTGCTGACGAACGCATGAACAGAACCCTGAATGAGGAGCTAGAAGCATGAGACTACATGCTGGCCTACCGAAGACTTTTGGGCAGATGCTATTAGAACAGCAGCTTACTTGATCAATAGAGGACCTAGTGTTCCTCTAAATGGTGAGCTACAGAAGAGGCTTGGACGCAAGGAGGTAACTCTCTCACACCTAAGAGTATTTGGTTGTCTCTCATATGTGCATGTTGATTCCAATGATAGAGATAAGTTAGATCCTAAGTCAAGGAAATGCTTTTTCATTGGATATGGTTCTGATGAGTTTGGATACCGCTTCTGGGATGATGAAGGTAGAAAATCATCAGACAAAGGAATGTTATATTCATGAAAGATGCTTTACAAGCACAGATCTGATGTGGATCCAAAGATGCAGGTCAAGAAAGTGCAGAGGTTGAGCTGGAGGGAATTTCAGAAGAGGATGTATTGAGAAGGTCTCAAGAAGATCCTGAAAATACTATAGTGCAACCAGAGTTCAGTGAGAAGGTCAACCAGATTGCGCAGGCAGTTGAACGATTTTCTCATGCTATGTACTACTTGTTGTTGACAGATGCAGATGAACCAGAGAGCTTTGTGAAGCTATGCAGGTAGAGGATTCAGTCAGTGGGAGCTGGCAATGAAAGATGAAATGAGTTCCCTTCGCAAGAATGAAACTTGGGTGCTGACTGAAATACCACAGGGCAAGAGGGCACTGCAAAAACAAATGGGTTTTTCGGTTAAAAGAAGAACTTGATGGCAGCAAGAGGTACAGGCAAGGCTGGTTGTGAAGGGCTTCCAACAGAAGGAAGGTATTGATTATACTGAAATTTCTCTCCAGTTGTCAAGTTAACCACTATTAGATTAGTGTTAAGCATTGTTGCTGCTGAAAACTTGCACCTAGAACAACTTGATGTGAAAACGGCTTTTCTCCATGGTGATTTGGAGGAGGATATTTATATGGTGCAGCCAGAAGGTTTCATGAACATCGTAAAGAAAAACCTGTTTGCAAATTGAACAAAAGCTTGTATGGTCTGAAACAAGCCCCAGGCAGTGGTACAAGAAGTTTGATGGATCCTATGTAGTAATGGGTTCTTTAGGTGCAACATGGACCATTGTTGTTACTTTAAGAAGTTGACCAATTGTCACATCAGATTGCTGTTGTATGTGGATGATATGCTTATTGCAGGATCAAGTATGACAGAGATTAACAAGTTGAAGAAGCAATTGTCAAAGAAAAGAAATTTGCCTGAAGGACTTGGGAGCAGCAAAGCAAATTCTTGGGATGAGAATTGTGAGAGATAGAGCAGATGGTATTCTAAAGCTATCTCAGAAGGCTACATTCAGAGGTGTTGAGCAGGTTCAACATGCAAGATGCAAAAACCAGTCAACATCCTCTAGCAAGTCACTTCAAGTTGTGCAAAGAGCAGTCACCGAAGACTACTGAAGAATGTGAGTCCATGAAGAGACCCTTATGCATCAGCTGTGGGAAGTCTGATGTATGCTATGGGTTGTACCAGGCCGGATATAGCACATGCAGTGGGAGCTGTGTGCAGATATAGGCAGATCCGGGAAAAACAACACTGGAGAGGCAGTAAAATGGATTTTGAGATATCTGAGAGGCACTTCAGATAAATGTCTTGTTTCAGGAAAGGTGATGTTATCTTGCAAGGGTTTGTTGATGCAGATCTTGGTGGTGATCTGGACACAAGGAGAAGCACCACTGGTTATGTGTACACCGGGTGGGACTGCAGTGAGCTGGGTTTCACAACTTCAGAAAGTTGTTGCTCTTTCAACCATAGAAGCAGAGTATGTTGCCGTCTCCGAAGCCAGCAAAGAGATGGTGTGGCTGAAAAGTTTTCTGAAGGAGTTGGGCAGAAAACAAACAACAGTGTGCTGTTTTGTGACAATCAAAGTGCCATTCATCTTGCCAAAGAACCTGTCTCCATGCAAGGACGAAGCATATACAGCTGAAGTATCACTTTATCCGTGGGTTGATTGAAGATGGTACACTTTTGCTTGAGAAGATAAGAGGGTCAGAAAATCCTGCAGACATGTTAACCAAGGTGGTCACAAGAGACAAACTGAGCTATGCCAGCTTCAGTTGATCTCCATGATGACAGATAGGGAGGGATGCACAAAAGCTGCTCTTTTGCTACTTCGAGGAGGAGGTGCCTGATATTGTTTGGAGTTCTGACTCCAAGTGGGAGTGTTAGAATGTGTGCCCGCCCTATCTGAAGCATATCTCCATAAAGGGGGGGGTCAGCGGTTCAGCATTCGACTGCCACAGTCGAAGTCAGAAAAGAAGCAGTCGATTGAATGATTCGAGTCGCGTAGTCGAATGCAGATGTGAATGATTCGACTCATGCAGTCGAATGTCAGCATGAAGGATTCGATCGCAGTCGAATATCAAATGTGGAGGATGCGACTCATGCATCGAATGTCGTTCTGAGGCGATTCAGAGACAGGACCCTTTTGCCCTTGTGTGACTCGTTTGTGGCGCCCTCTCTCCCTGTATATAAAGGGGGGTTTTGTCCTCTTTGTATGTGACACAGTGTATGTCTTTTTCTTGAGAAGAGCATTGAAAGCTGTTGTGGCCGTGGACGTAGGAAGGCTTCTTGCCTCCGAACACGTAAAATCTGGTGTTCTTGTATATTCTACTACTCCTTCTATCTCTCTCCGGCATCTACGAGTGGGTAGGTGAGAGAGTGTCGCTGGTCTGAGTGCTGTTCCATCCCAACACACAAGCGACACTAACACGTTGCCAACCTGGACGCGTTAGTGTCCAGTCATCCAAGACACCGGACGGAAAGCTGGGAAGTCGGGTCTTACAAGAGAACTTCGGATGAAGACACTACCAATGACAGTAGCGATATTGACAGTGAGGAAGAAGAAGCTATTCGAAAAATCTTAGTCAAGAGAAAAAATAAAAAGGAGAAGGAATAGATTGCTATTAATGTAAGCAGCCTGGACATCTAAGGCCAGATTGTCCAAAGCTTAGAAGATCTGAAAGATCATAAAAGAAGAAAAGAAAAGAAGAGAAACACAAGAGGAAGATCTTCACAGCTACATGGGATAACTCCTTAAATAGCTCAAGTATAGAAAAATATGAAAAGAATGACAATATGCTCTTGATGAACAAAACAACAAAAAGGCATTCAAATGGGTACGGTTAAAGGATGCTCAAAAAAGCATCTGGTTAGTGACTACCAAACTCTTCACTTCATTCCTATCTGAAGAGGAAATAGTCATCCTAGTTCTTTTTAGTTTTTTTTTTTAACTACATTTATTTTGTGTTTATTCCTAAATTACAATGCTACTAATATCCTTGCAATAATTGTGATCAATGTAGGGACACGCGTAAAGACTCACAACAGAACAACAAATAAAAAATACAACAGAAGATGCGACAGACAAGGAGGGAAGATTGAAGATTCATCAAGCACACATCAAGGGGAGCATACACTGAGGGAGAGCCTCACATCAGGGGGAGCAAACACTAAGCGGGAGCAATAAACAATGACAACAGTAAACATATGTTGAACCCCTCTCCTTCAACATGGTAAGAATATCTTTACGGGGAGAATGCAAATGGTAGATTCTTTTTTGGTTATTGACAAAAAGGGGGAGAGTAAGTTTAGACTATGAATTTTAGTTATTCAGGTTTAAGTATCTTGTCAGAAAATTTTATAAGTTTTGTCATCACCAAAAAGGGGAGATTGTTGAACTGTAACACCCAAATTTAATACCAAAATAATAATATGATATAAAAAATTAGAGAAGATATAATTTTCATAAAAGATAAATACTTACAAGAAACCTGATTATCTTATTTTAGAAATATTTCTACATTATTAAAGTAATCCCGGTATGTCTTCAGATGTGCGCACTCCGACAGGGCGCCACCAGAATCCGGTAACGGAATTGAAATCTGAAAGCACCATAATTTCCAGAAAAATGTGCTGATATCAGAAATGAAAATATCCAGAATTGTTGTCACGCGTATTTTAAGAGTAAGTCGACGTAATGATTTTTTTCGGCCAATTTTGCTGGGTGAAAAATAAATTCTAAAAATTAAACTAAAATAACCATAATTTGTAAAACCTTCCTATTAGCTTATGGTTGAAATTTCAACTAGAATGGACACCATTTGGGTAAAAAAAGTTTAGGGTCAAATGGACTAGCTAATTTATAACCCATTTACGTAACCCATTTCTTTGAATAAACTTTGCTTACGTATTATAGGCTACGTAAGCTCATTTCACTTGGGTTAGAAAGGCTACACGTTTTGCCCTATGTGTAGATCATGGGGGCGGCATGGTAAACGTGGCTTTGGGTGGGTAAGAGAGGCTTTTATCGCAACACATGTATGGCCTACGTGCCATACATGCATGGGGTTTGAGAGTTTATAAAAACTCTCCCTTCACCCTACGTAAGAATCTTTCCACCACTGGCACAGTCTTGCTCCTGCTCCTTCTCCTCCTGCTGCTACGCTACTGCTACCAAGCTCTTAGGAGTTGTAGCTGCTGCTTTGCCGTAACTGCTGCTGCTGCTGCTTCTTCTGTAGCTGTTGATGTTGCTATCCTCTCTTGCCTGCCGTGGCTGCCACTATAAGTTCCTTCTCCTGCTACTGTGGGCTCTTCATTGAGCAGAAGATAAGGCCTTCATCTTCCTAAGTCAGGTAGGATTCTCTTTCTTTTCTACTTCTTGTCTCCTTCTCGTGCTAAAGAGCTCATGTTTAAGTGTGGCCAGTCTACACTTGTCTTTGATTTGAAAACATCCTTAGGATTGTTTTCCTATCCATTGTAATCATGTTTAGCTAATGTTCATGTTATGTCCAAGCATACTTGTGAAATATTCCTATTAGGTGTAAGGAAATGTTGTCTAGAAGAGTTGTATTCTCAATGATCATCCTTTCATAAGCTTCATGCCACCCATGTGTAAAATTTGCACTCTTACTGTCCTAATTGTTTCCTTCATGTAAGTGGTGTTTGAGGATGTGAATAAGACCATTTAGATGTTGTTAACATGTTTGGAATCATAGGAACACTTAGAAGAGTTTCTAAGATGTTGTAATACCATTTCTGGAAGTTAAACCCACGGCTGTCGACAGATAGAACCCATCTGTCGACAGTATAAGGTTTTCCAGAACCCAGATGTGCAGAACCACCAGTAGCTGTCAACAGATAGCTTATCTGTCAAGAGATGGTCTTCATCTGTCGACAGCCACCCTTGGCCTGTTGACAGATAGTGTCTAAGTTCTAGAAACTGGTTCTAGGAGGACAGTAGCTGTCGACAGCCACCTTATGTTGTCGACATACACCAGTCTGTGATGTTAACCTAAACCATTCCTTTTCCAGTCAGAGGTGTCAGCAAGAATCCTGTTTAATTATAACATTTATTTAAATAATATTGAATGTAAATAAGAAAGTACCCCCCATTTGAATCCAATAAAAATATCAGAAAATTATATCTCTTACCAATAAAAAGTCAACTCTCCCACCAAAGAAGAAAAAATGGATTTTGGCGATTCCATCAAATAGCGTCTTTCTAATCTCTCACAAATTGGCCTACCTGAGAGTTCATAATCAAATAAAACATAGTAGAATGCTAAAAAAATCCAAGGTCCGGTGAAACCCCAGTTTATGTTGACAATAGAACCATTCATCCTCAATCAAAGTTGACATACTCTTGTATTGTCCAAAACTAGTGACTTTCCTATTTCTTGGATTCTAAACTATTATACCACTGAGGTGAATCATTTAGTCATCATCTACATCCATCTTTGGATTATTCTTAATTTTTTCATGTATGATTGATTCTTATGTGGTTTCAACCTTCTGAAATTATTGGCTTTGGACCATAAACCTTGGTATATGTGAGATTCAGAGTACTTATGTACCACACTTGAATATTACCAGAAATAATTTGTGATGACAATTTTGGGTCTTCGGACTCAGTTGAGATATATACCAGTGCAAGTGGGGCTGGTCTAGTCCCAGGAGGAGCACCCGAATTCGTTTAGTGGCCGTATGAACGATAAAGGATCTGTGGATGTTTGGCATTGCATCATACAAGCTTTATTAGTCATCATGAACGTGAATTGTTGTCCTGAATTCTTGACCATGCAATCTTGTTCAGTACTCCTATTCTACAATTATTATCTATTGACATGGTCATCCAATCATCTTTGATATTCAGCAGTGCTAATAGTTACGTTTCTTGTCTATTCTTTGGTTATCATAGTCCTTTTGATTAGAAGATTGAATCCTACTGGGCTAGTTGGATCATCAAATCCTACTTTTTCTCAGGAATCTACAGTTCTAGACGGTGGGACATCGGGATTTGTGGGCTGAGAGATCAACCTTTGCGGTGTTTACTTTTGAATTGTAAATTGAGAATCATGTAATAACCGTAGAACAACAGTTAAAAAAATTGTATTTAGTGAAGCTCCCGAGCAATTTTCTGCTCGAATAGTTCAAATTTTACTCTTGATTTCTTATTCGTTCACGTTTCAGCATTTATAGATATATTAAATGTCGGGACGTGACAGAACCACTCTTATATTTTATCCTTTATTTTGGTGATAACAAAATTCATGATTATCTTACATATTATGAATATATTTAATATCATACTTTCCTCATAAATACAACATACTATGGCACTATAGTTTCATGATTTGCATTGGAAAGCTAAATCGATTGTTGTTCAATGCATATCGATTACTGACTAAGTGCCACATCAATTAGAGAATAGAAGTCCACATCAATTACTATTTTTAAAGTCCCCATCGATTACTATTTTTAAAGTCCACATCGATTATGCTTCACATCGACTATGTTCAAACATCGATTATGATTAAACATCAATTATGATTAAAACATCGATTATGTTCACATCGATTATGATTAAACATCGATTATGCTTAAACATCGATTATGATTTAAGCATCAATTATGCTTAAACATCGACTACCTTAGACATCGATTTCCTTTAAACACCGATTACCTCTCTCTTATAACATCGATTACTCTTTGAACATCAATTGTGTCTTAACATCGATTACATCAATTGGACTTTCACATCGATTGCATAAACATAGATTTCACTCAAACATTGATTGCTTTTAGACATCGACTGTCTTTGGACATCGATTACCTTTAGACATTGATTATCTTTGGACATCGATTGCCTTTACATTTCAAATGTTTCAAAATATCTTTGGCGCCCAATGAAAGTTCAAATGTACTTCATATGCTTAACTTACTATTTCTCTGACTTAAGATCTTTTTGTTTGTCTCATAAGATCTCTTCCTTCCTGCAACAAAAAGAAATGCACCTACATTCTATTTCTAGCTATCTGCAAGAAATACAGACAGAAGGCAAAAAAGATGGTATGAGCCACCTGATAAAAGACTTCATGAGTCTAATCATCTGCCTTGCATTTAATGTCTGCAGGTTCACTTCTACTCTTAGTCAACATCTTGGACCTGTTGTTGGCATCCTTGGAAGTGTGCACCCGTTGGAACATCTTCATCCATTCCAAGTAGCCAGTAGGCACAAGAAGGAAGCCGTTTGACTCAAAGGAAGGTGAGAAGAAGAATAAGATAGCCAAGAAACCCCAACGGCCATCTGTCATCGGATCCATTCAAAGTGCTCCATAAAAGGGAGAAGCAAAAGAAAAAGAAATGAGAGTGAACCTGAAGATCATTCAAGGAGTGTACATTCAGTGAGCATCCAACTCCATACACACTCAAGCAAGAAAGGAAGAGAGCTCGAGCCCATTCAAGCCGAAGCATTCAAGTCGTCTTCCTTCTTCCTCATTCTCTCTCTGTATGTCTCTGTGTATTTGAAAGAGAGAGCTGGGGGTTTAGCCTAAGGAGAGTCTTGTCCTGTAAACTCTTTCCTTCTTAGGCTCAGTCTCAGATCAAGCATTTCATTGTTTATCTTGAGCTTGATATTGGGGTTTCATGTCCTTGATTCTGTGTTCAAAGTGTTCCTCTTTGGTTGGAAGAGATGGCTTGTTGTGCAAGCGTTCCCCTTGATTAGAAGGGAAGACCAACTTGCACCTGGTGGTGACCATCTGGGGTATGTACCAGTGTTCCCTTTGTTTGAAGGGAAGACCTACTGGGGTGTGTATTAGTGAGTTGCTTATGAGCTTGTAAAAGAAGCACCTGGCTGAGATGAAACAGTGAGCTGCCTTCTTACCCAGGAAAGAGAAGAAGATCAGCAGGGACTGGGTGTTGTATGCCCTTAAGGGGGACTGTACCCTTGGTTAAAGAAATTCCAAGAGTTTGCTTGGGGACTGGACGTAGGACTTCCATTGGGAAGGGCCGAACCAGGATAAATCTCTGTGTTCTTTGTGTGCTTGCTTCCGCGCCTTTAATTTCCTTGCACACATTTATACTAACCAAACATTTTCAAGTGGTGATTTTTGTTTCAGTTTTCAGATTACCTATTCACCTCCCCTCTAGGTTAGCCTTGCTTCCATATCAAGAGGGCCAACAACATGTTTCCACATATTCACATAATCAAGATAGAACACATACCTATTCATGATGCTAACACGATATCTTTCTTATCCCATGCATTACTATACCACAAATACTTACTCTTTACTTGTTGTTTTAGCATAAACATAACACATTCATATGGTTTTACATTCCTTCAGATTGGATCACATTATCACATTGCTTTCATATGATCACATTGCACATTCACACTTACTTTCACATTGTTTCACATATTGCCGTGCCACATAGCCCAAACCACCATAAAGAAGGACACTATCACACACACATATCACATACCTGTCACCTAGGAATACAATGATGAATCTTGGTAAATGTGCAGAACTGGCAAAAGCACTCTCCATCCTAACTAGTGGTACTTGTCCACCTCTAAAATTTCATCCTGATGCCCACAGGATATCACATACACATTGAGCCTTCCCATAGGGACTTTTCTTGTAAGGCCCTCAAAATTTGTTCATATTATGTTTATTTAATTCTGTGCATATGGTATTTACTTGTTTTCTGTACATAGTATGTTTAATTATTTCTGTGCATGTTGTGTTTATTTATTTCTGTACACGTGTGTGTGGATGTTTTTAAGTTCTGCCTGAAATTCCTGGTTAACGCCAACATCACTTGACGTTAAGAGCAGGTTGACGAAAACTTGTAGGCCGTTGACTGTGCAGCCAAAGGATCTAGACGTCCAGATCGATTGATGTTTATTTCCTATTGACGACAGCAAAGTGGCTGTTTACTTCTCCGACTGTGTTTGTGATTCCAGATCTGAAACGATTGCATTTTCTCTGGAATCTAATTATGAAACCCAACCCCCAACGGTCAGGACTCCTGATGCTAGGCATACCCCGACTCTTAACCCTATATAACCTAAGTATTTTGGCTAGGTTAGGTCCTTTGGTTGAGAGGAAATCCTAGGGTTCATTTGAGAGAAAAATAGAACTTTGTGAGGCTTGATCCGGCGTTTGGGAGGTTACTCTGGCGACCTTCTTCGACTGCAAGGTACTCCTGGTGGTGAAGAAGCTTCCCCGACTCCGGAGAACCATCTGCACAAGTGTGAAGACCAGATTTAGAGTTGGAGAAAACACCTTCTTCGCTTGGCCGAGGAGGGCTTCATCGCCAAATTGAACCTTTAGAGATTTTATTCCAAGCAAGTGGCTTAGGGGTATCATCCCTAGACATGTCCCCTAGAGTCTAAGCATTTTTACGGATTTTCTTTCCTGTCCTAGACTCCCCAATTCTCTCTTTTATTGAGTTCGGTCTGGACTTTTCTGTAGACAGGAGGTTGACGGCAACCTTGTTGCCAACAAGTTCCTGAGTTGACGGCAACAAACTATGCCATTAACCTACCTTGACGGCAAGGCCCTTGCCGCCAAGTGCTTCTATTTTTACAGAATTGTGACTTTCATCTCTGTGTCATAATTTTCGGATTTCTGGATGTTGGATCATGTTGTAAAAATTGTGAATGTTCAGGTATTGTCTTAGGGTCATCCCATGAAATTTTGTTGAATTATAATCATGCTTTTATTTAGAATACTTTCTATTATGGTGAAATTTGCATGATTTGACAGAATTTAATTATGAATAAATAGTTTTACTGCATGATATGGTTACAGAGAATTTTCATGATCTTGGGTTATTGTTTGCATGTTTTAAATCTATGAGAACTGACTGTTTTACTATCTATCATGTTGAGTGGAATATTTTGCTAAATTTGCTTGAAATCTGTTTTAAAGGCTAAAATAGTTTTACTATTGCAAAAATTCTGAAAATTTAGCCATATGTTATATTCCATGCGTAGGGTTTGTGGTTAAAAATTGGAACTATTTTGACATCTGTAGATACTATTTACTCTTATAAGGGTAATTAATCCATGTTAAGCATGTTTGATTTAGATATTGTAAATTCCAGTGATTAGCAGCATGTTTAGGTACTGTTATGATTTATTTGTCAATGTGAAACAGTCATGTTGAGTTCTATAAACTGAGATTTATATGTTTGAAAGATGTGCATATGAATGGATCAAATGGTGCATGTAAATAATGTAAATCATGTGATTAAGTGAGAAAATGTGTTTAAGGGATCATGTGCCGAAATTGACACTGCTACCGTAGAAGGCTGTGGAGTCGTACTATAGAAAAGTCCCTATGAGAAGGCTCATTATGTATGTGATATCATGTGAGCATCAGGATGAAATCCTGGAGGTGGACAAGTACCACTGGTTAGGGTGGAGAGGGCTTCTCCCAGTTCTGTGCGGTTACCAAGATTCGTCACTATATTGCCTAGGTGATGGATATGTGTTATGTGAATGTGTGTCCTTCTTTATGGTGGTTTAGACTATGTGTCACGACAAATTAATGTGTAAAAGTGTGAAAAGTGTGAAATTGTGCAATGTGATCATGTAATAGTGTTGTGTAAATGTGATATCATGTGAAAAGAGGTGAAACCATGTGAATGTGATTTGTTTATATTAAAATAGCAAGTAAAAGGTGTGAAAATGTGTTATAAAAGCATGTGGAAAATGTTAGACATCATGCTAGAATTGTTAGTTACCTTGTGCTTAATTTCATGATCTAATTGTGTAGCATTATGATGTGATATGAATTGGAATTGACTCAATGAATCAAGTTAATTATCATGTGTAGAAAGCATGTATAGGTGATTCATGTATATTTGCTTAATTGACATGAAGCATGTGCCGTACTTCTCTTATTGTTTTAAAAAATAGCATGTATGTGATATGTGTAAGGATGTGCCAATAGGTTGCTTGCTGGGTCTTTTTGGAAGACTCATATTTGCTTTAACATACAGGTGAGACAGGTGTCCCCGTGTTAGAGGAGGACATAGTGAGGAGCGACTCCGAGCACGAGGAGTAGCTGTACCTGAGGAGATCACTTGTTTAGTTTACTTTTCATCTACTAGTATGTGGACATTGTTACTATGGACTTGTATAATTGTGGACATTTGTTATTTACATTTTCTTGATGGAATAAGATTTCCTTTTATTTCCGTTGTACTCTCTTTCGTTATTGATGTACATCTCTACCTATTTTGTTGTGTTGGGTACATGTCTCACTGTGACGGCGCCCTTTATATCGATGTGGGTTGGTATAATCGTACCAGTATAAAGAGGGTCATTACAGAGATTGGTATCAGAGCAACAGGTTGAGATTGTACATGAATAAGCCATCATCTACACAATATTTCAAAGTCTTTTTAGAATTAGTCCATATATGTGGAAAATATCGAATAATGAATCAAAGATAGTTAAGAAAATGGTTAGAACTAAGTAACTTAGATTCTAACTAAGTTAATTATTTTACAGGCTATGTGGAGCCGTGGTAGGCACAGTGCTTAGGCTCGGGATGATGAGCAGAGGCGTGAGGAGAGGGGTGAGCAGCAGGCCCCAGCACCCCAGGGTCCTACAGTACTTCCTCCACCACCACCTGTGGATTATGGCATGTTCATGCAAGGCCTGGTCCAGGCAATGCAGACCCAGGCTTAGACACAGGCGGCACTGTAGGCTCAGTTGCATGCACAGGATAGAGTTGTTAAATAGGTGTAGTTTGTGTTGTTGAATACATGATTGTTTATGTGTTGCTTATGTTTTACTTGTTGTCTCAGGCTCAGGTTCCAACTCCAATTCCTCAGGAGCATGGCCATGGTGTTTCGTCCATCATGGAGAGGTTTAAGAGGATGGCTCCGCCTTCTTTTAAGGGGGAGAGTCAGCCCCTCTTGGCAGAGAGCTGGAGAAGATCTTCCGGGCTATAAGGTGTGCGGAAGAAGATAAAGTCAGCCTGGCTACTTACATGATACAAGTACTTAAAGTATATGTACTTGTGTAAGGTTAAGGTTTTGTTTAGATGGTGCTTATGGGTTGTGCGACGGCCCTCGTTACACCGGTACGGTCATACCGACCCACGTCGGTATAGCGAGTGCTGCCAGCCACAGTGGGACATTTACCCAACGATACAAACAGCTGAGATACACGCGAATATAAATAACAGAGTAGCGGAAGTAAAGAGAACTATCTCCATTCATTCATCATCCACATTAAACATACACGCGATTTACAATTTGCAAAAAGGAACTAAAATTTCACATGATTTGATTTTCTGAAATAGAAATACAAATGTCCACATATTACATTCTTTTCATGATAATCATAATACAATGTTCAAGTACATACGATGAAGTACACAATCACAAAGAAGCTCCAAGTAACTAGTCTCCGCACTCGGAGTCCGTCTCCACCGTCTCCTCCAACGGTGTCGAGTCACCAACTACACCTGTACGCCGAAGCAAGGAGTGAGTCCAGAGACTCAGCAAGTAACACTATGCATGCTATACACGTACAAGTCCTAGAGGTTTCTACATGCACATACAATTAGCAACACATAGCATGCCAGTCCATTTAAGTTTTCAACCTATCATGACGGTTCTACAATTTTATACATAACGCATGCTTTCAGATTTCAAAAATATAACATTCACCTATCACATGGTCTCTAATCCATTCACTTATGAACTTTAACCTTATAAAGAACCAAACGGAGAGTTATTAACATGGACAATTTACACACATGAACAGGAACCTAGTTAGCATGGATTTCACATGTTCTTAAGTACATACCTAACTTTTTAACATGCTTTAGGTTGCTGATTTCACATGGTCCAAAGGCTATAATTCAACACATGAGAGCTACACGTTGCTTAAAACATAATCTATGAACAATCCATCATGCCCTCTTGCACACATACTCATTAATTGTTCCTAATCGTGGATTCTAAACACTTTGCGCACATAAACATGGAATTGCTAACATGCATTTGCTGAATTCACATGATTTCAGATTTAGTCTCACATGATCTCAATACACATTTTACACATCTCAAATTTCACATTTTCTTTTTACACAATTTCCTCTTTTCACATGGTTACACTTGCACATACACATTCACATATCACTTACACATTTACACATGGTCACATACACTTTACACATTTCACTTTACACATGTTTTAGTGCCGTGACACATAGTCCAAACCACCAAAGAAGGACACATTCACATCACATAACACATAGGCACCATCTAGGCAATGCAATGGTGACTCTTGGACTGCGCAGACCGGGAGAACAAGTCTCCACCCTAACCAGTGGTACTTGTCCACCTCCAGGATTTCCCCCTAATGCCCTTAGGGTCACTTAACACAATGAACTTTCTCAGGGGGACTTTTCCCTGATACAGTTCCACTGCCTTCTCGGAAGCAGTATCACATTGGCACAATTTACACTTTTACACATTTACCGTTTTACACATGGTTTTACACTTGACACTCTTCATCTCATTCACCTTTTTCACTCACATTAGTATCTCTGTTTTTCCTAACATGATACTACAATTTTCAAGGTTTAACACACAGTAAACACATTAATCATGTTGAGTTTAAACAAAAATCTAATCACATTTCAATCATATGCACGAATTATCACAATTCACATGAAAACACATAACTTTTTATTTACTGTTCCAATTGACCTGAAATTTTAACCACATGCTGATTTCGGGTTCCAAATCATACCCTCAATTTTTTAGATTTTTCTGAGCTAAATAGGATTTACAGAAAATCAAATACCTAATTAGCATATCATTCACAATTTAAGCTAGCATGGGTCTAACACATTTGAAATTCATCCACTTACTGTTTTGCACAGGAAATACTAATGCATGATTTCAGAATGCAACTTCATCCTAATTCATACATCTATGAATCAATTACCACAACCGCTTTTGCATGTTTTAACTTTACCGAACCGAACTTTATTTATGATTCCACAAGCATGCAAAATTTCCAAAATTCCAGAATCTACATACATGCCCCACAAATCTTCATGGATAGACTGAAAACGAGATATTCAACTAATCCTAATCATGGAACCTTGATTCGCGAAATTTCCCACAAGTTATGCTCACAAGTCTACAAGACATTATTACCCCACATTCACCATCACACCACATTCAATCCACAACCACAATGCACAATATACATAGCTTATAGGAATACCATATATCCTCATCACGAAATCATAACGAAATTAACGTATAGAAGGGATAGAACAGCTCACTGTTCTGTCTTGAAGAACTAGGCGGCGGTCTCTGGCCGCTGACTCAGGGTCAGCGGCATGGTCGATGGACGCCAAGCATAAACTGGACGTCCAGGGACCTTGCCGTCTAGCCAGGTCTGTGCAGAAACACAGACCCGAGCTTTAAATCTTGGGTGAAATGGAGGGTCTAGGACTTGAGGAAAATTTCATAAAAATGACAAAAACCACCTAGACTCATACGGGGACACCATGGATAGGTCACTTGCCTTTCAAAATTTCTTCTAAAGGTTTAGAGGCTTGGTGAAGACCTCCTTGGGTAGTCCCAAGAAGTTGCAGAAGCACCTCCAAGATCGCCTTCCTCCGAGCTTCTGGTTGATCTCCACGCCGAGGGGATGATGGGGAAGCCTTCCCCTTTGCTTCTGCTCCCTCCTTGATGCAGAAGATCTTCCAAATCCAGCTTCAAGGGTCGGATTTTAGGGGTTCAAACTGGGGTTTTCTCTCACAGAGCTCTAGGGTTTTTCTTTCTCACCTCTCTCCTCTTGCAAGGGTGAAGGGGAAGAATGGGGTGAGCCAATTCGGGTTCAGACCTAAAGAGGGTCTTTCTCCCACTCACTAGGGTGATGGGACACCCCTCAGAGCCGTTGGGGGACATCCCCCAATGGTTGCCATGCCTTGTTTCAGAAGACAGCAGCTCTGCTGCGCATGCAGGCCAGAGAAGTTGGCGTCCAGATCGCTGGACGCCGGAGTTAGTGTTGGCGTCCAGGGTTGGACGCTGACACTGGCTCAACGGCCAGGGGTTGACGCCAATGGGCCTTCGGCCAGAACCCTAATTTATGCAGAAAACCATGCATACCAAGCTTCTATACATGCAATACGTTCATGGTATTATATTCACACTATCATCATGCAATATATACATTATTTATGTTTAATATAAATACGTGTACACGAAATTTATACTAACTAATGCCTACGTAATTATGTACATACATACACAAGCACACTCATACACACATAAATACGAAAAATACGACGGAAATTTGAGGGTCTTACAGGTTGTGTTTAGCATGAGAGAGCCGATGTTTGGTGGGCCTCTGTACTACATACCAGGTATGAGGATGGTGCCATTGAGATGACTTGGGCCAAGTTCACGAGGCTATTTCGGGCCAAGTTCATCCCCGAGCACAACCAAGACAAGATGGAGCAGGAGTTTCTCTCTCTTACGCAGGGCTCCATGATTGTCTTGAAGTATGAGGCCAGGTTTGCCGAGCTTCCAAATATACTCCCCATATTGTTGTTGATGAGTGCAGGAAGGCCAAGAAGTTTGTGATGGGGCTTAAGCCATCACTTAGGTCGAGGCTAGTTGCTTTTGACCACTGCACTCTACATGAGGCTCTCAGCGCAGCATGCAGGCATGAGAGTGAGATGGACCAGTACTTGGAGGAGAAGAGGGCAGCTCGGAAGAGGACAACGCCACCTTTCCAGAGGCAAGATAAGAAGAAGGCAGTAGTGTACCAGTCACCTCAGCATCCAGTAGCAGCTTCGAGTCAGTAGGCAGTTGCACCACAGTCACCCTGCTTCAGGCCTAGCGACAAGAAGGCGTGTCCTCACTGTGGAAGGACACACGGCGGTATCGAGTGTTGGAAGCTAGCGGGGAAGTGTCTGAAGTGTGGAAGCAACGTGCATCAGATCAGAGACTATCCCAGACTTCAGCAATTCACTCAGAGAGGAGCGCCAGCCCCAGCAGTGGCAGCAGCAACAGCGCTAGTGACAGGGAGACTAGGAAGGCCTCGGGCCCAAGCCCGAGTGTTTGCACTAGCTCAAGAGGACGCAGAGCAGGCTGAGAACATCACGGAAGGTACGGTTCTAGTCATGGGTATGTAGACTCGAGTGTTGTTTGATACGGGTGCTACACACTCGTTCATTTCCAAGCGGTTTGCCAAGCAGTTAGCAGTAGAGTCTTGAGGGGAGGCAGTGGAGTTAGAAGTCCCTTTGTCTGTGCACACACCAGTAGGTACAGTAGCGACCAGGAAGTGCATTACATCCTTACCTGTGTGCATTGAGGACCGAGGCTTGTTTGGGTGCTTCTACTTGCTCGAGATGAAGAACTATGATGCCATACTTGGTCTGGATTGGCTTGAGGAGCACTATGCCTTGGTGGATTACAGAGGGAAGAAGATTACTTTCCGTATTTTTGGAGAGGATGAGTTCTCACATCCGTTTCCAAGGAATTTAGCGGGAAGGTTTGTGATCTCTGCCATGAAGGTGATGAGGATGGTGAACAAGGGTTGTGACACATTTCATGCCAGTGTGGTCTTAGTTCCAAAGGCCGATCAGTCACTGACCCTTGAGGAGATTGAGATTGTGCAAGAATTTACAGACGTGTTTCTTGATGATTTATCTAGATTGCCACCAGCAAGGGAGATATAGTTTACCATAGAGTTGCTTCTAGGCACCTCTCATATCTCTAAGGCTCCATATCAGATGGCACCTGCAGAGTTAGCTGAGCTGAAGAAGCAATTACAAGATTTGCTTGATAAGGGATTCATTCGCCCTAGTGTGTCACCATGGGGCCCACCTGGGTTGTTCGTGAAGAAGAAAGATGGTTTCCTTAGGCTGTGCATCGACTACAGGAATCTCAACCAGGTCACAGTGAAGAATAGGTATCCCTTGCCATGGATTGATGATTTGTTCGATCAACTACAGAATGCATCTGTGTTTTCCAAAATAGATATGCAGTCTGGCTACCACCAGTTGAGGATTAAGGGTGAAGATGTGTCCAGGACTGCTTTCAGGACTCGTTATGGACACTACGAGTTTCTTGTGCTTCCATTTGGTATGACTAACGCCTCTGCAACGTTCATGGATCTCATGAACAGGGTGTTTAGACCATATTTAGATAGCTTTGTAGTGTTGTTCATAGACGATGTGTTAGTCTATTCTCTTGATGAGGCTACACACCGTGAGCATCTGAGGATTGTTCTAAAGGTTCTTCGAGAGCACAAGCTGTATGCTAAGTTCAGCAAGTGCGACTTCTAGATGCGTGAGGTTCATTTCCTTGGGCATGTTATCTCAGGCGCTGGAGTTGCTGTTGATCCGGTGAAGGTTCAGGCAGTGTTAGAGTGGGAGACTCCAAGGTCACCATCGGAGATCAAGAGTTTTCTTGGCTTAGCAGGTTATTACAGACGATTTATTGAAGACTTTGCCTCTATCGCAGCACCTTTGAGTAAGCTAACCAGGAAAGGAGTGAAGTATGTGTGGTCTGATGATTGCGAGAGCAGTTTCCAGTTGCTGATGATGAGTCTTACATCTGCACCTATGTTGATCTTGCCTAGTGGTGCAGAGGGTTTTTCTATCTACTCTGATGCTTCTCAGATAGGTCTTGGTTGTGTGTTGATGCAGCATGGTAAGGTAGTTGCCTATGCTTCTCGCCAGTTAAAGGAGCATGAGCATAACTATCCGACCCATGATTTGGAGTTAGCAGCTGTGGTTCATGCACTGAAGATCTAGAGACACTATCTTTATGGTGTCAAGTTCGAGGTGTTCACCGACCACAAGAGTCTGAGGTATCTTTTCTCTTAGAAGGAGTTGAACCTACGACAGAGAAGATGCATAGAATTTCTCAAGGACTACGACTTCAAGCTTTAGTACCATCCAAGGAAGGCGAATGTCGTGGCAGATGCGCTTAGCAGTAAGAGGTCATTACTTCGACATGATTGGAAGATGCTGGAGGATGCGGCATGTGGTATGACTGAGTTAGAGTCACACTTGTGTCAGGCTTTCGTGGCTCAGTTGTCTATCCGGTCCACGGTTCTGGATGAGGTGATCGAGCAGCAGAGAGCTGATCCTAGACTTCAGGAGATGGTGGGCAAGGCAGACATTGCTCGTGATGAGGACGCTGTCATTAGATTTCAGCACCGAGTCTGTGTCCTTGATATTGTAGATGTTCATGAGCGGGTACTTGCATAAGCTCACAGGTCAAGGTTCTCCATTCATCTAGGCAACACCAAGATGTACCAGGACTTGAAGAGATCCTTCTGGTGGTCTGGCATGAAGAAGGATGTGGCCGAGTTTGTGTCCAGGTGTTTAGTGTGCCAGGAGGTAAAGGCCGAGCGCCAGAGACCATCGGGCCTTATGCAGAAGATGGAGATACATGTATGGAAGTGGGAGGAAATCACCATGGACTTTGTGATGGGTTTGCCCAGATCAGCTAAGGGCAATGACTCGATTTGGGTGATTGTAGATCATTTCTCCAAGACTGCTCATTTCTTACCTATGAAGAAGAAACAGTCGGTGGAGAGTTTGGCTAGGCTGTATATTGGCAGCATTGTGAGGTTGCATGGTGTACCGAAGTCTATTATCTCTGACAAAGACCCACTGTTTACATCGAGGTTGTGGCAGCGTCTTCAGGAGGCTTTGGGTTCTCAGATGAAGCTTAGTTCGGCGTTCCACCCTTAGACAGATGGCTAATCCGAGAGGATGATCCAGGCGCTCGAGGATATGTTGAGAGCATGCGTGCTTGAGTGGAAGGGTGATTGGGAGCATCATCTACCTCTTGTGGAGTTCGCCTACAACAACAGTTTTCATGCGAGCATCGGTATGGCTCCATTCAAGGCTTTGTACGGGCGACCCTGTAGATCTCATTTGTGCTGGGAGGAGACAGGTGATAGGAAGTTAGTTGGTCCGGAGTTGGTGCAGGAGACTTCGGATAAGATTCAGCTTATCAGGTAGAGGTTAGTTGCACCCAGGATAGGCAGAAGAGCTACGCCGATAACAGAAGAAAGGACTTAGAGTTTGAGGTTTGCGAGCATGTATTTCTCAAGGTTTCGCCTACCCGAGGCGTGGTCAGGTTTGGCAGGCATAGCAAGTTGAGTCTGAGATTCATTGGCCCATTTGAGATTCTCAAGAGGATGGGCAGCATGGCATATGAGCTAGCTTTACCCCAGCGCTAGCTAGTGTGCACCCAGTCATCCACGTGTCTATGCTCAGGAGATACGTGCGAGATCAGTCACATGTCATTAGTCACGAGCCAGTGGAGATTCAGCCAGACTTGTCGTATGTAGAGCGGCCAGTAGCTATCCTAGATCAGAAGGTTCAGCACCTCAGAAACAAGAGTATTGCATCCGTGAAGGTGCTATGGAGGAATTTCTCACAAGAGGAGGCTACATGAGAGCTTGAGGACGCCATGAAGAAGAAGTATCCCCATTTATTTTGTTAGTATTTCCGTTCTAACTTCGTGGACGAAGTTTTCTTTTAGGGGAAGAGGGTGTAAGGCCCTCAAATTTTGTTCATATTATGTTTATTTAATTCTATGCATATGGTATTTACTTGTTTTCTGTACATAGTATGTTTAATTATTTCTGTGCATGTTGTGTTTATTTATTTCTGTACATGTTTGTGTGGATGTTCTTAAGTTCTGCCTGAAATCCCTAGTTAACGTCAACATCACTTGACGTTAAGAGCAGGTTGACGGAAACTTGTAGGTCGTTGACTGTGCAGCTGGAGGATCTAGACGTCTAGATTGATTGACGTCTATTTCCTGTTGACGGTAGTAAAGTGTCTGTTTACTTCTCCGACTGTGTTTGCGATTCCAAATCTGAAACGACTGCATTTTCTCCAGAATCTAATTATGAAACCCAACCCCCAATGGTCAGGACTCCTAATGCTAGGCGTACCCCGACTCTTAACCCTATATAACTTAAGTATTTCGGCTAGGTTAGGTCCTTTGGTTGAGAGTAAATCCTACGGTTTGTTTGAGAGAAAATAGAATTTTGTGAGGCTTGATCCGGAGTTTGGGAGGTTACTCCGGTGACCTTCTTCGACTGGAAGGTACTCCTGGTGGTGAAGAAGCTTCCCCGACTCTGGAGAACCATCTGCACAAGCGTGAAGACCGGATTTAGAGTTGGAGAGAACATCTTCTTGGCTTGGCTGAGGAAGGCTTCATCGCCAAATTGAACCTTTAGAGATTTTATTCCAAGCAAGTAGCTTAGGGGTATCATCCCTAGACATGTCCCCTAGAGTCTAAGCATTTTTACGGATTTTCTTTCGTGTCCTGGACCGCCCAATTCTCTCTTTTATTGAGATCGGTCTGCACTTTTCTGCAGACAGGAGGTTGACGGCAACCTTATTGCCGCCAAGTTCCTGAGTTGACGACAACAGACTATTCCGTTAACCCACCCTGACGGCAAGGCCCTTGCCACCAAGTTCTTCTATTTTTACAGAACTGTGACTTTCATCTCTGTGTGATAATTTTCAGATTTCTGGAGGTTGGATCATGCTGTAAAAATTGTGAATGTTCAGGTACTATCTTAGGGTCATTCCATGAATTTTTTTCGAATTTCTGATCATGCTTTTATTTAGAATAATTTCTGTTATGGTGAAATATGCATGATTTGACATGATTTAATTCTGAACAAATAGTTTTACTGCATGATATGGTTACAGAGAATTTTCATGATCTTAGGATTACTGTTTGCATGTTTTAAACCTATGAGAACCGACTGTTTTATTGTCTATCATGTTGAGTGGAATATTTTGCTAAATTAGCATGAAATCTATTTTAAAGGCTAAAAATAGTTTTACTATTGCAAAAATTCTGAAAATTTAGCCATATGTTATATTCCATGCGTAGGGTTTGTGGTTAAAAATTGGAACTATTTTGACATCTATAGATACTATTTACTCTTATAAAGGGTAATTAATTCATGTTAAGCATGTTTGATTTAGATATTGTAAATTCCAGTGATTAGCAACATGTTTAGGTACTGTTATGATTTATTTGTCACTATGAAATAGTCATGTTAAGTTCTGTAAATTGAGATTTATATGTTTAAAATATGTGCATATGAATGGATCAAATGGTGCATGTAAATAATGTAAATCATGTGATTAACTGAGAAAATGTGTTTAAGTGATCATGTGCCGAAATTGACACTGCTACCATAGAAGGCTGTGGAGCCATACTGTAGAAAGGTCCCTATGGGAAGGCTCATTGTGTATGTGATATCCTGTGGGCATCATGATGAAATCCTGGAGGTGGACAAGTTCCACTATTTAGGGTGGAGAGGGCTTCTCCCAGTTCTGCGTAGTTACCAAGATTCGTCACTATATTGCCTAGGTGACGGGTATGTGTTATGTGAATGTGTGTCCTTCTTTATGGTGGTTTGGACTATCTGTTACGACAAATTAATGTGTAAAAGTGTGAAAAGTGTGACATTGTGCAATGTGATCATGTGATAGTGTTGTGTAAATGTGATATCATGTGAAAAGAGGTGAAACCATGTGAATGTGATTTGTTTATATTAAAACCGCAAGTAAAAGGTGTGAAAATGTGTTATAAAAGTATGTGGAAAATGTTAGACATCATGCTAGAATTGTTAGTTACCTTGTGCTTAATTTCATGATCTAATTGTGTAGCATTATGATGTGATATGAATTGGAATTGACTCAATGAATCAAGTTAATTATTATGTGTAGAAAGCATGTATAGGTGATTCATGTATATTTGCTTAATTGACATGAAGCAAGCGCCATACTTCTCTTATTGTTTAAAAGAATAGCATGTATGTGATATGTGTAAGGATGTGCCAATAGGTTGCTTGCTGAGTCTTTTTGGAAGACTCATACTTGCTTTAACATACAGGTGACAGGTGTCCCCGTGTTAGAGGAGGACATAGTGAGGAGCGACTCCGAGCATGAGGAGTAGCTATACTTGAGGAGATCACTTGTTTAGTTTAATTTTCATTTACTAGTATGTGGACATTGTTACTATGGACTTGTATAATTGTGGACATTTGTTATTTACATTTTCTACTATATAGACTGTGGAATGTGTGAATGATGATGGAATAAGATTTCCTTTTATTTCCGATGTACTCTCTTTCGTTATTTATGTACATATCTACCTATTTTGTTGTGTTGGGTACATGCCCAACTGTGACGGCGCCCTTTATATCGATGTGGGTTGGTATAATCGTACCGATATAAATAGGGTCGTTATATTTCTACAGTACGGATCCACAACCTTCTATGGTAACAATGTCAATATTGGCACATTAATCACTCAATCACATTAACCATTTGTCTAACACATAATTCTCATGCACTTAATAACATATTCACATACTTATGACATAAACACATACCCAAGTTACAGAAATATTCTTTACTGTCTATCAGTGCTAAAACATAGTTAACAGGGTCTAATCATGATACTAATCATTAGGAAATCATCACTTTTACTTAATCATGCCTAACATGGTCATTTTGACCTCATAATTGAAAACAATAACTCTGAATATCAGAATATACTCAAATTTTTACCACAGGTCATATAAATGGAACATATCACAAGTCTAATTTCTCAGAATTTTGGAATAGTATAACTAATTTTAGAAATTAACACAGATTTGAGTCAATTAACTTGATGCTTCACTAAAAATAGGTTCGACAGGGACTGGCAAATCTCACCATCTAAAAACATGTTCACATGAACACTAAATCCATGGAAAAATACTGAGACATAAACTCATGAAATATCTAATTGTTTTTCAAATTAAACATAACATGCATGCATATTTATCACAATAGAAATCCTAGTAAATTATAGGAATATTCAGAAAATACCAAAATTTCATAATTTGCTTGTGAGACCCCCCCGAATTTTGTTCATTTTATATTGTGCAAATGGTATTTACTTGTTATGTATATAGTGTATGTATTAAATTGTGCATATTATAGTTATTTAGTTACTCATGTGCGTGTATATATATATATTTCTGCGAATAAAAGTAATTAGCTAATTTTGTACATATTGTACTTATTTAAATCCTATGCATATTGTATTTAAATAATGTTGTGTATATAGTATCTAATTATTGATGTGCATATTATATTTATTTATTCCATTGCATAATGTATGTAACTTTGTTGTGTACATATGTATATATGTATGTGTTTATCTTGTGCATATGATAGCTATCTATCCCTGTGCATATTAAATTGTTTATAGTGTATATTGTACTTAAATAATATTGTGCATGGTGTATGTATCTATATAGTGTATGCATGTGTAATTACTTCTGGGTTCTGGCCGAAATGCCAGTTAATGTCAACACGAATTGACATTGATTGCATGTTGACGGCAACATGAATACCGTTGACTGCATGGCCAAGATGAGTCGACATCCAGATCGATGGACGCTGACTCCTTGTTGGCGGTAGCAGATGTTGACGCCTATTTCCCATTTTTTCTGCGATTTCAGATCTGGAAACAACTGTGTTTCCTCCGATTCTTGTTTTGGAAACCTAGCTCTAATGGTAGGAAACCTACCCTAATGCGTACCCAACCTACCTAGCTCTATATAATCACCTTGGTTCGGCCGGATTATGTCTTTTGGCCTTTGTGAAACCCTAGAACTTCTATGGAGAAAAGCTGACCTTTGGCGAGCTGAATCCGGCGACTGGAAGGGTTTTCTGGAGATCTACACCAACTGGAGGATAGTCCAATCATCAAGGAAGCTTCTCCAACTCCGAGCATCGACCTACATCGACAGGAAGGACCGGATCTGAAGCAATTTGAGCACCCTCTTGGCCTGGCCGAAGAGGGCTTCACCAATAAAGTCTGATCTTCTTGGATTTATTTTGAGGCAAGCAACCTATGGATATCAACCCTACCCATGTCAGCTAGGTCATAAGAATTTTACAAAATTTATCTCGTGTCCTGGAACCCCCATTCACCATGATTCTGTGCGTTCTATCTGTATTCTGCAGACAGGAACTTAACGACAACATATTGTGCCGTTAAGATCCAGGGTCAGCGGCAACATCTTGTGCCGTTAACCCAGGTTGGCGGCAACACTTGTGCTGCCAATTTCATCAGTTTGATAGATATGATGTTCTGATCTCGGTAATATATTTTCTGGATTTTTGAGTATAAGTACATGCTGTGAGAATTATTTTGGGTCAAGTATATTCATTAGATCATGCCATTTGGATGGGTCGAATTTTTGTAAACTGTATTAATTATTAGAATTTCTGTAATAGGATATTAAGCTTGATTTAGTCTTGTTAATTCTTGGTTAATTAGATTCATGTTAAATTAGGGTTTCAGAAATTTCCTACAACTACATGATGACTGTGTTCAGGTATTAGCACTGTGGTGTATAACTGTGTTACTGTGAAACCTGTTTAAAGGAATTTAGTGATAATTATGCCTGAATCATGTTTTAATTGCTAAAATTATTTTACAGATCTGAAAAATATGGAAAATTGAATATGTGATATGTCTACTATTTGAAACATGTTATAAAAATTTCATGTTGCTTTAATAACAGTAGGTACTGCTATGGATTTAAATGAGAAAGTGATCATGTTAAGCATGTTAAGTTAAATTGTATGTGATTCAATTAATAACAGCATAATTAGGACTGTATTAGGAGTTGATTATCATTATGAAATAGTAATAGCATGCTCTATAAACTGATCCATGTATATAAGTTAAAAGTGCATGTGTGTGTGTGCTTAAGTACATATGAATAATGTAAATAATGTAATAAAGTGAAAATGTGATAATGTGTTTAATTGGCCGATATTGACACTGCTACCATAGAGGTCTGAGAGTTGTACCATAGAAAAGTCCCTGTGGGAGGCTCAACGTTATGTGATATCCTAAGGGCATTAGGATGAAATCCTGGAGGTGGACAAGTACCACTGGATAGGGTGGAGAGGGCTTCTCCCGGTCTGCGCAGTAACCAAGATCCGTCACTAGTTTGCCTAGGTGGCAGTTGTGTGTCAAAGGAAATGTTATGTGCTATGTAATATGGGTGCATGCGTCCTTTAGATGGTAGTTAGGACTATGTGTCACAACAACTTAAGGTATAAAAAAATGTAAATAAATAGTAAAGTGACATGTGAATGTGGCACATGGTAAGTGCAAGTGATGTGACATGTGATAAATGAAAGTGCAAGTGAAAACTATGTGAAAAAAATGTGAGATGATGTGTAAATGAGAGTATAAATGCATGTGAAAACCAAAGTAAAAATGCATATATTCATATCAATCATATGTTAATATGTTAAATGTAATATCATGTTTAGTATCATGTTATATAGGTTAATAACATCCATGTAGTAGTGTATGTGAATAAGTGTATGTAAACATGTAAATTTTGCAATGTGAAAGATGAGCATGTGGAATTGTTAAATGAATAAGATAGTATGTGAATAAATGTAAATCCATGTAATTGTGTTTAATTCATGTCAAAACAGCAAGCTAAATGTGTGAAAAAGTGATATAATTGCATATGAAAGTGGTTAGATATCATGCTAGGAGTGTTCATTATCTTGTACATAACTTCATGTTCTAAATTGGTAAGATTGTGCAATGATATGATTAGTGCGTGAATCATGAATCATGTGATATGTTATGTGTAGAAAACATGTGTAGGTGTATGTTTATTATCCATGATTTAAGTGAGCAAGTGTTAGTTTAAAACATGTTTAGGTGGTTTATGCATGTAAGTTAAATGTATAAAGCATGTGCCCCGTAAATTGTTTATGGTTTAAAAGATAGCATGTGTTTCCCTATTGTTGAATAGTTTAGTATGTGTGTGATATGTGTAAGATTGTGTCTTTAGATTGCTTGCTGGGTCTTTTAGACTCATACTTGCTTCGGCGTACAGGTGAGATAGGTGTTCCTATATTGGGGGAGGGCATAGCGAGGAGCGACATCGAGCGCGAAGAGTAGCCATCTTGTGGAGTGCTTAGTAGTTGTACTTTTCCTTTCATAGTATGAATAATGTTATTCTTATGGACAATGTAATAGACAATATATTCTTTTGGAATTGTAATAATGTGGACTTTGTCATTTACTTTTGCTATATAGACCATGGAATGATGTGATGATGATGGAATGCGAATGAGTTATTTCTTTTATTCCCGCTGTACTCATTTGTTATTCATGTACATATCAACCATTTAGTGTTGGGTTATTATCCCACTGTAATGGTGCCCTTTGTACCGATGGGGATTGGTATAATCGTACAGGTATAAAGTGGGTCGTTACATTGCTCCACAGTATGTACAAGCTATAAAAAAACCCTAAAATCTAATCTTACACTCAAAATCCTTGAAAAATCACATTGCATACTTTAGTACAGATTTTCTGAAAACTAAAGAACTTAACGGCAAGGACATTACCGTCAAGGGTGGTTGGTAGCAATGTATGTTGCTGTCAAACCAAGAAGTTGGCGGCAATCTATGTTTCCATCAACATTCAATATGTAGAAAGTACAAACTGAAAACAAAGAAATTTTGGGGTCCAGGACACGAGACAAGATTCGATAAAAATCATAAAACCTAAGTGATAGGCACAGGGATGGAACCCCTAAGTTACTTGCCTGAAGAAAACCCCTGAAGATCGAATTAGGTTGAAGAAGCCCTCCTTGGCCAAGCCAAAGAGAGAGTTCTCCCCAACTTGATGTGACCTTCACACCTTCTAGATGGTTGGCAGTGCGAACAAGCCTTCCTCCCGTCCAGAAGCACACCCACACGCAGGTCCAGGTTGGAGAAATTTTCTCCGAACAAACTCCCAAGCTCCCTCGCAAGAGTCTCTCCAAAACATAGCCAATTGTGTCTATCACACAAAACCAAGCCATACATATATAGCTTTGAGTCGTGTTCAAGAAGGGAAACAAGATCCTAAATCCATAGGGACTTCCCAAGTTAATCGATAAAGGAAATCCAACTCAATCCACGAAGAAATCGTGGTTGCAATTGGATTAGGAAACCAGAATCATTAATGGAGTCAATACAGATAGGCCAATCTATGGAATCTAAACAACAATCGATAGGAATATCACCAATCGATAGAAGCACAAAAGCAATCGATAGGAATATCACTAATCGATAGGAGCATAATAGCAATCGATAGTGTTGGATCTCTTGTTTTGATGATATTTAACTATGATCCATACAATTTTAAATACTTTGCTCTAGTCATATCTAACATAATATTTCCTGTTTAACTCAGAGAAAAAGGTGTTATGAGGTCAGTGGTGTTGACACAATATTGTTAGAGTGTCGACACAAAGAGCAATACCAGTGAAGAAATTCAAGAAGAAAAACTAGTTGTGTCGACACAGGTCCCTCATGTGTCAACACATCCTTTGTTCTCAGAAAGTAGATAGAAGAAAGGAGTCAATGGTGTCGACACACTTCTGTCAGGGAGTCGACACAGGAGGTTTCCCAGAGAGCCATATTTTTATGATTCAGTCAGGTGTGTTGACACAAGTCAAGTAAGTGTCGACACAGGTTAACTTCCAGTGTTGACAAAACAGCAAGCCAGGCTCATGTGTTGACACATAACTTGATTGTGTCGACACACTTCGAATGATGATCCAGAATCTGAATTCTTGGACACGTGTCAGGTTTTGATTCAGGAATTTTTGAGTAGGAATTTTGTGCCCCCACACTCCAAGGTATGACGTGGATACATGGGACTATAAATGCCCATGATCCTCACACTTTTGGTGCACCACACACTAGTTCTTCATTCCCCAAAATCAGAAAGCGGCGGCTAGAGAGAGGTCTCATCTGAAGGCTGCTGCTACTTCAGATCTGAAGAATTGGAGATCCAGTTGCTGTGAGTGATCAAAGTCAAAGTTGAATTCTCAGATTCAGAAGTCTACATCATCAGTATGAAGCTGGAATCCAGGAGTTTCAGTTGGAAGCACAAAGGGGGAAATTCGAACCAATTTCATATATTCTATAATTTCTTATTATTCAACTGGTTCTACATCTCAACTTCAAATCATTCAGTGTGTAGTGTGAAATTTGAGCTATCCTTCTACTCAATTTCATGTGTGTGTTCTAACTTGAGATTTTGATCATCTCAAATTGTGTGTGTTGTGTGTTCGGTTTGAACTGACTATATAAGCAAATGTGTATGTGTGTGTGGATGGTGGATGTAGGATACACAATTATGTAATCCGAACCACCCTAAATCTCTTTGTCACTGTGGATTGATCTATCTTAACGTTAGATGATTGATAGGCATGTTTGCTATTTAGTATGATATCATCTAGTAATTTGTAGATTCGCATCTCACTTGCTCTATCTGTTCTAATTTGAATCTGTGCATAACTTAGAACTCTGTAATTCTCATAGATTTTTAATCTGATAAGTGTTTCATTTTAATTTTGTAGAAATCTATTCATCCCTCACTTCTAGATTTCTTCATAGCTATCTTCCGCTACTTTTTAGATAGGAATATCACCAATCGATAGAAACATAACAGTAATCGATAGGAATATCACCAATCGATAGAAACATAACAGCAATCAATAGGAATATCACCAATCAATAGAAACATAACAGCAATCGATAGGAATATCTCCAATCGATAGGAGCATAACAACAATCGATAGGAATATCATCAATCGATAGGAATATCACCAATCGATAGCAGCATAATAGCAATCGATTGGGGTCAACAACAATCGATTGGGCTAAACAACAATCGATTGGGCTTAACAACAATTGGTTGGAGCTTTAGTTACCACTCAATAGAGCTTAGTCATCAATCGATTGGGGACTTCTTCAGTAATCAATTAGGTTGTCTTCTCCAATCGATTGAAGACCTCTTCCACAATTGATTGTCCTTAGACAGTAATCGATTAGAAGCTTATTCCAGCAATTCATTAAAGCGATAGCTATTATTATTATTTCATACATAGAATATTTTTAAAATAAGGTAAAATATTATGAAATATTGCTAAACACATTCAAAACCTAGTCTAACATCCTCGGATCTTACACCATCTAACTGTGGTGGTAAAGCAAGAAGGTATGCCACCTTTGTAGTTCTCTCTAACATTTCAAAAGGCCCAATAAATCTTGAAGTAAGCTTTCCCTTGATGCCAAATCTCGTGATTCCATGATTAGGAGAAACCATGTATTCTATCTCACTGCCTACTACAACCCACTACTCTAAAAAAGATGACAAGACAATTCTAGAGGTACAATACTGTCTTCACTCTATTGCATGCCCATCACTGGATTGGGGTTCGTCCTCTTGATCAGTGCTACCTAAAATGTTAAGAAGCAGGTAATGAGCAAAATATTTCCCAGTAGGATTTACTCCTCAATGTGCGAGTAAGATATAAGTAATTATCCATTTAAGATTAGACAAGCACAAATAAATCAGAATACACAAGTACACATATCCATTTAACACGAGAAACATGCTAGGAACAAGTAAGACTTCAGGATTGCAAGAACTAATCAAGTCGAGTAGGGAATTATCAAGAATAGTAAGTAACAAGAACGCATGGTGGCCAATCACTCAAGCAAGCACGCATGTATCAAGCACTTTATTAATAATCACCACCAGTCGTAATATGCACTAATGATCTATGCCACCTAGGAATGCATATCATGAACATGTGTCGTGTGGTTGTTGTATCTATCAGTCTCATGCAAGTACTCCCAGCGCAAATGCAATGCCAATGTCATTATACCCCATGGTTTACAGTATATTTATGACTCTCTACTGTGAAGACTAAACTATAGCCCTTGGACACTCTCTGTGCTCGACCCAACATCTCAGTAAAAGAGAAAGTAGATACCCACAGTCAGTCATGACCAGTAACAAGAATTTCAAGGAAATAGTGCAGTAATAGGGCAAGATCTTCCACGTCAAGAAGCAAGTTAGCAAGATAGCAATCAAGAGATTTTCAGAGACCATTCAGTACAACTTTGTTTAATTACTCTATGTCATTAGTAGCTTGCTTTCAGGTGTAAAGATGATACTATGATCAGTAGGTAAGAATAGAAAGTGACCTCCGAAAAATATAATGGGAACTCCATAATATCTCTTGCAGAAAAACATGTCAGTCGTAACAAGACAAGATGGAGATTTCATGTGTTTGATCCATATTTAGAAAAGTGTAAGCTTTAACTAATAAGTTAGGCTGGATTATCATGAGAGACTTCAATTGATGAGATGACAAGAATCAAATCAATAATATTACGAGTGTTAGGATAATATTCTAGTACTTATAGTTTAACATGTGGTTAATCTATTTTTAGGATTTTTTAGGCACGTTCGTACAAATGTCAATTAGACAGACCTATTAAACCCAATCGTTGTGCGAAGATGCACGTAGACTGGTGGAGTAACTCAACTTGTAAACAAAATAACAAGGAAGTGTCGAAAAATATGAGTCAAGTGTCGACAGACAATACTATCAAAGGCCAAAAAATCAAAAGCGATGAGTTTCTAAGATCTAGTCATGATCAAGACACCAAGAGACGCATATTCCCTATTAAGGTATGAGAAAAGACAAGTTTTCTGCATGATATATTTTGAAAACTTTTCATACTCTCGAAAACACAAGGAAAAGTATCTTTTAAACATCGATTTCTCTTCACTTAAACATCGATTGCTTTTGAAAACATCGATTGCATTGGAACATCGATTGTCTTAAACATTGATTATCTTTTAAACATTGATTGCTTCTTAAACATCGATTGCTCTTCATTAAACATCGATTTCCTTCAGACATCGATTGCCTTTGAAAAACATCGATTGTATTTATCATGAGAGAAGAGAAAGGTTAACAGGAATTTGTTTAGTTTTTCCCGAGAACACTTGCCTTTGATTGTTTCTTCCTAGTTCTTAGTTCCTAGTGATCGAAGCAGGGAGAAGACGATGGTTCTTCAAGCTCCAAGCTTCTGGTTTTTCCTTCTGTTGGTTGTGGAATAGGCAATCTAGAGGGGGGTGAATAGATTGGCCCTTTTAAAAATTAAGTAAGCAGAAAACAAAATTCCAAAAAGATAAAGGAAATATGAGCACAACAAACCACAAAAGACTTAAGGATTTTTAGGTGGTTAAGCTCCAACATAGAGACCTACATCCACCCCTCACTTCAACCAAGTGAGGCTTCTTCAACAAGGATACAACTGTGAGAAAACTCCCACAATAGCTGGCACATAGCTTGAAACACCCATTGACACACAACATGAATACTGCTACCACAAGCTTGCAACTCACTGCCAAACAACTTGTAGATCACTCAGATCTCAAGATCCATACACTCACAGAATGTTGGATCAACCCTTCCATCAACCAGTAGGAGTAACCAAACAGAATTAATGACTTTTGAAAGGTAAAATCAAAGGCACAAGGTAAATTGTGAAGTGAGAGACATTTGATCAAACACAAGTGCTTCAAACTGGTTTGACTGCCCTTGTTCTGCTTGATTTAGACTCTGAAGCTCTAACTCTTGAACCTTGTTCCGTGCTTCTGTTCTTCTAGCTTGAATCTATCAATTCCTTGAGTTCCACAAACAGTTGGAGATGATTGGCCTTGAATTAGATTTGGATTCTGATCCTCTACTTCAGCATTTGTAAAATTGAATTTTTCACAACTTGAATTCTTCGATCAGGCTCAGGAGCTCTTCAAGAAGACCTCTCCTCAAAAATCTCGCTCTTTTGCTCCTTTGCTCTACTTCCTTACTCTTCCAATCTCCTGGCATCACACACTTATGGCCTCTCACGATTGCAGCTTCACAGAAAAATCAAGTGGGAACCACAAGATTCCTAGTTAGTTGAAAAATGAGGGAATCTTTGCCAGTAAAAAGTCCTTTTCAGAACATTCATTATCGTATCAAGGAATCTTCAAAGATTGGTGCTTGGACCATGTGCCCTGATTTAGTCCATTAAAGCTTAGCCATTATTGCCATAAGTAGGATACATCGACGTACAAAAGAAGTGCATCGACACGTACGAAGTCCTCCATACATTCTGTAAATGGTACGTCAAAAGTGTGTACATACTCCTTGTGCACTGTGTCGACGCTCTGACTATATCCTTCGACAATGGCTTACTGGATGAGCTGGATGCGTTGACCTCCGGATCAAGTTACATCGGCACACATATGACTATTTTCATTTGGATGATACCTACTGTGAGAATTAAGTTGTTAGATAATAGGCAAGCAGTTTTTGTGTATTATGTATCATAGTTAGACATAATGTAGGACATCATCAAAACAAGGGACACAATAATCTCCCCCTTTTTGATGATGGCAACTATGATGCATAATGTAGCGACCCTGGATATTTATGCCCAATAAGGCTCCATATCCAGACCCACCTCCTGTGAACAGACTGAAGTCTCGCAAGGGATAACTCAGACACGTGTCCAGTAAGAACATAAAAGAACACCACAAGAGTACAAGAGACAAGAAAGTACATGTTCTTATACTCATCTACAACACTTTATACTATCCCAATACATTATTATGTGTCCAAGAGAAAGGTACAACTACCTGGGGCATACCTCAAGGGAGCAAAGCTCACAAAAACCACAACTATAGCTCATTTGCTGGTGGTACAAGCCCACCACAACGCCTCTACAAACCAAGCATGCTACTAACACCTGTAAAGAGCTGTAAGGGAGTGAGCCTCAAAAAGTCACAGGCTCAGCAGGGACCTCCAAAAAGAGATACAATAACCAGAAACTGCATAGAGGAGTAACACCTCCACCACTCAGGGTCTCACTGGTAACAACGATAGTAGAACTACTGAAGTAAAGGCATTCTCACAATAAACATAATTAAATTACATTTAAACCTAAACACATAAGCTAACACAATTCATGGAAAATAAAAGGAACAACAGGACTAGTGCAGAAATATTAGACCACCACAGTAACCGAAACGAGTAAGCCACGAGTCACACAAGCAAACCACTAACGAAAGGTAACGAGACTGACGGCAAGGAGTTAGTCCATCACACACTAGAATAATAAAATACTCTGAAGGACTACCAATAGAAAGGTAAGAACATGACAACTAGAAAGTCACACAACACAACTTCCACGGAGCATACCTCCACAACAACACCTGAAACCGGCACACGACATGCCACAACAACAAGCTACCCAAAAAGGGTACAGGTACTTGGAAATCTGAAGGTACCACGGTAGAATCACAACCACACAACTGCGCAACTAGAAGTTTTGCATGACCAGCGAGTAAGAAACTATAGCTGGTAAACACTACAACCACAACTACTAGAAACCCGAGTCGGAAGGAACAACACCACCACTCGGGTAAAGACTACTGGTTCATGACACCAGTATCTAACCCGAACTAACAAACATGAGAACCACCTCTCAGTCTTGCAGTCAAGGATAGAAGTGTTGAGTAATGGTTATTTAAATAATCATTACTCACTGACTTGATCATTGCTTTAATCTATTTTTGATGATGACATAATTCTGGTCAATCATGTTAAGCACACTACTTCAAACATTTGTGTTTTAATGATGACATTTTGTACACAATATCATGTCATATTGTATATATATGGAAGATTGTTAAGTTGTGTATTAATTTGGATAATGACTAAAAACTTCATGTTGATGATGTCTACACACTCATACTTTGATTTTAATGATGACTATAACAGTTGGTTGTGTATGATGTCCAAACACTTATACTTTGATTTTGATTTGATCTTGATGATGACACATTGTACATATTACAATGATGAGTGAACAACAAGTTTTTAATACTTAATATTTCATATTTTGATGATAATGACATGTTATGATGGTTCACACTTCATATTTTTAGGTTTACATAACTTTGTCATAGTGGTGTCGACATAGTTTGCCTGTGTGTCGACACAGTCTGCCTGTGGTGTCGGCACTCGCTGTCCCTCCCAGAAGCCTGTTCTGAAGTAGTAGCCAGTGGTGTCGACACAGTCTGCCTGTGTGTCAACACACTTCGACTGAAGCTCAAAAATGGGAATTTTTCTGGACACGTGGCTGCTTAGGAATCAAGGGATTTGACCTAGATTTTTGTGCCCACGCACCCCAAGGCACCTCATGGACATATGGGGCTATAAATACCCATGATCCTCGTACCCCAAAGGCAACCAAGCCCATACCATTTCCAGAAGAGGATTTTGGCGGCAAAAGGGGCTTTTCCAGATCTTGCTCCATCTCCAGAAGCTGCAGACCATCCTTTCAAGAGGAAGGACGTGGGAATCAAGGCCAATTTCTGGAGAGAAGTTTGATGTGCTGCGGAAAGGAGCAGATCCAACTGAAGAGCAGCAGCAAAAGAAGAACTTCTAGCAATTCAAATGCCACTTGAGCAGAGCATCGCAAGTTGAAGGGGATCTTCATCGAATTCTTTCAAGTCTCTTCAATTCGAGCTTCTGCAAGACCTCTTCACCAAGAAACACCAAATTTACATTTATTTACTCATTTCTTGGAGTGTTCTACTCACTTTCATCTGTGAGATCTGTGCATGCAGTTCTGTGTAGATTTCTGTGTACGATTGAGTCTGTGAATCATATCATTGCTAGAGGATCTGATTTCTTTTGTGTTTGATCTAGCTTTTTGTGGTTTGAGCCATCGTGCTCAATTTGGAGTCATCGTGATCCTGTTGTGGTTTGAGCCGTTGTGCTTAATTTGGAGTCGTTGTGCTCCTGTTGTGGTTTGAGCCGTTGTGCTCAGTTTTTGGAGTCGTTGTGCTCCAGGTTGTGTATTTGAGCTGTCGAGCTCAAGGGTGTTTGGAGTCGTCGTGCTCCTGTGTGAGTTGTACTCTTTTGAGTAGTGGAGCCTCACTGTGTGAGGGGTGAATGTAGGAATCACTGGTGTGATTTCCGAGCCACCTAAAATTCCTTTGTGCAATGATTTGATCTTCTTGTCTGCGCTAGATGCTTGCATAGGATTTCGCTCTCTCTACTTGTACAATTCCTTCACACACTCTATTCACACAATTTACACATTCATACTTCAGATTAGTGAATTGTTTGTCTGAATTGATCTCTGATTCAAAGTAATTTTGAATTGCTGAAGCTTCCGCATTAATTGGTGTTAGATCTATTCAACCCCCCCTTCTAGATCTGATCCATCCACCTATTCGATCTTACAATTGGTATCAGAGCGGGTTAACCACTCTAACTGTTAGATCTAATTCCATGATACACTGTTTCACTATGATTAGATCTGATAATCTTTTGAGTTTTGGTATAATGGCAAATTGCTTTAATCTGCATGAATTTCCTATTATAATTTCAGAGAAATCCCCAAGCTCATTTTCATTGGATTTTTCAGAGGATTCAGAAAGAAAAGGAGCAAAAGAAATTCACAAGTACTTAATGGCAAAGAAGAGCTTCAATGAATCCAGAAAATCAACAATCCAAAAGACTTTGGCTCTAACAGCACATTCCATAAGCTCAGAGCATTCTTCATCCTCTTCAAAATACAAGAGATCAAATGGGTCTACAAGGTCAGGTAAATCACTTCCAAACCCATTTATGTATTCTAATTCTGATTCTGATGCAGATGAATGCATGTCTTATGTTGAATTGATTGAATTCTGTGAGAAGATACAAAATCTTAATGCAAAACTGAACACTAAAAATAATGATTTGAAAAAGACTTTAAAACATTGCCACAAAGAAAGTGAAAAATTGAAAAATACACTTGAATTGCTCCAGATCAATGATAGAGATCTTTCAGAAGAAAATGAGAATTTGAAAATTGAAGTTCAGAAATTGAATTCTGAAAAAGAAAGTCTGAAAGATAAAATCAAAATTTGTGAAAACAAGTTGTCCAAGTTAAAAGAAAATCATGTTCAGTTGGAATATGAAAATCTTTATTTGAAAGATGAAAATGAAAAATTGATTGATCTTAATGAGATCTTCAAATTTGACAATGATCAATTAAACAAATAGATTTCCAACATGGCTCATGATCATAAAATAAAGGAAAAATACAATCAATTGGTTGAATAAAATAGTCCTTTGAAAAGGAAGATTGAATACTTGTTGCAAGACAAACCATTGGACAATGACTGTAGCAATTTAAGTAATAAAATTGCTGATTTGGAAAAACAAATTGCTCAATTTGAAAATGAAAAGAACAAGATGAAAAATGGTTTGGATGTCATGCTAAACAAACTTCAAATTTCAGATAAAGAAGTTGTTGCATTAAAAGCTGAAAAATAGAAGCTTCAAAATGAATTGAAGAATACTACAAACACAAGCCTCACTTCTGTGAAAAATAAGAAAAATGAAAAGAAAGTCAAAATAATATTTGTTAAAGCTACTGTGAACAAGAACTCTGATATCTCTAATGAAAAATCAGTAAAAGTTCATGATCAGAAAAATATTCAAAAACAAAATGAGAAAAATGGCAAAAATGCTGCTAAGAAGAAGAATCCTATTTCTGTGAGAAACCAGAAAATGAAAACAGAAAAAGAAAAACCATTGTATAGGATTCCTTTACCTTCCTCACAAGTTAGGACAACTTCAAAGAAAGATCAATATTCACATCATGCTAAGAGCCACCAAAAGGTACCTCCTTCTCCTCATGGTAAGCATCCTCACAAGAAAAGGAGATTCCAGCAAATGCAAACATGCCATACCAGTCCAGTGCTTCACTTGTCATAAATGATCTCATTTACTTTAACTGCAATAAACCTGGTCATTTAGCCAAATTTTTTTAGAATAGAGATCAACATTTCCATAAATATGCCAAACCAGTCCAGTGCTTCACTTGTCATAAATTTGGGCATATTTCTAGGGAATGTTGGCATAGAATTGATAATCATGTGCATTCTCCATGTTTCATGTTAATGTACATAAGAATAAAGATCATGTTCATGCTGAAAACACTCAGAAATTCCATGTACATGAAAATAGAACTGTTGCACAAAAGATCTCTTCTAAATTTTATGTTAAAAATCTCAATGATAAAAATCTGAAAAATAGAAAACAAATTGTTCAGTATGTCAGTGGTGCATTCTATACCAATAACTCTAAGATTAGAAACCAAGATTCTAGTGTTTCTAGTCTTCAGAAAAATGCACCCAATATAAAATCTTTTTGGATTCAGAAATCGTTGTTGCAGATGTTAGGATCGGATGTTCGGTAATGGCAAAGCTAGAAAGGGGGGTTGAATAGATTTGCAGCGGAAACTTAAGCAATTTAAGAATTACTTCGGATTAAAAGATCTACTCAATTAAAACCCCTTTGATCTGATGTAATGTGTGTAAACGAATTAACAAGTAGTGTGTAGACGAAATCCCTAGGCATGCATCTAGCGCAACACAATGTAAACCACAAGTCAAACCACAGTGCACAAGGGATTTATAAGTGGTTCAGAGATCACATCCAGTGACTCCTACGTCCACCCCTCACACAGTGAGGACACACTACTCAAGAACCGAGTACAACACACACACACGAGCACAACGGCTCAACCACACACACACGCTAGATCAAGTCCACAATAGATTAGATCCTCTAGCCTTGATCTAATCAACACACCACACACTATGATCTATATACAACCCTTGTATAGATCACAAACCACACACACTTCCACAAACGCCATGTACTGATCTCCAATCAGTACACACACACACAAATATATGAAAATAGAGTAAAAGAAGAGTTCTGAGTTGAAAGAACAAATCCTGATGAAGAACTCTTCTCGTTGGTAGTCCAGAACAACTTCAGGCTTCGTTTGGATGTAGATCAACTGATGGAGAAGCTTGAGTTGTGGACAACCTGACTTCAACTCCGCTCGGAAGATGTTTCTTCTTCGCTCTGGACGGTAGCTTGAAGCAGAGCAGCAGTTGGGATCTTTCTCTCTTGGGACTTGCTTAGGGTTTTGGAAGTGTGGTCTCTCTCTTCGAAAATAGCCCTATATGATCTATATATATGGGTGTCCAAACATGGAGAGACGTGCTTGAAAGAATCACCCAAAACATGGATCATATCTTGACCATCAGAAGTTTCCAAAACTACATCTGTCGACAGTTGACTTGCTGCTGTCGACAGCTACTGCTCAGTTCTCATTTTCCAGAAGTCTTCATGTTGCTGAACCACTGGCCTATCGACAGGCAGCTTGGGGCTGTCGACAGCTATTGTTCCATTTTGTTTTCCAGTTCCTGGAATGTCCATCTGTCGACAGGGGGTTGTCTTGCTGTCGACAGGAGGTGTCTTGGAGCATTTTTCAAGACCTTTTGAAGTGGACTTTGGGTACTTGACTTGTATGTGTTCAACCTACATTTGAAAACATTATAAATGAGATATAATGAATACATATTATCTCATCTTGTCACTTGATCATGTCATTCTTGTTTCTAACAAATAAGTCATTGTATCATCTTTCCAACATTAAGACAACATCAATTATGTCACTCATCATCAAAAACATTTAAGCACATGTCATCATTCACATTGTAACCCAACATTCTCCCCCTTTTTGATGATGACAAAATTTACAATTGATGTTTCTCCCTCTTTTGGCAACATCCAAAAAGATAAGTCATGCACACATGGGTAAGAATGAAGCAAAGAACAAACTGATGACTCAAGAGAAGGGGAAGGAAATGTAGCAAAGAACTACTTGACCCCAGAATTGAATTGTGAAAGATTTGAGTGGGGAATGAGTGTTCAAATGGGATTGCAAGGTTGAGAATAGGTTGATACCCACTACAGAGTGTTATAAACACTAGTATTAAGACACATGAAAATTCTACAATGGTTAAGAGATAATACTCCGGGAATCTCAAGTTATGGCATTTAGAAGACACCGCTCAAAAACATATGAAACTAAGATAACCCGTTTGAATAAAACCGTTGTAGAAAAACATGTTCCTTTGTGGGTGATGTTCAGTTGGTAAATGAAAGTAATGTTTACATGAACAATTAATAATAAACAACAAATTGCCCTTGATGTAAAAACATGGAGGCTACACTCTATTTCTTTTATTGAATTATTTCTTTTGTGAAGTTAATGTGGGAAAAGTGGTAAGTAGGATCACTTTCACCTTTTGACGTGAAGGTAGACATTTGTGATGCCCGTACCCCCAGTTACTCAGTGTGAGTGACCATCATACCATTGTGCAGAGATAATGAAAGGACTTTTTGACGCGAAGACAGACATTTGTGATGCCCATGTCCCCGGTTACTCAGTGATGCTCAACATTGCTCTGCCTTTATCCCATTTCAAATTTATTTTTATTTGAATTTTCATGAATTTGGAAATAGGTAGCTTTTCTCCCTTTTATTTTTTTTTTTGTAAAAATCAAGTTCAAAATATTATCTGAGGTTAAAAACTAATGAAAGAAATTAATTTCAAAAACCTTCTTACTTGTCAAACCATTTCAGAAAAATGATTATCCACAAGGGAGTTATTCAAGTGAGTCAAGTCAAAATCATTAGATTTGTTTAATGTTTTCTAGATGACACAACCTAGATTCAAGCACAAAATGTTATTTCAAAATCATTGTGATTAAGGTAATGTCTTTAATACTATGTGAGTATGAAAGGTTGTAATGAATATTAATTCCAAATTCTCCCCTTGCATCAATATTATGAACATGCTCATGAAGAAAGGATGAGAGAAGATGAGGAATTGTTAGAAAAGGTATATCTATCGACAGCAAGGATATGCCTGTCGACAGTTACTGAAATCCAGTGAGATAGAGGTTCTGGGAAGGCTTGGCTGTCGACAACTGGGATTCTGGCTGTCGACAGGTGCTTGATAAATCAATTTCAAGGCTTTGAATTGAGATAGATTTGAACCACATGATTGAGGGATAATGACACATTAAATATGAAGGGTATCCCTCAAGAATTTCACTCACCTAGCCTTAACTTACTCCCCCATAGTATGTGCATGTGATGAAAAGCACATTCACCCATTTCAAGCAATTCTAACAATTCAAGCAATGTTATCCATAAGCATGAAAGCACCAACATTCATTCTTTTAAAGAGATACATGTGGCAAGATTGATGTGAAAGAATGTCCCTCAAACAACTCACTCAAAAACTCTTTTTGACTTACTCCCCCATAATGTATGCATGGTATTGAAATGAACATTCAGGCAATTCACACATGTTCTTGTCAAACAATTTGCACAAAGAAGATATGAACATGATCAAATGAAATTTTTTGAGATTTAAAATTTTCTTGATGATCTTTATGCAGTATAAGACTATTGTTACTTGGCGGAGAATATTTCTCACACATAATGATAGTTTCCAGACAAGCCGGACTTGTCCTTCCACGTTTCACCATTTGATATAACAAATAGTCACTACATAAAAGATCCATTTTTCCTCAAATTTAGCATGACTCCAATTGCTAAGAATCATTGTCATTTGGGGATAGCATCAAAACACATTTTTCATTGCTCAGATAGAATTAAAAATCCATTTCAATTCCAGCAGTTCAAATTTGAAGTCATAAAGAGATTTACCTGAACAATTTTTAATTTCTTTTCAAAGATTTTACTTGTGTTCTCCAATCATTTCTTGCCTTGCACAACCAATGTCATGATTCCATTTATAATGTTTGGCTACAAGACATCTCAGCTTGTTGATCAAGCTGATTTTGGAACCCACACTTGCTTGGGTCCTGCATTGACATCAATATTAGGATACAACAATGATTTCAAAATCCAAAGTGATTTCATTTTTGGAATAGATGTATTTCTTTCTTCTTTTTTTGGACTGGTTCAATACATCTATGTTTTCATGAGATTTTCTTGTTTTAGGATTTTTTGCATGAAGAACAGAACACTTCTTTTGTCCAGTAATCATGTTCTTGTGTACATGGGATTCTGTATGAGCATGGGGCTTGGGAACATGCACAAAATCATGATTCTAATGCCAATAGTTCTTAGACAAATGTCCATGTTGATGACATATATGACATTGAATTGTTTTAGCATATTTGTGAGAGTGTGAATTTTTCTTCCAGCAGTATTTAGCAAGATGACCAGATCTATTGCATTTAAAACAAATGGGTTGAGTAATTACCTGGAGCTTACCATAGTTTGAATGCATTTTCTGAAATTTCTGAGATCCTCTAGAATACCTTTGATCACCCTTGGGTTGAGAGGATGGAGGTGGTGCCCTTTGATAGCTCTTGACATGATGTGGAGATGGAGATTGCCATGGAGATTTTTGAGCTGATGAAGGAGATGTTGAAAACTTGTAGAATCATGTTTTCTTTTCCAATTCATTTTTCTGATTTACAGTTGAACCAAGATTCTTTCTAATTGCAGCATTTTTGTTCAATTTTTACTTTGTTTTTGAACATTTGTCTGAACATGAACTTTAGTAGAGTTTTGACTTTGCTTGATAGCCACTTCAAGTTCATTTGTCAATTTTTCTTTATCAGCTTTTAATGCAACAATTTCTTTTTCATAAGTTTGGAGTTGATTCTTCATGACATCCAGACCATTTTGTCATTTTGTTCTTCTCAATTTCAATTTGAACAATTTGATTTTCCAAGTCAACAATTTTCTTCTCATAATTGTTGCATTCATCATATAATGGCCTGTCATGATACAAGCATTCAATCTTCTTTTTCAGATGATTATTTCTCTCGACCAATTAGTTGCATTTTTCTTTTATTTGATGATCATGAGCCATGTTGGAGATTTGTTTGTTCAATTGATCATTATCAAATTTGAGATTTTCATTATGTTCAATCAATTTTACATTTGATTTTTCAAATCCAAAATTTCAGATTCCACCTGATCATGATCTTCTTTTAATTTGGATACCCTGTTTTCACAATTTTTGACTTCTTCCTTCAACCCTTTAATATCTACTTTCAGTTTTTCATTTTCTTCATAGAATGCTTGAGCATTATCAATTCTCATTTCATTCTTCTCCAATTTTTATTTTAGCTTCTTGTTTTGAGATTTTACCTTCTTAAATTGATTGGACAAGTGCTCATAGCATTCTATCAATTCATCACAGGATATATCATCCTTTGAATCAGAGTTAGGTATAGATACATCAAATGGGTCTGAACTGGATTTACCTGACCTTTGAGAGATTCTTGACTTCTCTGACATATATGATTCTTCAGATTTGTCTGAACGGGAAGAACCTTTTGAGCTGCCATGAGCCATGAAGCATTTATCATTGGCTTTATATCCTATCTTGCTTGCCATCATAGAGGAGTCCTGCATTTTATCAACATTGTCATCAAACTCAAAAATCATAGGTCTATTTATGATACTTGAGAACTTAGTCATATTTCTGAGTATGTTTCAGATGATTAGATCAATCAACAGAAATCAAATCAGATCAGATTCAGATATAAACCCTCTAGTAGTTAGGAATCAGAGCGATTAAGCACACAAAGATAGATCTCCAAAAACACAACCAAACAACAGAGAACCTGCTCTGATACCAATTGTTAGGATCGGATGTTCGGTAATGGCAAAGCTAGAAAGGGGGGTTGAATAGATTTGCAGCGGAAACTTAAGCAATTTAAAAATTACTTCGGATTAAAGGATCTACTCAATTAAAACTCCTTTGATCTGATGTAATGTGTGTAAACGAATTAACAAGTAGTGTGTAGACGAAATCCCTAGGCATGCATCTAGCGCAACACAATGCAAACCACAAGTCAAACCATAGTGCACAAGGGATTTTTAGGTGGTTCAGAGATCACATCCAGTGACTCCTACGTCCACCCCTCACACAGTGAGGACACACTACTCAAGAACCGAGTACAACACACACACGAGCACAACGGCTCAACCACACACACACGCTAGATCAAGTCCACAATAGATTAGATCCTCTAGCCTTGATCTAATCAACACACCACACACTATGATCTATACACAACCCTTGTACAGATCACAAACCACACACACTTCCACAAACGCCATGTACTGATCTCCAATCAGTACACACACACACAGATATATGAAAACAGAGTAAATGAAGAGTTCTGAGTTGAAAGAACAAATCCTGATGAAGAACTCTTCTTGTTGGTAGTCCAGAACAACTTTAGGCTTCGTTTGGATGTAGATCAACTGATGGAGAAACTTGAGTTGTGGACAACCTGACTTCAACTCCGCTCGGAAGATGTTTCTTCTTCGCTCTGAACGGTAGCTTGAAGCAGAGCAGCAGTTGGGATCTTTCTCTCTTGGGACTTGCTTAGGGTTCTGGAAGTGTGGTCTCTCTCTGCGAAAATAGCCCTATATGATCTATATATATGGGTGTCCAAACATGGAGAGACGTGCTTGAAAGAATCACCCAAAACATGGATCATATCTTGACCATCAGAAGTTTCCAAAACTACGTCTGTCGACAGCCGACTTGTTGTTGTCGACAGCTACTGCTCAGTTCTGGTTTTCCAGAAGTCTTCATGTTGCTGAACCACTGGCCTATCGACAGGTTGCCTGGGGCTGTCGACAGCTATTGTTCCATTTTGTTTTCCAGTTCCTGGAATGTCCATCTGTCAACAGGGGGTTGTCTTGCTATCGACAGGAGGTGTCTTGGAGCCTTTTTGAAGACCTTTTGAAGTGGACTTTGGGTACATGACTTGTATGTGTTCAACCTACATTTGAAAACATTATAAGTGAGATATAATGAATACATATTATCTCATCTGGTCACTTGATCATGTCATTCTTGTTTCTAACAAATAAGTCATTGTATCATATTTCCAACATTAAGACAACATCAATTATGTCACTCATCATCAAAAACATTTAAGCACATGTCATCATTCACATTGTAACCCAACAGCAGATTCATGGAAGATCCTTAGGACCCAAACAAGTTTGGGTTCTGAAATGTGCTGCTTGAATGCTGGATGCAGGGATCCTTGTAGTCAATTTCAAGATGAAGGCTTCATGACTAAGGCTACAAGGAAAGTAAGTAGAGAGAATGAAAGAAAATGAAAATTTCACCAGGTAAATACTTCTGAGAGATTCCTTGCTAAATAAAAACTTCTTGTTGATAAAAATCTCTTGAATAAACTACTTGTTGATTGAAATTGAATGCTAAAATGAAATCATGATGAGTTATATATCTAGATCTCTTGGTATATAAAATTGTGAAATGTGGAAGGACAAGTCATGTTTGTTTGGAAACTATCACTATGCGTGAGAAAACTTCTCCGCCGAGTACCAAGAGTCACTCCTTGCTTAAAGCTAAATGTGTGCATAATTATGCTTGAATTACTTGCAAAAGTTTTCACATCATGCACATGTAACTAAGAATCATGATTTTGTTGAAAAAGCTCAGAAACTCCATGTGAACATAAATTGAACATTTCATGAAAAACATAGGTGCATTAAACAAAGAATAATTATGTTATGGAACTAATGCTGCTCATAGTTCCATTAATGACAAAAGTGCATCTATACGAAAAGAAACTTCTCTTGGATTCAAAAAGTTTATTGCTGCAATCTAACTCTTGCTCCACTGCAGGACCCAAGTAGGTATGGTTCCCAAGGCCAGCTTGATCAGCAAGTTGATGAGCCTTGTAGCCATACCTTTTCCATATGAAATCAAGACAACGGCTATGCAAGGCAAGAAAAATTGGAAATCACAGGTAAAATCCAAATGAAGACTGTTCAGGTAAAACCTCATATCATTTCCAAATTAAACTGCTTAAGTTAAAGAAAATTCTTAGAGTCTTATCTGAACAATGAAAAGTGTGTTTTAATGTTACTCCCAATAATAACTGTGTCATAACAGTTGGAATCATGTTTGTATTATCAAGCTTGCTTAATTGTGCCCATGATTCTATGTGCATATCAACTGCTTTGACTTTTTGGTATATCAAATGATGACATGTGGAAAAACATGTTATGCTTGTTTGGAAGCTATCATTATGCGTGAGTAAAATACTCCGCCAAGTACCAGAAGTCATGTTATGCTTAAAGTTAATTGTGTGCATAATCATGTGTGAATTGCTTGCTAGCTTTTTCATTCCATGCACATATTAAGGGGGAGTAAATTTGAAAAAGTGCAAAAATATTCTTGAAAATGCAATGAATTTCATGCTAAAACTAAAGAATAATTGACCTTTTTACAATGACTATGTGGTATATCAAATGGTGAAATGTGAAAGGATAAGTTAGGCTTGTCTGGAAACTATCATCATGCGTGAGAAACATTCTCGGCCAAGTATCAATAGTCTTTCCCTACATAAAGGACATCAAGCAAAATGAAAATCTCAAAAACTTTATTTTAAGCCTTTGAAAAACTTCTCTCTTTCAATAAATTATCTGTTGATGTATGCTTGATCATGTTCATATTCTTTCTGTGCAAACTGCTTGGAATGAACATATCTGAATTACTTAAATGATCATTTCATATCATGCATATCTTATGGGGGAGCGAGTCAAAAGAATATTTGAGTGAAATGTTGGAGAAATTGGAGACAGCTCCCCAATGGTTGGGGTAGCTTGTTCCCGGAATTTTCGGCTCTGCAACGCATGCAGGTCAGGGATCTTGACGTCAACATCGGTGGATGCCTAAGTAAGTTCTGACGTCATACGATATTGACGTTGACAACCCTTAGCGTCCAATAGGTGGACGCCAACTGGCCCGTCGGCCAGAAATCAAAATCAAGCAGAAACCCATGCACATCATGTATATATTCATGTAATAGCTATATGGTATTGTGCTCACACTACCATCAAGCAATACATACATTATTATACCTAAATTATACACATACACACATAAGTATACTAATTAATACCTACGTAGATATTTACATACGGACATTCACAACATGAATTATTTACATGCAAATACACATACACACATAAGAAACTTCGTCCTCGAAGTTAGAACGACACTACTCAAACAAAAGGGGATACTTCTTCTTCATCGCATCCTCAAGCTCCCGAGTAGCCTCCTCTCGCGAGAAGTTCCGCCAGAGAACTTTCACCGACGCAATACTCTTGTTCCGGAGATGCTGAACTTTCCGGTCAAGAATAGCTACTGGTTGCTCGACATACGAAAGATCTGGCTGAATCTCCACTGGCTCATGACTAATCACATGAGACGGATCTCGGACATACTTCCTGAGCATCGAAACGTGGAAAACGGGATGAACACTAGCCAAAGCTGGGGTAAGGCTAGCTCATATGCCACGCTGCCCAAACGTCTGAGAATCTCATATGGGCCAATGAACCTAGGGCTCAATTACTATGCCTGCCAAATATGACCTGCCAAATCTGACGACTCCTCGAGTAGGCGATATCTTCAAGAAGACATGATCGCCAACCTCGAACTCCAAATCCTTTCTCCTGTTGTCGGCATAACTCTTCTGCCTATCCTGTACCGCAGCAAGCCTGTTTCTGATCAGCTGGATCTTATCCGAAGTTTCCTGAACTAACTCCGGTCCGATCAACTGCCTATCACAAGTCTCCTCCCAACATAACGGAGATCTGCAGGGCCTACCATACAACGCCTCGAATGGAGCCATACCAATACTCGCATGAAAGCTGTTGTTGTATGCAAACTCCACAAGAGTAAATGACGCTCCCAATCATCCTTCCAATCCAGAACACACGCTCTCAACATATCCTCGAGCGTCTGGATAGTCCGCTCGGACTGTCCATCGGTCTGGGGATGAAACGCCGAACTGAGCTTCAGCTCCGAACCTAAAGCATCCTGAAGACCCTTCCACAGCCTCGAAGTGAATCTCGGATCTCGATCCGAAATGATCGACTTCGGCACACCATGCAATCTAATGACACTACTACATACAATCTAGCTAAACTCTCTACTGACTGCTTCTTCTTCATGGGCAAGAAATGAGCAGTCTTCGAGAATCTATCTACAACTACCCAAATCGAGTCATTGCCCCTTCTAGATCGAGGCAAACCCAAAACAAAGTCCATAGTGACAGCTTCCCACTTCCAAACTGGGATCTCCATCCTTTGCATAAGGCCGAATGGTCGCTGCCGCTCGGCTTTTACTTGCTGACACACTAAACATCTAGACACATAATCCGCTACATCCTTCTTCATGCCGGACCACCAAAATGATCTCTTCAAATCCTGATACATCTTAGTGTTACCCGGATGAATAGAGAATCGCGATCTATGAGCCTCCGCTAACACATGCTCACGGACATCTACTAAATCAGGAACGCAAACACGGTGCTGAAATCTAATCACACCGTCCTCATCACGAGCAATGCCTGCCTTGCCCACTAACTCTAAGAGTCTAGGGTCAGCTTCCTGTTGCTCGATCACCTCATCCAAAACCGAGGACCTAAGAGATAACTGAGCTACAAAAGCCTGACATAGCGATGATTATTTCATATCTGATTTATCAACAATTCCCATTCAGTTTGTTGACAAATGTTCTTGCAAAGCTGCTTAATAAAAGTCAACTTTTGTTAAACCATTGGAAAACCCATAAAAATGACTTTGATCATGCTCAAGTTGACACACATCTTCTCTTGTGTTGACACCAGTTGCTTTTTATCATGATCAGGTCGACACATAGTTGCTCATGTGTCGACACTAGTTGTTCACTGCTGCTCTATTCTTGAGAATTCTTGTTCTTGTGTCGACACACTAAGGATTTTGTGTTGACACATCATCATCTATATTTTTGAAATCTTCACATATTCAGGGGGAGCTGATTCTTTCATAAATCATCATAATAACATCCACTCAAACTCATGCTTGAAAATCAGTTTCTATTTATTTCCTGATTCACTCTTCTTGACATTTCATACCTTTTATTCAAGTCTTGCATCAGGATAAATGAGTCTTTATGATATTCCTATCTGAAAGATTTCATACATAAAGACTAAAATAATTGTGCACTCAGTTTAGTCTTAAAGATACAATCTAAGAACAAGGTTATTCCAAGTTTTTAAGCTGAACTCATTTAAACTGAGTTTCAAAACACTTGTAGGCACATGAGTAGATTTAGTGTTTAGCATGTGTATGTTTTGAAGCTTTATCCTTAACACATGTTAAGAATAATTTCTCTACACTCATGATCATGTCTACTCTAATTAATGTAAGTCTGTTCTTAAAAATTTCAAATAGAATGTTTTCAGAAAAATAGAGAGATACAAACAGAGCAATGAAAACTTCACTTTATCACTGAGTAACTGAGTTCATTTCACCTAATCATGTGTTTTGGCTCACGTCAAAAGGTGACAAACAAATTGTTTCAACTTTGTATAAGGTAATGAAGGTTAAACCACTGAGTAATCAGGAGGTCTTGCATTGGGTAAATGTGACATCTTGCACTGAAAGGTGTGATTTGACCAATTTACTTTTGCATTCTCTCTCACAAAATGAAAGAAATATTGTACATTGACCTAGATGAAGTTTATGTTAATTGGGTTTAGAGTTATTATTCTACATTGTGTTAAATGTTTAGCTACTAAACTCATGTGATAAACACTTTGTGAACTCATATAGGTCACTTTCATCACATTTGCTTCATCTTTTTAAATGCATTCAGGTTATTAAAACTTTGACATATGTTGTGATTGAATGTGTAGCAACCTGGATTTTTCAAGAAATAAAAATTTAATAAAAATAAAAATAAAAGTAATTAGAAAATTAAATAAAAAGAGAATTAAATAAAACCCATTAAATGAAAAGAAGTAATGAGCTTTGTTAAATAGACCCATTAGAAATTAGTAGGCCAAAATAGAGATTTTCAAAAGAGAAATAATAGGAAAATACCCTAAATTCGTAACTAAATTACTACTTAAATAGAAAAGAGGTAATTAATGCATTAAATAACTAATTTTAGTTGGAATTGGATTCCTAAACCTACCCCAGTAGCTTGGCCACGAATTTAGCTCCCATCCTAACCCAATTAGAAGTTCTCAAGCTTGGAAAGGGTGAGAGAAATAGGAAATCCCAAAATTTAATAGGAATTAGAGTCCTATTAGGAATTAGAAATACAAGAGACATAAATACTCTCTTAAACCTCCATGGCCGGCCCTAGCTCGTTGCCAAGGGTTTCTGGACCAGGAAGAGAGGCCAAGGAGGAGGAGAACTCGTGGGGAGAAAGAGCTCTCAAGCTATCAACCTCGTTCTTCAAGTTCTAGCCCTAGAAGAGTAAAACGATCAAAGGTAGGCATTCTCACGAGCAAAAATAAATTAATTTCATCTGTATGTTGATCTAAACCTCAGGAATCAAAGCCCTCTTGTCTCATATTTTTCCATCGAGCAAATCTTTTGTTTTAAATTTCAATGTCTGTGAACTTCATGACCCCAAACCCTCTTCTTAAATTCATATCTTCATGCATACTCGTCCTCATGCCATGAGATTTTTACTGAAAGAACTGATGCATGTTAGGCTTCTTTTGCCCTAAAAGCCCTAATTTTCATCCACCCTACATCGAGAATTACTTCTTTTACCCTAACTGTGTACTGTCCCATGTTCTTTGTGAAGTATCATGATTAAACCATGCTGAAACCATGTCTGTTTTCAAATTCCTATTTACTATAAGTACCCATGCATGTCTAGATCAATTCGCAACTAGTTTCATGATTTTCATTGCCTGTACAAATAGATATGATTTTGTGAATCACCCTGTGTCAAAATAGGGTAAGTCAGGTTCGCAATCCAATGCATTGTACTTTCCCTGTAGGACTCGGGCACAGACCCTATGAACGCGACGGCCCGATAGGCCGTGTTCACTGGGCCATCGCGATAGAGCCTTCCATCATGGTCTGATCGCGACAGGGCCTGTCGTCGCGATTTGCTGCCCGAACTAACGAGCCGTCGCGACAGTGCCTTCCGTCGCGATCTGATCACGACGGGGCCTGTCACCGCGATCTGTCTACCTAAACCGATGAGTCCATCGTGACCTGTACAACAGCGTATCACATTCTGCTTGACCCCGTCGTGACCGTCATTAGGTTACGTCGCAATCTGGGCTTTTTGCATGAAACCCCCTATCTCTGCAAGTCTTGACTTTCTACAGTGTTTGTAGCCTCTCTTAACAATCATGTATGCAGTAAAATACTTGTTATAAACTGAACACTTTTGTGTGATTTTAAATGACATACACATGACTTATTTAGCTATGATTTCACGACACATGCACACACTTTGAACCATCCAATTATGGCTTAACTTGGCATGTAATTAACTCATAATACATCTAGTAATTTATGCAATTAAATTGTCATATTTAGACTTGTCTACGTCTTCTCTCGATGTTTTGGGAATACCGTTATCGACGCTCCACTGTTCTAGAATTCCTCTAGTACGTCGAGCACTTGTTTCTATATACACACTCTCTCTTGACTTGGACGAACTCTCCGTCAGATACTCCTTTTGCTAGACTAGTGAATCCTTATTCAAGGCCTCCGTAAGTCTCCTTTGTCCATGGATTCCCACATGGTCGACGAGCTGGTTGTACCCTAACACTTATTACACCCTTTAGGGATCAACATGATCCAAACGGCTACTAGAAGTTCGCTCTTATCTTGATTCACGCCGGACCTCTGGACCTGTGCTTAACATAGCCAGTGGTAGGGTCGTGAGTTCCACCTGACTGCCAACACCAAGTGTGCGTGTTGGGCAACTGTTACTATCGCTCGTTACTCGACGTTTCATGTGCAATGACCATAAGTTCTCATCTATACTCTACTCGCTCATCTATTCACGTTCACTCTACTATCTCGTCTATTCATATAGTGCTCTCATCTATTTCTTGGTACTGTATATTGACCATTGACTGATTGTCTAAAGATAAACAATAAAACCAATGCCTGGAAATATATAAAGGGCCCGATCTGGTCCTGGGATGTGCGCCCGAAAGTGCTAGTGCCCATGGGAATTAAATGATCAGAGTGTTTGGCATTACACTCGAGTGCTATCTATCTCGACTATCTAAATGACAATAAAAAAGTGCTATATTATCTCATTGTCTATTGACAAAAAGTGCTATACTACACCCGTTGTGCTATTGCTATACTTTGTGCTATTTGTGCTATGGCCATCTTGCTATTTTGTGCTATGCTCGACACTTGTGCTATATTCAGGAAGTTGTACTATTTCATTTACGTTCTATCCTGCTATATTTTACTTGACTCTCTCGCTCTATCATTAGTTACTCTGCCTTTAATGCATTAACTATTTAAAGCCTGCTTGACTATTGAGATTTAAGTCCTACTGGGCGTTATCGCTCACCCTGTGTTATTTGTCGTTGTGTTCTCAGGTGAGACCGAGGATGAACTATACACTTAAGAGGACGGGAACTACCAGGAGTGATGTCAAGAGTACCCTAGTGTCCTAGTACTATGATAGAGTCTTAGTTTAGTCTTTTGCTTTATTTCAATGTAATTGGGCCCCATAGAATGGCTCTGATACTAGTGGTTGCAACTAGACATTGGAAAGTTTTTAATGAGAAGAATTTTCTTTAGTATTAATCATTGTGCAATAGTTTGATGTCTAGTACTCGCTCTATATCCGTTTACTTACAACTGCCTCGCGTTCCGATATTCCACGTCGGGACGTGACATGTCTTTGTTATTAAACTTTGTTGCACAATCTAAAGACACAATAATTTTTCTCTAATATTTTAATATCAAAGATCTTATTGATTCTGATCATTCATCTCTCAATTCCACCTCTTGCTTACATGTCAATCATACTTTGATCTCCATCCATTGATGTTCTTTGGTATCATTTTTTTTCCTACTCATTTCATTGACACCATCATAGGGGGAGAGTGTTATACCAAATGGGGTGACTATACTTGTTGTTGATTAAGGGGAGAGAGTGTAAGTTTTTGTTATCAAAAAAAAAAAAGAAGAGAATTTGAGGGGAACAATATGATTGCAATGGCAAGCTTCTATAATCATTGCAATTTTTGAATGAAGACAATCAATGTTGTACATAACCATTGTGCTTTCTTGACATTTATATGTTTCTCTTCGTCTTTTTGATGTTGTCAAAAAGGGGGAGAAATATGAATGTATATTTTGTCATTATCAAAAAGGGGGAGAATGTTGAGTAATGGTTATTTAAATAACCATTACTCATTGACTTGATCATTGCTTTAATCTATTTTTGATGATGACATAATTCTGGTCAATCATGTTAAGCACACAACTTCAAACATTTGTGTTTTAATGATGACATTTTGTACACAATATCATGTCATATTGTATATATATGGAAGATTGTTAAGTTGTGCATTCATTTGGATAATGGCTAAAAACCTTCATGTTGATGATGTCTACACACTCATACTTTGATTTTAATGATGACTACAACATTTGGTTGTGTATGATGTCTAAACACTTATACTTTGATTTTGATTTGATCTTGATGATGACACATTGTACATATTACAATGATGAGTGAACAACATGTTTTTAATACTTAATATTTCATATTTTGATGATAATGATATGTTATGATGGTTCACACTTCATATTTTTAGGTTTACATAACTTTGTCATAGTGGTGTCGACATAGTCTGCCTGTGTGTCGACACAGTCTGCCAGTGGTGTCGACACAGTCTGCCTGTGTATCGACACTCGCTGTCCCTCCCAGAAGCCTGTTCTAAAGCAGTAGCCAGTGGTGTCGACACAATCTGCCTGTGTGTCGACACACTTCGACTGAAGCTCAAAAATGGAAAATTTTCTAGACACGTGGCTGCTTAGGAATCAAGGGATTTGACCTAGATTTTTGTGCCCACGCACCCCAAGGCACCTCATGGACATATGGGGCTATAAATACCCATGATCCTCGTACCCCAAAGGCAACCAAGCCCATACCATTTCCAGAAGAGGATTTTGGCGGCAAAAGGGGCTTTTCCACATCTTGCTCCATCTCCAGAAGCTGCAGACCATCCTTTCAAGAGGAAGGACATGGGAATCAAGGCCAATTTCTGGAGAGAAGTTTGATGTGCTGAGGAAGGGAGTAGATCCAACTGAAGAGCAGCAGCAAAAGAAGAACTTCTGGCAATTCAGATGCCATTGGAGCAGAGCATCGCAAGTTGAAGGGGATCTTCATCGAATTCTTTCAAGCCTCTTCAATTCGAGCTTCTGCAAGACCTCTTCACCAAGAAACATCCAATTTACATTTATTTTACTCATTTCTTGGAGTGTTCTTCTCACTTTCGTCTGTGAGATATGTGCATGCAGTTCTGTGCAGATTTCTGTGTACGATTAAGTCTGTGAATCAAATCATTGCTAGAGGATCTGATTTCTTTTGTGTTTGATCTAGCCGTTTGTGGTTTGAGTCGTCATGCTCAATTTGGAGTCGTTGTGCTCCTGTTGTGGTTTGAGCCGTTGTGCTCAGTTTTTGGAGTCGTTGTGCTCCAGGTTATGTATTTGAGCCGTCGAGCTCAAGGGTGTTTGGAGTCATCGTGCTCCAATGTGAGTTGTACTCTTTTGAGTAGTGGAGCCTCACTGTGTGAGGGGTGGATGTAGGAATCACTGGTGTGATTTCCGAACCACCTAAAAATCCTTTGTGCAATGGTTTGATCTACTTGTCTGCGCTAGATGCTTGCATAGGATTTTGCTCTCTCTACTTGTAAAATTCCTTCACACACTCTATTCACACAATTTACACATTCATACTTCAGATCAGTGAATTGTTTGTCTGAATTGATCTCTGATTCGAAGTAATTTTGAATTGCTTAAGCTTCCGCATTAATTGGTGTTAGATCTATTCAACCCCCCCTTCTAGATCTGATCCATCCACCTATTCGATCCTACAAGAAGGTCCAACTGTAGCTCCACAACCACACTGCAAGTCAAAGAAAACTATGGAGACCAACTAACACTATTCTGCAGACCACCACCATGCTGCAGACCCATGCCTGACACCTCTAGGACTCTGACTTGATCTCCCTAAAGCGAGGCACTGGAAAACAGGACTAGCTAGGGACCAATACGTCTACTGGTGTCCATCCTCCAACCACGAGCACGCTATAGGTGACCGAACAGAGAACACTTGAACACCATAAGTGTAAGACCCTCAAATTTGTTGCATTATTTGTATTTGCATGTAAATAATTCATGTCGTGTATGTCCGTATGTAAATATCTACGTAGGTATTAATTAGTATACTTATGTGTGTATGTGTATAATTTAGGTATAATAATGTATGTATTGCTTGATGGTAGTGTGAGCACAATACTATATAGCTATTACATGAATATATACATGATGTGCATGGGTTTCTGCTTGATTTTGATTTCTGGCCGACGGGCCAGTTGGCGTCCACCTATTGGACGCTAAGGGTTGTCAACGTCAATATCGTATGACGTCAGAACTTACTTAGGCATCCACCGATGTTGACGTCAAGATACCTGACCTGCATGCGTTGCAGAGCCGGAAATTCCGGGAACAAGCTACCCCAACCATTGGGGAGCTGTCTCCAACGGTCTGAAAGGGGTATCACATCATCTCCTACGTGGGTGAGAGGTCTTTGGCTATATACAGAGCCCTCTTTGCAGCTCACACCCTTCTCTTATCCCTTTTGCAAGAGAGGAAGAGAGAAAAAGGAGAAAAACCCTAAAAACCTGTGTGAAGAGCTCACCTTTGCAACCCTAAATCCGGCTACCTGAAGCTTGCACCGGCCATCTACTGCAGCAAGGAGCTAGCTGGAGTGGAGGAGGAGGCTTCCCCGACCTTATCTTGGAGCCATCTTCATCCTGGAACCCGGAGTGAAGCTTTTCTAGGAGCTTCTTGGGACAGCCCAAGGAGAGCTTCACCGAGCCCTAGATCCGTTTGGTGTATTTTCTAGAGGCAAGTACCCTACCCATAACGTCCTTGTATGTGTCTAGGATGGTTTACCATTTTTATGTATTTTCCCTCGTGTCCTAGACCCCCAATTCACCCCATCTTTGGAGCTCGGGTCTGTGTTCTGCACAGACCTAAGCTTAACGACAACATCTGTTGTCGCTAAGATCATGCTTAGCGTCCAGCGATTGTGCCGTTAACATTGTTTAGCAGCCATAGCTTGCCGTTAAGATCATCTGAGCAGAACAGTAAGCTGTTCTGCCCTTCTATATGATTATTTTCGATATGTTTCACGATGAGGATATAATGTAATCTCTTATATGCTATGTATACTAGCTAATGTGATGGATGAGAATGTGAATGTACGCTTATTTTGTGGATGGTAGAGCTTATTTACACATTTGAAAGCATGTGGAAGAATGTTCATGTGTATGTTCTCACCATTATCCTGATAATCCGTGGTAAATCATGTTGCCCTAATTTTGTTAGACCATGTATGTGCAACCCTATCTGTGCTCTGAATTTCTAGAATTTTCCATGCTTGTATGATTTATTAAAATTTCTGTTTTGGGAAATAGAGATCATGCGTAGGTCATGATAAATCTTCGGTAAATCATGTATTACCTGTAAAATTCAAGAATAAATTCTGTAGCTCCATGTCTGTTAGGGTTCAGACAGTGAGTTGTTAATTTTGTGATTGGTGTTCAACTCCATGTTAACTTGAGTTGTGAATAGCATGTGAATTCGATGTTAGATTTTCTGTAATTATGTTTTAAGTTAGAAAAATCTGAAAATTTGCATGTGGGATCCTGAACCCGAAATCAGCTAGTGGTTAACATTTCAGGTCATTTGGACCAGTATATGATGCAATATGAATTTTCCATGTAAAAGTGTGAAACTAATGCATGCCGTTGTAAAAAGATTTGATTTTGTATATAGCAACCTGATTAGTGAAGTTTCTTGAGTGTAAAATTTCTGTAATTGTAGAGTCATGTTAGGAAAACAGAGCACCATGTGTGTGAATGAGTGAATGAATGAAATGAGAGTGACATGTGTAAACATATGTGTTAAAATCGGTAAAATGTGTAATGTGTAACTTGTGCCAAATGTGACATTGCTTCCGTAGAGGGCAGTGGAACCGTATCAGGGAAAAGTCCCCCTCAGAAGGTTCAAAGTGTTGTGACCCTAAGGGCATTAGGGGGAAATCCTGGAGGTGGACAAGTACCACTGGTTAGGCTGGAGACTTGTTCTCCCAGTCTGCGCAGTCCAAGAGTCGCCATTGTACTGCCTAGATGGCGTCTATGTGATGTGATGTGTTGTGTCCTTCTTTGCTGGTTTGGACTATGTGTCACGGCACTAAATGTGAATGTGTAAATGTGTATGTGTTCATGTGAAAAATGTGAATGTGAACTATGTGTAAAAGTGTATGTGTAAATGTGAAATATTGCGAATTTGAATTTGTGTAAGAATGTGAAACCAAAATGTGAGGATGTGAGTTAGTAATCCATGTTATGACAATATGGAATCATGCTTAAACAGTAGCTTTACCATGTTGTGATCATGTATATGTATGCAAATGTCTAGAATCCATGCTAGGGATAATTGTTAAGAATATATAACCACTTCCATGCTTGGTTGTTCACATGATGTGATTAAATCGTTGGTTGTAGCTCTCATGTGTTAGATTTAGTTGCTAAATGCATGTAAAACCAGCAAGCCTAAAGCATGTAAAATGGTTTCGTATATGCGTAGGAATGTGTAGATTCCATGTTAGGTATGTTTCTTTCCATGTATATTTGGAAATCCATGTTAATGGCTTTCATGTCTTAGTTGGTTAAAGATAGATTTTGTGTGAGAAATGCATAGAAAGCATGTGATAGGTGATTCTATGTTAGGAAATCTGAAAGCATAGCCCATGTGTTTAATTGTAGATTCACCATGATAGGTTGCAAATTCAATGCCAAGCATGCTACATGTTGTGTCTTGTGAACGTGTATGTAGAACCTACTATGATATGTGCATGTCAGTGTGTGTAGAAGTACTTGCTGAGTCTTTTAGACTCACTACTTGCTTCGGCATACAGGTGTAGTTGGTGACGAGACACTTGTGGAGGAGACGTTGGAGACCGACTCCGAGCGTGGAGATTAGAGTGTTGGTGTACTTGTGGCATTTTGTGATTTTCATAGTATGTAATTTGAACATTGTACTAGCATTATCATGGAAGAATGTATAAGTATGGACATCTATGTATTTGATTTTCAGCAATTTAAATTATGTGGACTTTTAGTTCTTAAATGTTATCGAATCATGTATGTTAACTGTGGATAATGAATGAAATGAAGACAGTGGTTCTTTTACTTCCGCTACTTTGTTCTTATATTCACGTGTATCTCAACTGTATGTTATCGTTTGGGTAAATGTCCCACTGTGGCAACGTTCACTATATCGACGTGGGTTGGTATAACCGTACCGATATAATGAGGGTCGCTACAGAGATTGGTATCAAAGCGACCTGTTGAGATTGCACATGAATATACATAAGTCATCATCTTCATTACATGCTAAGTCTACATAGGAATGTCCACATGTGTAGAAATCACTAATAACGAGTGGAAAATAGATAAGAAAATGGTTAGAAAACTTAGTAACCTAGCGCTAATGGTGGCTGAAATTTATTACAGCCATGGCTTCGAGAGGTAGGCGTGGCGGAGCGAAGGCCCATGAGGACGAGCCGAGACGTGACGAGCGGGCGGAGCAGCAGGCCCCGGCACCGCAGGGTCCTGTACTTCCCCCACTGCCGCCTGTGGATTATGGAGTATTCATGCAAGGTCTAGTGCAAGCCATGCAGATGCAGGCCCATACCCAGGCAGCACTCCAAGCTCAGTTGGAGGCTCAGGTTAGACTAATAAATGAATTATTATCTGTTTTATGTGATTGTGCGATATTGTGTTGATTGTGTATTGTTTGCTTTGTACTGTAGCAGGCTCAAGTACCAGCTCAGGACCATGGTGGACCTTCTACCATGGAAAGGTTCAAGAGGATGCTGCCACCCTCTTTTAAGGGGGAGAGCGATCCGTTGTTAGCTGAAAGCTGGATGAGGGAGATAGAAAAGATCTTCCGAGCCATCAGGTGTGCAGATGAGGATAAGGTCACATTAGCCACCTACATGCTACAGGTATGTGTTAAGTTTGTATGATTGTATGATTGGTTAGTTAGAACTGTTAGTTGGAGCTTATGAAGGTGCATTGCAGGAAAGAGCTGATGTATGGTGGTCTTCATTGCTGCGTACCCGATTTGAGGACGGAGCTATTGAGGTTGCTTGGGACGAGTTCGTGAGGCTCTTTCGGGTTAAGTTCGTCCCCGAGCATGTGCAAGATCGAATGGAGCAGGAGTTCCTCTCTTTGGCTCAAGGCTCCATGACCGTGCTGGAATATGAGGCAAGATTCTCTGAACTCTCTAAGTATGCACCTCATATCGTGGCAGATGAGCGCAGAAAGACAAAGAAGTTCGTGATGAGACTCAAGCCATCACTGCGGACGAGACTTGTGGCGTTCGACCACCGGACTTTGGACGAGGCCCTCAGCGCTGCTTGTAGGCAGGAAGGTGAAATGGAACAATACCTGGAAGAAAAGAAAGCTTCGCAGAAGAGGCCAGCAGTGACATTCCAGCGGCAAGACAAAAAGAAAGCAACGTACCAGACCCAGCAGAGACCAGTGGCAGCCGGCAGTTCTCAGGTACCCTCTGTACATTCCCCTGATGTGAAGAAAGAGTGTCCCCATTGCGGGAAGACACACGGTGGTACCGAGTGTTGGTTGGTAGCGGGTAGATGCTTGAAGTGCGGGAGCAGCGACCACAAGATCAAAGATTGCCCAAGACTTCAGCAGGGAGTCCAGCGCGGAGCGCCAGCCCCAGCAGTAGCGGTAGCAGCACCAGCTGCAGGAAGACCAAGAAGGCCTCGAGCCCCAGCTCGAGTGTTTGCTTTAGCGCGCGAGGACGCCGAGCAGGCAGAGCATGTCACCGAAGGTACGGTTTTGCTTCTAGGTGTGCACGCTCGGGTTTTGTTTGATACGGGTGCTACTCACTCGTTCATTTCTGAGCGGTTCGCTAGGCAGTTAGCCCTAGAGTCAGGTGTAGAGTCTGAGGATTTAGAGGTCCCTTTGTCTGTGCACACCCCTGCAGGTACGGTATCGACTAGGGAGTGTATTCCGTCGTTACCTGTGTGCATTGAGGATAGAGTCCTAGATGGGTGTTTCTTCTTGCTAAAGATGAAGGACTATGATGCTATTCTTGGTCTGGATTGGCTGGAGGAGCACTATGCGTTAGTGGATTGTTGTCGGAAGAGGATTGTTTTCCGCATTCCTGGTGAGGATGAGTTCTCTCACCCCTTGCCAAGGAACTTGGCGGGGAAGATGGTCATCTCTGCCATGAAGGCGATGCGCATGGTGAACAAGGGTTGTGACGCTTTTCTTGCCAGTGTGGTGTTAGTGCCAGAGGCTGATGAGTCACCTACCCTTGCAGAGATTGAGGTAGTGCAGGATTTTCCAGATGTCTTTCCTGATGACTTGTCTGGTTTGCCACCGGATAGAGAGATAGAGTTTACCATAGAGTTGCTTCCGGGCACCTCTCCTATCTCGAAGGCTCCATATCGGATGGCACCTGCGGAGTTAGCCGAGTTGAGGAGGCAGTTGCAGGAGTTGCTTGTTAAGGGATTTATTCACCCTAGTGTTTCCCCTTGGGGTGCACCTGTATTATTCGTCAAGAAGAAAGACGGGTCACTTAGGTTATGCATTGACTACAGAAAGCTGAACCAAGTGACTGTAAAGAACAGGTATCCCTTACCTCGTATTGATGATTTGTTTGACCAGTTGCGAGAGGCATCAGTCTTTTCAAAGATTGATTTGCGATCTGGTTATCATCAGTTGAGGATTCGGAGTGAGGATGTGTCCAAGACGGCGTTTAGAACCCTTTATGGACATTATGAGTTTTTGGTCCTTCCTTTCGGATTGACCAATGCCCCTGCAGCGTTGATGGATCTCATGAACAGGGTGTTTAGGCCGTATTTAGATAGCTTTGTCATAGTGTTATTGATGATGTGTTGGTCTACTCTCCGGACGAGGCCACACACCGTCAGCATTTGAGGGTAGTGTTACAGGTTCTTCGTGAGCACAAGCTGTATGCTAAGTTCAGCAAGTGCGATTTCTGGTTGCGCGAGGTTCATTTCCTCGGGCATGTTATCTCCGGTACTGGTGTAGCAGTTGATCCAGCAAAGGTCCAGGCAGTTATGGATTGGGAGACTCCCCAGACCCCTTCGGAGATTCGTAGTTTTATTGGTTTAGCTGGTTACTATCGGCGATTCATTGAGGGATTTTCATCCATCGCCGCCCCTTTGACCCAGCTCACCAGAAAGGGAGTGAAGTTTGTTTGGTCCGAGAAATGTGAGAGTAGTTTTCAATTGCTGAAGACTAAGCTCACGTCGGCTCCGGTGTTAGTCTTACCGAGCGGTGTAGAGGGTTTTGCTATCTACACGGATGCGTCTCAGATTGGTTTAGGCTGTGTGCTCATGCAGCAAGAAAGGGTAGTGGCTTACACTTCTCGTCAGTTGAAGGAGCATGAGAAGAACTATCCGACTCATGACTTGGAGCTCGCAGCAGTGGTTCATGCACTAAAGATCTGGAGGCACTATCTTTATGGTGTCAGATTTGAGGTGTTTACCGACCACAAGAGCTTGAAGTATCTTTTCTCCCAAAAGGAATTAAACCTGAGGCAGAGGAGATGGATTGAGTTCTTGAAGGATTATGACTTCGACCTTCAGTATCACCCTGGGAAGGCGAATGTCGTAGCGGATGCTCTGAGTAGAAAGAGGCCATCTCTCCAGCAGGATTGGAAGATGTTGGAAGATACGGCTTGCGCGTTGACTGAGTTAGAGTCTGAAAGGGGTATCACATCATCTCCTACATGGGTGAGAGGTCTTTGGCTATATACAGAGCCCTTGCAGCTCACACCCTTCTCTTTGCCCTTTTGCAAGAGAGGAAGAGAGAAAAAGGAGAAAAACCCTAAAAACATGTGTGAAGAGCTCACCTTTGCAACCCTAAATCCGGCTACCTGAAGCTTGCACCGGCCATCTACTGCAACAAGGAGCTAGCTGGAGTGGAGGAGGAGGCTTCCCCGACCTTATCTTGGAGCCATCTTCATCCTGGAACCCGGAGTGAAGCTTTTCTAGGAGCTTCTTGGGACAGCCCAAGGAGAGCTTCACCGAGCCCTAGATCCGTTTGGTGTATTTTCTAGAGGCAAGTACCCTACCCATAACGTCCCTGTATGTGTCTAGGATGGTTTTACCATTTTTATGTATTTTCCCTCATGTCCTAAACCCCTAAATTCACCCCATCTTTGGAGCTCGGGTCTGTGTTCTGCACAGACCTGAACTTAACGACAACATCTATTGTCGCTAAGATCATGCTTAGCGTCCAGCGATTGTGCCGTTAACATTGTTTAGCGGCCATAGCTTGCCGTTAAGATCATCTGAGCAGAACAGTAAGCTGTTCTGCCCTTCTATATGATTATTTTCGATATGTTTCACGATGAGGATATAATGTAATCTCTTATATGCTATGTATACTAGCTAATGTGATGGATGGGAATGTGAATGTACCCTTATTTTGTGGATGGTAGAGCTTATTTACACATTTGAAAGCATGTGGAAGAATGTTCATGTGTATGTTCTCACCATTATCCTGATAATCCGTGGTAAATCATGTTGCCCTAATTTTGTTAGACCATGTATGTGCAACCCTATCTGTGCTCTGAATTTCTGGAATTTTCCATGCTTGTATGATTTATTAAAATTTCTATTTTGGGAAATAGAGATCATGCATAGGTCATGATAAATCTTCGGTAAATCATGTATTACCCGTAAAATTTAGGAATAAATTCTGTAGCTCCATGTCTGTTAGGGTTCAGACAGTGAGTTGTTAACTTGAGTTGTGAATAGCATGTGAATTCGATGTTAGATTTTCTGTAATTATGTTTTAAGTTAGAAAAATATGAAAATTTGCATGTGGGATCCTGAACCCGAAATCAGCTAGTGGTTAAAATTTCAGGTCATTTGGACCAGTATATGATGCAATATGAATTTTCCATGTAAAAGTATGAAACTAATGCATGCCGTTGTAAAATGATTTGATTTTGTATATAGCAACCTGATTAGTGAAGTTTCTTGAGTGTAAAATTTCTGTAATTGTAGTGTCATGTCAGGAAAAGAGCACCATGTGTGTGAATGAATGAATGAATGAAATGAGAGTGACATGTGTAAACATATGTGTTAAAATCGGTAAAATGTGTAATGTGTAACTTGTGCCAAATGTGACATTGCTTCCGTAGAGGGCAGTGGAACCGTATCAGGGAAAAGTCTCCCTGAGAAGGTTCAAAGTGTTGTGACCCTAAGGGCATTAGGTGGAAATCCTGGAGGTGGACAAGTACCACTGGTTAGGGTGGAGACTTGTTCTCTCGGTCTGCGCAGTCCAAGAGTCGCCATTGTATTGCCTATATGGCGTCTATGTGATGTGATGTGTTGTGTCCTTCTTTGGTGGTTTGGACTATGTGTCACGGCACTAAATGTGAATGTGTAAATGTGTATGTGTTCATGTGAAAAATGTGAATGAGAACTATGTGTAAAAGTGTATGTGTAAATGTGAAATATTGCGAATTTGAATTTGTGTAAGAATGTGAAACCAAAATGTGAGGATGTGAGTTAGTAATCCATGTTATGACAATCTGGAATCATGCTTAAACAGTAGCTTTACCATGTTGTGATCATGTATATGTATGCAAATGTCTAGAATCCATGCTAGGGATAATTGTTAAGAATATATAACCACTTCCATGCTTGGTTGTTCACATGATGTGATTAAATAGTTGGTTGTAGCTCTCATGTGTTAGATTTTAGTTGCTAAATGCATGTAAAACCAGCAAGCCTAAAGCATGTAAAATGGTTTCGTATATGCGTAGGAATGTGTAGATTCCATGTTAGGTATGTTTCTTTCCATGTATGTTTGGAAATCCATGTTAATGGCTTTCATGTCTTAGTTGGTTGAAGATAGATTTTGTGTGAGAAATGCATAGAAAGCATGTGATAGGTGATTCTATGTTAGGAAATCTGAAAGCATAGCCAATGTGTTTAATTGTAGATTCACCATGATAGGTTGCAAATTCAATGCCAAGCATGCTACATGTTGTGTCTTGTGAACGTGTATGTAGAACCTACTATGATATGTGCATGTCAGTGTGTGTAGAAGTACTTGCTGAGTCTTTTAGACTCACTACTTGCTTCGGCGTACAGGTGTAGTTGGTGACGAGACACTTGTGGAGGAGACGTTGGAGACCGACTCTGAGCGTGGAGATTAGAGTGTTGGTGTACTTGTGGCATTTTGTGATTTCATAGTATGTAATTTGAACATTGTACTAGCATTATCATGGAAGAATGTATAAGTATGGACATCTATGTATTTGATTTTCAGAAATTTAAATTATGTGGACTTTTAGTTCTTAAATGTTATCGAATCATGTATGTTAAATGTGGATGATGAATGAAATGAAGACAGTGGTTCTTTTACTTCCGCTACTCTGTTCTTATATTCACGTATATCTCAACTGTATGTTATCGTTTGGGTAAATGTCCCACTGTGGCAACGTTCACTATATCGACGTGGGTTGGTATAACCGTACCGATATAATGAGGGTCGCTACAATAAGTGACTGCCCCACTGTCGACTTTTCCTCAACCGAACAAGCTACTCATTAAACAAATGAGTGAGAGTGTCCAGGAAGACGACACAGACCTCGACGGTACACACAGTACTGAGACAAACCCTTAGCACAACGTGCCTGGCTCATAAAGAACCTGAGGTACCTGACTAGAGAGGCATTCCGAAATAAGCGCCTGACCAGCAAACTCGACAAACACACAAATTACGTTACACACCTAACACACATCTAAACAATTCATTCATAAACCACAGTGTACCAAAATTTCTCATCACGGGTTATCATATAACTCTAACCACAACTGTATACGAATACGACTGTAAAACACATAAACCACATAATTATTACATGCTAAACATAACTACATAATCAACATAATAACTAACTAATCATAATCTGATCCATTAACCCCACAACACGCTTTACTACCATTAATCATGCTTAAACATCTTAAATCAACATTAAGTAACTAGAGCTAGGTCCACAATATTGGATCGAGATGGCACTAAGTTGTCCTAGAGGGGGGGGGGGGTCAATAGGACTTCTTGCACTTTAAAATTTTATCTAAAAGATAAACAACACTAAATAGAGTTGTTAGTACTTAGTGTGGTGTGTGTGAAACAAGTGTAAACTTGGCGGAAATAATCACACAGAAATGCACAAGAGATTTTATCCTGGTTTGCCCTTCCCATATAGAAGTCCTACATCCAGTCCCCAAGCAACCACTTGGGATTTCACTAACTACCAAGGGCACTTGGCCTTCTCTTAACTGAGAGGAAATACAACTACTTGTAGACCAGCAAGTCTTCCCTTAAACCAAGGGGTACAAGACCATCTACAACTGTAGATCTTCCATTCACAAGAGGGGCACTGTAGGGTACAAACCCCCTACAGGTTATCTTACACAAAAGTTGAAAACTTGTGTGTCTGCTGAACAGAAATGAGTAGACACAGAGATTCAGAAAGAGAAACAAATGAAAGTGGAGCTCAAGCTCTTTCTGAAACTGAGGTGGACTGAAAAGAATTTGCAATGTAGAAAACCACCAAGCGAAGAAGACTTCTAATCGCCAATGGAGAGCTTGCAAGTCGAGGCTTGAGGAGTGGCTCTCTCTTTCTCTTTGAGTGGCTCTTCTAGCTTTTCAGATTGGAGTGGAAGGAGAGCTTCTACCTTCTTCTATGTATCTTCTGTATGTGTACCTTGTTGTGTTCTTGTTCTTGGCTTCAAGCTTCGGCTTCTATATGTATAAGCTTCAAAATTTGCCCGTTTGAATTTGTGGCCATTAGAAGCTAGCCGTTGAAGGATGTCCATTGAGAGGAGACTTTGATCTTCTTATTAGGTTTATCCATCAAATCTTCAGCTCCATGAGTCCCAATGTCTTCATGCTTCATGCTTGAAAGATAGCTTCATAAATGCTTCTGTGAACTACCATGCGCAAGACATGCTTCACAAATGTTCTGCAAGCCTGAAAGGACAAGACAGAATGATATCTCCATGCTTTTGGAGGTAGGTGAGATGCATATAAAAATATAAAGCAAGTAGGCTCAGATAGATAGAAGTTCAGAACATTAAAAGATAGACAGACAGGTGCATGGGTACTTTATGCAGAAAGTTAGAGAGTTCTAACAAAAGGGATGTAGTAGGAGATCTCTGACAGATATCCCGTACAGCTTATCACATTTAATTCCTGACTATATGGTCGATTAGAGATAAAATAATTTGACTGGTAGTGTGAGAGATGATAAGCTTATAGACATTTCGGATCTCAAGAAGACATTTCAAATGAGATAGATAATATTATTTCTCCCGCCAAAAAGATATTTGAATTTTATGATAGCAGAAAAATAATTGTGAGTTTCATACAGAATATTCTTATGTAAAAAAGATTCCAATATGGATAATGAAAACTTATGAAGAAATGATTTATCAAGTTCTATGGTAAATGATAGAAGCAAAAGTATTTTCCAAATACATAAGTTGATATGAGATACAATCGATGTTTGAACATCAGACAATCGTTGTTTAAGGCAATTGATGTGAGAGACAATCGATGTTCAAGGGGAATTGTTGTTTGAATGACTGTAATCGATGTGAACATAATCCATCTATAAGAGAGTTGATGTTTAAACATAATCGATGTTAAAAAAGAGTTGATGTTCAAGTGAAATCGATGTTTGAAGAGAGTTGATGTTTAAGTGAAATCAATGTTTGAAGAGAGTTGATATTTAAGTGAAATCGATGTTTGAAGAGAGTTGATGTTTAAGTGAAATCAATGTTTGAAGAGAGTTGATATTAAGTGAAATCGATGTTTGAAGAGAGTTGATGTTTAAGTGAAATCGATGTTCAAAGAGAGTTGATGTATAAGTGAAATAAATGTTTGAAGGGAGTTGATATTTAAGTGAAATCGATGTTCAAAGAGAGTTGATGTACATGGAGAAATTTCGTTATGCTAATTCTTAGGTTCTGTGTAAGCATGAATTTAGACAATTGTTTATACAGTTCAACAAAATGCTTTGGTGTATATTCTGATCAACTTATTTAGAAGATTTGTCATATATAAGTTTTAAAGGTTTTGTATAGTAAAAACATAATGTTTAAAACAATAGATATTAAAAGGTTTTGTCATAGCAAAAACATCATAATTAAATGTTTATAAAAATAGATAGTTGCTCAACATTCTCACCATTTTTGTTAATGACAAAAACTTTTAAGTGGAAAATAAATTTGATTTTGCATAACAGTTGATCTTTGCCTTATTTGTTTCTTATTTATTTTTCTCACAGAAAAGCTGGTAAATGCAAAAATAATTGATTTTTTTTCTCCCCCTTTGTGACATTAACAGAAAGGTTAAGATAGACAGCAAATGGAGAGAAAAGCTTGGGAGATAGATAAGGAGATCATGGGGTATACTTCATGGAGTATATGACGATTCTCCCCCTTTGTAAAGTAGTAAAGGTGGAGTTAGAGAGATAAAGAGAAGGAGGAATGCGAGCCAGAAAAGGCTGAAGAAGATCCCATAGATTCTTTTCTTTGTCAGGGAAGAAGTTTTCAAATTTACAAGGATCTATTTTGTAAGAGGATCCTATGGAAGGGAGTTTCCTATAAGACTTAACATGCCGGCAATGATACCAGCAGTCTGATCATCTAACAGAGTAGTCTTAAGAGGGACAAACTACATTTTTTAACTGAACCACATCATTCAGATTCTGCTACTCTCCCCCTGAGACCTAGGCTGGGTCTCAACATGTGGTGATGATGGAGTGAACTTGGGAAGCAGGAGGATGTCGACAGGAGAATTGGAAAAGATTCAAGGGGGTCTTAATAATGAAAGAGAATGTGTAAGTGATTAAATAGATTAATTACCAAAAAGAGAATGAAATATAGACTCCGACTGTATGAGAGTCACAGTACAGAGCTTAGAGAGATTCTATAATGAAAGAAGCATGCAGTGCAGTAATTTTTTTTTTTAATCAGGATTGCACATACCTATTTCTCTTCTTATAGATGTAAATCTATCTTCAGGAAGAGGTTTAGTGAATATATCTACTAATTGACTATCTGTAGGGACGAATTCAAGTGAAATGTCTCCATTACCTACATGGTCCCTGATGAAATGATGTCTGACCTCAATGTGATTGGTTCTTGAGTGTTGGATTGGATTCTTGGTCAGGTTGATTGCACTAGTGTTCTCACACAGCATTAGAATTTCTTGAAGTTCATGACCATAGTCTTCCAGTTGATGCTTAATCCACAGAAGTTGAGTGCAGCAGCTTCCAGCTGCAATATATTCTGCTTCTGTTGTGGACAAGGCTAATGAGTTCTGCTTTCTGGAGGACTAGGAGATTAAACATCCTGCAAGAATTTGACAAGTACCACTGGTGCTTTTTCTATCTATTTTGCATCCAGCATAGTCAGCATCACAGTATCCAAGCAATTTAAATTCAGAACATCTGGGATACCATAGACCCAAATTACTTGTATTTATAAGATATCTAAAAATTCTTTTAACAACATTAACATGTGATTCTTTTGGATCAGCTTGAAATATAGCACACAAACATACACTAAACATTATGTCTGGTCTACTAGCAGTAAGATAAAGTAATGACCCAATCATGCCTCTATAGATCTTCTGATCTGCTTTCTTGCCAATTGGATCACTATCTAACATAATTCCAGAGCTCATGGGTGTTCCCAAGGGCTCACACTTGTCAAAACCATACTTAGATAGCAAATATGAAATATATTTGATTTGACAGATGTGAGTACCCTCCTTGGTCTGCTTGATTTGCAACCCAAAAAAGTAATTAAGCTCACCCATCATACTCATCTCTAGGGGTGAACATGGTCCGGTTTCGGTTCGGTTCACCCCACTTTTTGGGTGAACCGAAACTGAACCGAAATTATTTCAAACCGAACAGAACCGAATCGGTTCGGTTCGGTTTGAACCGTTAAAAAAAAACCCCCAGATTTTAAAGCCCAGAGGGCGGACCTGAGTTTCGAACTCAGGTCGGCCCATGGAATGGGGACGCGCTAGCCCACTGGGCTACGCGCTCCCTTTTGATATATATTATATATTTAATATATTTAATATATATTCGGTTCGTTCGGTTTTCCAATGCAAAACCGAACTGAACCGCCAGACCTCTCAACCCGAACCGAACCGAACCGAACTGGCTGGTTCGGTTCGGTTTTACGGTTTGAACCGTATTATGAACAGCCCTACTCATCTCAAACTCACTTTGCATAAGATTCTCAAAGAATTTGAAAAGTGATTCATTAGTAGAACCGAAGATAATATCATCAACATATATTTGGAGAATTCAGATTCATTCTAAACATTTCTTAATAAATAATATGCTATCTACTTTACCTCTTGAAAAATCATGTGATATAAGATAATCACTTAATCTTTCATACCAAGCTCTTGGAGCTTGTTTCAGACCATATAATTCTTTCTTTAAACGGAAAAGATGATTTGGATGTTTATTATCTTCAAAACCTGGTGGTTGCTCAACATAGACTTCTTCTTTTATGAAACCATTTAGAAAAGAACTTTTAACATCCATTTGAAATAATGTTAAGAGAACATGCATATGCTAACAAGATTCTAATAGCCTCTAATCTAGCAACTGGAGCATAAGTTTTATCGAAATCAATGCTTTTCTCTTGGGAATATCCTTGTGCTACCAGTCTGGTCTTGTTCCTTGTAATTACTCCTGATTCATCCATTTTGTTTCTGAAGACCCATCTGGTCCCAATAACTGGATGGTCAGTGTGACGGAACACCTCGTTCAAGCCCGTTAAACCAATAACGTACTTGATCTGAGTCCGCCTCCCGTGAACGGGTCGAAGCCTCGCAAGGGATACCATACCACAGTCCGTGACACAAAGGAACACACCATTATATATATATATTTCACAAGTTTACATAGCCATATTTCCACAAACTGAAAGAGAATACAAGAGCCTGGGGCATACCCCGAGGTACAGCTGAAGAAAGTAAACAAACTAGTTACACTACACTGCTGCTACTACACTGCTGGAGGTACTGACCCTGCACCGCTACAACGCGGCTCTGAACTGGACGACGATCGAGAGACGTCCTCCTCGCCTTCACCTGTGGGGGTAGGGGTGAGCCTCGCTAGTCACTAGCTCAGTAGGGAACTCCCCCAACACCGAGAAAACCAAAAACACAGGTGCAAAAGCAGTAAAAAGTACCAACAATTTATAGAACAACTACGCAGGATATAAAAGTTGTAAAAGTACTCACCGTCTGCCGACTATGGAAAAACAACTGTAATAATTAAACGGCAAACCAATACAAGTGTACGAGCTAAAGTAGAGACCGCCACACATGAACCACGTGAACTGGTTCGCGACACCAGAGACTGACTCGGACAAGCTAACACAGGTCTACCTCTCAGTCTCGCAGCCACGGACGAAAGGTCCAGCTGCCGCTCCACGTGAAAAGGTCAAGCAACTGTGGAGACCAACTAAACACCACCACCTGCGGACCACACGGTTGCAAGCCCATGCCTGACACCTCTAGAGACCCTAGCCTGGGCTCGCTAGAGTGAGGCACTGGAAAAGGACTAGCTGGGGACCAGTGTCGACTACTGGTGTCCGTACCCCCAACTACGAGCGCGCTACAATGACCAAAAGACAAGTACGGCAGTCACTGTCCCACTGTCGTCTTTCCCTAAGCCGGACGTACAACTCAAGCAAAGGAGTGAGGGTGTCCAGGTCAGACGACACAGACCTCGACGGTACAATACAAGTACCGGACAAAGCCCCGAGCTAACAGCCTGGCTCACAAAGAACCTGGGGTACCCAACTGGAGAGGTAACCACGGTAGGCGTCGTACTACTTGCCACGTACACAAAACCACGTGCACGTCACACAAACCACGTGAAGACTCACGTAAACCACGTGCACTAGTAGACCACTACACGTGAACACCACGTAGACAAGTAAAGAAACAGTCAACTGCGTACCCAGTACGCTAGTCTCAGAAACCACGTGCGCTAGGTGCACCACAATTACCCTTGCACCGCTCGATATCATTAAATATCTAATATAACAACATTTTCATAAAAACATGCTGGCGGCAACATCGACTTCCGTCGATGGGATATAACGGCAAGGAATCTGGCCGTCTAGTTCCCAGCTGAAGAACCTGGCGTCAATCGATGTTGACGCCAAGCTCCTCGGCTACCAGTTCTCACAGAAACCCTAGGCCGACCCACAAGTGTCCACGGCCCTAAACCTGCGGGAAAACATGAGGAACACTTCCTCTACACATGCATGCATTCCAATCAAACTGAAACAACATGTTTCATTCTTCAAATTGCTGAAACCACCCATTTACCCCGCATGGATACCCTTACCCAAAAACATAATTAACATACAGATCCACGTGTTCCAGATGCATTATCACATCCTAAAGGAACTAAAGGGATCATTCCCTACCTCATACGTGCTTAAACCTCCTAAATCTCCTACTTCGCACCAAACCCTCCGCGAGCTCCTACGGCGATTACACCTCGCTCCGGGTTTCCTTGGCCGATTCGTCACCACCTCGCATTCCACGATCCTCCAACTAACCTTTAACAACTGTTGGAAGCAGTGGGGAAACAAGGGGCATGAAAACAGGGCGAGGGAGAGGGAGAATAAGCTGAGGGAACTGTCCTCGGGTTAGACCTATATTCTGCAGGTCGCACAGGTTGGCGTCAACCCTAATGCCGTTTAGGGAACCGTCACAACCGTCCACATAGCCTGCCGTTAAGTTCATAGGATTGGCGTCACCTTCGATGGTCGCCAAGACAGTTAACGTCCAGATCTGGCCGTCAACTCCCTATCAACTACACAGGTTCTATTTATCTCAGGACCAAACCTGTACCACACCTGCACACACCATACGACCAAACCACACTGGCCTCACAATGGCCACCACACAACACCACATGATCCATAAGGATCCGAAAGCACGTGAAGTTACATTACTATCATCTAAAAAGAAAATTTTGACCTCGAATTCATAACACAATTCAAACATAACAACTTAAAATGTACATTTTTTTCAAGTACTATCATCTAAAAAGAAATACAAAACCTTATTCAAACAGATAGGGATACCTTTTAGCCATCTCATCGGCTAACTCCCAGGTATCCTCACCTCCCAATCTATTTTCCCCATCTCACTTTAACGAACTCAATTTCTTTATTCCTCAGCTTCTTTATCTTTCGATCAGTGATCTGCACCGGATACTCTGGCATGGTCATATCCGGCCTTAGGTCACCACCTTGATAACTGATTATTTTAGCTGGATCTTCAATACATTTTCTTAACATAGAAACATGAAATATTCATGAACATCCGCAAAACCTATTGGCAAATCCACCTATAAGCTGTTTCCCCAATTCTCTCAATCACTTGGAAAGGTCCCACATACATTGGACTCAACTTTCCAGTCTTTCCAAACCTCATGATACCTTTACTCGGGGAAACTTTCAAGAAACAAAATCTCCTACTTCAAACTGAAGTGGTCTCCTTCGATTATCTGCATAACTCTTTTGCCTACTTTGAGCTGCCTGTAATTTTTCCTTAATAAGCTTTACTACTTCTGTGGTTTGCTGAATCAATTCAGGACCCACTAACTGCCTTTCTCCCACTTCATGCCAGTTCAATGGGTTCTACATGGCCTTCCATATAAGGCTTCATACGGTGCCATCCCAAGACTGGTATGATAACTATTATTATAGGAAAACTCAACCATTCCCAAGTGATGTTCCCAGTTACCTCCCCCAACTAACAACCAGCTCGCAACATATCTTCAATTGTCTGGATTGTCCCTCTCTTTCTGACCATCTGTCTGGGGATGATAAGTGGAGCTATATCTCAACTCAGTGCCAATACTTTCCGCAGACTTGTCCAAAACCAGAAGTAAATCTTGGATCTCTATCAGATAATAGTCTTCAGAATACCATGCAGTGGAACAATTCTTTCAACATAAACCTTTGCTAATCTATCCACTGTCCAAGATATACTTACTACTACTGCCACTAATATGCACACCTGGTCACCTGTCAACAATACCCAAATTCCATTATGCCCGAACTCGATCTTGTCAAGCCTGCCACAAAGTCCATGGCAATATCATCCCATTTCCACTGTGGAATGGGTAAAGGTTGCAATAGACCTCCAGGCTTCTGATGTTCTGCTTTAATTTGCTGACAGATAGCACACCCTGCAACAAACACTGCTATTTCCCCTTTTCATATGAGGCCACCAGAAATGCTTCCTCAAATCATGATACATTTTAGTACTACCCCGGATGGATAGTGTACCTGGATTTATGAGCCTCCTCCAACACTCGCTGCTTTACCTCTCTTTCAGCTGGAACAAACAACCTGCCTTTGAGCTTAATCACACAATTATCATCAATGGTGACTCCTTCCATTTTTACAATTTCAGCTAAACTTACATCTGCTCTCTGAGCTTCCACAATTTGCCAATAAATGACGGCTCTACAGCACTAGCGCTAGTACTGCCCGTCGCTGACTACTGGGCACATACAAGGAATTCTCCACTATTTCTTCATACAGCTTCCATTCTTTGATCATCATCAGATTTTATATATGCCTTTCTGCTCAAGGCATCAGCTACAACATTGGCCTTACCCGATCGTAAGCCAAACTGAAATCATAATCTTTCAAATATTCAATCCATCTGCGCTGACGAAGATTTAAATCTTTCTGCGAGAAGATATACTTCAAGCTTTTATGATCTGTAAAGATCTCAAATCTCTCGCCATACAAATAATGCTCCACATTTTCAAAGCAAAAACAACTGCTGCCAATTCCAAATCATGAGTGGGGTAATTTTCCTCTCCCCGGCTTCAATTGCTTGGACGCATAAGCTATCACTTTGCCATGTTGCATAAGTATTGCGCCAAGTCCTTTCTTGAAGCATCTGTATATACTACAAAACCACCACCTCCTACCGGTAATGCCAATATGGGTGTTGTTGTAAGCCTTTTCTTTAACTCCATAAACTTTTCTGACATTCACCGGACCACACAAATGGCACACCTTTTTCTAGTCAACTTGGTCATAAGTGCCGCAATATTAGAGAAATCTTGTATGAAGTGCCTATATAACCTGCCAATCCTAAAAAACTTCTAATCTTAGTATTGTCTTAGGCACTTCCCATTTCATCACTGCTTCCACTTTACTTGGGTCCACTACTACTCCTTTAGCTGAGATAACATGACCTAGAATTGAACTTCTTTCAACCAAAATTCACAATTACTGAATTTGGTAAACAACTGATTATCTCTTAACAATTGCAGAGTAAACCTCAAATGAGCTGCATGCTCCTCTTCAGATGCTGATAAATCAGAATATCATCTAAAGACACAATGATGGTCTAAATACGGATGAGAAATTCTATTCATCAGATCCATAAAACCTGCGGAGCATTGGTCAGCCCAAATGGCATAACCACAAATTCATAGTGACCATATCTGGTTCTGAAAGCTGTTTTTATCTATATCCTCTTGATCCTCAACTGATATACAAGTCTCAAATCAATTTTGGAAATACTTTTGTCGATTGCAACTGATCAAACAGATCATCTATCCTCGGCAATGGGTATTTATTCTTAATGGTCCACATCATTATGCTTTCTATAATCAATACACATATGAAAACTTCCATCTTTCTTTTTCACAAACAACACCGTGCCCCCCACGGGAATGACTCGGTCTAATGAACCCTTTCTGCAACATTCTTCTAATTGCTTTTTTCATTCTTTAAGTTCTGCTGGTGCCATCCGATATGGCGTTTAGAAATCGGCATGGTACCTGCAGCAACTCAATGTAATTCCACCTCTCTATGTGGAGCTAAACCAGGCAAATCTTCAGGAAAAACATCAGCAAATTCCCTAACCACGGGAACTGCTTCTACTGACTGACTAGCTTCTACCAAACTCCACCGAGGCTAAATAAGCCACACATCCAGCATTTATCAATTTTCTAGCTTTAATTGCAGAAATTAGAACTTAGAGGTATAAAAAGCATACCTTGATATTCAAATACTGCACCATTAGGATGACAAAACCTGATCCCTTCTTCTTTCTGCAATCTAACATTGCTCCATAAATCTCAAGCCAATCCATACCTAAATAATATCATAATCTGTCAACTGTAGGCATACAACCGACCCGACATCTGGTTCCCTTCGATCACAATAGGAGCTTCATCTACATAGCTCGAAGTGAGCCGGAACTCACCCGAGGGAACTTCCACAACTAATCACAAGACTTTTCCTCTAAAGGTTGTACCATACAATCCAGGATTCTTCGGAATAAAAGAATGAGAGGCACCCAATCAATAAACCTCTTGCTGAATAGTCATAAAGAGGTAAATACCTTCTATCATATTTGATGCCTCCGCCTGGGCTCGGGTGATAGCCATAACCCGGCCCCTTCCTCCCGCTGCTGCGGTACTCCTCTGCCACATCCTGCTTGTGGCTGCTGAAACTGTGAGGCTGCTGCTGCTGCACACCTCTTCCATATCCATACTCTCTCGGATAGGGGCAATTACAATCAAATGCCCCGGCTGATTGCAATTATAACATCTATACCCTGGTGGAATAATAGGCTATCTGGCAGTACTCTGCTGCGACTCTTCCACCTCTGATCTACCACGACTTTGCTGAAAATGTGTCGACCTCCCCATCCTCTTCCTTTACCTTTAAATGCTTGCTTCATTTCTGACCCCATTTACCAAAACCTGATGAAGAAGATCCTGCTAGTGCTTTACCCTTACTCGCACCCACTGACTGCTGCGGTAGCCGAAAACTACCTGAGCCTGACTCGCCCCCCTGACGAGTCCGAATAGACCTCTCCAACGTAGCTGCCCTCTGAGCTGCTTCTTCCACTGTTTTACACATGAGAGGTACTATTGCATCCTGCAATTCTACTCTTAAACCTCTAATGAAATACTCAACCATCATATTATTATCCGATACTACAAAGGCGCGTATCCGCTAAGTGCCATAAATCGCATTGGTATTCTAAAACTGAAGAGTTACCTTGCTAGAGTGTCCGAAACTGCTCTCATCTTCTCTTGCCTGCACTTGAATCGGGAAGAATGTATCGTTAAATACATCAAGAAATTCCGACCAAGGATAGCCTCTTCTGTTCTACCTGCAAAGGTGGTCTGCATCTTCAATCACCACCATTCCAATGCAAAACCTCGCAACTGATAGGCAGCTAACACAACTTTATCTGTTGCCG